>OV702279.1:319664701-320868857 GCA_916181665.1 Avena sativa
CTCAAGCAACCCTGCAATCAAGATATAAGAAGTCTCTTGTGTCCCCAACACACCTAATACACTTGTCAGCTGTATAGGTGCACTAGTTCGGTGAATAGATAGTAAAATACAAGTGGTATGGATGATTATAAGACAACAGTGCCAGAAAAGAGCTTCTGACGGGGAGGAAAATACTAAAGGCAATCTGAAATAAAGATGGTAGCAAGTAAACATGTAACAGATCTAGTTGCAAACGATTTTTTAATGCTTAGAAACAAGGCCTAGGGATCATACTTTCACTAGTGAACACTCTCATATAAATATCTTCTCTTCATGATACTACTCTCCGGTTGGACACTCTAATCCACGGTAGGGCTACAAAAGCACTCCTTAAAGTTTACAAGCCCCATCTAGATAACTCCATACTGTCACCTTGAGAGCTAGATGGTTCCTTCAAACACCACAATTTCATAAAGACATCCAACTCAAAATATAACTCAAGACAAATATTTATGTAATATATAGCCTAAGTGTCACACGGTGTGCATGCTGTCACTTTCACACACGTGGGGAGAGCTGGAGATTGATTAAAGCACTTGAGTAGCAGAGTAGATCTACTTGATTACAAAGCTCATGACCACAATATGATCACACATAAAGAGAGAGAGAGAGAGATGAACACATAGCTACCGGTAGAGCCCTTAGCCTTGAGGAAGAACTACTCCCTCATCATCATGGGAGTCAGCAACGGCGATGGAGATCGATGGAGATGGCTCCGGGGGCAATTCCCCGTCTCGGCAGGGTGCCGGAACAGAGACTTCTATCCCCCGAATCTCCCCTTGGCGGCGAAGCTGCGGAACTTTTTGTGAATGTATGTCGATTCTTTTAGGGTTTTCTCATCGAGGGATTTATATAGGCGAAAGGGGGAGGTCGGTGGAGGCCCAGGGGGCCCACACCCCTGGTGGCGCCATCAGGGGCTACCTGCGCCAGGTGTGCCCACCCTGGTGTCCCCCTCCGTCTCTACTTCGTGTTTCCGTATTGCTCCGTGAAAAATAGGCAGATTGACTTTTGTCCCGTCCAATTTCGAGACAATTCAGTTTTTAGCTTTTCTGAAATCAAAAACAGCAGAAAACAGGCAACTGACACTGCGGCATCTTGTCAATAGGTTAGTTCCAGAAAGTGTATAAAAATACCTCAAAGTGTACACAAAATATAGCAAAGTTGATACAAAACAAGCATGGAGCATCAAAAATTATAGATACATTTACGACGTATCACTCCTGCTCCTGCGCGTGTATCTGGGGCGCCACGCGTTGATGCGACGGGAAATCTACCTCGGGATCGGCAGCGTTAGGGGCCCTCTGCTCCACCTAGTCGGGCTGTCTCCCAGCAGGGAACATGGTCATCTACAACATAAGAAGCCTCACATCGCGCCCGTGCCAAAACTGGTAACAGTAAACCCAAAGTTTACACATATAGTGCAATTTGCTATGGCCTTTTTGTCACATCTAATGAACCAAAAAACTGCAAGAAGCATTAGCTAATACAAATTGTAAGCATGCTATGGATGATGAATATAATGCCTTAGTCACAAATAAAACTTGGCATTTAGTTCCACATAAAAAAGGTATAAATCTCATAGATTGCAAATGGATTTATAGAATTAAAAGAAAGGGTGATGGAACTATTGATAGATACTAGGCTAGATT
Source organism: Avena sativa (assembly GCA_916181665.1). NCBI lineage: Eukaryota > Viridiplantae > Streptophyta > Magnoliopsida > Poales > Poaceae > Avena > Avena sativa. The sequence goes on from OV702279.1 coordinate 319,666,390, forward strand.
AGTAGCAAAAGGGTTTAAGCAAAGATATGGTATAGACTATGATGACACATTTAGTCCTGTTGTTAAAGCTGCTACTATCAGACTTGTTTTGACTGTTTTTGTATCTAGAGGATGGAGCTTAAGGCAGCTAGATGTAAAGAACATGTTTCTTCATGGTGTTCTGAAAGAAGAGGTGTAAATAAAGCAACCACCTGGCTATGAGGATCTCAAAGCACCACATCATGTGTGCAAATTGGACAAGTCTCTATATGGTCTCAAGCAAGCACCAAGGGCATGGTTTGTCAAGTAGAATTCAAAACTCCAAGAGCTTGGCTTCTCACCATCCAAAGCTGACACATCTCTATTTATTTATAACAAGTTAGGTATCACGATGTTTGTACTAGTATATGTTGATGCTATTATAGGCACTAGCTCCTCCAAAAAAGCTATTACTGCGCTCCTCCAAGATTTAGGGGCAGCCTTTGCATTAAAGGATCTAGGTGACTTTCATTATTTTCTGGGAATTGAAGTTAAGAGATGTAATAATGATATTGTTCTAACCCAAGAAAAGTATGACTTAGGCTTGTTAACCAGAGTTGGCATGAAGGACTTAAAGCCATCTCCAACACCATTATCAGCCTCAGAGAAACTATCAGCTGAAGAAGGAGATGTACTTGGACCTGAAGATGGAACAAAGTACAAAATTATTGTAGGTGCACTCCAATATTTGACACTCACAAGACTAAACATTGTTTTTCCAATCAATAAGGTTTGTCAATACCTCCATGCTCCAACAACTGTTCATTGGACAACTGTCAAAAGAATACTAAGTTATATTAAAGGAACCTCAAGTTCAGGCTTGACATTCAGAAAATCCTCCTCTACCTTAGTTAGTGCCTTCTCAGATGCTGATTGGGCAGGATGTGTAGATGATAGAAGGTCTACTAGAGGCTTTGCGGTTTATTTTAGTACTATCCGTATTTCTTGGAGTGCTAGAAAACATGCAATAGTTTCCAGATCCAGTACAGAGGCTGAATACAAGGGTTTGGAAAATGCTACTGCTGAAATCATTTGGATTGAGTCTCTATTGAGAGAACTTGGTGTTGAAAGGAAACAAACTTCATGACTATGGTGTGATAACATGGGAGCTACTTATCTCTCTGCTAATCCTATTTTTCATGCAAGAATGAGTCACATTAAAATAGATTTTCATTTTATAAGAAAAAGAGTTTCAAATAAATTTCTTGAGATCAAGTTTATTCCATTCCAAGATTAGGTGGCAGACGGCTTCACAAAGGCTTTACTAGCTCGGCAACTTGAAGAGTTTAAACACAATCTCAACCCAAGGAAGGTTGTGATTAAGCAGGGGTGTTAGCGACGTGACATGTATACGTGTTTATATTGTATATGTACCGTGACGAACCCCTTGTTGTATGTGTGTACGATAGGAAGGGATTGATTTAGAGTTTGTTAGGATTACTTGTAACAATCCGATCTAGAGATAAAGATCAGATCGATCCCACCAATATCTCCATAATTTTAACCTTCCCGTGATTGTAATCTGTCGATGGTTGTGTGTATATTTAACACGAAATCGAGTGCGAGATAAAGCAACTCGTTTAACCCAAATTATCACAGTTCTGGCCCGTCAGCGAGATGATCTAATGAGATTGGAACCCTCGTATGAGGACCTGGAAACTACGGAAAGATTAATTGAGCTTGAGCATAGAGAAGCAACAATGTGGAGGCAAAGGTCCCGATTCCCGGGTGAAGTAGCTAGCCGAAGGTGACCGTAATACCCATTTATTTCATCATCGAGCGAGTAATCGAAGACCGAAGAATAAAATTACCCAGTTAACAAAGCCTGATGGTTTAATCACCAAAGATCACAAAGCATGATTTCTACATCAACTTGTATGAGTCAAAAGAACTCAAGAAAGAGAGGAGAACAAATTCTGGAGAAACATACATTTCACATCCCTGTTGTAAGTAAAGGACATGACTTGGATTGTAGACATAAGAAAAACAAAGTGTGCATGTTTACTACTCCTTTAGTAGGATACTCTCGAACATAACAAATTGACATTTTTACTGAGAAAAAACAAATCAAATTCTTGTACAAAGGACGGCCTCGTTTCGACCACAGTAGAAAATCGATCTTTGGTTTGGAGCTACTCTGGCCTCTAGTCCCGACCATGTCTAAAACCGGGACTAGTGTGAGCACTAGTCTCGGTTCGTCCCCTTTGCAACGGCTAGAAGGCAGTAATTGCCTAGTCCCGGCTCATTGGGGACCTCTAGTCCCGGTTGGTAATACCAGCTGGGACTACAGGTCTGGCGCCAACGACTGGGACCCAGAAGAATATATAGCATCGGATAGTGTTACAGACGAGGACTAGAGATCATGATCTAGTCCTGGTTTGTAGCACCACCCGAGACTAATGTTTTCTCTATATATTCCCTGTTTCGACCCTGCACGAACCCATGGCCATTTTCTCCAAGCTAGCTCAAATTTATCTCATTTTTTTTCAAACTTTGTCAAGATTTGGTGGCATTCATCAATCCAAGCTTCCAAAAGGTTAGCAACCCATAGCCCTAGTAGTTTAGCTCAATGCTCTAGAAATAGAGAGATTTTATGCTTAGAAGTAAGAGAATTTTAGATGTACAATTTTAAGCAATTTTTGATTATGCAAAAAGTTACTGAAAATTGAGATATGTATTTTTAGAGTTTCGGACCTCAGAATTGAATAAGGTTTTCACTGTTATATCAATAATTAAAAAGTCAACATTTTTATGTTAACAATTTTGTCCAATTCAAAAATTGATGCATGTAAGATTACATATATATATATGTTGTACACACTAAATTTTTAGATCTGAAAAAGTAAATGTAGTAAAATGATCCAACCTTTTTATACGATACGGAATTTTAATTATAATGCAGATGAGCCGGGAATGGATGTACGACGCTCTTTGAATGTTTGACGCGTTCATTAAAGGCGTGTATTTTTTCCTCGATTTGGCCGAGGCAAACAAGCGAAATGATTTTATGTGTTGTTCGTGCCATGTCTGTCGGAATGAGAAGATTACTCTTTCTCAAAAACCATTCACATTCACCTGATTCAATCAAGTTTGGTGCAGGTTGCGGTGGAATACCTCCGCTGGAGGCGGGGCCGAGTAGGGAGGAGTCGGTGGCGTCCCGAAGGCCCCGTCCATCACCGGAATCGCGCCGAAATAGCGCCGACGGTGATGGAGGTTGCTCTCGCGGGAGGAAAAATTTCACCACTTTTTCTTCAAGCACGAGACTGAGGAATGGAGCGCGCTGCAGAGCAAGCGTGAAATATGTCGCGTTGGATAGCGCAAAGTTCTGCACGCGCTAAAACTTTTGCAGCGCGTTATTTTTATAGCGCTAAAATACGTCTCGCGCTGTATATCAATGGTTATTATAAGCGTGAGTGCGTTATACAACGGCTTCTCGAGATGCTCTTAGGCAAAGACCTTTTTTCGCCCCTGACCTAGCCGCCAGCTCCAGGGAGGCGACGTTCCTACCGCCCAATCTCCACCGGCGTTCTTGCTGGTACCCTCTCCCTCTGCCTGCTGCTCCGGCGGCAGGAGGGAGGGGGGATCCGGTCTCTCCACTCTGTAGTTAGGGTTTGGTTTTGCAGGTCGTGGAGCGCCGTTGGGGTGGTGGGAGCGGCGCCCAGACGAATAAATCTGCCTCAACTTTACTCCCACACCGACGACGTTCCTCGTGGCGGCGTCTCGGAGTTGATGGCATCTTGTGTGTACCGATTCCTCGGATTGACGACTTTAGAGTTCTTGGATGGTGTCGTCGAGGCGGAGGTGGCGATCCCATCAGGTGTGTCCCTCCTTCTGCTCTGTCCCCGTTACTATGGCGTTTGCTCCGACGTCTTGGTGAAGCAGGGAGGATGTGTTGTCCAGGAGTACGTGCAGACGGTCGTCTGCGTATGTGTCAGATTGAAGATGGTTTATCCTGTGTTGGGTTTGTGGATGGAAGATGGCAGTTCTGATCTCCTCTCCCGACGTTGTAGTCGTGCGTGGGTGTCGGTTCTGAAGTTTGATCGCGTGTCCGGGGACATTGTTGCCCTGGTCTAATTCTTTCAACGACAATGATTTTGCCTTTGGCAAGCTACTTTGGAGGTCTAAAAAGCCGCTGATCAGCGATGGAGCCGCGTCAAGCTCGGGTGTTGTGGTGATATGTCCTTCGTCTCTTTGGTGGTTGCTTCGGTGGTATCGAAGGAGGAGGATAGGCGCTGGTATTTTACATAGGTTTATCCTATCTTTTCAGTTCTGTAAGATCGTCTCGTTCGTACCTTGTAACTTGTTTTTATCTTATTAATAAAGAGCGGATTACAGTGTCAAAAAGAGATGCTCTTAGACAAAGACACCAAATTTCCCGAAGACCACATCGCCACAGCGACCCAAACCTGGCCAACGGGCCGACCCGGCACTGCCCTTGCGGGTCTAGCCCGACACGGCACGCGACGGCCCATGTAGGTTGCGGGCTGGGTCGTGCCGGCATGGGGCCTACCTCCTAGGCCCGTGCACGTCACAATAGCTTGGCGGGCCGGCCCGCGACACGTATTGTGTTTTTTTCACTTGCCCGTCAAAATTAACCTTCAAAACAGGCCTAATCTATAATATTTCGTCTGGTGGACTAGTGATTGTGTGGAGCACGACAGCGTGGGCCAGCCCGGGTGCGTGAGGACACAGCCCAGGCACGCCCCGCTTCTTCACGGGACAACATGGGCCCGGCACACTATAAACTGGTGCCATGCTATTTTTGTGTGCCGCGGGCCGGGCCGCCCAAACCAGGGCCCGTTGGCCAGGTTTGCAGTGACCGCCCAAGTTAATGGCACCGCACGTAGGTGGACCCACTTACTAGCTGGCCCACGCTGCCCTTCTATGCGGCCTCCACAATGAAATTCGGCCCCACCTACCGGTGACCCTCCGTATATAGTCTCCTCCTACGGGCGACCATCTCGGTCTCTCCCTCTCTCTCCTCCATTTCTCTCCTCTTCCTCCTGCCACCCGATCCCGAACCGAGGAGGACCCGGCGCGAGGAGGGCGAGGAAGAGAGGAGGAGATCACCCAGCCGAGCGAGCGCGCGTCAAGCACAAGGCAGGAAGCGTCGCGATCTCGGTAACAACCATTCGCGCCCATCCATCTTACCGACGGATCTCCCCTTCTTCCCGTTGGTCCTACCGCAACTCTTCCGATCGGTCGCGCCGTCGAATCACGGCGTAGTTTTTCGGTTGTCGCGATCGCCTTCACCTGCGTAGTTTTGGTTGATCTGCGGAGTTCGATCTCCTCATTTTTGTTAGTATCCGCTAGATTCGATCTGTTTTTGGGAGGTTTGATTCGAGGAATCCGGCTGCTTTGACCGTTTCCGCTGGATCCAGCTTCGTTCCCACGCTGGGGCTCGGGAATCCGGCCAGATTCCCGCGCAAGTTGGGTCGCGAATATGGTCCTGTTCGGCGGTTTTCGTCCGCCGGGTGGCGGATCTGCGTGCCGCGGGCACCAGATCTCGTGGATCTAGCTGTGTTGGGCTTCTATTCTGGTGTTATTTTTCCTTCTTAGCGAGCATGTGTGTCTGTGTGGATCCATGGGGCTGACTCTTCCGCTGTTTCAGCGCAGGAGCGGAGATGGGGCTCACGTTCACGAAGCTGTTCAGCCGCCTCTTCGCCAAGAAGGAGATGAGGATCCTCATGGTCGGTCTCGATGCGGCCGGTAAGACCACCATCCTCTACAAGCTCAAGCTCGGCGAGATCGTCACCACCATCCCCACGATCGGTAAGCTCCATCCCCAATGTCCTATGTTGATTTGCTGTTACAGCATGTTATTTATCGTGTTGGTTGTTTGTAAACATAGGCTCTCGATTTCATGAGGTAGCTTGAGCTTAGGATCCTGCGCATGTAATGAATGCTCCATGGTAGGCCAAGTTTTGGATCATTTTTAGTTGCAAAGGTGGTCTGGCCTGCCTTGGTAATAACAGTACTGCTCTCAACCATGAAGATTACTTGCAGCTGATCTCGAGTTGATTCTCTGGCTCATTTGTATCTTACCTTCTGTAAATCTGGGTATTTTACTTTGTCGGCACATTGACACTGGTAGTTTTAAAATCAACAAATCGTCTTCCAGAAAATCGTAAGCTAAGAAAAACAGTCCATTTTTAAGGTGTCAGCTAAGTGATCTTCTTCACACCAGGTTCAGTGTGATATTTTAGCTTCCAGGTTCAGCCAAGGAAGTTCGTACAAAACTGAGAAGAAAACACTGTCGTAGTGATCACAACGGATTAGCTCTGTCTTTACTTTGTTTAAACAATTTCGTAAAAGCAACTTACAATCGTTGCATTAGTTATTTACCAAACGAAGATATAATGCTGTCCAGTAACCAGGAGCCCTAGCAAACATGAAATTGTGCGGAAGTTCCAACTCATGAGCAGCATAGCGTCCGTATGAGTTATTATTGATGTTTTTTCAAATTCATGCTTAAAACTATGTTTTGGACAAATATAAGCAATTATGCATGCAATGATGTGTGTTCAGATGTTTATTTTTTGGAAGGCTGATTTTAGTGAGTATTGCGAGTCTGGTCTAGGTATTTAGTTTACCTCTGTTGCGCCATGCTTAATATTATGCTTGTTTAGATGCTTATTTTAGGTATGTCGGTTTTAGTGAGGATTGTGATTATGTTCTAGGTATATTTTAGTTTACCTCTGTTTTACTGCATATCTATGTTGATAAATTATGTATGTTTTTTTAAACTGCAGGATTCAATGTTGAAACTGTCGAGTACAAGAACATTAGCTTCACCGTGTGGGATGTCGGAGGTCAGGACAAGGTAAGGAAAATTGCCCAATGTCCATTCTATAGAACTTGCAAGGTCAAAATTACACTGAATGATACCATCTTCAAAACTTAAGAACGATTCATAATACATAGCCAAGTTAACTTGTATTTCCTATATAAGAAGTCAGAAATCTGTCATTATATTGTATACTTTCTGTCCTAATTGGTTTTATCTTATTGTGAGCTTGTAATCTGATGTTCCTTTGTGTATGTCTCCAATACAGATCAGGCCCCTGTGGAGGCACTACTTCCAGAACACCCAGGGCCTCATTTTTGTTGTGGACAGCAATGACAGAGAGCGTGTTGTTGAGGCCAGAGATGAGCTTCACCGGATGCTCAACGAGGTATTGCCACAGCTCATAAAAATTTCTACACATAGGCTGCTATTGAAAATCATATAGAAGTGTATGTTTGTAGATTCTTTCACCAGGATCCCCCATTTACTTGCATATTGGATTTAATCTCTTTGTTGTTGGTGATACATATAGCATAATAATCGTAGCAAATAATCTAGTACTAGTGTGTCTCTGACAAGTAATATATGTACTATGTCTATCAAGTAGGCGTATGAATTCCTTCCAAAATGAAAGTTCGCTTGAGGATATTGGATCCTGTTAATATTTTCTCAGTGATTCATTGATTAATGACATCAATGTATTGTATGATTATTATAGGATGAGCTGCGTGATGCTGTGCTTCTGGTGTTTGCAAACAAACAAGATCTTCCTAATGCCATGAACGCTGCTGAAATCACTGATAAGCTTGGCCTGCATTCCCTCCGCCAGCGACACTGGTATGATTCTATCCCATGTCAGATGAATGTTTATGCTCTGTTGCACAATATGATTGGTCTCCAGTAGCATATCTGCCTGTAGCACTTAAATGCTGTAGTCTTGGTCCTGAGGTGTAATACTATATTGCATCAATTAACCAGTCTCTTTTGCATCAGATCTGTTACCAGACCAAGTAAAAGTACTTGTTCTGTAATTTCCATTATCCAATCTATCCTTTTTCCCCCTTTTCCATAATGACTCAATTTACCATTTGTCGGTGAACTTATGTTTTGATACTTGTTTCAGGTACATCCAGAGCACTTGTGCTACCTCTGGTGAGGGTTTGTATGAGGGGCTTGACTGGCTGTCCAACAACATTGCCAACAAGGTGCGTCAGCTATAAAATTGGTGTACTTCACTATTTTTGATCAAATGGATAAACATTTTGCACGCTGAAGTATTTGCGGTAGCTAATACCATTTATTACCGCACAAACATTGATGGATTCAAGTTAGTGTTATCTGTCTGCTCTACATGCAATGCCCTAAAATCTACCTGGCAGCATTAGTACATAGATATTCTCTAAAAAAAAGTATATAGAGTCTGTTTGCTCATTCTCAGGCCGTTATACCTGCGTGAATTTCCTACCGTAAATAATTTTGCACCACTACTTTCTGCAACTAACCTCCTGTGCTCAATTTCTTGAAATAGGCTTGAAGCATCTCGGCAGGGGCTTCTGTATATCTGGATAAGCTGGATATTCGGACTAATGCCGCCTTTACGTATTATAAACTACATAGTCTTGACAGATACTTTGGGGTTGTTCTGGGAAAAGATAAAGCTCTTTGTCAAAGAGCTAGCTATCAGATTGTTTTCGTGGGTGTTAATTGTCCTTGGCGCTCTTTGTTTTCCCTGCCCATCAATGTCTCGTTATGTCCACTCTGTACTCTGTACTTGCAACTCCCAGAGAGACTTGAGACATTGTAGTATTGACTTGTCATGGCATAGCTTGTTGTCAGTGTGGTCTATCATGTTTCTTTTGAATTGTTCTGGCTGATGTTGATGTCATGTTGAATGGGAATATCTTTGAAATCCTCAAATCGTTTCGATGTCTTGATCATTAGTCTTCTGATGAGCAGAGTGAATCGTGTGCGCACAAACACACTCCATGGACTGTTGCAGCATTGATCATTTTTGTCAAATCAAATGTATTAGAATGCAGTAATATTTCCTTATTCAGTGTTCTGTCAGACGGCTTGCTAGTTTTCTTAGACAGAGGTCTGAGGAAATTGCACATTCTTTTGCAGCATTTACCATGTGTTGGTGCACATAACTTAACTTTCATTAGGTGAACTGCACTGACCAAGTCGAACCAAACTACAGGCTGACAAACAAGAGCAGAACACGTGAAATAATGTAAACCCGTTGTTGTCTTTAAGCATAGGCAGAGACCACTAAAGATGTTCGTTGCTTACAAATGAAAGGCCGGCAACCATTCTTAATAAATCTAAAATTTGCGCATGTAGAGCAAAGAAGAGACGATGGCATAGCCGTGACTGGGAACCACGGCCATCTGGATCATCACCACTGACTCAACGAGTCAGGCAGATTTGGCTCAGCCAGCTGGTCGCCGCGCTTGGGCAACCAAATTTACTACCACTGCCGACCACCGCTATCACTGGACGGAACTGGGGGACGAGAGAAAGCTCATGGAGAGTTCGACTCAGCTGTGTGCGCCCCGTCGTCAGATTGGCTGTCAACGGGACACTAATGATTCGTTTAGACCAATGTGCAAACAAATTAGACCAAAACATGCTGAAAGCTGCCAAAAAAAAACGTCGACCTGGTGATCCGCGCAATGCTGGGTGGTAGGAGTCACAATTTCCTCCAAGTGATCTAGAGAGAGGTAGATCCTGCACGTAGGAGTTCTGCCGTCTTGTGAGTGCATTGGACTAAACTTGGAAACTGTCTGTACTATGGTTAGTGAATTGAACATCCTGTATCTTTTCTCGGTTGATATAGTTGTCGTGGTATTGCCACGAGTACGTCATAAAAAGGTTCTCACAGAGCGTGTTTAGAGAGATGGGAAAGGCGACAAGTTGGCGGGTACGATATAACAAAGCTTACCTAGGTTCAGATCTCACAACGGTGACGGAATCCTACTCATGCTATCAATTATTATAATGGCAATACGCCGAGTTACATGGATCGGTTTGCTGTGCGCGATAAGAATTGTATCGTGTCCTAAAGACTCATCTAGGTCCGGCTTATAGTCGCCAGATCCTAGGGTTACAGGGAAAGTCCTAGCCGGACAGGTTATAGAGTCCTATACGAGTACTAACTAGTCTAATGTGTCTTGCACTTCTAGGCTGCGGGTATGTCGGTGACTCCATCATAGCCTTCCTTTATCTGGCATGAGCCTCCCTTCTGGATCCTTCCAACTAGGCCGCCCAGCAGGCCATGGGCCTCGCTACCAACTGTGGGTCACCCGGATTATCCGGATTAGAGACATGTAATGATGACACCCATTTAGCACATTCCCAACAATAGTCCCCTGCCCTAAAGACTTTGAATGGAAGTTTCACGTCTAACATAGATAGGCCACCTCTACTATCGATGTAGCTAAGCCTGTGCAAAAAAGTGAAATCGCTCAAACTGGCAAAAATTGCCTAGTTCAATCTTATTCACAGATCTAATTTTGGAACCAGTACATAATTTTAAACCAAACTTGCGGCTGGTTTGATTCGTAGGATTCTCAAAACATATGAATAGAAAAACCATGGGATTGAAGTGCCATATCCACTTGAATTTTATAGAATTAGAAAACTATAAGATTTTTAGATCAAGTAGTGTTTGATTGCATAGAAAAATTAAAGTGATTGTAATTGATGGAAATTTTCCTTTAATCTAGAGTGCAAAGGAATCGTTTGAAAGAATTTCTAAGGATTCTAATCCTTTGAATCAAACTTTTGTAGGAAAAAAATGTTAAGTATCCGTATCCTACAAAAATCCTATACAACTCTTTTGAATCAAACAAGCCATAAATAAGAAGAATGCGTTTTATATCAGGTTTACAATGAGCCATGCTCTCTAGGCTTGTCTTGTTCAACCTCTCCCAAGTAGGAAACTGCATAGGCCATCAACTCTTTAGGATGAAAGTTGTTCATACCAGCGACTCTAACCTTTCGTTGCACAAACTAGCGACTCTTTGGTAATTTGTCGCACCCCCCCCTCAAACATTTTTCGTCTCTGTCCCTGGCCCTCTCAACAAACCACCATCGCGTGGGAAGCCCTAGACCGCGTCGAACACTCGTAGCCGGCCTTGTCGCCGTTCGTGCGTCTTCGCCTCTATTGTTGCCGCCACTCAGGAGCGAAGGTGACGGGAGAGAAACAGGTTCGGATCACGGCCTACCACAACCTAACTTTACTCAACCACTTGGAGCCGCTTCCCAAGTCGGATGAGCGTTGATGCCTCCGCCATCCTTCTTTCGGGTGGCGGCACCGCCTCGAAGTGAAAGGGATGGTGAAGAAACTGGTAAGCCTCGTGGTTTGCTCCAGCTCAATATTTTTTAGGAAAAGGATTCTAGTCCCCCGGACGATAACACTCGTCGCATCGTCCTGGTGCATCGCCGTTGGATGCGAGTCCATCCTGCGGACCACAGCATCCCACCGCTCCAAACGAGAAAAGTCCCTGCCTTATCCGTTCGCTCCACCACCAGACCACCACACCTTCATCTCCGCTCGTACGCTCCAGGCTCGGCCGTCTTCGACGCCTTGCCGGACGCCATTGCCCGCTGCCTCGCCGGTCGCCCCAGCCTCCCGCACACCGGTGCGGGACTCTACCTGGCCCACCATCTCTTCACCCGACGCGGTGATGCCGCCGATCTCGTGACGCCCCGTTCTATGGCACCTTCCCAGCGGCCGGCGATGCTCCCTGCGCCGTCCGGCGTTTCTCCGTGCGGTTCCTGGAGGATGGAGTTGCTCCTGACGGCGCCCTTGGTTGCTACAGGGTGGTGGCTGGCGTTCCTACCGAAGGTGTCCGACACGGGCAGACTTGCTCCCGACGGTGGCCGACGTTGCTACTGATGGTGCCTGCCCGTCGTTCCTCCATGGGGATCCCACGCCGCCACGCACCTTCGAGCAGTGCTGGCCCGCAAGGTTGGGGCGAGGTGGTGCTCCTCGACACAGGCGCCATGAGTGCTGCCATGGTCTCCTATGCCATGGCTGCTGCAATGAAAGACGGCGTTGCTCCCTGCCATATTTTGGCAATTTTTGCTACGTGCGATGGTCAAATTTGCTATATACGGTTGTCGTCGTTGCTACATATGACGGACTATTTTGCTACATAGGATGTTTTTGCGACAATGTCTCTCACGAATTCAGTTTTTTGCTACATTTTTGTTAGTTTTTTGCTACATTTATTTTTTGATTTTGCTACAATATTATAATTTTTTTGCTACATTTTTGTTAGTTTTTTGCTACATTTATTTTTTGATTTTGCTACAATATCGTAATTTTTTTTGCTACGTGAGGTCTTCGACGAGGTGTCTAGAAAAGTCTTTGGCGATGTCTCCGGCGAAGTAGGTTTTTTGCTACACTAGAAAAACTTTGTCGCTATAACCGTCTTGTGCTTTTGCTACAACAGTATCAACTTTTTGCTACAAGGTCTTCGGCGAGAGTCACCAGCGAGTTTTTTGACGATGTTTTCGGCGAAGTCGGTTTTGCTGCATTAGCACAATTTTTTGCTATATGGTCTCTGGCGAGGTTTCCGGCGAGACATTCTATTTCTGAAACGAACCTTTTTTTGCTTCTGAAGCAAAAGCGGGAACATATGTAACAAAAGCAAGCCGTTTTGCAGCAAAAATAGGATTTAGGCCGTTTTTAGTGGACACATGGCAGCAGCTGGAGCAGGACGATGGGGGACGCGTAGGGCTATCCCTACCACGCGGCTGACGTGGCTTTGGATGTCCCGTCAACCCAAAGGGTGGGCCTGATTGTCAGAATGGCTGTTAAATGGTAGTATTGGAGCTTTCTACAACAAACTATCCCTAGAGCCAGTAGCGTGTGCAAAAGTAACGGATTTGCTAGTTCTCAGGCACCTGAGAACTTCTTAGTTCTCAGTCACCTCTCTCGCCATTGGATTTACCTCGCGATTCGTGCAACATGGGACTTCCACATGAGTTGCAACTAGATTGTAACTGGGATTTTAATAAGTTGCAACTAGGTTATAACTGAGAATTAGTACAAATTATATAAGTTACAACTAGGTTGCAACTGAGAATTAGCACAAAAAATAGGATGATGTCAGCGACTTAGACATAACAAGTTCTCAGGCGCATGACATCTAGACACCCTCCAAAAGTAAATTCGAGCCACCGGCCTGTGCAACATTTTACCCGGATAGTCGCTGGTTCGTGCCATTCTCTCTCTCTCCCAAGCGGGAGCGTCTCTGTACGTGGACTCCTGATCGACTGCCTGCCATGCATGCGCGCCGGAGCCAAACCGGTCATCATCATCTTCTTCCGGCTTCCGGGGGAAAGTCGGGCAGAAACGGATGGCGGAATCACGCTCTATGTATGTATGCGCCGCGTTTCTTCGACGGTGTCGTGCAGCGCAGCTTGCCAGGCCCAGGCGAACGACGGCACGGACGATGGCGATCGGGCGGAGCGAGTTAGAGCTCGCGTCACGGCACAGATGGCGACCAGTTTTCGCGTCGCCGATCGAGCAGGTTAAGAAGAGGGCGATCGAGATGGACCTACGTACGCGTTCCATTCCATTAATGGGTACAGATGGGGTTCGTTCGATTCCGACGGTGTTCCTTCCTGCTGCCGTCACCAGTAACAGCTCGGCCTCCCGAGCTCAGCTAAAAGCTAGGGCCCCATCCACGACACGTACTACGTTGGGCACGCCGTTCGGGGTCTTTGATTCGCCAAGGTGGAACTCGATGTCCACCGCACCGCACCGAGAAACCAGCAACCCAATTTGATCCATCGGCAGAGTTGTGGCCGGTAGAATTCCAGGAGCTTCGTTCCCCGGATGTATGCCATTTTCCGTCTGCATGCGTGTAGTGAACTACTAGTACCTCGTCATCACCAAACTTACTACCTGAACTAGTAGTGAGCTTCATTCATGGTTACCAAAGATGGCAGCCTCCCAATGCAATGCACCGAGAGAGCGTCGCGAACTCGCAGACGCAACGCAGCTCGCCACGTACGTACCAACTCATTCCATGACGCACGCCACGCAGCTGGTCTGAGTCGATTGCCACCAGGACGCGCACGCCACGGCCACGGCGGCTATATATGCACGCACGCACCCCTCTCCCTAGCACCACAACGCTCCAAGCACCGCCGCTCGCTTCCTTCCTTCCCCCTCTCGCCCGCCTCCACATTAACTACTCCCCCAACAAACCAGCCGCCCGCCCGCCCGCCGCGACTCCTCCTCATCGTCCATGGCGCCGGCGCCGCGTCTGCTGTGGCCCGTGCTCGCGGCGCTGCTGCTGCTTCTCTCCACGACGACCATGTGCGCGGGGTCGGCGCAGCACGTCTCGGCGCCACCTCCCACGGACACGGCGGCGGCGCCAGCCCCTTCCGCCGGGATGGACGCGGCGTGCCTCAACGCGCTGCTCAACATGTCCGACTGCCTGCCGTACGTGCAGGCGGGCAGCACCACGGCGCGGCCCGACGCGGCGTGCTGCCCGGAGCTGGCCGGGATGGTGGACTCCAACCCGGTCTGCCTCTGCGAGCTCCTCTCCGGCGCAGCCGACTCCTACGGCATCGCAGTCGACTACCCGCGCGCGCTCGCGCTACCGGGCGTATGCCGCGTCGCCACCCCGCCCGTCACCACATGCCAAGGTACTAAAACCCAAAGTTCGGTCGTGTAGTTAGTCATCACTGTGCGGCCAATCTTTTCAGAGATACTACTCCGTAGTAGATTTGATTGATCGATCGATCTGGATTTGAATAATCTGTTTGCAAAACTGTGCAGCGCTCGGGTACCATGTCTACGGCCTGGCTCCGTCCGCGGCGCCGCCCATGTCCGGCGGGTCTCCCTCGCCCTCTCCCTCTCCCTCCGGCGACAGCCCGCAGTTCCCCGGTAAGCACCGAACCCCGCGAGACAGATACTTAGCAGAGACTCATCATTCGTATTTCATCGCACTACAAGATATTCTTGACGGTAGTTAGTTAAAAACCAAGTAAAAACAGAATCCATGTTATAATATTAATTGCTACTACTTACAGAACTAGTACTATTCAATATGCTCGTACTACATTCGTACGCTCAAACATACACAGTCGATTGAACAGTCGATGCTGCCCTGCCGTCCAGGTTCCTTCACGTGCTACTGCACTACTGTGGACTGCCACGGACCCCGTGTGTACTAGCAGTAGGTGTACAATTATCAACCCTGACGAGGCCATCAATCTCTCACGCAGGTTCCTCGCCCTTCCCCTCGCCGCCGGCGCCGCACGCCAAGGCCAACCGCCGCTCCACCACCGCGGCCGGCAACATCATCGCCCTCGCCGCCGCCTTCGCCACCGTGATGATGTTCTAGAGGCGCCCACCGGCCAGACTGTTCGAGACGAGAGTTTCTTCACCGTAGTAGCAGCAGCATGGTTCCGGTATATACTACTAGGTCACGTGCAGCATATACCTGTCATTTCCCGGCTGATATGATATCTGATCCGATTGTCTCGCTTCCCTCATGATGTGATGTAATGTAACCTTAATTGCTGGACTGGGATTCCCAGGCAGGCTCCGTATGTAAAGAAGACACGCATTGCGTCCTCATCTCTTTCGCGTGACGCCGAGTTGTTTCCAGCTCTGCGTAATCGCCGCGAATTCATCGCATGAACTCTGCGTGCTCTCTTCCGGTTGCCATGGACGTTTTCCTTCTTCTTCTAAAACATGTTCTCCAAAAGTAATGGATCCAACATTATGTTACTAATATTGAAATTAGAAATCATTTGTTTTTCATCCTTTAAAGAGTATTTAAGTCCAAAAAGTACTTGGAAGGTTTGTTCCAGATTGGCAAGGAACAAATATGTTTTTATCAGGATCTTATTATACGTCTAAAAATTAGATCATAGCTTCTCTCGCAATGCTGCTCTCCACGTCCTATAAATAAAGGTAACTTTTTCTAGTGAGCCTCCTCGGAAGTAAGTATTTTGAAGGAAGAAAAAAAAGAAGACGAAGGATTGGTCTCAAGGCCAGTCCCCAACCGATTAGGCTTCATGACTCTTGTACTCCTGATCTAATTTGTATTTTGGATGCAATTTCAATTAGTCTTTGAACGCAAATCACGAGAATTTATATTCTTCTTCAATATCCCATAAACTTAAAAATTTGAGGAAGTTAAGAAAAATAAGAAAATATTTCATATTCTCTCTTATAACTTGCACAAAACTAAAGTCGAGGTTTTTTTATATAATAAAATAAAATACGTGAAGAAAGAGCGGGCACAATAAAAAAACATACCCATAATGACACAATATAAGAGCAATATATGTGAAATCTATCCTTTTTTAGTTAAAAGTTTTGTTCCAATCCAATCTTTTTCTTTAAAGTTAAAGAATTTCAATGAAGGTTTGCCTTCAACCTTAACCGTTGGCAGAAGATGCATACCTACGAATATTCCCCTACTCATTTGGTGAAAGCACTTCCTATAGCGAACCAGTCAAGGAACGTATCGAGTAGGCTAGTGCCAATTCCTCCACATCAAGAGCAAAATAACCATATGAATCTTAAGCAGGAAATTCCTTCATCTAAGATGAGCTAGGTTTGCATTTCTATGTAAGATGAGGGGAGACGCATGTTCAGTTGTTGATACAGAATAACTGTGACTTCTTATGTACTACATACAGTAGCATTTTCAGCACGAAATTCGCCCTTTGCCATTCTATAAATTTTGAGATAAGTGTTGTAGACGCGGCCGTCATCGGCCTCATACAATTTGGGAACGATAAGCATTGAATTCGGAGGCGGTTGTGTGTTGGAGTGCTACTCCACTTTGCAATGAATGGAAGGCGTCCATCATCAATCCACCCGGCCGTCCGTGATCGAGCCATTCAATTCCCCACCCTTCAGTTCGAGCGATCCCGTGCAAACCGCAAAGACCTACTGGACTCTCTCTTTCAGCGTCACGGCCAAGCAAATGCATGCCAGAAGATTCCGTGACCATGAACGGTCCAGTTCGTTGCACAAGAAAGAGCATAGAACAAACGGATTCAGAAAGGTTTCTTGGAATTCAGGGAAGACAGATTGGTGTTAGATATGCTATACAACAAAAATAGCTGGTGAGAAAGATTAGTCTCTACACACACAAAACCAATATGCTCAAGAATCACGTATGGCATACACAACTTGGGGGGCACTAACGATAAACTGATACGTACGTACTACATCTGCCTGCCCAACATAAATTATGAGCACTAATGAACAGGTCTGTCCTCCGATTACAGCCAAGTTACACCCTACACAACAACAAAACTTGCAACCAAAATTTTGGAAACAGCCTCATGAACCGACTCCATCGCCGCCGACGCCGCTCCTGTATTGTATGAACCTGACCTCGAACTACAAGCCGGTAGCAGTTCACGTTCCATCTCGGATTCTCCACGTTCCGGTGCCGCCGCTAGCACACGTCACAGCTCCTTCTGCAGTGACCGGGTGACGCCGTGGTTCCCACCATGTACGCGGGGTTCTTCGTGCACTCCCCCAGCGCCGCCCATCGCCCGCAGCTGTCGTTGCCGTCGGTGCAGTTGCCGCCCGGCGCGTGGTAGACCTTGTCGAACGAGGCCACGCGGAGCCATTTCGTGGCGGTCCATTTCTCCCCCTTGATCACCTCGCACCCGCCGTGGAGGCTCGACGGGTCCGTCGCGGCGTCCGGGCGAAGGTTGAAGAACAGAAGGGCGTCCCCTTTCCGTGGTTTCACTGAAGACACGACGGGCACGGGTGTGTATCAGGCAAGGAAATAACTCCGGATTTGGGATTGTCAAAAAGGACACAGAGCACAAAAATTGTAGTAGTACCTGAAATGCCATTCTTTGCACATTCTGAAAAGGTTGCATCTTTACGGTGTAACCCCTTGTTCATACGTTCCTATTTCACAAATGCATGTGGATATTTAATAACAAATAGAAAACAAACTGGGAAAAGGTACAAGAGAAAATTATGGTGTTAATGGCTACTTGTGGCTGTCTGGTTAGAAAAATCAGCAAGCATTTTGTACCATCTAATTGAACATTATGACCCTGAAGAAAGAAAAAAAATTACCTTGGCTAAGGGGAAAACCGTTTCTCCTCCTTCCGCGACATCTGTTAAGTACAAAAGCACAGTAGCTACACGATGGCCACCACGAATAGTGTTAACACTGTCTGTAAAGTAATCATAGTGTGGTTCGTACTTCTCCCCACGCTTATATCTTAGAACTTGCATATCTTCACCGTTCTCTGATTATCATGTAACAATTATAAGCAAAATTAAAAACAGTAAAATGATCAGATCCTACACATGGATTCGAAGGTAAAAAAAAGAAGGGTGACAAGCGAACAACTAATAATTCCCCTTGATCTAGCTGATGATTTTTATGACATGCTTTCAGAGTTCAAACAAATTTTAATGCCAAAAAATAGAAAGTTGAAGCTTCTAAATTAGTTTACATAAAAATTATTTCAGGTTTTTTAATAATTCATGTAGTTCATTGGAACTGATTCCTCAACAGGTACAGATATGTCCAAGCAACGACCCATAGCTGGTTAATACAATTTGAAGATTTTAGACCAAATAATGGAGATACTCCAGTTTTGTTCTAGGAGTATGAGCTCAAATCTGGCAAACTAGTCGAACATACCGTGGTAGGACAACTATAGTAGTGTTGTTTTTTAGCTGTTCTCCTACATCTTGAACTGCTAGATCCATTTTTCACTCGGTGTGAGTGTGTGTGAATTGTGATGTTCCTTTCTTTTCCAAACTGATGTAAAGGCAAAAGTTCTGTCACTTTCAGAAAATGTATTTTTTTAATGTTTTTGTGAAGATATTTACACAGTTAGGTTAGGGTACATTGGACTCCTCCCTCTGTTCCTAAATATAAGACATTTGGGTAGTTTAATTTCAACTCCCAAAATGTCTTACATTTAAGAACAGAGGAAGTAGATTCTAATTTGGTTACAAAGGGTGCTTCATCTACTCCCTCCGTCTCCAAATAAATGTCTCAAATTTGTCAAAATTTGGATGAATCTAGACACTATTTAGTATATAGATTCATTCAAATTGTGAAAAACCTAAGACATCTATTTTGGGACGGAGGGAGTACAAAATTTAAATACAACTCGCAAGTTTTGTGGATGACATGCAAATAAAGCATTTCTGTCTTCTATAAGTACGAGAATAAGAACCCCTGAAATGCATGAACAGAAAGATGCAGTGTTACTGTCTCACAAACCTTTTGGAAGAAATGTCCATGCAGCAATTTTATCCTCTATACCAGCAACAATTGGATCCTATAAATGTGGACATGATTGTTCATTAGATAAAAACCATGCAATCGAGAGAAATTCTTGAACTGTACTATACTCCTGGACCCCAGTTATGGTAAGTCACTAAATAATGAAGATACTGACGCCTTGAGAAATGATAACATCAGAGTACATATGGATACTGTTTTTAAAAAATGGTACAACTGAATGGAAGAATTTCCCGTCATAGCATATTGTCACCTCATTAGATTGCAGTACATGAAAATTGTACTAGTACATAAGTTGAGTTCAAAACTGTCAGTCAGATGGAACATGCAAAAGAGTTGATCAATTTATACTACTGTAGTATATTTTTTCTAATATTTGTCGATGGGCTCAGAAGCAAACGACCAACCTGTCCCTTGCTGATGAAGGTGCCGGAGCTGGTGCGGACCTCGCTGAGCGTGCTCTTTCCGGACGTGTTATCGGCGACCGCCGACTTCTTGAGCTCGCCCCTCGCCTGGACAAGAAGGAGAATCTCGGAATCAGATCAGTTCCGACAGCGATAGCTCTGAATTTTTACAGGGGAATGGGAGCAGCAGCAGAGGAGGCACTGACCAGGGAGACAAGGTGGTTGGCCTCGTCGTCGCTGAGGAAGTGCGGGTAGAGGAACACCCTGCGGAGAGCGGAATAAATCGTCTAATTCCACCCCATTCAAATCGAGATCGAGGCAGGTAAGGCGACGGGGTAGTGAAATGAATAAGGAGTATGAAAATTCGCCTCACCTGGGATGCCAGGAGATCTGGCGGGAGTGGTGTGGGTAGACCACGGGGGCCGGGTATACCGAGCTTCCCCTGCCGCCGCCGCCACCGGCAGCGTCGCGGCGGCCGAGGAGGAGGAAGAGGGCGGAGAGGAGGAACGGCACGGGGGCGGGTGGGGGAGCCCCCGCCCGAGACTGAGCCATCGCAGGCGAGGATGCAACCGAGGTGTGGCTCGCTCCCGCAGGCGAGCAATGGGCGGGCCGAAGGGAGAGGAGGAGGCCGCGGCGCGCGGCGAAGAGCGGTGACGGCGGTGGCGAGCTACCTGGAAATGGTCGCCAGTAGCCACGTCTCGGACAGGGACAGAGAGTGGGGAAGAGGGTGCGGGGCCCAGGAGGAGGGGGCGGAGGAGAGATCTGTGCCGCTCAGGTGGCAGGATTCGTCGATCTGACGGCCGACACGCAGCGAAGAAGCGTGCGCGCACGCTCGGCAGCAGGAACGGGCAAGGCAGAATCATGCGAGGCACGCACCGAGAAAACGTGCGCCTCGACATGCAAGCAGGCACAGATCTCAGCTGTTAACGTATACAGTAATACTAGGGAACGTGCCCATCCGTTGCAACGGAATGAAGAAAAAAATAAATTTTGAAAAACGTCAGCACGACCAAATTTTGCTCCAAAGTTGATCTCGTGTAAGCCTAGCCTTTATTTGCCCTTTCTCCATAATCTTCAATTTGATATACTCTTTTATAATTCATTTTAATTTGTTTTTGGTTAATCTAGGAGCAAGTCGTCGAGTCCTTCTAAATTATAATTTCATACTCCTTCTAAATTTTAATATATTTATATTTGAAACAACCATATGCACAATGAAGTTGAGATCCATCATAGGTAGGAGCCATCCAATGCTTTGAAAAAAATAGATTGATAAGTGCTAAGGACTTAATATTATCAAAGCAACGGTTAAATCAAGAAAGTTTATCATGTATATAATCTCCACCAATGAAAAAACACATTAATACTTACTACTTGATTTTTTGACACTTGTTTATATTGGATTGGATTCAGAAGGTGAAATACATGTGAAGTGTTAAGTAAACGTTGGAAAGTGTAGATATAGTCATGGATGGACTACATCACCGAGTCAGCATAGCTATGACTAAATATATTTGTTGCACATTAAAATAAGAACTTTTTTTCTTTGCCCCTTTACTCAAAATTTGGAAAGTATAGATAAATAGTCAAGGATGGACTACATCACCGAGTCAGCATAGCTATGACTGAACATATTTGTTGCACATTAAAATAAGAACTTTTTTTCTCTGCCCCTTTACTCAAAATCTGCTTGATGTTGCTGCCCCCAAAACCAAATCGCCACCGGCCCGCCGCTCTAGCTGGTCTCCTTGTTCGTCCGCCACTGGAGGTTGAGGTGCCGCTGCAGCCTGTAGGAGTAGCATGTGCTTTATCGGACAGACACCTTGCAACTTGAAGATGAGCTTTAGATGGGTTCGTGTAGTCTTGTATCCGTGTGGATGGCACACACATGACGGCGCTGCCGTGAAGATGGATACTGAGAGAGCTATACGGTTTGGATGCGCGCACCAGGCGTGAAGCATATTGTTTTCGGGCATGACCACACGGCCTGCACATATGGTGCGGGTCTTCATGGTGCCTTCGAGGAGCAAGTCGTCGAGTCCTCAAGCCCAGCATAGTGTACGTGCCCGACGCCACCATGCTCGACTAGAGCCCCCGCTCGCTGGCCAAGCAGCGAAACACCACCTCGTGGGAAGTTTACTAAGCTGCCGACTGTCCTTGACCTGGAGCTAAGGATGTAAGTGGCAGCGGCGTCCACCGGTACCACATACGCCGCCCGCAAAAAATTGATCAAACGGCGTATGCGGACATCCACGAAACTTAGGTGGAGTATGTGGCTGAGCCACCAACGCCAGCGGCGCCAGCGGCTGCGTACGCACTCTGTACACCGGCTGTTGTGTACAGCTGCCGCTGTTTACTCCTTCTATCGTGGAGGGCCATAGCGAGGGCTTCAGCCTTGATCGCGTGTTGCCTGCTTGCTTCTCGCCAAGGCAGGCAGTAATATCGTCACCTTTGATTTGCTCTCTTTCCTGCCTGGTTCTTGGGCTATTGGCGAGCCGCGAGAGACGGAGCTAGCATGCACGGGGCGAGCATAACAACATACAAACAAGTACTCACTGAGATCATCTCTAGCAGATACTGTGAAAACGCCGGACCTAAAAAATTCAGCGATTTTTCGGGCCAGGCCGTAAAATCTAGCCCGAACAGACACCATAAACACGGTCCGACCCGGATAATATTTTCGGGCCCCTGAGAATCGACCCCGTCGACCCATAAAATCTCAGTCCCGAGCTCGATTTCCAGGTCTCGATCTATTTCTCCGCCACCGCCCCCTCGACGCCTCCGCCGCGCACCACCGCTCAAATCGCCGAGCACCGGCGAGCAATTTCTCGTCAGACGTAGCAGATCCGCCCGATTCACGCTGCGATGGACCGGCGGGGACCATCGATGCTGCGTTTCCGTGGCCTCATGCCCATGGAGGAGGAGGAGCGCCGCCGGTGCATGCGCTTGAACGGGCGCGCAAGCGCGCCGCCCTCCACTACACGAGGTGGGGCACGCCGGTGCCGGCCGCGCTCCTCCGCCTCGAGACGGCGGAGTTCGACGCCCGCATCCGCGCCCGTCGGGGAGAGGGAAGCTCCTCGCGCGCGCCGAGGACTCCGTGGAATCCGCCGCCGTCGGTGAAGAAGGAGGAGGAGCTCACAGAGGGCCGCGTGGTCACAGAGGCGGACTACTCCCTCGACGATGCCTCCTTCGACCGCTGGGTCCAGGTCATCCAACACCGGAGCATCACCGAGGCAGAGGCGGAGGCCCGTCGAGCTCAGCGCGACGAGCTCATCGACGGCATCCTCCTCGAGCAGGGCCTCGCCGTCGACCGCGAATCCC
The DNA here is from genome assembly GCA_916181665.1 of Avena sativa. NCBI lineage: Eukaryota > Viridiplantae > Streptophyta > Magnoliopsida > Poales > Poaceae > Avena > Avena sativa. The sequence goes on from OV702279.1 coordinate 319,689,201, forward strand.
GCGGGAAGGAGGTGGAGGTCATCGTCCTCGTCTCCGACAGCAGCTCCGGGCTGTCAGACTTCGACTTCTCCGACGAGGAGTGAAGCCCACTGCCGAAAGCGTCGCCGCTGCTCCCTGGGCTCCGGTGAGCCCAATTTTGTGCACATGCGAGGGTAGCGGCGGAGACGGCAGATCCCCCGTAGTATGTAGGTTGAATTCGCCTTTTGTATATATGATCACGTCTACTATGCATGAACTATGCTCGCGTTTTGAAATCTCCCGCGAATGTTCAAAAATCTCGTGTTTCCACTCGACGGTCAAATTCCGCCCGCGGACAAGGCCTCCGCCACTCGGCGGTCACTTTCCCAACCCTCGTTGTGACAGGAATTGATCTGGAACGAAGATCTAACTCGTGGCGGAAACATAGTTGAAGTTCATTGATTCAACCACGAGTTCTACGATATCACATCCTACATAAATCTAGTTTATTAATTCAACCACTAGTCAATAATTTCACTTTCGCCGCCGCGGTCCTCCGCGCCATCCAAGAAGACACAAGCCTAAAACAATCTCGAAGAAGACACAAGCCTAAAACAAAATATTGAAACCTCCCATCGACGAGGGTCCGTGATCCGCCACGCCTCCAAGGCTCTATCCATCGAAGACGGAGAGAACTGCGTCGCCGGCAGAGGGACAGAACCATATCGATTTTCATCTGGCACGTATACGTAAGCTAGCTGACAAAACGTAAATTTCTAATTCAATGACTCCATGACACTCTAAAAGACTCCACGTCATCGGTGCTGAAGACTGGAGTCTAAAAGGAAGAATGTGCGACAGCTTAAGAAGTGGCGTCGTCCGGCAAGTTGAAGCCAAGAATAACTCAGTGTCATGTCTTCACCTAGCGACAACAGCTTGTCATATTCTCCTCTCTCATTATTTTTCTTTGTGAGAGACGAAGAGAGTTCAGAGATATCAGAAGCGACAGAGCGCGCAGAGTGAGCTTCGCCATCGCGGCTTTCGTGGTGCCACTTACTCACACAACGCCACCAAACTCAATAAGTGGCGGCCACAAAATCCATGAAATTAGCATGTGGCTGAAGCGGCATCTCCAAAATTGTCCAGCGGACGCGCCGCTTACATCCTGACCTGGAGCTCGTACGTCAGAGTAGCCAAATAGCACACCAAGAATTACATCTTGCACTACAGTGACATGCAACGATCTAGCCATCTTGATGACATAACATGCACATGCAGACTTTGATTAACATACAGATACCAAGTAACGCACTGTTATCTTGGCTCTTGTTGCTTTGTTGGCCACCAATGAATACGGTGATGCGGCTGTCGGGGCGGCCCAAGGGCATATTGATGACATCCTGTTGCTTTGTTGGCCACCGATGAATATGGTGATTCGGCCACCGCCTGCCGGGGCGGCCCAAGGGCACAAGGACGACGTCGCGGTTGTAGATGATGATGTCGTCGAACACGGTGGCGGCGCACTGCATGCCGGTGGAGGGGAAGCTGTCGTCGATCTGGTTCATTGATCTAGAACTTGTACATCCATCCAGTTTCACCTAGAGTCCCATAGGATTATTGGTACCCAGCAAGTCATCCTGCTAGCAGCTCTTCCGCTGCTGGATCATGATCCCGCCAATGCATGGGAGATCGGCCGATCCAAGCCAACGTACAGTTTTAGATTGGAGTTTGTAAGATTGAAAATAAGACATGCTATCTCTTCGCTCACCCATTGATCCGCGGCGCTCTTGTGGCGGCGCGGTGATCGATCGTGTGCCGTAGGGTGGAAGGAGAGGCGGCGAGAGAATCAATCTAGGGTTTGTGGCCGCGTGGTTTGAGGCCAGACACCTACGTGAGATAGGATGGTGGGGATATGAGTTATATGAGGACATGCTCGACTCGATTGCTTTGAGGACACGATCAATCGGATTTGAAAGGGACCCTACTGCTGCCTGGCCTACACACATCGGCATCGCATAGTTTTTTCTTTTTAAAAACAAAACGGTGGCAGTTGTACGTATTATAGGCTTTGGTGGAAGGGCAAACCGGTCTAAAAAAGTGTTGGACCGAGAAAAACACTTCGTGTCTTATTATTAGGTACTAGCTGAATGCCCGTGCGTTGCTACGGTTTCTAAATATTTTTTCACCACATATATAAACATAAAACACATTAAAATGCATGCCATAATACACATGTAAACATAACATGTCATGTCTGTCATTGTGTACAGATTGAGATGATGATTTAAAATGTCCATTTGAAATATATAAAGTTTGTTTTCCGGTGACACCGAAATCAATATGATAAGGATGAAAAGGTTATTTGGAACCATGAAATATATCTACTTGAGATACTGGATTAAAGCAAATGATTTTTTGCAAGGTGAAATAAAATTAGAGAAAATAACCATCGCCTTCCTTTCACCATAAAAGTTTACTCAAATAAATTTATATGGTGAAATAAACTTTTGTTTATGCCATGCTTTCGACCAAACAGTGTCCTTTGAGTAGACAATTTATTTGTTTGTCTTTCCGGATGGCGGAATTTTGCACAGTACTCATTTGCACAATACTCTCTTGATGCCATGCTTTAGACCTCTTTTGCTGACTTTCTGATAGATGAAGACGTACTGGTACGCCAGCAGAACTAATTACAATGTAGAGACTTTCATCCAAAACACTTAAGTAGTACTACCAATATAGTAGCAAACCGCCAATAGCAAGCATAGATTGAGCCAAGTCTCATATATATATTCCTAAGACAATACAATCTCAAGTATATGCTCTTCCCGTAGGCGGAAGGTGTGAACACACCCTCGACCATATGGCTGATGCCGTCTCTAGCCCCGAGTATAACGACCTCGAGGTTCTCAACTGTGTTCTTCGCCCCGCCATGATCATTACATTGGAGCTAGGTAATCTCAAGCTTTGAACCCAAACGTCCATGTTGTAAACTTTGAAGGTGAATAGGTGATGTTATCACTATCTGAGACTTTTGAAGGTACCGCTTGTGCTTGATAAATTCATGGTTGTGTTTTGATCTTTCTAAATGTATTTCTTCTTCGTGGTCACTCAAACTATGTGTGTAATGCATTGTTTTCTTCAGTTTCATATTGCATTGTTTTCTGCCTATGGAATTTGAATTGTTACATCTGAAAGCATTCATATATTCTCAAGGTGGAGCCAATCAGACCTACACCAGTGACTTTAGCGGAACGTCCTTTTTATAAAGAATCAGATCAGCAAGTGTGCCACGCATCTCAAGAAAATAATTAACACAAATACTCCCTAAAATGATGAACCGGAAGTGGACTTTCCCCAATATGAATCTCGGGATTGGTGGCCATAAAAAAATCCTTGAACCTAGGCCAAGAGCACCGCCATGAAGGTTCTGGAGTTGGGTCATGGCTGGACAACTTATGCTGCCCCATCTTGCTCGAGGTCAAGACCAACCCCTCTACATCTAGCTAAATGTCCATGCGCTGCAACGATTCGATAAGTTTGAAGGGATAAAGATCGCTTACAAATTTATCTGGTCAAAACCTATGGTTTGATGGGAAAAAATACATGATTGAATCTTGGCTATTTTTGAAACAAAATTAACTCATAAGAAATTTATTTCCTAAATTCTAATGCACGTGTAATTCATAGAAAAATGTGTTAGACCAATGTTTTCGAACAACATTCCATAATATAGATGACCAAGTATGTTTCAGATTGGAGGAATTTTTTCGGACCTCACATATTCTATCCACCTTTTATTGGCAGAAGCTATAATTTTACATTGTCATATAATGAAAATATTACAATTTCGAGATTTTTCCATTGTCAATTTGGTTGAAAATTTATTTATTTTATCTCTAGCACTTGATAAGATTAAGAATGCAGATAGCAACTATGTTGTTTCTCACCAGAAGACAAAATAGTGTATTGAAGCATTGAGAATATTGTACCGTTAACTGAAATAAGGCAATCAGTGATACCAAAGCAACGACAAGCTAGCTAGCACCACTTCTTGTTATATGTCACTACCAATTAAATAGCAGCAACCTAATTAGCTGGTGCAAAGCAGCAGTAAGCTAGCTAGTATCCACGATACAGCTCATAAAAATGCTAGTATCCACGATACTGCATCCTCTCCTCGTATGCACAGTTTGATTGTTAGTTTGTTTATTTGCCAGATTTAAATATTTATAAATATTACTATCTTTTCCTAAAAAATGAATCAGTGTATCTAGAATCTTCAGTTATAAGCAAAACATTCATACTGCCCCTAGATAACTAATAAAATCCTCCGGTATTGCTCCAGTGCTCTTGTCCTGGTCGCCAGTCCTACTGCTTCAAGCACATGTAACGTATAGCCAAAAAATCAGGACAGAGAGCAGACGGGATAAGACAGGAGAGGCATTGCGATTCAGCCACCACCGACAGGCGACCTCAAGAAACCATGGGCCTCCGACTCGGTCACTCCTTAGGATTATTCATGCTCAGTCATCCCCATAACCTGGCACTAAGTCATCGAAGAGCCAGCGGCTGCGTAAGAGATCCCGTGTATCCAAATCTCCCATAGTTTCTCAATGAATGGAATGTTTTCAAACAGCAGAGGTCTTCGGGACTTGGCTAAACATTTATTCTTTGCTGACTGCGTGAGGGATTATAATTTGGATTTTCTGGGTATTTCTGAGACTGGTAGACGGGATTTTTCGCAAACTCTACTCAATCGCCTTTCTGGTGGAGTGGACTTTACGTGGATATCACGTCCGCCGCGTGGTCGATCCGGGGGGATCCTGTTAGGCGTGCGAGATGAGACTATGGAAGTTTTAGCTAGTTCGGTGGGAGATTTTTTTATAAAAATCCATATCCGTAACAAGGCTGACAACTTCACATGGTCTTTAGTTGCCGTATACGGGGCCGCTCAGGATGTTTATAAGGCTGACTTTTTACGTGAGCTTGTGAATTTGTCAAAGGACAATCCTTATCCTATTCTTATAGGAGGGGATTTTAATTTGCTCAGATTTCCTCATGAGAAAAGTCGGGGCCGGTTCGATGAACATTGGCCTTTTCTGTTCAATGCTGTCATTGACAGTCTGGACTTGAGAGAGGTTACAATGTTAGGAAGGCAATTCACATGGGCTAATAGTCTTCCGGAGCCAACATACGAAAAACTAGATAGAGTGCTTATGGATACTGATTGGGAACAAAAATTCCCTATGGTAACTGTTCGGGCTCTAGAGCGTATTGAGGCTTTATCGGATCATGCTCCTTTACTTCTGTCGTTTGGACTACCGCCACGGAAGTCTATGAATGAGTTTAAATTTGAACTCGGTTGGATGATTCGTGATGGTTTTTATGAGATGGTTAAGGCTAATTGGGAGAAACCGGTACATGGCCAAACGCCTATCCTACGATGGAATAACAAAATGCGTGTTTTATGCAAGTTCCTTCGGGGTTGGGCCAGGCATACAGCGGGTATCCTAAAAAAGAAAAATTACGCCTAACACTTATAATAGATGACTTAGAGGCTTCCGCGGAGGTAAGGCCATTAACTGCACAAGAAATTGAGCTTAAAAGCCAATCGAATGCAGAGATAGCCCGACTTCTTCGCGAAGAGGAACTCAAATGGTACCAACGCTCTAAAGCTAAATTCATTCTGGAAGGAGATGCGAATACTAGATACTTTCATGCAGTTGCCAATGGCAGGTATAAGAAGAAACTTATTCACTCTCTGATTCAGGACGAAGGTATGATTGAGGGACAAGAACATCTGAAGTCATATATTACTACGTATTATAAATCCTTGTTTGGGGCCCCAGTGGAGAATTCTTTCTCTCTGGATGAGTCCCAAACGTCCGATATTCCCCAGGTTTCGGATGAAGAAAATAGTTTTCTATCTGCCTCATATTCCGAGAAAGAGGTTAAGAAAGCGGTTTTCCAAATGGAACATAACAAAGCACCAAGTCCTGATGGATTCCCAGCGGAATTTTACCAAAAATTCTGGGACGTTATCAAGGAGGACCTGATGAATTTGTTTGGGTTTTTACAGGTTGGACAATTGGATCTCTTTAGACTCAACTTTGGTAACATAATTTTACTGCCTAAGGTTAATAATGCAGAACGGATACAACAGTACCGTCCAATATGCTTGCTTAACGTTAGCTTTAAAATTTTCACTAAAGTTGCTACAATTAGACTAAATTCGGTTGCTGACAATGTTGTTAGCCCGTCTCAAACTGCGTTCATGCAAGGAAGAAATATCCTAGATGGGGTTGTGATTCTGCATGAAACAATTCATGAACTACACTCAAAAAAATTAAATGGTGTACTGTTCAAGATTGACTTTGAGAAGGCTTACGACAAAGTTAACTGGTCTTTCCTCCAGCAAACACTCCGTATGAAAGGTTTTTCTGAGGAGTGGCGTGCTTTGATTCAGTCTTTTGTGTCTGGGGGTAGTGTTGCCATTAAAGTAAATGATGATACTGGCAAATATTTTCAGACCAAGAAAGGACTGAGACAAGGGGATCCACTATCGCCTTTACTATTTAACATAGTGGCTGATATGTTGGCTATCCTTATTGAGAGAGCAAAGGCTGACGGCCAAATTGAAGGTGTAGTTCCACATCTCGTTGATGGTGGACTTTCAATTCTTCAATACGCTGACGATACAATTCTTTTTATGGAACATGATCTGGAGAAAGCTAAGAATCTGAAATTAATATTATCAGCATTCGAGCTCTTATCTGGGCTTAAAATAAATTTCCATAAAAGTGATTTGTATTGTTTTGGCGAGGCCCAAAACGAGGCCCACATATATGCTGAACTTTTCGGTTGTGGGCTGGGTCAGTTTCCAATCAATTATTTGGGAATACCGATTCATTATCGGCGTCTCACAATTGCTGAATGGAAGCTTGTTGAGGAAAGGATACAAAAACGTCTTAATAGTTGGAAAGGAAAATTGTTATCTCTTGGGGGAAGACTAGTACTTTTAAATTCAGTTCTTACTAATATGGTACTGTATATGATCTCGTTTTTCCAAATGCCAAAAGGGGTTTTGAACAAAGTGGATTATTTCCGTTCAAGATTCTTTTGGCAAGGGGATAGTGAGAAAAAGAAATATCGTCTGGCCAGATGGAATGTGGTTTGCCGGCCGAAGGAGTTTGGTGGACTAGGCATACACGATTTGCAAGTCAAAAACACCGCGCTTCTGGGCAAATGGATTTTTAAACTACTTACTGAGGAAGGCGTTTGGAAAACCATGTTATGGAGAAAATATGTGGGCTCCAAAGCTGTGTCTCAAGTGGTATGGAAACCCGGAGATTCACATTTTTGGGCAGGTCTTATGGCCACCAAGAAACATTTCTTTCCTTTTGATGCTTTTGAGATTAAGGATGGATCACAAATTAGGTTTTGGGAAGATAAATGGCTAGGCCAATCTACTCTTCGCGAACAGTACCCAGCTCTATATTCAATTGTTAGACATAAAGGGGATACAATCTCCACAGTGATGGAGGACTACCCTCCTAATGTGTCTTTCAGAAGAAGTCTCATCGGTCCTAGACTATTATCTTGGAACAATCTCCTATTACGGTTATCCAGGATACAATTGTCGGACGGTGTTGATGTGTTCAAATGGAAATTACTGGAAAGTGGTAAATTTTCTATTGGCTCACTATATAAAGCTTTGGTCCAACCTGATTTCCCAGTCGATGATAATAGTAAAATATGGAAAATGAAAATACCCCTTAAGACGAAGATATTTGCATGGTATCTACGGAAAGGGGTAATTCTAACAAAGGATAATCTTGTAAAAAGGAATTGGCATGGAAGTACACAATGTGTTTTTTGTCATCAAGATGAGACAATTCGACACTTATTCTTTCACTGCAAATTTGCTCGTTCTATATGGTCATTCATCCAAATATCTTCTGGCTTATCTCCCCCACGTTCAGTAACCAATGTTTTTGGTAATTGATTACATGGAATTGTTGATAAGTACAGAACCTTGTTTAGGGTGGGAGCGCTTGCCATTATATGGTCGCTATGGCTTTGTAGAAATGACAAGATTTTTAATAACATTGTGTCTTCCCCTCTGCAGGTTATTTATCGGGCAACGACTATCCTTCGATCATGGAATATTCTCCAACGCATGGAGTTTCGGAAGGTATTTCTGGACGGATGTACGCGATTGGAGGACACGGCGAGGAATATTTTCTCACGACATGGATGGCCGCGTGATCTGAGGATTGAGCTATCTTAGTTTCCAGACTTTAATTTAGTGCCTTTTTGTAATGCTTTTTTCATTTTTCTCTTAGTCTGTCATTCGTGTGGTTGTGTGCATCTTAGTTATGCAGAGGCCGGGTGTAAGAATCAAATATTTGGTTAATAAATGCGCCCATTTCCAAAAAAAAAAGTGCCCAAGGGCTCCTCACTGAGGAATCCACCAAAGACGAGATAACAAGAGCACAGAGCGGGGTAGTCTGAAAATGTTCTCCTGCTAGCTGGAGCTCTTGCTCAATGCTCACCATGGTGTGGAGCAGATGGTCGTTTGCTACCTGCTAGCACTGTAGGTCTACAGCCAAGGTGGCAAAGGCGCCAGAGCACAACAGCAGCGTCTTGATACCTTTCGGCGGGCGTAGCGTCTCCCTCCCCGGCATCCTCGCCCCGGATTCCTTCCCTTCCCTCCCTTCCCGTGCTCGATGCTCCTTCTCCAACCTTCTATGGGCCAGGCCTACGTGGGAGACCACTACCTCGACGGCAACCGTGCGCGAGAGCTCCGTAGGGCAATGATTGCGCCCACAAAATCCCCATCTTCAAAGTTGGCATGAAATCGAGCTGATATTAAATTTAAAGCACAAATCCAATAATCCATCCACAAGAACAGCGACACATGACATGACCAGTCAAAATTCTCAATCAATTTCACTTCTCGAAGACATGCAAATGTTCGTTCTGATGCTTCTAGCAGTCGGAGCGGAGGGCATGGAGCGCCTCCATGTCCCGGGGATGCAAGCACATGCCAACCGAGCAAGGGCAGGCCCCCGAGCACGGCGATTTAGTCCAGCATCCTCGTGTTGGTAGGCTTCCAAGATTTGGATCTCAAATTCTTAATCCCCTTTCTCATCCAGCAACCTCCCAAGGCCATAGTCGCTTACCATTCTTTCCATGGCCGCATGGATACGGCTGCCTCCAATTTTTGCCATGGCCGCACGGATACGGCTGCCGGGGAGATTGCGAGGCGGCGAAGAAAACGCATGGAGGTCGGCCATGAGGTGGGGATTTCGGGCAGACCCGGGAAGAAAAACGCACATATTTTTTGTTTACGAAGCGGTATTTACTGGTAGCTGTGGTGGGTAATATTCTGAAATAGCGAGGGGTAAAATTGTCCAGAAAAAAGTCGGACCAAAATCTGCTGCAACGAAAACGACCTCAAGGAAAATTAGTAGATAGATAGATAGATAGATAGATAGACTGTCTAATCATCGTCTATGTTCAGTTAGATACGAGTACTTTAAAATGATAGAGCTAGTCGCAAATTAGAAAAAACAAATAAAATCTCACGTTTTGGCCACTCCGGTTGTGTGTGTGTGTGTCGTATGCCCGAGCTTGTTGTGAAGTGGGTGCATCCAGTTTTGAAAATCAACTAAAGTTTTTCAATAGAAATTGACAAAAGAGATGATGATATTTATATACATATATTTGTCATGCCACAAAATAAAAATTGTTGCGTCCCCACAACGAAAAAGGAAATGGTGCTCGTAACATGATTTGCCATTCTTTTTTCTCGAGCCTTTGGTTTCCTTCTTTTTCTCTAGGTACAAGTTTTAGTAAAATTCACATGGTTGTTGTTTATTCTAAGCCTTCCTCGGTTTTAAAAAGTACGTACTCCCTCCATTTCATAATATAAAGCCATTAGCCTCGAGACAGTTTGTTTGCTTCAGCAAAGACCCCATTGATTTACATCTGCATGTATAGCAGCCTAGCTGTGGAAAACGGACGGCCAGGGCTTTCCATGAACGAGTCTTTCTTCAGGGAGGGACGTCGCAGCTGCCTGGAACATATAGAAACTCTGAAGCGTTTGGCAATGCGAGCCCTAATTTAGGCGCTTCGTCCTTTTATTAGCTTATTAAAAGAAAGGATATTTTCCTTCTGTGTTGCACAATGGAGGAGCTCCCTGCTCCTCTCGCTGCCTTGATGATCTGTGCTAGGCCCATAAATATCTCTGCTCTCGATAAAATTGTACTGTGGGGGCCTCCCTACAGGCTACAGTTTTTCCGCTAAAAAAAGCTTTCCTTTAATGTCAGCGAAGAGCAGCAGACACGAAAGGGTAACAGACGTGCTTAACAAGATGAGATTATGAACACTAAGTAAGGAAACAATAATATGAATAAGTAATTAAGTACTCATACCAAATGGAAACCAAAATGGCCATCATACTGATCAAAATGGAAACCAAAATGACCATCATACTGTACATCTTGACTGCGTGTCTTGTTTCGGTACAATTTCGTTCCAGGCAAACTCAAATTTGCCCCCATCTAAGGCTACAGTGGTCTAAAATACAACTTGCAAAACTGTGCAAAGGCTCACTGGTTCTACTGAAATAACAAAAATTAATCTTCCTGAAAATTGCTTGAGTATATAACCTACTCGCTGTCACTTTGAAAACTATGTCGTGTCATTGCATTTGCTGTACAACAGAACAACGGTCTTTCTCTGTGTCACACAATAATTTGCTGGGAAACAAATACCAGACGACAACCGTGGAAATTTTCCACGCCGCCTTACTCCATGAGTTGCATCATATGAACCGATTTATTGTTTGATTTTGGTCCCAGCACCTGTAGCATTATATGCTCATGATAATTAGCTTGCATATGCATATAGTGGAGTTCCTATTCCATTGCTTTACGTAAACTTTTATTAGTTGTACTTTATTGTTATGCAAAGAATGTACCTTTATTAACCTTGTTCGTTCTTGTCGGTAAGAGCTCTTCAGCACCAATTCTGATGTTGGTATTGGACGTGCGCCTCTTTGATTTGTCGTCAAGTAGATCCACCACCACGTTAAATGATCCACAGACAGGACGGTGATCAGAAAATTTAGACTCCCCACGGAAGTAGGATAGCTGCGCAATACCATCTCCATGCCATAGTATTCTATCACACCTGAACAAGTTGACACGCTTAGTGTACACAAATCAATAAATTGTTAATGCCTTAATGGTTCATTGTGCAGTTAGGTCTGTAGAAATTAGAATTACACTATAACCTTTGTCAAACTGCAAACAAGAAAATAGTATATGAACCAAATTATAGACTCGAGTCTTGAAACGTGTTCTTGATGAGTTATGTGATGGTGCAGATAGTTCTATTGTTTCTGAGTCCATGATTTTAAACAGTGCGGTTGTGCTAATGTACTTTTGGTTTTATCACAAGAGAACAAACTATGTCTAAGCTTCTTCCGGTACACAAAGATGGGAATGCAAGATTACTGAAGTGGTACTCGAGTGTGTATATCCCTTGTGGTCATAATTAAGATTTAGTACTACCTCTTTCCCAAAATATAAGACGTTTTAGTAGGCTATTTACCATGTCTAAGCTTCTTCCCGTACACAAAGATGGGAATGCAAGATTACTGAAGTCGTACTCAAGTGTGTATATCCCTTGTGGTCATAATTAAGTTTTAGTACTACTTCTGTCCCAAACTATAAGACGTTTATTATTCAAGGTTGTGATATCAGCTAAAGTCAGAATTATTTTGTAAAATTGACCAAACTATATTGAATAAGATAAATACCAGGCTGGGGTTCTCCTCTTTTTCTTTGAGGTTGCAGTTTCTCCAGAATAAGAATCTGAGTTAAAGGTGTACTTGTACGTGGGGGCAAAATATATCTTCTCCTCGCTCCAACCCTTGAACACCCTTCCAGAATTGCGCTCAGTGTTAAGCTGAAAACGAAATGTGTAACAAATGCACCATGATATAACCAGAACATAAAATTGTAGGGGGGAAGTGAGTTGAGCCCAACTCATTAGCAAAAAGCTGTGTGATTTTTAGGTGCTTACTTGATCCTTTTGAAAAAGGGCATCCCAGTTATTTTCAGTCAGAAGTTTCTTGGTATCTTCATAGCTCAAGGAAATACGGTAGTTCAGATCCCCCAACCATATCACGCGGCTAAAATAAACATCACAAGAATCAGAAAATAGCACGAGAAATAAAATCTTAAAAAGAAGTGTAGCATGAGTTTCTTACTCATGGTCAATAATTTTATCGGGGGTTCGTTGTCCAGCTCTTCTGCAAACTCTTGGAAACTGCGTGACCCTCAGGATCTCTAACACATCCAAATTACGCCGCAACTCATCGCCTTCTTTCTCGCCTGAAGCCAAATGGCTGCAGATGAAACAAAAGCTCGTCTGGTGCAGTGTCATGCTCACTGATATACATCCCTGGATCCAAAAAAGCACAGGGTGCTTCAGAGTTGTTTTTCTTTCTCTGCTTTTTTGGCAAGCTAGGTTGGGAGTATGTCAAGTAAAATGCTGGTATAGTTAAAGAAAAATGTTGAATGCCAATAAAGAACTTGATACGAGGAAAAGAAAAAGAGCATAGTCTATACTCTATACATCAGTACTACGTAATTGTATTTCTGTTGTCTTTGTGACTAATATTTCATCTTACACCTGTAGCTCCATAAAAAATTCAGGGCATGCTACAGTTTGCATAATCAGATGGAATTTACTTGAATAATTGATTCAGTTCTAACCTTGTTTCCAAGATAACCCAGTACTCCACGGCCTATACATGATGTCCTCACATGACCAATGTGTGGCACTAGCTCCTTTTTTGCCCATACTGTAACAAAAATACCAACCATTCGTTTGCACGAAACCAGGTTATATTTTAGCTGATCCCTAGAAGCAGAAGCAGAAGTCACTCCATCAACCACATAACCATGAATATTATTCGATTTATCATCTACTTCATCTTCTGAAGAGTCTGTCTCATTAGTGTATGCTTGTGGGCATCCAAAGCAAGCATCTTTATAGGATTTCCTGCTCATTTCTATTGAGCAGTTGCAGAGTTTGAGCAGTTTTCTATGAGTAGGCATATAAGGCTTCCTGATAGATTTTAAGGAGGACATCTGGAAGATTGCAGAACTAGATCGGTTGGAGAAAGAAGCGTCAAGGTTTGAGGAAGACCGAGACGAGGTTGAATCAAGGGATAGAGATGGCTTGTGCTGGAAGATATCAGCGTCCCCGTTAGCTGGCCGGTTTAGCGTGCGGTGTATAAGAGCAAGCCATCTCGCAGCTGGTTCATTGTCTTCGAGCACAAGCACATTGCCGGCATTGAGAGGGACAATTTCCTGAAAACTGTGAGAAGGTTAAAAAAGAGATGTAACAATGTCAATTCCAGGATAAATAGAGCTTCATAGTGATAAAGATTATGCCAGATTGTCAACAAAACCATAAGACCCGTAAGAAACAAGAGAAAATACTGTACTACTTTTTTTTCTTATTATACATTCATTATAAGTAAATGAATAGGGGAGGAATGTACTGTACATTATCCTAATAGTGTTTAGTATGGTGACAACTAATATTGACAGATGTACATTTCAGCTGCGAAAAATAGATGGATTGCCTACCCTAGAACATAAATATCCGAGTGGTCGTCAGCAGGAATGAAGTCGTCCAGATTCAATTCAGAGGTAGCAGTAGGTGTGTTTCCACCAACGTTCCATGTAGAAATGAATATCCTGTATAATGAATGGACTAAATAAAATTGAAGACACTAATCTGATTTCCACCAAGAGGAATGAGTATAACTGAACATGCAAGTTTAGCTGTGTTAACCTGAAATGTTCAGCTTTTATAGCACTTGGAGAACGAGCTAGGAAATGGCTGAGACGTATGCTCCTAACTTCTGATACCAGTTAATCCAAGGAAAGGTAATAGTAAGCCAAACAAACTTCAAATCGGCATCATGAAAAGAGTGGTCCGGTGCAGCAAAGTGCCAGATAGAAAACCACCTGAAAGTGTTCTGAAGGGGGAAGAAGATGGTGGCTTGGAGGAGCTTGATGCGGACTTAACTGCAGATGACAAGAGAACATGGAACAGTTGCTATTATGTCATATCACGAAATTTTAACGACAATTGAAACAAAGTTTAATATGAAATTTCAAATATCTGAACCGAAGTGACCCAATGTGGAATTATTGAACACATGAAGTCTAGCATATTCAAGTAAACACATCTGAACTGGCTGCTTCACCATAGCACTCATTCTATGAAGTCAACTGAGGATCAATTGACTTACAAAAATCCCTATTCAACCAGACGCGCTGAACTTCGAAATAGTTATGCTCATGTATTTGTTAGTAGCTATCACCTTCCTACGAGACACTGACTCGATTATTCAGTTTCTGAAAGAAAGAAAGAAAGAAAGAAAGAAAGAAAGAAAGAAAGAAAGAAGATGAACTACCTGTGGAGCTGCTTGGGCGGTCTGTCTTCTTTGCAGCTTTCTTATCTTTCGCCCCGAAAATCTTTGGTCCACAGCCCTAGAGTACAATTATGCAAAGACATAAACTTAAGTCAATGCTCCATTTAGCTTGCAGATATGCCTTCAAGATGCATTTTACGAAAACAGGAAAGAGGAACAGAAAAAAAAAGTTGGAGTTAAGAAACAATATGATCATACCTTCATCTTTTCATCATCATCTGGGAATGCCATTCTTTCTGAATCCGGAGAAAAAACAATTGAAGCTTTTCTTTTTCCCGAGGAATCCCAATTTCAAGTCTGAGTGTCTGTCTGACCACATACAATTTACCAGAATCAAAGACTGCTAGCGGTACATCGTAAAGAATAATTACGACGAAATAATTCGGACATCAGCACAAGCAAACATGGAAAAGAAGCATGCGCATGGACTTTTGACAGAAAAAGGAACAGGGTAAAACATTTATAGAATCCTGAAAAAACTTGGCAGATCCCAAAATAAGCTCTGAAAATTCAAACTCATTAGCTCTAGACTGGAAGAACAACCATATCGCCCAAATCTAAAAAAAAAAACAGCCCCTCTGACACACAGGATCTTGAGACTTCGCTCGTCAAAAGGACAACCTCAGCTAGACTTGAGAATCCTTCCAAAACAAGCCTCTCTGACACACAGGATCTTCAGAATCTACTGCACATTACAGCTAGCAACAGAAGAAACAGAGACGGACAGGACAGGGCAGGAAACAAACAGCGTAGGAAGGCCAGGGAAGCGGGAACCCACCGCCAAATCAGCCACCAAATCCGGCCACCGCAGCGCCGCACGAGAGCCCTCGACCGGAGCTCCCCACGCAAGAAGGAGCAGGGGGGCTGAATTAAACCCCAGCCAGCCAAGAACCAAGCCAACAACAACTCCTCTGTCTGTCTTCTATCTACCCCTAACCACCATGAAGGAGCCAAGAGAATGAGGAGGAGGAACAGGAAGGAGAGCGGCGGCGCGGAGACGAGGACCCCTCAAACCCGGGGCAGGGTCTGCGGGAGGGAGCGCACGAGGCCATTACCTAGGCCGGCCCCCCCTTGCTCCCCGGGGATTAAACTAGTATGTGCCCGGACAACTGTACAGTAGTACTGCCCTCAAGACTTGAATTGTTTTCGCCAGCGGCGTTTTCGTCGCGGGATCCGGGGAGGAGAAAGATTGTTTTTGGGCGGCACGACGCGGCACGAGCACGGCTCGTCGCGGGTGGTGGTGGTGGACCATGAGGATGAGGACGACGCGGAGGAGGAGCCGGAGGGGGTGGGGGAGGTTGAGCGGTGCACGTGTGGGCGGTCTCGTACTCTCGTCCCGTCGGATTGGATTTTGGCGCGGTCGCGGCGGAGGAGGTGGTGGTGGAGGCGGTTTTGTTTGTTGGTTGGTTTGGCTGGCTAGTTGGCTAGTTGGTTGGCAATGGCGCCTCTCCCCCTCGAGAGGTCAACGCGGGGGCACAAGGACAGCCGAAGCGGTTTTTATAGTGCTGCGGCTCTTTTGTTGTCTGAGCTTTTCTCTTGTGGCTTTTTGGTCGAATGAATATTTATGCGTAGTTGTTGTTCAGAAGTACACCAAATCTTAACTAGAGTGTGTACTTTGATGGCATAACATAACATACAAAGCAAAACCATGCATTTCACCCCATTAGCACTTGTATATTGGTTTTTTTGTTCTTCGAGGTAGCCGAAAGTTAACATCAACCTAGACCAGTGATTTCTAAGAACCACCGAGAAAGATCCATGACCCGGTCTAGTCTAGGTAATTGTGCTTGACCGGTGAAATCTAGACCGTGTCAGAGAGTCGCAGCGTGAAATTTTTGTTTCACAAATAAGATGTATTTATCTAGCGTGTTAAACTAGTACTGCGTGATGTTTGACCCTTGCTATGAACTCGAACCAGTTTGACCGTGGTGCCGATTTTGTTTGTTACTTGTGCGGTATGTTTTTAGAAACTATCCTCAACCTATCACACATCACAGATAATGTCTTAGTCATCATGTGCCACGCGTTATTGCTCAGCTCCAACCAATTCAATCAATTGACAGCTACAAGAATAATGACTATAAAAGGATGCTAGTAGAGGCACGGAATCGAATTATGTCAACGGAACACGCAAGGATAAGCATGCGTCCGCATCGCGTAGAATTTGAATTAGATGCTAGCTAGGGTGGATAAAATCTGAATTAGATGCTAAGGTGGGTAAAAATCACCCTCACGCCACAATATATGGCAATCTTGAGCTACCTTTGCAAGGCCACTTATCACCACTATGCCGGAATGACAACTTCTTATTTAAACATATTCATAACAAATGCTCTATTTGATTCGTGGAAAAAAAAGGGTAGATTTATACAATTCGGTAGAACTCCTTTTGGATTTTCTTTGCATGATTAATGAGAAAAAGGTATTTAGTGACATGGCAAGAATTTTGGTTCTATGTCTTTACTTTGGTTCGACCATATTTATTAAGATTCATGTGTTTTCTTCATTCATGTAAATCAAAAAAGTGAAACAACTCTTGTTTTGAGGATTACAAAAAACATCGGAGTTTGACAGAAATGCATGTGTAAAACAGGGTATTGGGAACCACGAGCATTCCTTTAGTTGTAAGTGTTTGATTCACAGAAATACATATATAAAAGGAAAATACGGTCGAATTAAATTCAAATCACATGTAGTAGTAATTAGAATGTTGTTAATGCCATTAAAAGACCTTCGTTTTGTTATTATTGCTTAGGAATTAAAAAGAGTTTAGGTGGGTTCTGTAAAATTCATGCATTTTCCTATATATTCTGATTTTTCACTTTTCCTTTGAACCAATTGGGCAGGAAACAAACTTTATGTATTTTCCAATCTTTTTTTTGCATAGTGTATTCATGTAGGACTATTCTATTCTTATGTTTATTGAATCTCGTGAACAAAATAGAGACCCTTAACCGACCAGGAATTTTGGGTCATGGTTTTAGCAGAGGATGGAATCAAGACCATCAATAACTGTTTTGAGCTTTGTAGGTAATATATTGTGTAAATAATCATGTGAACGGAACACGCATGGAAAAACGTGCATCCACATTGCATAGAATTTGAATTAGACTCTAAGGTGAAAAAATCAAGCCCACACATATTTTAGCTACCTTTGTGAGTCCATTTATCACCATTATGCTAGAATGACATCAAAGTGAAAAATGGCTCGTAAAATGGCTCTATTTGATTCATAGGAAAATTTGGAGGAAAACATAGAAATATGGCAAAAATGTTAGCTTTAAGGAATGGAGCAAAGGAAGGAAAAAAAACCTTCGATCCCAAATTCAAAGTGAAAAAGGTGGATTTATACAATCCACTTATAATTCGTATTTGGAGATTATTTGTATTTGATCATGTATATTATTCTATTCCTACGTTTATAGAATCCCACGAACAAAGAGAGACCCTTGACATCATTTCACTCTCTCTATTAAGCTTAGGTTTGAAGCTAGGCATTCTGGCTTTAATTAGCTTCTACGCATCCGGCATAGTACTACGGTGATGGTAATTAATTCTTCACTGGCCCTTTTAGCTTCCCTTTCCTCACGGTGGATGGAGACGTGGATAGATGTTTTTTGTCGGCAACGGATAACACTGGAGTGGTGCAAATCTGAGTAGGAAATCCATGCAACGTGGCCGTGCACGCAATCGAGTCGGGTCGCCGATCGGTATGAGGCTACGAGCTACCTACGGGGTGGCATCATCGTCTCCATTATTAAGACTAGACTAGACTATACCCCTCTCTCGATCTCGAGGATTAGTGGGGGTCCATGATGCGCATTTAAATATGACGACGACGATGGTGACAGTGATTTTGCTCACGGCCCGGGGAGCGGTCCGATCGAATGATAACTGAAAGCGCCAGCTAGGTCTCGTGTAGACGCTACACAGAGAAACTCAACTGAGATTTTTTTTTAGAAAAGAGTATATATTAATATTATAGGGATACTAATTACACTCAGCCTCTGTAATGTCCTTGCGGCCCTACGGATGCACACAATCTAGAAAAAAATTACAAAAAAGAAAAGTCCCACTACAGATAACTAATCCTCAAAGCAACGACACTGATACCATCAGAACAACATCAGTAGTCATCCACTCCAATAACAACGTCTTCAAAAAGAAAACAGTGCCCAAGCGTCGTCGTTGCCCGATCAAAGATCATAGGTGTTCACCCTGGAGAAAGTCCTCGCTCACCAAACAATGTCTTCAACAAGGTCATTGACAGACACAACCAGTTAAGGCCAGATCTTGAATTTTCATCCTGCAAGATAAGACTAGGAACTCCCCCTGTGTTGTCTTCCCGCACCAACAGTCGCTGCAACGAGTCCCAGATCACGCAGCCAGTTCTCCGTCGCCACAAGAACTAAAATCACCATCACTACCTTCATATTTTCGCTTTCCTGACATTCTCCGCATCTGACTTCACCGTGGCTCTAAGAATAACACTTGGTGGGAACAAACAACAGAGCTTCGCAACACTCCCGCTGAAACCAAACGGCCAGAAAAACAAGGTGCGCACGACTGAATACCTTCCGATCCAGCAATCTCCAGGCATGATACACCCATGGGAGTTCGTCGGTGGAGCCTTCCGGAACCCGCCTCTCCAGACCAGATCAACGAGGGCAGACATCAAGCAGATCTTCGTCTTCGTGCGAAAGAAATCAAAAGACTCAACTGAGATAGGAGAGGAGATTATACTCTGCGATGTGTTGGAAGCCAATCTTGTTCGAAATTTCTTCATAAAGTCACACCAAAATTGAGATTACTACACTTTTCAGTCCGCACTTCTTTTTTATCCGCAGTCAGCACTTTCAATCTTGAGCCGTTTTTTTTGGAATAGGATTCTGGTATTAAAAAAACATCGAATAGTACAAAACGGCTCAATAAAAACGAAAATATAACGAAATCCTTCGGAAGTCCTTCATCTTTAACCTCCAAATTGTGTCGACGGCACGTCGTCCTGTTCCTCCCTAAGCTGGCCTAGTTTTGTTGGTTGGTGTACGGGAAGTCGCCGAACGGGATAAAAAGACCATATCCGTTTCGGAGACGAAGAAGAAGTATGAACTACCGATAAAGTTTTCGAGCACCACACCACTCACACAAGCTCCTCGACGCTGCAGTCGAGATGGGACTAAAGCTGGGGATACCATATTGGAAGAAACACCGCCGCCACCAAATTTGAACCTTAAAAACAGATAAATAAAGCCCTCCTGCGGGCGGGGGCCTAGATCCATCCCACCTACATGGCCCCCGAAGGCCAAAAAAGCGAGGCAGATCTGTGATAACGCCGACGGAGACGGTAAAATCCTGGCCACCTTTGCAGGGAAGAGGAGAGGGAGGGACACGGTGTTATGACAACCTTTTTTCTTTAGCGCTAGTATATTTGCAGAGTTCGGGCCGTTGGTTGATGACAATAAAAAAGGAAATGTAATTAAAATGGTATTGCGATTTTTTTTTGTGGCGCTGGCGTCGTCATCGGTTTTTTCTTTCTGTATGGGTTCCCATCCGTATCTGCAAAAGCCCACGTATTTTTGTAGAGACACTGCTTTATGTTTGAGTATTTTTGTACTGATAGGATTAGGTTGGTGCTTGTCTTGCAGCCTGTATGGCACGCGCTTTCCTCGCGCTGTTGTCCCCCCAAGTGGAGTGGAGCGGAGAGGGGCACAAACGTACAGTACAGTACGGGACGTACATACGGAGCCGAGGAGAAAAGACGGCCGCTCTGCTGTCCCAGAGTTGCACTTTGCGCATATAAATATCCAGCTGAATCTGCTGTGCTGTTTTTGGCTTTGCAGAAGAGGACATGGCCTGCCTGGAGAGAACATGCGGGCAGCAGCTGCTGCTTTGATGTCACAGGTTCGCACCCAAATGGCGCAGCCAGAGTTGTTTTTCCCATTACTACGCAAGTGTACCAGTTGGGTTCGGCAGAGCTGGATTAGCCAGAGATTTCGAATTTTGTAAGTTCAGAAGTACATAGTGTTTTGGCATTCAGTGTTCACACTTTCTCGACTTTTAAGCTCTAGTAAGGTGTCGAGTGGGATCCCGCAATTTTCCAACTTATAGTTCGTTTGAAAAATCTTAGTTCAAATTTTGGTCTAAAATTTAAACTATAATTTTTTAAATAAACTGTAAGTGGAATACATTACTCTGTGTCAGTATGTGTTGAACTGTTTGGGTAGATCGTATTAAATAGTGCCATTAGATTTGTTTTTTTTAACGGGAAAGATACCGAAGGACCTAGAGGGATGCGTTTAATATGAGGCAGTGGTACATATTACAATAAGGACCCAAGAGAAAAGAAAAATTACAACCAGGTCCTGGAAACAAACATAGAGGACCTCATAAACTTTTCTAAGAAAGCAATCTGCGTCTCACTGCGCCGATACAGAGATGTGTGTCGCCGCCGACCACCGCCAACTTCGCCGGGGACGATACCACTTGGGAAGAGGCCGGCATTGAGTGTCGTCATCGCACCATCAGAAGATTGCCTCCATTCTCGGAGGTTGCTTTGACGCTTCCATTGCGTCTGAGGATGCCAATCTTGGGCATCAAAGATCAGTGGCCAAGCCAGGCACACTGTGTGTTCATCAGTCGCAGCCACCGGCCACTCGTCGCCACTACTCCACTTGGATCCCAGACCTACAGTCGCCACCACAGCACCCAGGACGAGAAGGATCGAGTTGGAGCACCAGCAACAAGAAACCAGAGTCCACCTTCGCCGCGCATAGAAAACGAGTTCTCTCCTCAGAGCTCCTGCCCGAGATGAGGAGGAGAAACCATAGAGGATGCGACGGCGATGGACAGGAGATCGACAGTACCTTCTCCAGGAAGCAGAGGACGAGTCGGTGCGGGGTCCCTTCCCCTCGCCTCCACAGCCGGCCAGAAGAGAAACCAACACACCACACGCCACGCCACAACCCCTCTCCTCATCGCCACCACGGCCGGCCAGGAGAGGCGTCACCGCCAACAATCTCTACCACCCAGGATGGCACCTAGATCCAAACGCCCCTTTATTTGAAGAGGAGGCAGTACTGCATCGCCGCGCCCAAGGCTCCGACCACCAGAGCTCCGCGATGAGGAAGAAGCGCCATCGATGGCTGCAAGGCTCGGGGAAGAGAACCTCCAGCCACCTCTCGGCATGACGCCAACCAAAGGCAAAAAGCCAAAACCTAACAACCCTAAAAAACCTAAAGCCTACATCTACCCCGACACCGCTCCTCTGCTACCTCCTGTCGGCTATTCCGGTGGGAGAGGCTCGGGAGCGGCCCGGATTTTGGGTAGCGGTGGTTAGGCGGAGGAAGGGATAAGGTTAAGGAAGGAGAGGGAGGCTGCTTTCCATTTCCATCAGATTTTTTGCAAGTACTGCTTCCCAAGTACACTAGTTTTATATTTACAGCAACATATATACTGTGGAAATTTTTAACTTCTACGGGAAACTATATCACTTCTACATGGAAGTTGATGGTTAAAGTTGCCATTTAGAGATCATGTCTTGCCTACCCACAAAAAAAAGATCATGTCTTGCCTAGAGAAATATATATCAATCTATAATTTTAGCAAGGCAAGATCTTTGCCTATTCTATTGATTAAAAAAGAGTGTCCCGTTAATTAACGGCTTACTAGGCGAAAGTCCATACAACCGGGGTTAAGCCCACACAAACATCATGACAACTAGGATCATTCGCAAACACCACTCCACTAAGATTTGGACGACGTCCCACAAAAGCCAAGGAGAATAAGTACTAGAAGAATAGGCGTGCTTCACCTCGTCGTCTACATGGCATCCTAGCACGCATGATCAATATCGTAAATCTACGGGCATTTCACCTATATGTTACAACCCGGTGTAATGCTATGTGTTATACAGATCCATCTCATCGTACACATCCGCAGCTACAGACCCATCTCACCTCCAAAACGTAGCAAGGTTTACATGTCAGTGACACATTATTGATAGATGGCCTCACAATGTTTACATGTGACCAAGCTTACCGCAACATATGTAATTTTTAAACTTCTACGGGAAACTATATCACTTCTACATAGAAGTTGATGGTTAAAGTTGCCAGTTAGAGATCATGTCTTGCCTACTCGCCCCAAAAAAAGAGATCATGTCTTGCCCAGAGAATCATATGTCAATCTATAATTTTAGCAAGGCAAGAGCTTTGTCTATTCTATCGATTAAAAAAAGAGTGTCCAATTAATTAACGGCATACCAAGAGAAAGTCCATAAAGGGGGGTCAAGCCCACACGAACATCATCACAACTAGGGTCACTCGCAAACACCACTCCACTAAGATTCGGACGACGTCCCACAAAATCTGAGGAGAATAAGTACTAGAAGAATAGACGAGCTTCGCCTCGCTGTCTACATGGCATCCTAGCACGCATAATCAATGTCATAAATCTGCGGGCATTTCACCTATATGTTACAACCGGGTGTAATGTCATGTGTTCTAGAGACCCATCTCACGTACACATCCGCAACTACAGACCCATCTCACCTCCAAAAGATGTCACTGACACATTGTCTCGGTATGCTTGCATGTGATCAAGCTTAAGTTTATAGATAATGTTACAGCCGGGTGTAACGTCATGTGTTCTAGAGACCCATCTCACGTACACATCCGCAACTACAAACCCATCTCACCTCCAAAAGATGTCACTGACACATTGTCTCAATATGCTTGCATGTGACCAAGCTTAAGTTTATAGATAATATAGAAGGAGTAGACACGGACGCTCCAACAAAGATGCCCTCTAGGATTGTATGTGCACTATACCTTTTCCTCACACACTCCCTCCATTCCAAAGTATAAGGTGTTTTAGTCTTTTTTTTTTTAAAAAATACATGTATCAATACGTCTTTTTATTATATATGTTCAGAATAAAACAAGTGAATCCTACACACTAAAAGACGTTTAAATACATGTGTTTTTATCTTATATTTTAGAACGGATGGAGTAGAATTATTCAATTGTAACAGTTGGGCAGAGTTGGATTAGCTAGACATTTCGAATTTTGTAAGGTCAGCATTACAGTGTTTTGGCGTCCAGTGGTCTTGCTCCCTCGGCCTTAAGATCTACTAGTACGTTTTGAACTGCTTGGGCAGATCGTATCAAAATAGTGCCACTAGATTTGTTACAAGTACTGCTTCCAAAATACACTAGTTTTATATTTACAGCTACATATATCAATGTGGAACTTTTGAACTTCTAAGGGAAATTATATTGTACCATGGAAGGTGATGGTTAAAGTTGGCAGTTACAGAGCACCATATGTCAATCCTTTCTGTGTTCCAAGAGGAAAAAGCGCCCTATATTCTTCAGAGGGAATAACATTGCAGAAAGAAGAAATAACACATGGAGCAGTAGTTTCACGTCTGAAATGGGATAACATCGACAGATAACTGGCACGGTTCAATAGGGCTTCAACTCTGCATCAATCGTCAAATTACGCCGCTGCATCAACTATGGGGGTTCATCTATACGAGCTAAACGGCATCAATCGGCCCATGTCAAACTGAAATGAATGAGAAAGGCCACGTGGCAACGTTATTTTGGTAGGCTTGTCTCCCGTCAAAACCTAGAACTGGAACTGCATTTCCTTGGTGTAGCCAATGTCGTCTAGGTGCGCAGCCATGGCTTTGTTCATGGGAGGAGGTCCACATCTCAATATCTGAAAAACGACCAGTCACAGTGTCACATTCCGCTTGATGAGAAACACTAAGCTTACACAGAGAAATGATGGTTCGGAGTTCACTGAAGACTCGAGACTACCTGAATGTCGGCAGCAGGCGCTGGACAGTGACTTTGGATCATGTCCTTTGACACAAACCCAACACCACCATCCCAGACAGTAGGAGGCTGCACATGAAAAAAATGCCTATGATGTCAGGTGCATGCTAGGAACCTCGACATAAAATATTGTGCTAGACATGGATTCAATAGGGGTTGCAGTAATTGTAGTGTGTAAGAATTAATAAGACCAAAATGGAAAGGGTCAGCCAAGCAATTTATTACAGATCGGGAGACAAAGTAATAAACTTCAAGACAGATTATAAACCTGATTCAAGACATAGTAGATCTTGAAGCGGTCAGGATAGTTTTTAGCCAGACTGTCGAGTTCTTCCTGAATGAATCGAAGAAAGAGGTAAACATCAGCAATAAACACAAAACCATATCGCCATAGTAAACTGCAATCATAATGCAGAAGTCATACTGCAAGCCGAACAAGTGTTAGTCCAACCTGACTTTTTCCTTGCACAGGTCAAACTAGTAAAGAAATGTTATAACAAACCATGATAGAAAAACTGTTGACTGAAGTTCATGGTGGGACATCTCGATTAATCATTTATCAATAAGAAAGAGGGTTGCTACCACATTACTGAAACAATTCTTAGGAAAAAAGGTGTGTATGAAATTATAGCAACTATATACAAATGAAGATAACTGATCTGCTATGATACGCTTTTGTTCTATGTGGCATGATCCAGTAAAAATCCCTAAATTAAGAATAGGATTCTATATCTAAGCTTCACCGGAGATATTAACAGTTGAATCTGTTTTGCCTGGAAATTGAGTTGAGAGTCAGTGGATAACTGCAGAAGGTTCGACAATAAAATTATACCTGCAGAAGAATGTCATCATATGTGACATTAGCGTAGATTAAGTGGATCTTCGTATTGTCATTTGGGTTCTCGAGAATTGCCCTTGTGACCTACAAGATATCGAGATGAATTGCTTAATACTAACAGAACTCTTTCGAATATTAACTGCCTTAAAAGAACTTGGGAGCATCTATTACTTGGAACATTGGGGTAATTCCTGATCCTCCAGCTAGCATCCCAAATGCTCGCACTTGTCCAGGTTGGTACTTGAAGCGACCCTACAATGAGAGATGAATTCATTTAACCTCCACATCCAAAGAAGAACATGCATAACATTCCAAGTACGCAATTTTGGTAAGCAAAATTATGGACGATAGTGTCAGTCATCAGAAGATGTACAGACGGCCAAATGCAGCAGATTCTATATGAATCGATCAGGAGCTACTTGCAACAAAAGGATAGACATACCTTAGGCCCCTTCACAGACATATAGTCACCAACTTTCATCTCACGGAAATGATGAGACATTCTTCCTTGGGGATACATCTATATAATTTGAAATAAAAATTAAATGTGGATTCACAACATTATACACAGGCTAAAGCGTAGATTATAACAGCACAAGAAAAGATACTGAGACAAAACAACACACCGACAAAATAAAGGGAACATGTTTACTAAAAGTTACCTTGATAACAAGCTCAAAGTATCCAATATCAGGATCCAACGTTGTAGGAGTATAAGGTTTGATTACTTCCTCGCCAGTAGCATCCTGCCCTCTGCAACGAGGTAACATACAAGAAAGAGAACAATGGGATTATAAAAGAGCATCAGACTCAGCTCCTTGAACAAAGGAACAATCTGACTCAAGACAGACTTGTAAATCAAGACAAAACAAGGAAGTGCCCAAACCTGCAGCTTATGTGTTGGCCAATTGGAAGGCCCAACACAGAAGTAGGTGTCGGGAGAGCAAATTTGAACTTGGCCACATTATGACTGATCTGCCTCTTCTCCACAAGTTTAAACTCCTTGAAGTTCTCAGCATCCAAGCAGCCTAAGGGAACAAATCATAGTAAAACCACTTAGAATTGTCCACAAAGCTTAAAAGGCAGGAATCTTGCTATAAGTAGAGCGAAGTATTTATCCAGAATTAGCACGAGTACAAAATGTACCACGGAAACAGTTTAAAAGTCTTCGAATCTGCAGATGCAGAAGCATGCGAGCTAAACATTCGAATCATACTGCAAGCTTAAAAGGCAGGAATCTTGCTATAAGTAGAGCAAACATGTAGATCACTCATGGTCATGGATGTAACATCTGAGAGGTTTGGATTTGGGATTTCAGAGATAAGGATAGGTATCCGTAACAAACAACCTAGGATGAAGGAGTAAAGGGCAGCCTAATAGACACGCATAATTCAGTTCAGATCAACTCCCTGGGCATCGGCAGAGCATCCCCGATCCACTGAACCCACGCACTAATGGATCAGTGTATACGAACGAGGAGACACGCCGGACAGAGCTCGACCACGCACGCGTGAGTGTCTATCTATATGTGTCGAGGGCGTACCCTTTGGTTTCTTGCTGCGGAGGAGGATGAATCCGGCGCCGGCGGCCACGGCGACGACGGCGACCGCGACGGCCACCGTAGTCTCCACGCTCTGCCCCTGCAAGAACTCCATCCTCGGCGTGGGTTTGAAACGGCGAGTGAGGAGAGATTTGCGTCGGGGCTCGGGATTTATGAGATGGTGTGGAGAGGGTAGGTGGGAGGAGGAAGACGGCGAAGTGGAGAAGACGGGGGTTGGTCAGTCTTTTGGTTGGAGGTTTCTAGCCCGTGCGTCCAGATCACCGTTCGGTCGTTGATCTTACGGTACAGATGCGTGGAGAGTGGTGTTTGGTTCTAGGATACGAGCAGCTTCAATGGAGCGTGTAAAATCGTAAACTGTAAATCGTGTTTATAGGTTATGGAAAATTATTTTCACTGTCCAAAAACAGCCGACCCAGAATAAAACCTGTAAACTTGATCCGTAAAATAGAAGACGGTAAAACCAGGATCTCAGTATTTTCACATATCAGAGTTTATGCAAATTGATTCAATCAGCAGATACAATAAATAGTTGAAATCAGATGATCATCTACATTATTCAAATCAAATTACAACAACAAGGTTTCATGCTACAATAACAATCAAATTCACCCAAATAGTTTCAATCAAATCATACAACAACAATGATTAATGGTACACAAACACAATGTAGATCATTGGCGGCCATGTCTCGCTCGGTGGTGGTTGATGAGATCCTTTTGGAGCTGCGCATGGGTTCCCTCACGCTTCATTTTCTTGAACGAATCAATATAAGCTTGAAGACGATCGGGGTTCCTTTGTGGTTTCACTCGGCTCCCAACATTATCATAGAAACACTCCAAGACTAGATCTCTCTCATCCTCGATGATTATGTTGTGAAGAATGACACAACATGTCATGATGTTCTTGAGGGTTGTCATGTCCAAAAAACGAGCATGACCTTGCACAATAGAAAATCTTGTTTGCAAAACTCCAAAGGTTCTTTCAATATTCTTTCGGGCTGTCTCTTGTGCCTTGGCAAATACAACTTCTTTCCTTTTTGGTCGATCATGAATAGTCTTCACTAGAGTTGGCCGATCGGGATATATGCCATCATCTAGATAGTAGCTCGTTGTGTACTCATGTCTCCCAATTTTATAATTGCAAGCAGGAGCTTCTCCATTGGCAAGTTTTGCAAATAAATGAGATCGATGCAAGACATTAATGTCATTCAGTGATCCCGGCAAGCCAAAGAAACAATGTCAAATCCACAAGTCCTCTGATGCTACGGCCTCAAGCATAATCGTTGGATCGAGACTTTTACCACAGTACTACCCGTGCCACACTTTCGGGCAATTCTTCCACCTCTAGTGCATAAGTCCACACTTCCTAGCATGTGTGGCCAACATCTCCTATCGTTCATCTGCATCAATCAGATGGTGTGTTCTTCGTTGGGAGATCGAAGGTACTCTTCACCAAACAAGCGAATCACTAGCCTATCAAACCGCCGCACAGATTCAATGGTTGTATCTTCACCAATGCGAAGATAATCATCACAATAATTTGCGGGCACGCCATATGCAATCACACGCACGGATGTGGAGATTTTCTGGTAAGTGATGAACCCAAGAACCCTGGTTGCGTCTCTACGGTGTTAGAAGTATGTGATGTTGGCCTCACAAGGTTCTATGATTTTGACAAACAATTCTCGGCGCATTCGATACCTCCTATGGAAGAGATGCGGGGAGTAGGTTGGTACCTCAACAAAGTAATCTTGCATGAGGGAGTGGTGGCCGAGTGAGCGATTGCATGGGAGGAAAATACGACTGGGCATCAAGCCGCGGCGCCGATTCACGAGCATGAACCTATCCTCAATCTCCTTGAAAACGAGGATGATGGCGAACTGTTTGGTGTCGTTGTCAAGGAGTAGCTCGTCGAGGTCGGAATCGTTGGAGGAGGACGAGTCATCAAAAAAGAACTCCTCGCTCTCGCTCACCTCTGAAGACATCTGTAGCAAACACACATGACGTCAAGAAGGTGGTTGGCTAGGTCGATTCGACCGGCGGCAGCGAGGGGACCAGATCTTACCGCGGTGTGGTGGGCGAGATCGATTCCAGCGATTTCGATGTTTTCGGCAGCGGCGTCGTGCACAGCGGCGTTGCGCCCAGTGAAACGCGTGGTGACTGGATCTATTCGCCTGCGTGTAGAGCACTGGGGAGGAAGACGTCAAGGATGGGGCGGCGACGGGTGGATGGCGGCAGCGGCAGGCAGAATGGGGGAGGGAGAGAAAAATCAGCGCCCAACCTCCCGCGGCGAGAATAGCGTTCGCGCTCGGGTCGGCCGTCTGGCCCGGGAATGTCTAGATCGATCGACAATTTTCTCCGTCTACCGCATTACCATTGGAGCTCCACTATTTTGCGGAAACCAAAAATGGTAGTTAATTTACAGTTTGTGTGACTTTACGGGATCCGTTATAGCTGCTCTAAGAGCATCACTAACACACTGTAAAATAGTGAAACCCCCAAAATTTAGGGGGATTTAAGGATTATGGGCTGGGTCTGCGAGCTAACAGGTATTGTAAACGGCCTAGCCCATATTATTTTTCACGAGACCCTGTGAACGGCCTGACTCGCCTCCTACTTCTACCGGCTGAAGCGATGAACATGGGTCCAAACCCACATTTCTCCCCTCCCCACTGCCAACCCTAGCACAACAGCGCTGACATGGTTATACCCCGTGGGTACACGATCTCAGCATACGATCTCACCATTTGCTCCTGGTCGAGGAGCACAAGAAGCAGGTCAAGATGCAAGAGGTGCTTCACAAACGCAAGCAAGCAGCCTCAGAGTCCAGTGCGCGACGAGCTGCGCTCTCCGCCATGGGCATCGGCTCCAGCTCGAACGGAAACCATGGCAACAAGCACCTCTCCCGGACGGAGAACATGGACCCCAAGGAGCGCCGTGAGGTGACCCGAACCCTCCATGCATCCTTCATGGAGATGGATGCCGACGGCAACATCATCCCGAAGACACCGCAAGCTGCGATCATAGCAGCCACTGCGTACCTTGCGGCCCACCCACCTCCGGAGGGGGACCCAAAAAGAGCCATGCACAAGTCCGTACTCACCGGACTCGGACTCGTCGGAGCTGCGCTCCATCAAGAAACTCCTACGGAGCCAAAAAAGAAAGCTACGGTCAGGTTCGACCGCAGCCCCACTCCTTCATCCGAAGAAGAGGACCATGACCTTCCTCGAAGGCACAAGAGCCCGCGTCATCGCAGCCGCGATTATGACGCCAGATATGCGCTAACACAGCGCAAAATCGACAAAACGCGAGCCAAGCACGCATGCTCGTCTGAATCCGAGATGGACGAAGACGAAGGAGAACTCTGCGAAGCCCGGTGCTTCAGCAGATCTGTCTGACGGACACGGATGCCGCGAAATTTCAAGCTTCCTTCGGATACTCCGAAGTTCGACGGCACACAGGACCCCAAGGCGTGGCTCAGCGACCACCTGTCATCCGTCAAGCTGCACGGTGGAAACAAGGAAACCGCCATGCAATGCCTTCAGCTGCAGCTGACAGGCGCATCCCGGATCTGGCCTAGCAGCCTATCTTCAGGATCCATCCGAAGCTGGGAGGATCTGGCTTACAGTTTCATACGAAACTTCAAAGGCACCAGCAAGAGGCCCGCCTCGATCGAGGAGTTGCGAGCCTGTACTCAACGAACGGGCGAATCCATTCGCTCGTACATACTGCGCTGGTCCAACACCAAGAACTCCGCGGCGCACATCTCCGAAGAAAGGGCCATCGACGCCTTCAAGGATGGCGTCAAGCGCCAGGACTTCAAGGAGGAACTTGGGCGCGTCAAGCCCAAGACACTTGACC
The DNA here is from genome assembly GCA_916181665.1 of Avena sativa. NCBI lineage: Eukaryota > Viridiplantae > Streptophyta > Magnoliopsida > Poales > Poaceae > Avena > Avena sativa. The sequence continues at coordinate 319,719,790 of OV702279.1, forward strand.
ACCTCATGGACATCGCCAACAGGTGGGCCGACGGCGAAGATTCCGTCCACCGGACACAATCGAAGGAAGAGGACGATTACGGCCGACGACGGGAACACCGTAACAAGAGGAGACCGCGCGTCTACGACGATCGCGATGGACCTGACATGGTCGCGTCCGGCTACGCCGATCGCCGCAACAATGCCAACCGCAACAGCGGCGGATACCGCGGAGCAACTTCCGCGATGGAGGACGCCCAGCACAGTCGTGGCAGTGCCGTGATCGCGATAACGGACCCTCAGCATACGAAAAACTTTCGGGTCCATGTACCATCCACTTCTACATCGACAAGCAGGATGGCAAGAAGAAGGCAAGCCATATGCTCAAGGACTGCCGCGAGTTCCAGAAGCTCAGCGAAAGCATGGCTCAAATGAGGCAGGAAGCTCCACCCCTGGATTCGGGAACGCACCCACACCAGGTGAAATAGCGCATGGAGCTCCTCCACCGCCACCTGTCGGAGGCCCGAACCAACCAGTCGCACCAGCACAGAACAACGCTGGACACGGGTATCCCCCGCCGAAGGGAGCACTGATGATCCAGAAGGGGCGCCCCACGAATAGGGTGCAGAAGAAAATCACCCGTCAGATCAACCTGGCCGTGACAACTCCACCCGCCATCCCTGAGTACCTCAGCGGATCGGAGTCCTGCATCACGTTCAACCGTTCGGATCACCCTTGCAAGATCCCTCGCCCAGGTCATGCTGACCTGGTGCTGGAGGCGCAGATAGGAGGTTTCGAGATGAGCCGCGTCTTCATGGACGGCGGCAGCGGCATCAACCTGATGTTCGCAAGCACTCTAGCAGCAATGCGGATCCTGCTGTGCAGCCTGGAACAATCAGACACAACGTTCCACGGCATCGTCCCAGGAAAGGGCATATTCCCCCTAGGAAAAATATGGCTCGACGTCATCTTCGGCAAGCCGGACAACTTCCGATGCGAGCGGCTCGAATTCGAAGTGGTGGACTAGCCATCACAATACCACGCCATCCTCGGGCGTGTAGCATTCGCAAGGTTCTTGGCTGTCCCACACTACGCATACCTGCTACTCAAGATGCCAGGACCTAGGGGCGTCATCACGGTCCACGGGAGCTTCACCCGATCGGACCACTGCGAGAGGGACTTCAACAGAATCTCCCAGTCATTCGGCATGCAGGATGAGCTCATAAGGCTCCGCGAGGTGACGGACAACGGGGCACCCCTAGTCGCACGACAAAATGCACCTGATATGTCTTTTGACTCCACCGTCAACACAAAGAAGGTGCAGCTCCATCCGACGGATGCCTCCAAGACGGTGCTGATCGCTAACGATCTCAGCGCTGCATAGGAAAGCGCGCTCATCGAATCCTCCGTGAGCGCTGGGAAATCTTCGCCTGGTGTCCTGCGGACATGCCAGGAGTTCCCAGGGAATTCGCCGAGCACGCACTAAACGTCTTTCCTGACACCAAGCCCGTCAAGCAGTCCTTTCGGAGACTGTCCGATCCGCGGGCCGAAGCCATCGGAATGGAAATCAACAGACTACTCGCTGCAGACTTCATCGGGGAGATCAAATAAAGCGAGTGTCTCGCAAATACAGTGATGGTCCCCAAGAAGGACACGGACATCCTGCGGATGTGCGAAGACTTCACGTCGCTGAACAAGCACTGCCCAAAGGACCACTTCCCTCTTCCTCGGATCGATCAGATCATCGATTCAACTACAGGATGCGAGAAACTCTCCTTCCTCGACGCCTACTCAGGCTACAACCAGATTCGACTCAAGGTCGAAGATCAAGAGAAAATGGCGTTTATCACACCGTTCGGAGTGTTCTGCTGCAACACAATGCCCTTCGGGCTAAAGAACGCAGGTGCCACGTACCAACGATGCATGCAGGCATGTCTGAAGGACCAGATTGGTCGCAACGTCCAAGTCTATGTCGACGACATAGTCATCAAAACCAGGGAGGCAAGAACGCTCATCGACAATCTCCGCGAGACGTTCAATAATCTCGACCGCTACAGGATCAAGCTCAATCCCAAAAAGTGCGCCTTCGGCGTCCCATCGGGTCAGCTGCTTGGATACTTCATCTCTCAGCGAGGAATCGAGGCGAACCCGAAGAAAATCCGGGCCATCATGGCCATGGAGAAGCCGAAGAACCTCAAGGGTGTCCAGCAGCTCGCAGGACGAATAGCGGCATTGAGCAGGTTCATCAGCCGCATGGGCGAGAAAGCCCCGCCATTCTACCAACTGCTACGCAAGGCAGATAAATTCGAGTGGATGCTTGAAGCGGACGACGCATTCGAAGATCTGAAGCGGCTGCTCTCCACCTCGCCCGTCTTGGTTACGCCAAAGGAGCGCGAGCCCCTACTGCTATACATAGCAGCCACACACCAGGTGGTAAGCACCGTGCTGGTGGTCGAGCGACCCGAAGAAGGCAAGACCCATGGGGTCCAAAGCCCAATCTACTACCTCAGCGAGGTATTGACGCCAACAAAACAGAGGTACCCTCACTACCAGAAACTCGCCTACGGCGTGTTCATGACGGCTCGTCGGCTGAGCCATTACTTCCAGGAGCACCAGGTGATGGTCGTCAACGAGGCACCCCTGAACAGCATCCTAAACAACCCGGAGGCCACAGGACGCGTGGCTCTGTGGGGCATCGAGCTGTCACCCCTAGACATCGTCTACGAGAAGCGACTCGCAATCAAGTCCCAGGTCCTCCAGGACTTCCTTGTACACTGGATGGAGCTGCAGCTGCCAGACACCGCAGACATGTCGCAGTCATGGACGATGCATTTTGACGGCTCCAAGCGCGAAGCTGGAGCAGGAGCCGGAGTCATACTGACCTCCCTGCAGGGCGACAAGATGAAGTACGTCCTTTGGATGAAATTCCGAGCTTCCAACAACGAGGCCGAATACGAAGCCCTCATCCACGGCATGGGGATGGCAAAAATCTGCGGCGCAACGCGCCTGGTCATCTACGGTGACTCCAACCTCGTCATCCAACAGACAATGAATGAGTGCGACGCACATGCCGAAAACATGATCGCGTACCGCGCACTCTACAACTCACTCGAGGGAGAATTCGACGGCTGCGAGCTCCGGCACGTTGGAAGAGAAACCAACGAGGAGGCCGACAGACTCGCCAACATCGGGTCCACCTGCGCAAGGGTGCCACCAGGTGTGTTCCTCGAACAGATCTGCGTGCCATCCATCAAGCGGAAATTCCCCAAGGGATCACCCGAAGAAGCAGAACACTCGGGGCCTACGCTACCCGAAGGTCATGAAGGACCCGAAAAACTGGACACAGAGGTCGCCACGGTCAACCTGATGCAGGTCATGGCAGTCGAAGAAACTTGGACACGACCGTACCTCCAGTACTTAATAAACGGAGAACTACCTGATAGCCCGATAGATGCCCGGCGCATATCTCGCTGGTCAAAAGCCTTCACCATCATCAATGGCGAGATGTACAAGCGCAGCATTTCGGGTGTACTACAAAGGTGCGTCACCATCGGTGACGGGAAAACCATACTTCAAGACATCCACGAGGGCATCTGCGGCCATCACGCAGGCAGTCGCTCCCTTGTCGCCAAAGCTCTACGAGCTGGATTCTACTGGCCAACGGCCATGAACGACGCAAAAGACATCGTCCGAATATGCAAAGGGTGCCAAAGGTTCGCTGACAAACCACACGCACCCGGGTCAGAGCTCAGGCCGATACCCTTGGCCTGGCCCTTCGCCCAATGGGGCCTCGACATGATCGACAAACTGCCAAGGTCCTCGAAAGGGGGGCACGTCTACCTCCTCGTCGCAGTCGACAAATTCACCAAGTGGATCGAAGCAATGCTGGTCACTAACCAAAAAGGCAAGACTTCCGTCAAGTTCTTTGAATCCATTGTCTACAGGTTCGGCGTACCGCATAGCATCATCACCGACAATGGATCGAACTTCATCTCCAAAGAATTCCAAGACTTCTGTGAAGGCCTCGGAATCAACATCACATACGCCTCTGTGGCACACCCGCAAACGAACGGGCAGGTGGAAAAGGCCAACGGCCTAATCGGCGCTGGCATCAAGAAGCGCCTCACGAGCCCACTCGAGCGACTCGCCGGAGCCTGGACGAAAGAGCTACCCTCTGTCCTATGGAGCTTGCGTACCACGCCAAACAGCTCCACCGGCTACACGCCGTTCTTCATGGTGCACGGAGCCGAAGCCATGCTACCAGCCGAAGTACGCCACCAGGCCCCCCGAGTCGTCGCTTATAGCGAAGCCGAATCCACGGCTGCACTCGAAGACGCTGTCGACACACTCGACGAAGCACGAGACATAGCAGCAGCTCGATCAGCGATGTATCAGCAGAGTCTCCGCAACTACCACAGCCGACGGCTGCGCCCAAGGTCCTTCGTCGAAGGAGACCTCGTCTTGCGACTCAAGCAAGAGCGACCGAAGAAATTCGAGTCACCATGGTAAGGACCCTACATCATTACCGAAGTTATCCCAGGTGGCGCCTATCGCCTCAAGCACGTGGAGTCTGGAGTCGCATACTCCAACCCATGGAACGCCGCACAGCTGCGATGATTCTACCCCTAGCTACCTACCCTTTTACTTTCAATAAGGCTATTCAGCCAAGGCTACTCAGCCGAACAATGTACCTCCTCCATTACGATATAAATAAAGCTAAGTGTCTCGCCCCAAAAAAATTCATTTTTCTATTCGCACTTTTACTTCATGCTACAAACGCACTCGGGGGCTCCCCCCACCTCACGATTTTGTCGACTGAGGATAACACGTGTACGCCTGAGTAGCTGACCACGTCAGGCTAATGAAAAGGACACGTATGCAAACAAAGCACTATGTGGCAAAACACGCCCAGTCAAATATATACAAATTTTACATTTATATCTTTTACAAGCACTACCTATTCTAAAGAATAACCTGAGCACGCTGCTCAAATAGATCTACGGTCTCTTCGGCATACTGCCTTACAACCGCGTGATGCGGACGCATATCCCACACACCACCATCTGGTCGATGGGGTGGCCCAGCCGCTACAACGGACAGATCTACATCAGGGCGATGCAGCCTCACAAGGGACAATGCAGCCTTCAGTCCCGCGACGAGCTGATGCCGCACCAACTCCTTGACACGATTCACGTTCTGAAACTTCGACAGAAGACCAGAAAGGGTTGTTGGTGCAGCATCCAGCGGAAACATCACATGCAGAACCGACGCGAGTGAAGTCTGCACCTGATGAAGCACCCGCGATACTTGGTGAACGCGATCTTGCACCGTCGCAAGGACCATAGCACGGTCACGATCCATCTAGAAGAACCCGCCGGCTTCCATGTCCTGTTGAGTCAAACAATTGACCCGAACAGCAACACGCTCCTTCTCCTCCCTTGGAGCAAGGTTAGCACCTGCAATACTTGCACAAAAGTAAGATGCAATGCCAGCAGGCGCATCCGAAGAAATGGGCAACAACTCGAAAAACTTACACTGAAGCTGCTCAGATAATCGAAGCAATTCCGCCATCAAGTACTCCTCTCTGGCAGCACCGCGATCCGCCTTGGACTTTCAAACGTCGGCATGGCCACGCACCCCAAGCAACTCTTTCTCGAGACTACGAACACGGTCTCGAAGAAAAGAAAGCTGCGACGAATCATCCAAGGATGGCCGCAGCCGCGCTGCAGGCGAGGTATCAACGGGTTCAGCACCCGAAGGACCCTAGATCAGCAGAAAGGCAAATACATGAACACGCAGACGAAGAAGCACATAACTCAACAAATTCAATAAGTGCATCAAAAGCCACTACGTGGCACAAGGATTTGTTCATCAAAATAATTACAACAAAAGAGACTACAACTATCCTACAGCTACAGCACCTAAGATGCGGCACCCTGAGTAGCCTCGGAGCCGGATTGCCTCGCCTTGGCTTCCCCCTGCTGCCGTAGCGCGTACTCGGCCAGCAGATCAATCAGCTTCGTCCCATAACGCTTACAGCGAGCAGAATAGGTAGCGAAGGCTACCTCGGATCCATCAGCAGTCGTCGGCATCTGGGAAGTGACCTGAGGAAGATCCAACTCCGCTCCAGCCGCCAAGGCCATTGCTAGCCCGACGGATGCACCGATCCCCTTCTGCTTGCGCTTGTACGCCGCAGGTGCTTCGGCTGACAGCGCCTCCGCCAGAGCATCAACATCATCAAGGGCCGCGCCCTTGGGGACAAGCTCCTTGTAGAAGCGCCCAAGGACCTCCTTGGCCTTGGCAAGCGAGTTGACGACGGTGCCGCAACGATCTTCAACCGCCGCAGCAGCATCATCCAGAGCACTCCCGTGCTCCAGAGCACCGCGATCAAACTCGATGCCTGCGGCATCTAAAACAGCAAGGAAGAAGAATGAACGACAGCACTGCAAAAGAAAACAAGGAAACCAAAAAGGACGGCGAAGATACTCACCCGAAACAGCCTTGGCAGCCGCCATAAGCTTGCCGGCCACCTCTCTCGCGCGCGCATCCGTGGCGGTGGCAAGCTGCTCCTCGTGGTCCATGGCCTCCCGCTGCAGGCGCTCCTTAGCCTCGGCCGCAGTGGCCAGCTCCAGCTCGAGGCGCTCCTTCGCACCAACGGCGACCTCGACCTTCTTCTCTGCTTGACCGAGGCTCTTTTTGAGAGCATCAATCTCACGAAGGGAGGTGTTGTGCTCCTGTGCATTCAAATAATACAAACGTCGAATAACAAGACAAGAATACAAGAAGACGCAAATATCCAGGCATAAAAGTACCTTGAAGCTGTTTGAGGCCGGCCTCTAGCGCCAGGTGCTGCTGCACCAAACGTTTGGCATCCTGCACAAAAGGTTGTAGGAAAAAGACCTACTAGTCAAGAGAAGGACTCGGGGGCTACGCCCAAAAGAAAGAGCAGAAGCAAAATACACACACGAAAACGCTCGGGGGCTCCCCCGAGACCCGAAGGAAGAACAAGCAACAAAACTCTCTTACAGATGCTCGGGGGCTTCCCCCATGGCAGGAGGCAGAACTACTCACATGATCCGATGGCGACTCCGAAGGTCCGCTTGCAGCCTTCTGAGGCGCAACCACCCGAACCTCCTGCGGAGAAGGGCCTGGAGCAGCACCTTCAGAGGTAGCCACCGTCTGAGGAGGAGGAGATGTGACTTTTGACTCCCCCATCATCTCCCGAGCACCATCGCTGGAGGAGTCGTTGGAAGAGTGCCTGCACAAGGACAAATTAGCACAAGTACAAAGTAAATAGGCAAGAAAAAGTAGTGCAGGACAAAGGAAACTTACGAGTCAAGCTCGCTCAGGTTGAAGACAGGAGGGGGCCTCCGGACTTTCTTCTCCTCTTTCTTCTCTTCCTTCTTCTCTTCCTTCTTTTCTTCCTTCTTCCGCTTCGCCGGCGGGTGCGGCGCCACAACCCGCACGGGAACGGCAGGAATCGGAGAGGAAGAGCCTCCATGCCCATCACTGTGACGTTCAAGACATAGCGGGTTCCTATGAGTCGAGGAGTCGAGGCATCCGAAGACTCGCTGGAGCTCCGTGACCGTTTGCGAGTGTGGTCTTCGCTCGACTCGTTAGCCTCTTTAGCCGGAGACTGCGCCGACGGCAGCTCGGACATGGAATCCACCACATCATTATCTGGAGCATCCGGAAATACTTCGGGTAATGGAGGCGACATGCCCGACACTTTGAAGCTCTGCACAAGAGAAGAAAATTTGTTAGCAAACAAATGAAAATACAATGCAGTCGAAAATAGCGCTACGCGCACAGATCTACACCCGTGGAACATGAAGCAAAGAAGAAAACAGATAATTCAGCGACTTCCTCGGGATATCCTCTCCAGCCTTGAACTTTAGCAGCGAACGAAGGGCCCTGTCGAGATCTCCCTGGGAGAATTTCTCAGCCGAAACCCTTGTCGGATCACGGCGGCCAGCATAAAGGAACATCGGGTGCACCCTAGCCTGGAGTGGCTGCACCCGACGCTCAAGAAACGTGCGGATGATATCCACGCAGTTCACTTCCTTCTCCGGAATCAACTGGAGATCCTCCACTCGACGACAGAGAGCCTCTATATCCGCTACCTCGCCATCCAAGATCTGGTTTTTCTAGGACCTCTTCGGCTCAATCTTTTGGGAGGGGTCGAAAGGAGCAAGACCAAAATGCTGCCCAGCCACTGTGGAGTCGCGAATATAAAACCATCGCCTCCGCCAGTACTGGACAGATTCGGACATGGAAAAAGAAAAGAAAAGCAGATTGGGTTTGAGGGAGATGATGCAACCCCCAATGGGATAAACACCATCCGAACCAGATTGCCTCTTCACGGAATAGAGTTTACGGAAGAGGCCAAAGTGAGGATCGATACCGAGCCAGCACTCGCAGAAAGTGATAAAACAAGCAATGTGAAGAAGAGAATTGGGGGAAATATGATGCAATTGGACACCGTAAAGAAAAAGCAGTCCACGAAGGAAGTCGTGGACTGGGAAGGAAAATCCGCGAATAACGAAGGCAAGGAACATAACCCGAAACCCAGCGGGGGGACGGGGGATTACCTCGTTGCCTGGGAGTTTGACAGCCTCCCTATCCTGCGGGATCAAGCCCCGCTCGCGAAGCTTGCGGAGATCACTCTCCCGCGTCTCCGATCACCGCCAGCCACCGTCGATGACACGGGTAGCGGCGGCACTCTTCTTCCCTCCAGCAGCGCTGGTACCAACCGCAGAAGAAGACTTCTTCGACTTCCCCATCGTGGTACAGCGGCGCCGGCGGCGAGAGCGCAGGATGGAAGAAGGAAATGTGAAAGGATATTCCAGCGCGCAGCAAGAACTCTCAGAGAACAAGGAAGAAGTGAAACAAGAATAGCTGCGGTGAAAACAAACTAAAGTTTCCCCCAATGATTATAAACACGAAGACGATGCACGATAACCGTCCATCGAGAAGACCTAACGCCAACGGCAGGATCTGGCCATACACGTGTCAGCATCGCAATGAACCGTCGCTAACACGCCGTCCACTACGCGCGGAAATCGAGGCAACGCCGTAATTATCTCCACACTGCGCGTGACCGGTCAATTCAAGGTCAGAAAGTGGGACCCATGTTCGTCCAGTCAAGTCATCTCTGGCGCAGCAGACGCTTGAGGTCATCGATCGTCAGCACTGACGTCATCAAAAGCTATACTAGCAACAGCCACAATTTCTTCGGCTTCAAAGCTAAGAGTACTTACTCGAATCTACGATTCGACCAATTACTCGGGGGATACTCCTATCAGGAGCGCTGGCCGCGCACCCAAAAAATGAACAACATGATACAACACTGAACTGTTTCTTTGAGTCCTACGTTGAGTCTACAACTCCACTACGGACTCGGGGGCTACTCCCATAGGGAGGATGGATTTAAGCATCCGAAAAAATTTGTGTCCTATGGACCTGACACTGAACAACGGCTGAATTAAAATCTCCGCTCGAGTCTACGACTCGAACAGACACTCGGGGGCTACTCCCATAGGGAGCGCTGGTCGCGCACCCTATAAAATTTCGACTGCGATCCTTCGGATCAGTATGCAAAAACTTTTCGGCAACTCTTCCCCAACTAAACGTTAAGTGAGTAGCATTCTCCTTGGCTACCCGAAACATCTCCGTGGTGATAAAATTCGGATGCTGTGTCTACGACACAAAGATAAGACCTACAGATATCATCTGATGGCCTGGTAACGCACATGACTGCGCTCTGCTAGTATAAACCCGTGCCAACAGGCGCGATGAAAAATCCCGACGGACGCGTTGGGTACATCAATTAAATTCACTGGAATTCCACTCCTATAATTCCTCCGCAGCCTGAGTCGAATTACGCCAGCATATGTTCCGGGTTCGAGTCGAGGGACTTGAACCTGAAGAAGGTCGTGTTGTTTTGTCCTAAGACAGTTAACTGACCCTGATCCGTCGGGAGAGTCAGGCACACGCATCAATAATCCCTACACATTTCTCTTGAAAGACAGAGTTGCACCCGAAGGATTGAAGAGTCCTCAGCCGAATCTACGATTCGACTGAACACTCGGGGGCTACTGACATGGTTATACCCCGTGGGTACACGATCTCAGCATACCTGGTCCAGCCCAAGGAAGGCCCACGGCAAATATACGCCGGCCCATGAAGATTTTCGGGTGGCCAAGGCCCATGACGCCTTCGGATCCTTGGAGAGCAAGACTAGAGTAGATAGGAAATTCAAAGGGGTAAACCCTAGAACCTGTAACCGACTAGATCTGTGCCTGGGACCTGCCTAAGTCTATATAAAGGACAGGAGGGCACGACCTAGATCTCTCTCTCATACTTTCGCATACGCACCTCCACGCCAGATTGCATCTGCGCACCCCTGTAATCACCGGTTTCACCATAATCAAGAGCAGACAAACAGGAGTAGGGTTTTCCCTCCGGGGGCCTGAACCTGGGTAAACCTCTTGTCCCGTATTGCTTGTTTGCTAACCGTTCCGCGATCTCCAGCATCCCCATCTTCTCCAAAACCCAAGTCCATAACAATGGGCATTGACGAGATCAAACCTCGTCAAGAGCCACCACCTTCTGTTCCGAGCTTCGACGAGCAATAGCGGGGCCGACGATGTAATGTCCCAGCATTAGAGCTTAGAAATAAGCTGATCTCAGGTGTGTGCATTGCATTCATGCATAAAATATCTGGATAATTTTCGCGTTTTTGATAAAAACTTGTCCAAGTGATTGAAACTTCTCTTAACTTGATGGAAATGAAGTAGATCATCAAGTTGATTGCGATAAGTTTCAATATGACCTTTTATAAAACCTTATTTTGGGTAAAGATAATTTGATCTAAGGGTAGAACAAATGTAATAAAACTAAACAACAACACGTTACTTAATGATTAATACTAGATATATTAGAGATCATGTCATGGTATTCATTATAATAACTCTTGGATACAAAGTTAAGTGTATAACTCAAGTTGCAAGAATTCAATAACTAAATCCCGATCTATCTTATTGTTATATATTCCTACCATGAGCATCATGGTAATACTTAAACCTAACTCTTTAGTTATATTGAGTAGGAAGGAAACCAAGTCAAGACTATTCACCATATATCTTTCTTTCCATCCCAATCCTTATCATCTCTACTGAACCACGTTCCAGTATCTATTAATCATCAATGTTGAGTGATCAATCCTTGATCTATCAACTCTTGTCTTATCATAGCATTCATTATAAAGCCTTCAGAGAAAGAAGTAAGAAGAGGTAAATAGTTATGCCAGTTTTAGATATCATTTATAGGATGAGAGTGTTTAAAGAGAATCACATTAACATGATAATTGGTGGAGTCAACTCACTTCTGAATGGAATATAAGAGAATCACATCAACATGATAATTGGTGGATTCAACATGATAATTGGTAACAAGTGGATCAAAAGGATGAATTTTGAAGATAGTTACCAAGGAGTAATCTTATTGGATCAAGTAGGAATAGTCACTGAATAATATATATTAGTCAAATGGAAATACTAAGAATATAATTATAATACAACTGTAATGTTGTATTGATGGAAGCCTTGATTAGCCAACTGGAAACCTAAGCCATAAATGATAAAAGGATTACAATGATCATGCTTAAGTCACTAATAGTGATTGATTATATGATGCATAAGTGACATTGGTGGTCAGAACATGATTAAACCCTAATATAGATATGTTATCTCAGGTTAGTCCTAACAAGATACATATGTGCAATGTGAATTTGAAGTATGAGTTACTATAGGTAACTAAAGTTAAGATAGTATAACCAAGTTCATACTAGAGCAACATGGAGCTATAGAAATAGTATCATTCCTCTAAGAGACTAGTAAATATTTGAGGTATCAAAATGAAGAAAGTATACATCTACTAGAAGGATGTTGGTGATAAGTGATAAAGGAGAATGGGAGTTAATCTAGGAAGTTATCATGAATAGTTTGATATAACTAAGTGTAGATATGGGAAGATTATGAAAGGATTCAATGACAAGATTTTGAGATTCATAAGAAAGATTACAAAGTAATTCATTTAGAAAGGGAGTAATCATTCAAGTTGATTTTGATTCAGTAGAAGTATTCTAGAGATGAGAGTTATCCCTATAAGGAGAATGTAGGGTTCGCAGCATAGAAAACAAAAAAATTCCTACGATGGGAACAACTATGTACCAAGATCTATCTACTAGATACAAACAACGGGCAGATGTATATCCGTAGAGAACATACCCTTGAAGACCAACAAAGCTTAATGAGTTAAACTCGTGGTTGATGTAGATGATCTCTTGCCGATATCAAGATCGAGAGGAAGTCCTAGCGCCGCAAATCAGCAGCGCATCCGTGCTCGCACACACGTCCGAGGCACCGAGCAACCTCCGCCTCCTCGCTCCAGCGATGCAGCGGAAGCACAACTCTTTCTTGCTGAATAGCCACCGGAAACATGTATCTCGCTAGTCCGAGACCATGGGGGTTAAATTCTAGAGGGGGAGAGAGATCCTTCACGAGGAGGTGTGAGTGAGAAGTGAGGGAGAGGCGTGCCTTTTATAGGAGGGGGGGACCCCAAGGGGGTGGCCGGCGCATGGGGCTGCCCCCTTGCCCTCCCCTCTTCATGTGGGTGGACACTCCACTCACAAAACCTCTTCATTTCCCTCCACTCAAAATCCCACTCAAACTTGCAATTAAATTTCTACCAAATTTAATGCAAACTCTCATTAAATAAAACTCTTTTTATTTATTAAGAATTTTGTCAATTAATTTAATGACAAACATTCACATATAACCCCTTGCTAGAATTCTATTTCACATGCAAAAACACTTTCTGCAATTTCACCCGAAAACCTGTTTCGGTATCTAGTGAAATAAATTCCTGCGCTTGTTATTCTTTTCGGCATAAAACTTTTGCTCCAATTGGATGTCGGTGTCTCTTAAGTGTGTCACCCTACGGTTCGTGAATAATGCGGACATGATCGAGACCCTTCTCGGATCAATAATCAGAAGCGGGATCTGGAGACCCATACTGACTCCCACACATTCAACGATGACTTTCTTGTGATCGTCAGAACCTTTTTCGCTAGTATCTTAATCCCTTTGTTTCACGATATATTACATGTCCGAGATTCGATCATTGGTATCTCCATACCTAGTTTGATCTTGTTACTGACATGCACTCTTTTCTTGTTCCCGTGATATAACATTCTAGGGATCAAATCAATTGCTTGCAAGCTAACCAATATGATATCACCGAGAGGGCCTAGAGTATATCTATCCGTCATCAGGATGAAAAAATTCCACTCTCGATCCATGGGCCTCAACATAACACTATTAGTTTTGATCCCATCTTTATAATCACCCTGTTACGGTGTGACGTTTGATGTTATCAAGAAACTCTTCCGGTGTTAGTGATTGACATGATCTGGATTAGGATCACTTCGTAAGTTGTTATAGCAATATAAACTGAATGACTTTGATCTTAATGCTATACTTCGGATGAATGTTCATCACACCATTACACTAATGTTGTGATCCCGTCATTAAGAACATCCAATGTCCATGATCAGGAAACGTTGATCATCTTGTTAATCAACGAGCTAGTTTATGAGAGAGGCATAACTAGGAACTTTCTGTTTGTTTATTAAACATAGATGTATTAATGTTTCCGTATTAATACAATTATAGCATGCAAAATAAACATCTATCGTATACTTGGAATACACATAATAAACACTTTATTATTGCCTCTCAGGACATATTCCGTTCAGAGAATATGTAGAGCTTTAGTGTCAAGCTCATTGGATTTACAAATGTATTTATAAGGAGGGATTATTGGTAAGAATATACTTGTGAAGTAGAGATCATCATGTTACTACATGATGATGTATGCGAAATAGTAGTATATCTAGAAGGATTATGAAGTAACGAAGATAGGAATTCTGAAGAAACCTTTAACCAAGACTATATAAAGTTATATCAAGTTCCATATTTATGTCATTCTTCTAAAACCTAAAACTTAGTACTAGGAAACCATCAAGGTCACATTAGAAGATAATCTTAATATCATAACCTAGATGGAAATGTTGTTCCTGATCATAAAATGAAAGAAGGTGTTCTTTAACCTTGATTCTTAGAAATATTCAAAAGTGAACACAAGTATATTAAATCCTCTAAAGTTCATAGTAAATGCTGGCAGCAGAAACTTAAATAAATGTTACTTGCCATATATGTCTCATGTGTCATCTAGATGATAATTAATATTCATCATTATATAATAAATTTTTGTCAAGACATCAAGCACACTTAAGAAGGTAGTAAACCATTATTTTAAGAAATGGTCTATACCTATCTTTGAAAATAAGTAGATGGTTATAAATAACAATTTAGTGGAAATTGAATAAAAGGAATTACAAATCTTAAAAATAAAAAAGAGATAAACCACCATAATAAAGGTAATAATTACTATATGATGCCATACCTAAAAGAGTTGATGTGTCTATCATTGTTTTAATAATCAAATTCATACTTCAAAGGAATATTTAAATAATAGACAAACACCCTAAAACCCTAATTTTAATAATACTACTTAATAAAAAGAACTGTTCTTATAATTATGCATTTTGTAAATACAACTAGAAAGGTAGAAATAATTAATTATAATTGATCCTTATAACATTCTTTGTGTCTTACAAAATTTCTAAATAATTTAAACCTTAAGAAAATAAGATTTGAAAAGATTTTGTAAAGAAACTAAAAATAGAAAAAAGAAGATAATTATAAAAGGAAACAAAAAAGTAGTCCAAAGCAGGCCGCAACCTGTTTACTATGCAACGCCCCGCCCAGTGCAACTAGTAGCAGTCCACCTCACTAGCTTTGCTGCAGCCCACGTTGACCCACGACAGACCGCCAAGAGCCTGTACCCCTTCGGCCTTATATTCGCGCTGTCTTCTTCGTGTCGTCGACGACCTACCGATGTAGTGAAGTAGCTCGCTAGCGCCAGCACCGCCGTTGTTCGTGCCAAGATCCGTGCTACCACCTATGTCGTCTACAAGTAGCCCACGACACCGCCAATGAACTGTAGCTTCTCTTCTGCCCTCTCGAATTCCCTCTCGGGCCGAAACACTAACCCCAGGTCTCGCCGGAGCACGTCGTTCCTAAGATCACCTGGACTTCCCCAGCGCACTATGGATTCGCTTCGCCAGACCGCGGAAGCCGGAGAACACCTTGTCAAACCAATCGACACCTCATTGTTGCCGCCTGTCACCGTCGTCCCCCATTGATTCCGGCCATGATTCGCTTCACCGACTGCATCATCGCGTTCCTGTTGAGCCACTGGTTCTTCTTGTACCTTTCGTTCTCTCCCTTTCGCTCTGGTTCATCCCCGCCGCGATCACCCGTAAGCTCCGCTGCAGACCGTCATCGCACACACTGTTTCGGTGACCATTTCTTGGCGGCGCAGCCACCATTCGACTCATCATTGCGCCCTCTCTCAAACGTCCCTAACCACTCAAGTGTGCATGCAGTCTATCGCCCAAATCGAGCATCATCTGAGAGCCGCCATTGTTGAGATCAACATGACGTCAACATTACATCATGGTGATGCAATATTTACATTTCTATTTTTCTTTTATCCTTTTCACTAATTTTTTTTTGTAGTACATATATATATGTCCATTGGGACCCATCTGTTAGTCTTAAGAACATTTTAGAAATGTTTCTAAATTATAAACTATAATTAGACATACAATATATAATTAATTGTATATTCCCAAAATTGATTAAATTGAAGAAAATTCAAGAACTTTTATTTTACAATTTAGAAAAATATATATTATATATAAAAATATTTAGAAAAATAAATTATTATATCACTTAAATAAATATTTATTATTTATTATTTTTTTATAAAGTAACAAAGCTTGCAAAAATCATAGTTTATTATTTGAAAACATAAATTACATATAATATACCAAAATGATCACAAAAATAATATCTACATGATAAAAAATAACATTCCAATTTTTAAGTAAATACAAAATTAATAATTTAATAACTTCAATTTAAACATATTTCCTTAATAATTAATTCATAAAAGAGGAAATAAAAATGTGCTAATATTTCTAATATTATCCAATTAAGGTCTAATGATAGTATTAGTATTAAGTAATGATAGTATGAAGTCAAAATAGTCCAAAACATATTTAGTACATTTTTTGTTAAATTATCATTCACAAATAAGTGTATATCAATTCCGAAAAGGATTTTATCAAATATGAAATCCTCAAGAATATTTTTTTTGACTTATTAAAACCTTTTTACTATTATTACACTCACAAGTTTATAAATGTATTAAACATACAAAGATAACTCATAAGTAAGATTGTTTCTATGTTTATAAACTATAACCACTCATTTGTAAGTATATAAATGATTCCATTCAATTATAATGTTAAAAAACACTACTCAAATAGAAGTATTACCAATATTAATTAACCTATAGGAAAGATTACGAAGTGAACAAATTATAATATCATTTAATATCAAGAATAGACAAGTCCTAAGTATATGCAATCCACTTAACTTAATTAAATCTATGTGTCTTTTATAATAACTTGAGCTAACAGAAAAACCTTAGTAATACATGTTTACAAGTTTGAATGCTTTTACTTTTTAAAGCAAGCTTTTCTTCAAAATTTATTCTTTTAAGATGTATTAAAAAGCAATACTTAAGAATTTCCATAGAGGCTCTAATTGATTAACAATCTTTATATAAAAAGTCTTTGTATACCATTCCACACCTGAGTGCTTTATTATTGTATACTACTTATTATACTTACATGTTGCTTCACACACACTTACAAACCTTACTAAGAAGCACAAGTGTGAAACTTATCTAAAAGGGCAACACATTCTAAAGAAACCATTCCTAGTTTCCAAAACCCTAGATCATCGACATTTATTCCGGGGATTCGAGTTTATCAAATTGCTTTATATTACTATTGCATAATGGCATTTTGCTTCTTTAAACTTAGTCCTTACCATACCAATGATGATGTTTTCAGATATTGGATCTTCTATTGTCTCGAATACCATCTCTTTCTTGCAATCAATGTTTGCTCCTACAGTGTTTAAGAAAGTTCTTCCAAAAATAATTGGACAATAAACATCGTCAGTAGGCATGCCAACAAGTACAAAATCAATAGGATACTGGTAGGGTCCAATACAAATTGGAACATCTCTAATTACTACCATAGGAACTCTGAGTGCTGTGACAGGAAGCATTATTGTCATATCGATATATTCTAACTCGACTAGGGTTAATTCTTTTTGGATTTTCAAATAAAAATTAAAGGGGATTACATTAAATGTTGTTCCTATATCACAGAGGCCATAATAAGAAGATCCACTGAAAGTGCAAGGGAGAATAGGTTTACCAACTTCTTTAGTTTTTACCTCCCCTTCAACAAATTGCGAAGCTTCGGTATCAAGCTCTATTACATTGCAATGTGCAAACATAGTTAAAGATGTATTCTTTTGTTGGTTCCCCGGTCTTCTCCTTACTTACCTCATTAGATTTTCTTGCTTGTGTCTCTTCTTATAGCATTTTGCGGAACATTCTTTCTTCCTCACATTGGTCATCAAGTTGCTGGGCCATCATATGTTTCCTTTCAGTCCTTTGAAAAGGAAGGGGTTCAAAATACTGAGGGACCTCCCTCGATGGCTCCTAGTGAGCCACAGTTATTACATCAACATGTTCGACTGGTTCAGGAGTATGATGAAGCTAGTATTTCTTGGGATATTCAATGTGCTCTGTAAAAAACTAAATGATTTGGACAATAATATCATCATAAAGTTGAAGCTCATTAGTAGTTTATTTTATCTTACCAGATACTTTATAAGCATTGAGACAATCATATTCAGTTTCTACTACTCCTTCGCCACCTAAATCAAATCCCCATGTTTCTCAATTTCGGCGAATGCGTTCTAGTAGTTCCTAAGCTTTAGTTATAGTTAGCTCCATAAAAGAGCCTCTAGAATTTGTATCAAGCTCATGTTTAATTTTTTTTATTAAGTCTCCCATAGAAAATATGTAACACATACCATTCTGGTAAATCATGGTGGGTACATTTATTAAGGATAGATTTGTACCTTTTAAAGGCTCTTACCAAGCTTTCACCCGGGTGATTCTTGAAGTTTGTAATTGCCCTTCTCACTTTAGCGGTCTTAACCTTGGAAAGAATCGGAATACAAATTCCGCTTTGAGATTCTCTAAGGTATCGATTTTCTCTGCAGGGCAAATTCTATACCAAGCTAAAGCAGTGTTGGTTAGAGATTGGCTAAACAATTTAAGTTTCAGTTCATCATCGGAATATCCTCTCAATTTAAGTGTCCAACATAACTCAGTAAAATGCATTAAGTGATTATAAGGATCCTCATTCGAATCATCTCCTGCAAAAGTTTTTCTTTAATAATAGCAATAAAACAAGGGTTAATCTCGTACTCAGGTTCAGACCCACTCGGAAATTATTTGACAAGTTCTCGATTGAATTTCCCGAGGTGTTCAGCTGCATCAAGCTGATTCATTAGTCCGAGAGTAGCCATGGTGTTTACCTGAAACTAGTAAACAACTTTTAGTAAAACAATTAGTAGAATTAGCAACTAAGAACAAAGACCAAAAGCGCTTAGCTCCCCGACAACGGAGCCACAAAATAGCTTGATGACTGCAATTGCAGAGATCAATTGTAGCTAGTTTCAAAATAAGAGTATGGAACCCATAGAGAGCTAGTTGGTTAGGCTCTTTATGCCCCTCGTCACTATATACCAAAGGATACTTGTAAGATACCTTTGACTTCAAGTAAAGGATGTTTTAAAGGTTTTGGGGTTGAGTGCAAGAAAGTAAATAAAACAAGTAAAAAGAAAGCAAGTAAAAAGAGTGTATATAATGGTGGTTGAACTCAATAGGGCTAAGACGTTCTCGGGGATGTAGGATACACCACTATCATGTTGTAATTAATCATAATTAGGATAACCTATTTCTTATGTTACGATATGTGTGGAGAGAGTTCCGTAATAAGATGTTCACTAAGGCTCGTAGGTAGTCACTTTGTTGATCCAAGAATTAGATCATCTCTAAATAACCACTATGATGCTTGGAAGCAATCACCATGCAGACCATCGCAATTAAGGGTTTCTCCATGAATATCATAATTAGCTTAGTGAATCTCTCTTTGTTCCCCCTTCGACCGTGTTGGGTGCTACCGGTGCTTATAGTCACAATAGTTGTCGGCTCAATCATCCCAGCACGTTCAAAGGGTTTCACCCTCTTACTTTAAACCCGAAGGCAAATGATATGTGGCCGACTACGCATACCATCTAAAGGGAGAGATCAAACCACATTATAGATCAATGGATCTTGTACAAAAGTAATAGATCATCTTTATTTCACTTCATAATAATGCTAGGGTTTCTCCATCTCCCCAAGAACGAAGGGAACTACTCACACATGGAAGTAATCAACAACATCATCATAATCAAATGGATGGATGAATGTAATGGAATGAATCTAGTGCAAACCACAATTGAATCTGGAATTACAACAAGGTCTAATGAATGGAAGATGGGGGTAGAGATGGTGATGGAGATGCGGCGGTTGATGATGTAGGGGATGATACGTTGTTATCCAATGACCCGTGCAGCAGCAAGGATTTTCCTTTATCCAAGTTCCTCCTTTAGATCCCTTTCTGGTGTGGTTTTTCGTGGCTGGAGGTTTCTATGAATGTTGGATCCGTGATCTGTTTTCACGAGCTAGGAGTAAGTATTTGATGAGGCGGTCCCATCGCTAGGTCGTATGGGCATGTGTTACAGGCGGGCTCCGCCTGTACCACTGGTCATTACGCTGGCTAGAACCTCCTGGGCACAGGCAATTCCTCTAGGTGCGAAGATAAATCAATACAATAACTTTTATCACTTAAAAATATCATATTACTGTGTAATATGATAGTATTAATTGATATGTTCTTTATATACTTAGTAAATTGGGATCCTGTTGAAACAAGGACAAAAGGTGCGTGCAAACGCAGTAAAATACTAAAAACCCTACTCTACTTATGCAAAAACAATAAGTAAAAATGCTCCAATTTTGGACTTATCAAATGAAGAAGTCAGCTGGATCAGATCCCTTTCGCATGCCAACGGATGATCGGGTTGTGGCTGTAACTCCTCGTGTAGAGGGTTGGCATCATATGGGTGGGATCCCTCAATGTCCCATGGCTTCTGGTATCTATGAGGGTTGTACGCTTTAGGCTGCCATTATAAACAAGTTTTATCCTAGGCCTGACATGCAATCCGTAGGGTATGCGGTGTCACGGATGATACGTCGGAAACGTATCTATAACTTTTAATGTTCCATGCTTGTTTAGTATCTACTTTTCTTTGCCTACACTTTGAGGTGTTTTTATATGTTTTCTGGTACTAACCGATTAACAAGATGCCATAGTGCCAGTTGTCTGCTTTCTTCTGTTTTTGGTTCCAGAAAGGCAAAAACTCATTATTCTCGGAATTGGACGGAACAAAAGCCAAAGTCAATATTTTACCATGGGGAACACGGAGCCAGAATATGAGACGGAGGGGAGCCACACCCCTGGCCAAGCGGCTAAACCTAGCCCGCGCCTGTGGGGGGTGCGGCCGCCTGATACGTCGGAAACGTATCTATAATTTTTGATGCTCCATGCTCGTTTAGTATCTACTTTGCTTTGCTTTGTCTACACTTTGAGGTGCTTTTTACATGTTATCTGGTACTAACCTATTAACAAGTTGCCACAGTGCCAGTTGCCTGTTTTCTGCTGTTTTTGGTTCCAGAAAAGTTAGTAGAGAAATATTCTCGGAATTGGACGGGACAAACGTCAAAGTTAATTTCTTTCCGTGGGGAACAAGAAGTCTAGAGGGGAGACGGAGAAGCTGGCCAGGGCAGCCAGACCCCCCTAGGCGCGGCCAGGGGTGGGCCCGCGCCTGGGAGGGGTGTGGCCCCTCTGGCTGCCTCCTCGGCCTCCTCCTTCGCCTATAAGAAGCCCCCGATGCAGACACCCTAAGTACCCGATCAAATCTCCACGAAACCATCTGTAGTCGCTGCCACCGTCGTCCCTAGATCGGGGGGATCTAAAGTTCTTCCCGGCACCCTGTCGGAGGGGAGATCATCCTGGAGGCCTTCTCTTCGGTATGATGCATGAGTAGTTCCACCTTGGACTATGGGTCCATGTAGTAGCTAGATGGTTGTATCTCCTCCTTTGTGCTTTCATGTATAGATCTTGTGATCTCCATTCATGATCAAGATCTAATCTATTTGTAATCATGCATGTTGTGTTTGCGGGGATCCGATGGATATTGAGATTATTATGTTGGTTTGATTAATGGTTTTGTCTTTATGATTCTATCATGTATGTGTTGTTTGTGATCTTGCATGCTCTCCATTGTTAGTAGCTATCTTGGACAAGTAGTTGCTAGTGACTCCAAGAGGGAGTATCTATGCTCGATAGTGGGTTCATGCCTCTAGTTTCCAAGGGAAGTGACAATAATCTCTTCGGTTGTAGATGTGATGTTGCTACTAGGGAGAAAACAACGGTCTCTTGTTCATGGAACATGTGGACTGTTTACCTTACACACTTTGCTTAAAACAGTTGTCTGTTGCTTGCAACTTAATACTGGAGGGGGTTCGGATGATAACCTAAAGGTGGACTTCTAGTCATAGATGCAGTTGGATGGCGGTATATGTATCTTGTTGTATTGCCCAATCGAATCTCATAGGATCTTTCTGACTAGTAATTGCATTGTTATGCCCTGATCGGTTCCTGTCAATTGCCCTATTGTAATTTGTTTACCCTTCATGCCATGCTTTTTATCTAAGGAGAGCATCTCTAGTGAACTATGGACCCCAGTCCAATCTTTACCATTGATACCTCTTCTAGTGTTACCTGTTTACTAGCTGCAAACCATTACCTTCCACACCATACGTTTAATACTTTGTTACAGCAAACCGGTGACCTTAACAACCTCACTAATTCGTTGGGGCAAAGTCTTGAGTTTGTGTTGTGCAGGTCTCCGCGTTGCTAGCAACACCTGTGTGAAATTTCCTTCCTCCTTCTGGTTCGATAACCTCGGTTTCTTACTGAGGGAAGACTTGCTACTATGCTCATCACACCTTGCTCTTGGGGTTTCCAACGAAGTCCTCTCTGTTAGACAACAAGTTTTCTGGCTCTGTTGCGAGGGAACAAAGAATAAGAGACTCCCACATCGACGAGGGCTATCACCGCCCTGGCTGCCCCTGCCTCGCCTCTTTGCCTATAAAGACATTTGATACAGAAACCCTAAGTACCCGATCAATATTCCACGAAACCGTCTGTAGCCGCCGCCACCATCGTCCCTAGATCGGGGGAAATCTGAAGCTCTTACCGGCACCCTGCCGGAGGGGAGATCATCCCGGAGGCCTTCTTCTTCATCATGCCAGCCTCCGGTATGAAGTGTGAGTAGTTACACCTTGGACTACGGGTCCATGTAGTAGCTAGATGGTTGTATCTCCTCCTTTGTGCTACCATGTTTATATCTTGTGAGCCCCGTTCATGATCAAGATCATCTATTTGTAATCATGCTTGTTGTCTTTGCGGGGATCCGATGGATATTGAGATTACTATATCAGATTGATTAATGGTTTTGTCTTATTGATTCTATCATGTATGTGTTGTTTGTGATCTTGCATGCTCTCCGTTTCTAGTAGCTATCTTGGCCAAGTAGATTCTAGTGACTCCAAGAGGGGGTATTTATGCTCGATAGTGGGTTCATGCCTCTATTTAATCTAAGGGAAGTGACAGAAATCTCTAAGGTTGTAGATGTGCGGTTGCCACTAGGGAGAAGACAACGGTCTCTTGTTCATGGAACAAGTGGATTGTTTACCTTACACACTTTGCTTAAAGCAGTTATCCGTTGCTTGAAACTTAATACTGGAGGGGGTTCGGATGATAACCTGAAGGTGGATTACTAGTCATATATGCAGTTGGATGGAGGTCTATGTATCTTGTTGTATTGCCCAATCGAATCTCATAGAATCATGAATGTCTAGTATTGCATTGTTATGCCTTGCTCAGTCCTGTCAATTGCCCCGCTGTAATTTGTTTACCCAACATGCCATGTTTATTTATATTAAGGAGAACACCTCTAGTGAACTATGGACCCCGATCCAATCTTTACCATTAATACATCTTCCACTGTTACTGTTTACTTTCTGCAAACCACTATTACCTTCCACACCATATAGTTAATCCTTTGTTTTCAGCAAACCGGTGAGATTGACAACCTCACTGTTCGTTGGGGCAAAGTCTTGAGTTTGTGTTGTGCAGGTTTCCAAGTTGCTAGCAACACCTTTGAGTCGTTTCCTTCCTCCTACTGGTTCGATAACCTTGGTTTCTTACTGAGGGGAAACTTGTTGATGTGCTCATCATACCTTTCCTCTTGGGGTCTCCCAACGAATCGTCCACGCACCATCAGTGGAGAAGGACAATGTTTGGCTTGGATCTTAGTCTAGGCCTCATACCAAGGAAGTGTGAACAAGCCTATAACTTGAATGTGCAATAAAGATAAGGTATCTCATGGGTAAAGTAACATGCCTCTGTAGAGTATACAAGACTGAGGGACATGTTACTCCCTTTGAATAAAAGCAACCTTTGAAAAAATGTTTATGAAAACCTACATAGCCTACGACCTGTGGTCTATGGCTGTAGATAGTGCATCATACACTCCTTTTTAGTGAACTTGCTGAGTACGCTCGTACTCAACCGTACCTTCTGCACTCTTGCTAGATTCTAAAGCCAATAAATGCGACATCTACATCAACTTATGTTCAAGGGAATCGTCCCCAAAACGCTCAAGTTCTTTAATAAAGTAAAGGCAGTCAACATATACATCAACTAAAGTGAAGACGAAGTTGCTGATTAGATAGGAGTATAACATCTAGCCATAGAACCTACTTATGTAGAGCAATGCAATAGCAACATTTGCAAGCCAGATGGTTTAGATACTAGTCTATTAGTATGATGGTTATGAACTTTTATTTTTGGTTCTTCTTTGTAAGAAGTTTCTTTCTCTCTCCATAACCTAGGGTGTTCTTTGGATATTTTGTAAAGAGTCGAGTTGTGACCTATAGTCATGTCTTAGAACTGATATGTTTATGTTGTACCACTCTAAGGGATGTAATACTGGTGGAACGGTGTTTCGTTGGTGTTATATCAATGACTATAGTATACTACATCATGAAGTGGTATGTTGGGTCACCATAGACGAGCACATGTCAGAGTTGTCGACAGCCCATGGCAACATTGTGCGGACGATGTGACCATGGGTGGCCGTAGTGGAGGAGGCGGAGGTGGTAGAAGGCGCCCATACAACGACGAGCTCCACAAGAAGTGGGTCCGCTTTGTCGGTGCGAAGAAGCGGGTGGCGAGGCGGTGGACCAACTAGGGTCTAAGGCCACTACCGTCGCTCTGCCTGTACATGGAGGATCTCCCCGGCGAAGCTCCGTTGTCACCGCCTCCTTCTCCTCCATCGTCGGAGCACATTCCCATGATCCGAAGGTACGCGCACGTCGGGGAGTTGTCGTTGAGCGCTCCACAACACTTCTCCCCCATCATTTCACCGGTGTACTAGGCATGTGATGACAACAAGGAGAGCATCACACTGCCATGTGCCGCCAGTGAGTCGGAGGAGGTGATATCTTCAATCCCAATTCATGGGTGCAATATAGTAGTTTTTTCCCTAGTATACCTAGGTTTAATCGAACCTTGGTACTATTGTTGTATGAAAAATATGAGGGACATCTACAAGACTTGTTGATTCATTTTACCTTATGTTTATCAGACCTTTCTAGCTTACTTTGAATCATTGGTTGTTGGAACATATGAAAATAGTCCAGGGTTGAATATTCACCTGTAGCCGCACATACATATGGTATAAGGATAATAATAAGCACATTCATGTGAGAAATGATCTAATATAGGTAGGGTTATGGGCAACACATCCAAATATACTAAATCCCCTCTGAGCTACGGACATAGCAATAGTCTTTTGATCCAACCATTATACCACGAAGCACCGGGATATAACAATAATTAAGTAAAATACAGATCAAGGCCTTAAGAATGGTGATGTTGTTGTTTCTCCCAAGTGGATCCCTAATCAAAGACTGTACTCCTCTTGTTGTCACTGGGTTTCGCATGAAGTCACCGTTCACCACTCATATCACCTCGAGCCTTTAACAATCACTAGGATCTTGGGTACCTACAAGTCCATGGATCGTTACAAGAGACAAACATACATATCTCTATTCAATCACCACACAATATTCCCATGTATTAGATGCACATCATCATTGCGAGGGTGGCCACACCCACCCCATGTAAGTGAATGACTTTGATCTCAAAGCTTCATGTGACCTTGGTTCTAGTGTCTCTATTATGCCTAGGAAGATTTATGAAATGCTTGACTTGCCACCTTTGGAAGATTGCTATTTAGATGTCCCACTTGATGATAATGCTAAGAAGAAACTCATGGGAAGTATTAATGATGTTCTTATTATGGTTAACAATGTCTATGTCCCTGTTGATTTCTATGTTTTGGATGTTGAATGCAATGCTTCTTGTCCTATCACTTTGGGAAGACCTTTTCTTAGAACTGTTGCTGCCATCATTGATATGAAATAAGGCACTATTAAATATCAATTTCCATTCAAGAAAGGTATTGAAAACTTCCCTATGAGGAGAGAGAAGTTACCTTTTGCTCCTCCTTTTAAAGCAAAATTTGATGTTATTGCTTCTTCATTTGAAAATACTTGATTCTTGCTTCTTGTGCCTAACTTAAAGGCGTTAAAGAAAAGTACTTTTTGGGAGATAACCCAATAGTTTTCTTGAGTCTTGAAAGTTATTACTTATGTAATAACCTCTCCTTATATTTTTTATTTGATTTTTGTGCCAAGAATAACCTCTAATGAGAGAGAAGTAAGATTTGGAGAAGTTGCTGTCCCGAAACAGATTTTTGTGATTCACTGTAAAAATTCGTGAAAAATCTCTGTATGTCGGATTGAGCTGTAATTTTCTTAATAAATCCCCCAGGTTGTTGGCTAACTTTCATTAGTTCAACACTTTTCTACTGAGCAACATAAGGTCTTCTAAAAAATAGGTTTTTACCTGCTGGTCTGTTTTGACAGATTTCTGTCATTATTTGCATTTGCCTCTTTATCGATTTATTTTTGGGGTCTCTTTGGTAAATTGAGATTTTTGAGGGAATTTATATAGTAGCTTCTGTTTTTAATGAAAGTTTTTTTGTTTTTAAACTAAACCTAAAGGTTTATTACTTTTGAATGCACTAATGTTGCTAATGAAGATTGTGTGAAGTTTTGTATGAAGGAAAATTTTCAGGTGTAAGGGAAGAATGATGTAATGAGATGAAAAATGGACAAAATCTCAAGCTTGAGGATGACACCCCAAGAAATATTCAAGAGGTACAAGCATCAAAGCTTGGGGATGCCCAAGGCATCCCCTTATTCATCAATAAAAATCTCAGGTCTTTCTAGACACTTCGTTTTTATTGTTTCATGCACTATTGTGTTGTTCTTGGAGCGTCTTAATTTCTATTTTTGGTTTTTTTGCTAAGTTTGCTTGAATAAAGTAGTTGTACCCCCGATTTCACTATGTTGTTTCAAATAAGTTGATTGGTGTTGGAAAGGAGTAGAAAGTTTCATGCTTATAGTGATACAAAAGGGAGTTTGTTTTGACTGTGTCTTAGACTTTATCATGTCATGCTACATGTTGTTTTGACCTTATGCTTAGTGATTATTGCTGTAGCATGAATTGTTCAAAACAATTGAGATTGTTTAATGTGCCTTGCAAGAATTATGCGTTGTTTTAGCATACAAAAGCATAGTATTGTGGTATTCTCCTTTGATGCTTTGTTTGGGTTGACTTGGCACATGCTCACACCATTTTATGACTATGAACCAGTAACCTTAGCCTCTATGATCATTTAGTTTTTGACTCGTGGTACCACTTTATGCTTGGATTGATAATGTTTTGTCGCTCTTCATGATTATGTCCATTATTGCTCTCTTAGTTGGTCGCTCCCAGTCTTTTGCTAGCCTCCACTTGTATTGAGTAAGCTCTACTCATATATCCAACTCCCAAGAAACCAAGTTATTCCAAAGTGTCCACTATAAATTCCTATGCATGGTGTTTTACACCATTCCAAGTATATCGTTGTTTTATCTATCTTCCAAATTTAACTTGTTATGTGAAAATTAGTGATTAAAGCTCTCACAAACTTGATGGCACACTTTATTTTTCCTGCCCCTAATAAACTTGAACCAGTATGTCATCTATGTTGTATATGCTTGCACTTATAAGTTGGGAATTAGCAGAACCGTGTTGTCACGGGGAACGCTTTCAACACCTGTAAATATCTACCCAGTTGATATCATGCTCTTTTGTTTGCGGATGTCGGCGGTGTGAAATAAAAGTGGACCTTGTAAGTCCATGGAGTTATGTATATGTGTTAGAGAAACGCCTGGGCCACTAGCCTAATACATACCAAATCATGGTGGAAACTTGCAGCATAACCATAGTGAGCAATTTGTGAAGCATCCTCAATAAAAACCTATACAAATAGCAAAGAAAAAGATCGCTGAGATGCTCATCGTTTTTTGCCTTGTCATTTTGATATGGGATAGCTCCTGTATCATGGGGAAAGGGGTACCCCGTTGGCGGTTCTTTATGATACACATATACTTACTATGACAAGAACTTACTGATGACTAAAGTTCAGTAGCATGTGGAATGGCCCTCGTACACAAGGGACATGAGATTGCCAACTTATACTTTATCAAGCATATACTCCATACTTTGTTCACTTTAACCTTAATCACTTCAATATGCTTATGATAGGTGCAATGAGAGTTAAAAGCTAACAAGTACCATAATTTTTGGAAGCTCCTTTTGAAACTTGAAATCTCTGCTTCCCTTTGAAGGGCCTTTCTTCCACTTTTATATTGAGTCTCCACCTTCTATCTTTATGCACCAATTAAGAGAGCATAGTTGTCATTCTTAGTTATATGTGCATTGTCCCAAAACTTATTGATTGATTCATAATGTTGATATTGCTTGTTCTTAAACTATTTGTATCTAGTCACCCTTATGAACTTTGAAGGTGTCCTATGCATTTATGTTTTGCTATCCATGAGGGACAAGATGAATGCCACTATGCTATGTTTTTTGTATGTGAAACAAACAAACATCTTTCAATGCATTGTTATTCATGAATCTTTGTTTGTATCCTCTCATGTTGCAACATAGTTACTATGTCTTATTGTTAGAACTTCATCTTTCATGCTCATGTTTAGAGTACTTGATCCTAGCTTTAAATGTTTGCAAATGGTTTGATCATGATTGTGATGATGCATGTCACCTCAAAAATTATTCTTTTTATCACTTACCTACTCGAGGACGAGCAGGAGTTAAGCTTGGGGATGCTTGATACGTCGTAAACGTATCTATAATTTTTAATGTTCCATGCTTGTTTAGTATCAACTTTGCTATGCTTTTTCTACACTTTGAGGTAATTTTATACATTTTCTGGGACTAACCTATTAACAAGATGCCATAGTGCCAGTTGCCTGTTTTCTGCTGTTTTTGGTTTCAGAAAATCTAGTAAGGAAATATTCTCGGAATTGGACGGGACAAAAGCCAAAGTCAATATTTCACCGAGGAGAACAGAGAGACCAAAGGGCGACCGGAGGGGAGCCACAGGGTGGCCACACACACACCCACGTGCAGGCCCACCCTGGGTCGCGCTTAGGCAGGGTGTGGCCCCCCTGGCCGCCCTCCTGCCTCGCCTCTTCGCCTATATAAGCCCCCCGATGCCAAAACCCTAAGGATCCGATCAGATCTCCATGAAACAATCCATTGCCGTTGCCGCCATCGTCCCTAGATCAGGGGGATCTGAAGCTCTTCTCGGCACCCTGCCGAAGGGGAGAGATCATCCTGGAGGCCTTCTTCATCACCATGCCAGCCTCCGGTATGATGCGTGAGTAGTTCACCCTTGGACTATGGGTCCATACAGTAGTTAGATGGTTATTTCTCCTACTTTGTGCTATCATGTTTAGATCTTGTGAGCTCCGTTCATGATCAAGATCATCTATTTGTAATCATGCATGTTGTGTTTGTGGGATCCGATGGATATTGAGATTACTATGTCAGATTGATTATTGATTCTATTATGTCTTATTGATTATTTGATTCTATCATATTTGTGTTGTTTGAGATCTTGCTGACGAGGTTAGATCTCGTCAATGCCCATTGTTACGAGCTTGAGTTTTGGAGAAGATGGGGATGCTGGATATCACGGAACGATTAGCAAACAAGCAACACGGGGACACAAAGTTTACCCAGGTTCAGGCCCCCAGAGGGAAAACCCTACTCCTGCTTGTCTGCTCTTGATTACGGCGGAACCGAAAGTTACAGGGGTGCGCAGATGCAATCTGCCGTGGAGTTGTGTATGCGGTGAGAGGTGCCCTCCTCGCCGTGCCGTCCTAGCCTTTATATAGATAGGCAGGTCCCAGGCATAGGTCGAGTCGGTTACAGATTAGGGTTTTCCCTTTGAAATTCTATCTATTCTAGTCTTGTTCTCCAAGCATCTGAAGGCGTGATACGTTGGAAACGTATCTATAATTTTTGATGCTCCATGCTTGTTTAGTATCTACTTTGCTTTACTTGTCTACACTTTGAGGTGCTTTTTACATGTTTTCTGGTACTAACCTACTAACAAGTTGCAACAGTGCTAGATGCCTGTTTTCTACTATTTTTGGTTTCAGAAAATTTAGTAAAGAAATATTCTCGGAATTGGACGGTACAAACGTCAAAGTCAATTACTTTCCATGGGGAACAAGAAGTCCAGAGGGGAGGCGTGCCAGGGCGGCTAAACCCCCCTAGGCGCGGGTGGACCCTACCCCGCACCTGGGTAGGGTTTGCCCCCTCTGGTCGCCGCCTCGGCCTTCCCCTTCGCCTATAAGAAGCCCCCGATGCAGAAACCCTAAGTACCCGATCAAATCTTCACGGAACCGTCTGTAGCCTCCACCACCATCGTCCCTAGATCGGGGGGACCTGAAGTTCTTCCCGACACCCTGCTAGAGGGGAGATCATCCCAGGGGCCTTCTCTCTGGTATGATGCGTGAGTAGTTCCACCTTGGACTATGGGTCCATGTAGTAGCTAGATGGTTGTATATCCTCCTTTGTGCTTTCATGTATAGATCTTGTGAGCTCCGTTCATGATCAAGATTTAATCTATTTGCAATCATGCATGTTGTGTTTGCGAGGATCCAATGGATATTGAGATTATTATGTTGGTTTGATTAATGGTTTTGTCTTTATGATTCTA
The DNA here is from genome assembly GCA_916181665.1 of Avena sativa. Lineage (NCBI taxonomy): Eukaryota > Viridiplantae > Streptophyta > Magnoliopsida > Poales > Poaceae > Avena > Avena sativa. The sequence continues at coordinate 319,750,280 of OV702279.1, forward strand.
TCATGTCTGTGTTGTTTGTGATCTTGCATGCTCTCCGTTGTTAGTAGCTATCTTGGCCAAGTAGTTGCTAGTGACTCCAAGAGGGGGTATTTATGCTCGATAGTGGGTTCATGCCTCTAGTTTCCAAGGTAAGTGACAGAAATCTCTTCGGTTGTAGATGTGCTGTTGCCACTAGGGAGAAAACAATGGTCTCTTGTTCATGGAACATGTGGACTGTTTACCTTACACACTTTGCTTAAAGCAGTTGTCTATTGCTTGCAACTTAATACTGGAGGGGTTCGGATGATAACCTGAAGGTGGACTTCTAGTCATAGATGCAGTTGGATGGCGGTCTATGTATCTTGTTTTATTGCCCAATCGAATCTCATAGGATCTTTCTGACTAGTAATTGCATTGTTATGCCTTGCTCAGTTCCTATCAATTGCCCTGCTGTAATTTGTTTACCCTTCATGCCATGTTGTTTATCTAAGGAGAGCACCTATAGTGAACTATGGACCCCGGTCCAATCTTTACCATTGATACATCTTCCACTGTTACTTGTTTACTTGCTGCAAACCATTACCTTCCACACCATACGTTTAATCCTTTGTTACAACAAACCGGTGAGCTTGACAACCTCACTGATTCGTTGGGGCAAAGTCTTGAGTTTGTGTTGTGCAGGTCTCCGCGTTGCTTGTAACACCTGTGTGACGTTTCCTTCCTCCTACTGGTTCGATAACCTCGGTTACTACTGAGGGAAGACTTGCTGCTTGCTGCTTCACACCTTCATGCTCCACATCAACTGAGCCATCAACAAGTTTTCTGGCACTGTTGCCGGGGAGGCTAAGGACGTCTTCACAAGGGGAGTCCTTCACTTCCTTTCTCCTTACTTTGTTTTTAGTTTGCTTTGTTTATTTTGCTTGGTTTTGTTTGCCTCTTTTCAAAAAACCCAAAAAAATAGTCTAGTTTGGTTTGCCCACCTTTGCCAAAATGAATTCTGCTCTAGGTGCTACTGCTATTTTTAGCTTGCCCACCTTTGCCAAAATGAATTCTGCTGAGAACACCAAGTTGTGTGACTTCACTAGCACCAACAACAATGATTTCCTAAGCACTCCTATTGCTCCACCTGCTCCTGATGCTACCTTTTATGAAATTAAGCCTGCTTTGTTGAATCTTGTGATGAGAGAGCAATTTTATAGTGCCGGTTCTGATGATCCTGCTGCCCATCTCAATAGCTTTGTTGAACTTTGTGAGATGCAAAAGTACAAGGATGTAAATGGAGATATTATTAAGCTCAAGCTTTTTCCTTTCTCCTTGAGGGGAAAAGCTAAAGAATGGTTGTTTTCTTTGCCTAAAAATAGTATTGATTCTTGGACTAAGTGCAAATATGCTTTTATTGGAAAGTACTATCCTCCTGCTAAGATTATATCTATGAGAATTGATACTATGAAATTTAAACAACTTGATAGTGAACATGTTGCTCCAGCTTGGGAAAGAATGAAGTCTGTGGTTAAGAATTGCCCTACTCATGGACTCACTGCTTGAATGATTATTCAGACTTTTTATGCAGGTTTGAACTTCTCCTCAAGAAATCTGTTGAATTCAGCTGCTGGAGGTACCTTTATGGGCCTCACTTTGGGTGCTGCAACAAGGCTCCTTGATAAATGATGGTTAACTACTCTGAATGGCATGTTGAGAGAGCTCCACATGGTAAGAAGGTAAATTCTATTGAGGAAACTTCCTCTTTGAGTTCCCTTAGTCTCTTTGGCTATGCTTGTTAATGAGAAAGCTCCTTTAGATCCTAATAGTGTTCCCTTAGCCTCTTTGGTTGCTCAAGAAGAGCAATTTGATGTGAACTTCATTAGAAACAACAATTTCAACAACAATGCCTATAGGATCAATTTTGGTAGCAACAACAATTATAGGCCTTATCCTCCTAATAATGGAAATTCCTATGGAAACTCTTACAATAATGCTAGAAGTGCCCCCTCTGAACTTTAAGTCATGCTTAGATACTTTATTAGTAAACAAACCACTTTCAATAAGACTATAGAGGAAAAGCTTTTAACTGTTGAGAAAAATATATCCTCTTTATCTGAAGCTCAGTCCTCTTTGATTAATAAAATGGCTGCTAAACCTAAAGCTATGGAAAATACCTTTGCTACTGCTCATGCCATACAAGTTACTATTGATGAAAATCTTAGGCTGTTATCTCAACTTCATGCTAAGTGGGAAAGTGAACCTGAAATTGATAGAAACAATAGTGTGTGCACCATCACCACTAAACCACAAGTAGTCCCTATTTCTCCTCCTACTATGCCTAAGCCTATTGAGCCTACTACTAGTGATGCTAAGTTTGACGTTGATATTGATGGTTGCAATATTTCTGAAGTGATTATGTTCTTGCAAAAGCTTGCTAGAAGTCCTGATGCTAGTGATATGCATGTTGCTTTCACCAAACACATTACAGATGCTCTTGTTAAGATTAAGGAAGAGAAGCTAAAACACAAAGCTTCTATTCCTAGGAAAGTAGAAGATAGTTGGGAACCCATTATTAATATGCAAGTGAATGACTTTGATCTCAAAGCTTCATGTGATCTTGGTTCTACTGTCTCTATTATGCCTAGGAAGATTTATGAAATGTTTGATTTGACACCATTGGAAGATTGCTATTTAGATGTCCCACTCAATGATAATGCTAAGAAGAAACTCATGGGGAGTATTAATGATGTGCTCATTATGGTTAATAATGCTTATGTCCCTGTTGATTTGTATGTTTTGGATGTTGAATATAATGCTTCTTGTCCTATTACTTTGGAAAGACCTTTTCTTAGAATAGTTGGTGCCATCATTGATATGAAAGAAGGCACCATTAAATATCATTTTACATTCAAGAAAGGTATTGAACACTTCCCTACGAGGAGAGAGAAGTTGCTTTTTGCTCCTCCTTTGAAAGCAATGTTTGATGTTAATGCTTCTTCATTTGAAAATACTTGTTTCTTCTTGCTTCTTGTGCCTAACTTAAAGGCGTTAAAGAAAAGTACTTGTTGGGAGATAACCCAAGAGTTTCCTTGAGTCTTGGAAGTTATTACTTCTGTAATGACCTCTCCTTATACTTTTTGTTTGCTTTTTGTGCCAAGAATGACCTCTAATGAGAGGGAAGTAAGATTTGGGGAGTTGATGTCCCGAAACAGATTTCTGTCCTCCACCAAAAAAATTCGTGAGGAGTCTCTATAACTTGTACTGAGCTCAAAATTTACGAATAAATCCCCCAGTATGTTATCTAACTTTCGTTAGTTCAACACTTCTTGATTCGAGCAACAGAAGATGTTCGAAAAAATAAGTTTCTACCTGATGGTCTGTTTTGATAGATTTGTGCCATTATTTGCATTTGCTTCTTATGGATTCCTTTTTGAGTTCTCTTTAGGTGAATTAAGCTTTTTGAAGGATTTACTACAGTAGCTTGTGTTTTTAGTGAAAAGCCTTGATGTTCCAAAGCTTTGCCAGAGGTCTAATTTCTTTTGAATACACTAATGTTGCTAATGAAGATTGCGTGAAGTTTTGGATGAAGGAAAAATTTTAGGTGTAGAGAGAGAATGATGCAATAGATGAAGAATGGACAAAAGATCAAGCTTGGGGATGCCTCCATGGTGTCACCCCAAGAAATATCCAAGAGGTACAAGCATCAAATCTTGGGGATGCCCAAGGCATCCCCTTCTTCATCAATAAAAAGCTCAAGTCTGTCTAGACAATTCGTTTTTATTGTTTCATGCACAGTTGTGTTGTTCTTGGAGCGTCTTACTTTTCGGTTGATTTGCTTAGGTTGTTTAGTTTGCTTGAATAAAGTAGTTTGTACCCCCGTTCTCACTGTGTTGTTTTGTAAATAAGTTTGCTTGGTGTTTGGAAAGGAGTAGTAAGTTCTTGCTTGAAGTGCAAGAGGAGCTTGCATTGACTGTGACTTAGACTTTAGCATGACATGCTAGGTGTTTTTTGGCATTATGCTTAGTAATTATTGCTGTAGTATGTCTTGTTCCAAACAATTGGGATTGCTTAGTGTGCCTTGAAGAAATTATGCGTTGTTTTAGCATGCAAAAAGCTTAGTATTGTGGTATTCTCCTTTGATTCTTTGCTTGGGTTGACTTGACACATGCTCACACCATGTTATGACTATTACAAGTCACCATAGCCTCTATGATCATTTAGTCCTTGACTTGTAGTACCACTCTTTGCTTTGATTAATATGCTTTGTTGCACTGCATGATTATGGCCATTATTGCTCTCTTAGTTGGTCGCTCCTAGTATTTTGCTAGCCTCCACTTATATGAGTAAGTTCTACTCATGCTTCCAACTCCCAAGAAACCAAGTTATTCCAAAGTGTCCACTATAAACTCCTATGCATGGTGTGTTACACCATTCCAAGTATATTCTTGTTTTCATCTATCTTCCAATTAAAAACTATTTTGTTATGTGAAAACTTAGTGATTAAAGACCTCACGAACTTGATGGCACACTTTATATTCTTTGCCCCTAATAAACTTGAACCATTGTGACAACTTTGTTGTATATGCTTGCACTTATAAGTTGGAATTATCAGAACCGTGCTGTCACGAGGAATGTTTTCAACATTGCACTTGTACTTTGTACTCAGTTGATACCATGTTCTTTTGTCTATGGATGTCACCGGTGTGAAATAAATAGGGAACTTGTAAGTCCATGGAGTTTGTATCCTGTGTTAGAGAAATGCCTGGGCCGCTATCCTAAGCCATGCCTAATCATGGTGGAAACTTGCAGCATCACCATAATGAGCTATCTATGAAGCATCCTCAATAAAAAGCTATGCATATGGTAAATAAAAAGATTGCTGAGATGCTCATTATCTACTTGCCTTGTCATTTTGGTTATGGGAAAGCTCCTGTACCATGTGCAAGGGGTACCCCATTGGCGGTTCTCAATGATATGCAAATACTTACAATGACAAGAACTTACCTGGGCTCAAAGTTGAGTATGCATGAGGTGTGGCCCTCGTATTCAAGGGACTTGAGATTACCAACTTATACTTCGTAAAGCATATACTCCAACTTTGCCACTTTAACCTTAACCACTTCAAGATGCTTATGATAGGGGCAATGAGGGCTAAAAGATAACAAGTACCATAATTTTTGGAAGCTCTTTTTGAAACTTGTAATCCCTACTTCCTTTACAAAAAGGCCTTTCTTGCACCATTATTTGAGTCTCCATCTTCTACCTTTAGGCACCATTAAGAGAGCATAGTTGTCATTCTGTGTCCAGTGTTCCAAAGCTTATTGATTGATGCATATTGTGATATTACTTGTTCTTGTGCTACTTGTTTCTAGTCACCCTTGTGAACTTTGAAGGTGTCCTATGCATCTATATTGCTACTCTATGAGGGACAAGATGATTGCCACTATGCTAAGTTTCTGTATATGAAACAAACAAACGTTTTTCAATGCATGTTATTCATGATCTTTGTTTGTAGCTTGTCATGTTGCATGCATAGTTACTATGTCCTATTGTTAGAACTCCATCTTTCATACACATGTTTAGAGTTCTTTGATCCCAACTTTCAATGCTTGCAAATGGTTGGATCTTTATTGTGAGGGTGCATGTCTCCTAAAAAATTATTCTTTTTATCACTTACCTACTCGAGGACGAGCAGGAGTTAAGCTTGGGGATGTTGATACGTTGGAAACGTATCTATAGTTTTTGATGCTCCATGCTTGTTTAGTATCTACTTTGCTTTACTTGTCTACACTTTGAGGTGCTTTTTACATGTTTTCTGGTACTAACCTACTAACAAGTTGCAACAGTGCCAGATGCCTGTTTTTTGCTGTTTTTTGTTTTAGAAAAGTTAGTAAAGAAATATTCTCGGAATTGGATGGGACAAACGTTAAAGTCAATTACTTTCCGTGGGGAACAAGAAGTATAGAGGGGAGATGAGGAGGCATGCCAGGGCAGCTAAACACCCCAAGCCGCGGGTAGGCCCTACCCCGCGCCTGGGTAGGGTTTGCCCCCTCTGGCCGCCGCCTCGGCCTCCCCCTTCGCCTATAAGAAGCCCCCGATGCAGAAACCCTAAGTACCCGATCAAATCTCCATGAAACCGTGTGTAGCCACCGCCACCATCGTCCCTAGATCGGGGGGATCTGAAGTTCTTCCCGGCACCCTGCCGGAGGGGAGATCATCCCGGAGGCCTTCTCTCCGGTATGATGCGTGAGTAGTTCCACCTTGGACTATGGGTCCATGTAGTGCTAGATGGTTGTATCTCCTCCTTTGTTCTTTCATGTATAGATCTTCTAAGCTCCATTCATGATCAAGATCTAATCTATTTGTAATCATGCATGTTGTGTTTGCGGGGATCCGATGGATATTGAGATTATTATGTTGGTTTGATTAATGGTTTTGTCTTTATGATTCTATCATGTCTGTGTTGTTTGTGATCTTGCATGCTCTTCATTATTAGTAGCTATCTTGGACAAGTAGTTGCTAGTGACTCCAAGAGGGGGTATTTATGCTCGATAGTGGGTTCATCCTCTAGTTTCCAAGGGAAGTGACATAAATCTCTTCGATTGTAGATGTGTTGTTGCCACTAGGGAGAAAACAATGGTCTCTTGTTCATGGAACATGTGGACTGTTTACCTTACACACTTTGCTTAAAGCAGTTGTCTGTTGCTTGCAACTTAATACTGGAGGGGGTTCGGATGATAACCTGAAGGTGGACTTCTAGTCATAGATACAGTTGGATGGAGGTCTATGTATCTTGTTGTATTTCCCAATCGAATCTCATAGGATCTTTCTGACTAGTAATTGCATTGTTATGCCTTGCTCAGTTCCCGTCAATTGCCCTGCTGTAATTTGTTTACCCTTCATGCCATGTTGTTTATCTAAGGAGAGCACCTCTAGTGAACTATCGAACCCGGTCCAATCTTTACCATTGATACATCTTCCACTGTTACTTGTTTACTTGCTGCAAACCATTACCTTCCACACCATACGTTTAATCCTTTGTTACAGCAAATCAGTGAGCTTGGCAACCTCACTGATTCGTTGGGGCAAAGTCTTGAGTTCGTGTTGTGCAGGTCTCTGCGTTGCTTGTAACACCTGTGTGACGTTTCCTTCCTCCTACTGGTTCGATAACCCCAGTCTCTACTGAGGGAAGACTTGCTACTTGCTGCTTCACACCTTGCTCTTGGGGTTCCCAACAGGCTCCACATCAACTGAGCCATCAAGGCGTCATGGGCTTGGGCCATCCAGAATCTCCGCAGGCCAGATATCTTGCAGTGGGCCTTCCTTTGGGCTGGACTAGGTATGCTGATGTTGTGTACGCGTGGGGTATAACCATGTCAGTATCCCCCGAGTGCTCAGTTGAATCGTAGATTCGGATGAGGACTCCTTAGTCTTTCAGGTGTAGTTTTATGACTGTTTACAAGAGAATAGTTTTAGTTTGTAGGGATTGCTGATGCGTGTGCCTGGCTCTCCTGACGGATCAGGGCCAGTTAACTGTCATAGGAAAAAACAACACGATCTTCTTCAGATTCGAGTCCCTAAACTCGAACCTAGAACAGATGCTGGTGTAATTCGACTCAGGCCGCTAAGGTCTTACAGGAGTCGAATCCCAGTAGTTTTCGATTGATGTACCCAACGCGTCCGTCAGGATTTTCATCGCATATGTTGACACGGGTTTTTACTGGCAGAGCGCAGTCAGGTGTGTTACCAGGCCATCAGATGATATCTGTAGGTCTTATCTTTGCGTCATAGACACAACATCCGAAATTTTATCACCGCGGAGGTGTTTCGAGTGGCCAAGGAGATTTCTTCTCACTTAGCGTCGGTTTGGGCAAAGTTGCTAGAAAGTTTTTGCATTTTGATCCGAAGATCGCAGTTGAAGAATTCATAGGGTGCGGGACTAGCGCTCCCTATGGGAGTAGCCCCTGAGTGTCTGTTCGAGTCGTAGACTCGAGCAGAGACTTTTAATTCAATTGTTTTTTTAGCTTCAGGCCCGAAGGACACAATTTTTATGGATGCTTGAATCAATCCTCCCTATGGGAGTAGCTCCCGAGTCCCTAGTGGAGCCGTAGACTCGACGTAGGACTCGAAGAATCATCAGTGGTGTAGTACCTTAATCAAGCATCATGTGCGCGGTTAGCGCTCTTAATAGGAGTAGCCCCCGAGTAGTTTTTCGAATCGTAGATTCGAGGAAGTACTTGTTTAATCAGTCGAAAAAGTTCTAGCCGTTGCTAGGCTGCTTGATGACGTCAGTGCTGACGATCAATGGCCTCAACCGTTTGCGGCGCCAGAGGTGATGTAACAGGACGAACATGGGTCCCACTTTCTAACTTGAAGTTTACTAGTCATGCACGACGTGGCGAGAATTACGGCTCTCCTCGGTTTCCGTGCGTTGTGGACGGCGTGCGGGCGACGGTTCGTTGTTGTGTTGACACGTGGACGGTTGGATCTGTCCATGGCATTAGGGATTCTGGATGAACGGCTCCTGGTCATCGTCTTCATCTTTATAACCGTGGGGAAAATAGTGATTTGTTTTTCACCCTTTGCCATTTGCTTTGTCCGATGCTTCCATTTCCACGAGCTCTTCCTCGCGCGCTGGACGTTCTCCGATCCTTTCCCTCCTCGTTCCTACGTGCGCACCACCGTCTTCGATGCTTCGCCATGGTGAAGTCGAAGAAGGCCTCTGCTGGAGCAGGCTCAAGCGCCGCCGGCGGCGGCAAGAAAAGTACCATCGCTACTCGCATCACTGATGGCGGGTGGAGGCGCACGGAGACACGCGAGGGTGACCTGCACAAGCTGCGCGATGCGGGTTTAATCTCGCAGGATAAGGAGGCTGTCAAGATCCTCGGTGATGAGGTAATTCCCCATCCACCCGTAGGGTTTCGGGTGATGTTTGTCGCCTTCGTTCTTCGCGGCCTCTCGCTCGCAGTCTACGATTTTCTTCGTGGACTTTTGTTTTTCTATGGCATCCAACTCCACCATCTTTCGCCCAATTCTCTTCTCCACATCGCCTGCTTCATTACTTTTTGCGAGTGCTGGCTCGGTATCGAGCCACACTTTGGCCTCTTCCGGAAGCTCTATTCCGTGAAGAGGCAGTCTGGCACCGGCGGGTTCTACCCGCTCGGCGGATGCATTATTTCCCTCTGATCTTATGTTCTCTTCTTTTCCTTTTGTATGTCTGAGTCTATCCAATACTGGCAGAAGAAGTGGTTTTATATTCGCGACTCCACAGTGGACGGGCAAAATTTCGGCCTCGCTCCCTTCGACTCCACCCAGGAGATCCTGCCGAAGAGATCCTGGAAGAACCATATCCTGGAGGGTGAGGTGGCGGAGGTAGAGGAGCTCTACCGTCGGGTGGAGGCGCTCTAGATGGAGCCTGGGAAGGAGGTCAATGGTGTGGATATAATCCACACCTTCCTCAAATGTCGGGTGCAGCCGCTTCAGGCGAGGGCGCATCCGATGTTTCTTCACGCTGGCCGCAACGACCCGACGAGGGTCTCAGCCGAGGAGTTATCCCGAGGCGACCTCGACAGAGTTCTTCGGCCGCTGCTGAAATACAAGTCCGAGGAGGATCTTCTAGGGAATTCGTTGACGTCCCCCTTCAGTGCCACAAAACTAGTTCCGCAGGTGTAGATTTGCGACATGCGCGTTGCGCCTTTTTCGAGTGCTTTTCCTTATAATTGCTTGTACTGATCTTTCATGTCTTCATTATGCAGGAGTTCAAGGTGGCTGGAATGGTGTCCCCACTGCCCGAAAAGTTTCCGATTGCGCCAAACAACGAAGTTGTGGACTCCGAGTCCGAGCTTCCGCCGGCGCAGTCGCCAACTCATGAAGCCCTTGAGGCAAGCGAGGGGCAGACCTGGAAGCGGGCACGGAGTTCGAGCAAGTCTTCGGATGCCTCGACTCCGCCAACGCCTAGGGAACCATCCTTCCTCGCGCGCCACAGCGAGGATGACGGCGGTTCTTCCACATTGTTCCCGGCTTGCCTCTACGGGCAGTGGCGCCGCAGCTGCCGGCTAAGAAGAAGAAGAAGGAGAAGGCGCCGCCCATCTTCAATTTGAGCGACATTGACTCGTAAGTAGTTTTCGGATGCTTTCATTTTGTATTTTGCGTGTGCACTTTTCTTCTTGCCTTGATGAATATTTTTCTTGCAGCCACTCCTCGGAGGGTTCTCTTAGTGAGAGCGCTCAAGAGGCCTTAGGGGAGTCAAAGCTGACGGCCCCTCCCTCTCAGACGGTGGCCAACTCCGGGGGCGATGCTTCGAACCCCTCTCCACAGGAGGCTCGAGTAGTCGTCTCCCAGAAGGCTGCACCTGGACCTTCGGAGTCCCCATCTGAGCATGTAAGTTGTTTTCCTCTTGCCCTGGGGGAGCCCCCGAGCCCTATTGTCGGATGACCTGCTGGTCTTCTTTTTGCTCTTGTGGGGCGTAGCCCCCGAGCCTTTTTCCTGGTGCTTTCTTGATTGTTGGCTTTTGCTTCTTTTCGCAGTCCTTTGTATGCGGCGCAAACCTTCTCATTCAACAACATCTGGCCTTGGAGGCCAGCATGCAACAGCTTCGAGGTATGTGTTTGGCCCACACTTGTCTTTTTCTGTGTTGATTGAGTAATGCATGTGTTACTCACGTGTGCTCTTGGTGCTTTGCAGATGAAAATAATGCGGCCCTTCGTCAGCTTGATGCTCTCAAAAAGAGCCTCGGTCGAGCGGAGAAGAAGGTTGAAGATGCTGTGGAGCCTTGGCCGATGCTGCCGAGGCCAAGGAGCGCTTCCAGCGGGAGGCTTCGGATTGCGAGGAGCAGCTCGCAACTGTTGCGGCTTCGCGCGAGAAGAAGGTGGCCGAGAAGTTGATGGTTGCGACCAAGGCCTTCTCCGGTAAGTGTCTTGCATGAAAATTGGTCTTTTGGATTTTCGACTGCTCTTTCTTCATGTCCTTATTCGACTCCTGCCTGTTCTTCTTTGCGCCAGATGCTTTGGGCATTGCGTTTGATCGCGGTGTGTTGGAGCACGAGAGCGCTCTGGATGATGCCACGCAGCGGTCAAAGATTGTTGCGGCGGTTCCCTTGCTAAGGACAAGGAGGTCCTTCTGCGTTTCTACAGGGAGATCGTTCCCAAGGGAGTTGCCCTTGAGGATGATGATTCTCTGGCGGATGCGCTGTCAGAGGATGCCCCTGCGGCCTACAAGCGCAAGCAGAAGGGCATCGGTGCCTCCATGGGTCTGGCCATGGTTATGGCATCTGGAGCGGAGCTGGATCTTCCGCACATCACCTCCCAGATGTCAACAGCTCCCGACGGCTCTGAGGTAGCCTTTGCTCTCTTCGCCTCTCGTTGTAAGTGGTATGGTCCGAAGCTTATCAACCTGCTGGTGGACTACGCGGCGAGGCAGCAGGGAGAAGCCAGGGGCAGGCAATCTGGCTCCGAGGCCCCAGATACGGGCGCCTAAATCTGATGTAGCTTGGATAGCTTTTCTTCTTTTGTTGTTGTAATATTCTGTCGAACAATTTCTCCTTGTGCCATGCAGTGGATTTTCTATGTATATAAATGATGCTTGGAGCTGTTGCCCGAGAAATGTGTTGTTCATATTCTTGCTTGCTTGCCTTTAGGGACCTTCGGGTGAGGCTCCTGTGGATACTTCGACTGTCCCTCATTCGCGACCATCTTTGGATGATGCGTCACAACTTGTTTTTCTTCGTGATCGCGTTCGTAGCTTGGAGAAGGAGATCCTTGGCGTTCAAGGCCACGCGGACGTGTGGAAGTCGAAGGCTGAGCGGGCTACCGCCACGGAGGAGTATCTGATGGGGGAGCTGTGGCAGTAGAGGGAGCAACTCCAATGTGAGTTTTCTCGAGCTGCTGCTCATTTTTGGTTGCCCCTTGGTGTCGCGTCATCTTATTCTGAGTTTTCTGTAGGTGCCAACCTTGTTCCGAGGGAGGATAAGGAGCGCGTTGCAGTTCGGATCAACTGCTTAACCCAACAGGACATGGAAGCCGGAGGCTTCTTCTGGATGGACCGTGACCGGGACACCGTCCTTGTGACGGTGCATGATCGTGCTCATCAGGTGTCGCGGGTGCTGAGGCAGGTGAAAACTTCCATGGCGTCGATTATGTACGTCATGTTTCCGCTGGATGAGGCACCATCCACCCTTTGGGGTTTGTTGTCGAAGTTTCGGGACATGAATCACGTGAGGGAGTTGGTGCGGCACCAGTTGGTAGGAGGGGTGAAAGCTTCCCTTTCGCTTGTTCGGTTGCATCGCCCTGATGTTGATCTCACGGCGGTGGTGGCTGGGCCGCCCCTTCGACCAGATGGTGGCCTCTGGGACATGCGCCCGCATTATGCGGCTGTTAGGCAGTATGCCGAAGAGATCGTGGATCTTTTTGAGCATAGGGACACATGATTCTTTAGAATAGGTAGAACCTGTAAAAAGATAGATGCAAAACTTGTATATATTCAAGTGGGCTTGTTATGCCCTTTTTCTGTAAAGCTTGTTTGTGCTAGCACGTGGTGCCTTTGTTGTGTGCATGTCCTTTTCGTTAGCCTGACGTGGTCAGCTACTCAGGTTACATGCGTTATTCTCAGTCGACGAAGTTGTGAGGTGAGGCGGAGACCTCGAGCGTGTTATAGCGAAAAGTAATGCAAGGTAAAAGAAATTTTCGGGCGGGACACTTAGCTTTTATTCATATCATAATCGAGGAAGTACATTGTTCGGCTGAGTAGCCTTATTGAAAGTAAAGGGATAACTAGGGGTAGAAGCGTTGCAGACGCGCGACGTTCTAGGGGTTGGAGTATTCGACTCCTGACGCGATGTCCTTGAGGCGATAGGCGCCGCCTTGGATGACTTATGTGATGATGTAGGGTCCTTCCCAGGGTGACTCGAGCTTTTTCGGCTCTTGTTTGAGTCGTAGGACAAGGTCTCCTTTGACGAAGGACCTTGTTCGCAGCCATCGGCTGTGGTAGTTGCGGAGGCTATGCTGGTAGACCGCTGAGCAAGCCACGGCGATGTCGCATGCCTCGTCGAGTGTGTCGACGACGTCTTCAAGTGCGGCCGTCGATTCAGCTTTGCTGTAGGCGACGACCCATGGGGCCTTGTGGCGTACCTCGGCAGGTAGTACGGCCTCGGCTCCGTGCACCATGAAGAAAGGTGTGAAGCCAGTTGCGCTGTTCGGCGTTGTGCGTAGGCTCTAGAGGACGGAGGGTAGCTCCTCTGCCCAGGCTCCCGCACGCCGTTCGAGTGGGCTGAGCAGGCGTTTCTTGATGCCTCCGCCTATGAGGCCGTTGGCCTTTTTGACCTGCACGTTGGTCTGCGGGTGCGCCACCGAGGCGTATGATATGTTGATTCCAAGGCCCTCACAGAAGTCCTGGAATTTGTTTGAGATGAAGTTCGAGCCATTGTCCGTGATGATGCTGCGCGGCACGCCGAACCTATAGATTATGGACTCGAAGAATTTGACGGCCGTTTTGCCGCTTTGGTTGGTGACGGGCATGGCCTCGATCCATTTAGTGAATTTGTCGACTGCGACCAGGAGGAAGACGTGGCCTCCTGGCGAGTACTTTGGCAGTTTGCCGATCATATCGAGGCCCCATTGGGCAAAGGGCCAGACCAGTGGTATGAGCCTGAGCTTCGATCATGGTGCGTGTGGCTTGTCCGCGAACCTTTGGCAGCCGTTGCACCTTCGGACGATGTCCTTGGCGTTGTTCATGGCTGTTGGCCAGTAAAATCCAGCTCGTAGAGCTTTGGCGACGAGAGCGCGGCTGCCTGCGTGGTGACCGTAGATGCCTTCGTGGATGTCTTGGAGGATGGTTTTGCCATCACCGCTGGTGACGCATCTTTGTAGTACACCCGAAATGCTGCGCTTGTATAGCTCGCCATTGTGGAGAGTAAATGCTTTGGACCAGCGAGATATGTGTCGGGTCGTCAGGCAGTTCCTTGTTGAGCAGGTACCGAAGGTACGACTGCATCCATGTCTCCTCGATCGCCATGACCTGCATCAGGCTGACGAGCTTGGCTTTTGTGTCGAGCTTTTCAGGTCCTTCGTATCCTTCGGGTGGCGCAGCCCCCGAGTGCTCTGCTTCTTCGTGTGATCCCTTGGGGAATTTCCTTTCGATAGAGGGTACGTGGATTTGTTCGAGGAACACACCTGGTGGCACCCGTGCACAGGTGGAGCCGATGTTGGCGAGTCTATCGCCTTCCTCGTTGCTTTCCCTTCCAACATGCCGAAGCTCGCAGCCATCAAAGTCTCCTTCGAGTGAGTTGTAGAGCGTGTGGTACGCGATCATGTTGGCGGCGTGGGCGTCGCATTCGTTCATCGTCTGCTGGACGACGTAGTTCGAGTCACCATAGATGACTAGGCGTGTTGCGCCACAGATTTTTGCCATTCTCATGCCGTGGATGAGGGCCTTGTATTCGGCCTCGTTGTTGGAGGCACGAAATTTCATCTGAATGACGTATTTCATCTTATCACCTTGCGGGGACATCAGTATGACGCCAGCTCCTGCTCCAGCCTCGTGCTTGGAGCCGTCAAAGTGCATCGTCCATGACTGTGTCATGTCCGGGGTGTCCGGCAGCTGGAGCTCCATCCAGTGGACGAGGAAGTCAGGGAGGACCTGAGACTTGATCGCCTTGTGCCGCTCGTAGACTATGTCTAGAGGGGATAGCTCGATGCCCCACAGGGCTACGCATCCCGTGGCTTTGGGGTTGTTTAGGATATTGGACAGTGGCGCCTCGTTGACGACCATTATCTGATGCTCCTAAAAGTAGTGGCTCAGCCGACGAGCCATCATGAACATGCCGCAGGCGAGTTTCTGGTTGTGAGTGTACCTCTGTTTTGTTGGCGTCAGTACCTCGCTAAGGTAGTAGATTGGGCGTTGGACCCCATGGGTCTTGCCTTCTACGGGTCATTCGACCACGAGTACGGTGCTTACCACCTAATGCGTGGCTGCTATGTATAGTAGGAGAGGCTCACGTTCCTTTGGTGTGACCAGGACATGCGAGGTGGAGAGCAGTCGCTTCAGATCTTCGAATGCGTCGTCTGCCTCGGGTGTCCACTCGAATTTGTCTGCTTTGCGTAGCAGTTGGTAGAAAGGCAGGGCCTTCTCACCCATGCGGATAATGAATCTGCTCAGCACCGCGATGCGCCCAGCTAGCTGCTAGACACCTTTAATGTTTTTCGGCTTCTCCATGGTCAGTATGGCCCAGATTTTCTTCGGGTTCGCCTCGATCCCTCGTTGGGAGATGAAGTAGCCAAGTAACTGGCCAGATGGGACGCCGAAGGCACATTTTTCTGGGTTCAACTTGATCTTGTAGTGATCAAGGTTATCGAACGTCTCGCGGATATCGCCGATCAGCGTCTTGGCTTCCCTGGTCTTGATGACTATGTCGTCGACATAAACTTGGATGTTGCGACCGATCTGGTTCTTCAGACACGCCTGCATGCACCTCTGGTACGTGGCACCTGCGTTCTTCAGCCCGAAGGGCATGGTGGTGTAGCAAAACACCCCGAGCGGCGTGATGAACACCGTTTTCTCCTGATCTTTGACCTTTAGCCGAATCTGATTGTAGCCTGAATAGGCGTCAAGGAAGGAGAGTTTCTCGCATCCTGTGGTCGAATCGATGATCTGATCGATCCGAGGAAGAGGGAAGTGGTCCTTGGGGCAGTGCTTGTTGAGCAACGTGAAATCCACGCACATCCGCAAGATGTCCGTGTCTTTCTTGGGGACTAGCACAGTGTTGGCTAGCCACTCGCTCTCCTTGATTTCTCGGATTAAGTTGGCGTCCAGGAGTCTGTTGACTTCGATTCCAACTGCTTAAGATCGTGGTTCAGACAGTCGTCGGATTGACTGCTTGACCGGCCTTGCGTCCGGGAACACATTGAGTGCGTGCTCGGCGAATTCTCTAGGAACTCCTGGCATGTCCGGAGGACACCAGGCGAAGATTTCCCAGCTCTCACGGAGGAATTCGACGAGCGCGCTTTCCTATGCGGGGCTAAGGTCGTTGGCGATCAGCGCCGTCTTGGAAGTGTCGGTTGGGTGGACTTGCACCTTTTTTGTGTTGACTGTGGAGTCGAACGATGTATTAGGTGAGTTTTGCCTGGCAACTGGGGGTTCCCCGTTATCTATCACCTCTCGAAGCCTCGTCAGCTCCTCTTGCATGTCGAACGACTGGGAGATTCTGTTGAAGTCTCTATCGAAGTGGTCTGATCGGGTGAAGCTCCCCTAGACTATGATGACGCCTTTGGGCCCTGGCATCTTGAGAAGAAGGTACGCGTAGTGCGGCACTGCTAGGAATCTTGCGAACACTACACGCCCTAGGATGGCGTGGTACTATGATGGCCAATCCACCACTTCAAACTCGAGCCGCTCACACTGAAAGTTTTTGGGCTTGCCGAAGATGACGTCGAGCCATATCTTTCCCAGGGGATATATGCCCTTCCCTGGGACTATGTCGTGGTACTTTGTATCAGATTGTTCTAGGCTGCACAGCGGGATCCGCATCGCTGCGAGGGTGCTGGCGAACATCAGGTTGATGCCGCTGCCGCTGTCCATGAAGACGCGACTCATCTCGAATCCTCTGATCTGCGCCTCGAGCACCAGGGCAGCATGACCTAGGCGAGGGATCTGTCGGGGATGATCCGAACGGTCGAACGTGATACAGGACTCCGAGCCACTAAGGTACTCAGGGATGGCGGGTGGAGCGGTTACAGCGAGGCTGACCTGTTGAGTGATCTTCTTTTGCACCCTATTGGTAGGGCGTCCCTTCTAGATCATGAGGGACCCTTTTGGCGGTGGATATCCACATGTGCCGTTGTTTGGCACGGGTGCGATTGCGGGATTCGACGGTCCCACGGGTGGTGGTGGAGTAGCTCCATGGGCGATGTCAGTTGGTGTAGGTGCGGGTCCGAACCCAGAGTTTACGATCTGGCATCGCATTTAGGTGAGGCCCTCGCTGAGTTTCTGGAACTCGCGGTAGTCCTTGAGCATGTGGCTGACCTTCTTTTTGCCATCCTTCTTGTCGATGTAGAAGTGGATGGTACAGGGACCCGACAACTTGTCGTATGCCGAGGGTTTGTCGTCACGGCCGTGGCGTTGCCACGTTTGTGTTGGGCGTCCTCCGTCGCGGAAGTTGCCTCCATAGTATCCTCCGTTGTTGCGGTTGTTGTCATTATGGCGTTCGGCGTAGCCAGCCGCAACCATGTCGGGTCCGTCGTGATCGTCATAAACACGCGATCTTCACTTGCTACGGCGTTAGCGTCTACGGCCGTATTCATCCTCCTCATCCAAATGTGCTCGGTGGAGGGAATCCTCGCCATCTACCCACCTGGTGGCGATGTCCATGAGGTGGTCGAGTGTATTGGGCTTGGCGCTCCCAAGTTCTTCCTTGAAGTCCGGGCGCTTGACGCCATCCTTGAAGGCGTCAATCGTTCTCTCCTCGGAGATGTGTGCCGTGGAGTTCTTGATGTTGGACCAGCGCAAGATGTACGAGCGAATGGATTCACCCGTACGTTGAGTGCAGGCCCGCAGTTCCTCGATCGAGGCTGGCATCTTGCTGGTGCCCTTGAAGTTTTGGATGAAACTGTACGCCAGCTCCTCCCGGCTTTGGATGGAGCCTGAGGACAGGCTGCTGAGCCAGATCCGGGCTGCGCCTGTCAGCTGCAGCTGAAGGCTATTGCAGGCCGGTGTTCTTGTTGCCACCATGCAGACGGACGAGAGGTGGTCGCTGAGCCAGGCCTTCGGATCCTGCGTGCCATTGAACTTCAGAGTGTCCGAAGGAAGCTTAAAAAAATTTGGCATCCGCGTGCGCCGAACAGATCTGCTGAAGCATCGAGCTTCACACAGTTCTCTGTCGTCATCCTCTTCGGATTCGATTGAGCACGCGCGTTTGGCGCGTGCCTTGTCGACCTTACGCTGGGCGAGGTCATTTCGGGCATCGTAGTCACGACTGCGACGTCTTGGGCTCTTGTGTCGTCGAGGTAGGTCGTGCGCGTCTTCCTCTTCATAAGATGAGGGCATGGGGCTACGGTTGAATCTGACCGTAGCTTTTTTTCTTTGGCTCCGTAGGAGCTTCTTCGTGGAAGGCAGCTCCGAGGAGTCCAAGTCTGGCTAGTGCGGACTTGTGCATGGCACTCTTAGGGTCCCCCGCTGGAGGTGGATGGGACGCGAGGTACGTGGTGGCTGCCATGATCGCAGCCTGCGGCGTCTTTGGTATGACGTTGCTGTTGATGTCCATCTCCATGAAGGACGTGTTGAGGGTTTTAGTGACCTCACATCGCGCGGCGGGGTCCATGTTATCTGTGCGAGAGCGATGCTTGTTGGCGTGATTGCCGTGTGAGCTGGAGCCGCCAGCGGCGGAGAGCGCAGCTCAGCGCGCGCTGGACTCCGAGGCCGCTTGCTTGCATTTGTCGAGCTCCTCCTGCAGCTTCACCTGCCTGTTGTGCTCGCCTATGAGGAGGAGGTGGTATGCCATCAGCAGGTTCCGTGAAGAATTCACATGTAGGATCTTGTTGCCCGCCACGGCTTCACGTGCCTGGCGCCAGCCGTCCTCGTTGAGGTTAATTCTCTGATAGGCGGCAACATCGCCCTCGTTGGGCTAGAGGGGCGGTTGCCCTCTGTTTCCTCCGTTCCCAGCCTGCGGGTTGGGCGGTAGATTTGGTGGTGGGTTGGGATTAGTCGAATTTGGCTGCCCTTCCGTTTTGCCATGGATGACCATGGCGCATTGGTATCGCCTGCAGATTGGAACGCTGCTTCCGCAACTTTCGAATCCGGAACCATAGGTTCCTTCGTCTGATGGAGGGCCGCACAGATCTGAGTTGATGTTGCTGCTGTCATAGGACTCGTCTGTCAGCATCGATGTGCGTAGTACGCCGATGGGTGGGACCCATGAAGCGGGCCTGATGGATGGTGGAGGCACCCGCTCTGGGAGGCGGAGAGTGCCAATCTGCCCCACCTGGATGCAGAAGCTCCCGGACAGAATCTCGAGCCCATCGCCTACGGGCTCAAAATCCTTCAGGGTGGCCGGCGAGTGGTCGGTGAAATCGAAAGCGCCAAAGAGGAGGTGGCTCTCCATCACCGAGGATTTGTAGATCGCTTCGGATGGGACCGTCACGATCACACAATCAGCGTCCCCAGTTCCCACAGACGGCACCAATTGACGAGGTTTGATCTCGTCAATGCCCATTGTTATGAGCTTGGGTTTTGGAGAAGATGGGGATGCTGGAGATAGCGGAACGGTTAGCAAACAAGTAACACGGGGACACGAAGTTTACCCAGGTTCAGGCCCCCGGATGGAAAACCCTACTCATGCTTGTCTGCTCTTGATTATGGCAGAACCGAAAGTTACAGGGGTGCGCAGATGCAATCTGACGTGGAGGTGTGTATGCGGTGAGAGGTGCCCTCCTCACCGTGCCCTCCTAGCCTTTATATAGATAGGCAGGTCCCTGACATAGGTCGAGTCGGTTACATATTAGGGTCTGCCCTTTGAAATTCTATCTATTCTAGTCTTGTTCTCCAAGCATCTGAAGGCGTCATGGGCCTGGGCCATCCGGAATCTCCACATGCCGCATATCTTGCAGTGGGCCTTCCTTTGGGCTGGACTAGGTATGCTGATGTTGTGTACCCGTGGGGTATAACCATGTCACTTGCATGCTCTCCATTTCTAGTAGCTATCTTGGCCAAGTAGATGCTAGTGACTCCAAGAGGGAGTATTTATGCTCGATAGTGGGTTCATGCCTCTATTGAATCTGGGGAAGTGACAGAAATCTCTAAGGTTGTAGATCTGTTATTGCTACTAGGGAGAAAACAAAAATATTTTGTTCATGGAACAACTGTATTGTTTACTTTACACACATTGCCTAATGCAGTTATCCGTTGCTTGCAACTTAATACTGGAGGGGGTTCGGATAATAACCTGAAGGTGGATTACTAGTGATAGATGTAGTTGGATGGCGGTCTATCTATATTGTTGTAATGCCCAATCAAATCTCATAGGATCATGAATGTATAGTATTGCATTGCATTGTTATGCCTTGCTCAGTCCTGTCAATTGCCCCGCTGTAATTTGTTTACCCAGCCTCTTGTGTTATTTATCTTAAGGAAAACACCTCTAGTGAACTATGGACACCGGTCTAATCTTTACCATTGTTGCATCATATATTGTTACTGTTTACTTTCTGCAAGCAACCATTACCTTCCACACCATACGTTTAATCCTTTATTTTCAGCAAACTAGTGAGATTGACAACCTCACTGTAATTTGGGGCAAAGTCTTGAGTTTGTGTTTTGAAGGATTCCAAGTTGCTAGCAACACCTTGGAGTTGTTTCCTTGCTCCTACTGGTTCGATAACCTTGGTTTCATAACTAAGGGAAAACTTATTGATGTGCTCATCATACCTTTCTCTTGGGGTTTCCCAACGAAGCTCTACTGTGATTTGAGCTCATCAACTACTCACTCAAAACAATAAGATAAAGGATAAAAAACATTATGCAAAATACTTAGATTGAAATCAAATATTCTTACAATGGTCTCCAATTCACAAAGAGATCTCAAGTACAAGATGATGGCTATGGCTATGGAGTGGATGGAGGGTGGAGAGGATGAACTATGGTGGTGGATCTCCTTCGATGGTGTTGTGATGCAATCTAAGAATGGCGGCTCTATGTGTGGCGCGTGGAGTCTCGAAATATATAGGCGCCTACATGAAAGTTGTAGGGTTTGACCTGATAGATCCAATGTCACATGGTATGGGCTTGCCGTACGGGCGGGCCTTGCCCGTACTGCGGGTCATTAAGCCTCCAGAAGGCTTCTTTTCGACCCCAGATGGCTTGGCTATGTATCCAACGTCATATTCTTTAATGAATGCTCTTGATTTCGCCTTAAAAGTGTGATTTCCTGCACAACACAATTCAATACAATGGATTGCACATCATTGCAATAATTAGTCATTAGTAGCAAGTCTAGAGATATTTTTGGTCAATTATTTTACTTAAAATTCAATTTAAACACAGAGAAAGATGACTATTTTCACACCCATTAGCGTCTTCACGAAAGTTGCAATGTTTGACCTAATAGAGCCGCTGCCACATGGTACGAGCAGACCGTACAGGCATACCTTACCCATATGACTGGTAGTTAAACCTTCTAAGGTTCCTTTTCGACCCTGGTTAACTTGGCTGAGTTGGCAACACCATAATCTTCAATAAATTCTCCTGATTTCTCCTTAAAAGTATGATCTCCTGCACAACACAATTTAAAACAAAGGATTGTATATATTTGCAATAATGGTCAATTATTTGATTAAAAATGCAATTTAAACACGAAGAATGATGTGTTGGGACACGTAGAGATAAAACAAAACTTTTTCCTCTAACGTGGTGATCCCAAGATCCAGCTGAGGTAGAAGGCCACGAGGATTACCACTAGACGCGCAGTTGCGGATTACTGATGAAGCGCGTCAGTTAATGCAGTGTAGTCCTCACGATCTGATCCGATCACGATCGTCCTGATGTTGATCGTACAACACCTCTTCTAGTATCCACACGTACAAGGAGGAGCACTGGGGGCGAACTGCTAGGTTCGATACGACGGCTGGACTGCTGTGGAGAGCTAGGGTTTCCAATGCATGGAATGACCTAACTGTTAACCCTTCTGGGTTTCTGCGCCCCACTATATATAGGGAGTGAACGTGGGCTCTGATACGTTGGAAACGTATCTATAATTTTTTATGTTCCATGCTTGTTTACTATCTACTTTGCTTTGCTTTGTCCACACTTTGAGGTGTTTTTATATGTTTTCTGGTGCTAAACTATTAACAAGTTGCCATAGTGCTAGTTGCCTGTTTTCTTTTGTTTTTGGTTCCAGAAAGGCAGAAAATCAATATTCTCGGAATTGGACGGGACAAAAGCCAAAGTCAATATTTTACTGTGGGCAACACGAAGCCGGAGTATGAGACGGAGGGGCGCCACAGGGTGGCCACCCCCTAGGCACGGACTATGTGGGCCCGTGCCTGGGCAGGGTGTGGGCCCCCTGCCCCCCCCCCCCCTCGCCTCACCTCTTCGCCTATAAGAAGCCCCCGATGCAGAAACCGTAGGCACCCGAACCAAATACCACAAAACCATCTATATCCGCCGCCACCATCGTCCCTAGATCGGGGGATTTGAAGCTCCTCCCGGCACCCTGCCGGAGGGGAGATCATCCCAGAGGCCTTCTTCTTCATCATGCCAGCCTCCGGTATGAAGCATGAGTAGTTCCACCTTGGACTACCAGTCCATGTAGTAGCTAGATGGTTTATCTCCTCCTTGTGCTTTCATGTATAGATCTTGTGGGCTCCGTTCATGATCAAGATCTAATCTATTTATAATCATGCATGTTGTGTTTGCGGGGATCCGATGGATATTGAGATTACTATGTTAGATTGATTAATGGTTTTGTCTATTTGATTCTATCATGTTTGTGTTGTTTGTGATCTTGCATGCTCTCCGTTGTTAGTAGCTATCTTGGCCAAGTAGTTGCTAGTGACTCTAAGAGGGGGTATTTATGCTTGATAGTGGGTTCATGCCTCTACTTAATCAAGGGAAGTGATAGAAATCTCTGCGGTTGTAGATGTGTTGTTGCCACTAGGGAGAAAACAATGGTCTCTTGTTCATGAAACAAGTGGATTGTTTACCTTACACACTTTGCTTAAAGCAGTTGTCTGTTACTTGCAACTTAATACTGGAGGGGGTTCGGCTGATAACCCAAAGGTGGACTTCTAGTCATAGATGCAGTTGGATGGCGGTCTATGTATATTTTTGTATTGCCTAATCGAATCTCATAGGATCTTTTTATCTAGTATAGCATTGTTATGCCTTGCTCAGTCCTATCAATTGCCCTGCTGTAATTTGTTTACCCAGCATGCCATGTTTGTTTATCTAAGGAGAACACCTATAGTGAACTATGGACCCTTGTCCAATCTTTACCATTGATACATCTTCCACTGTTATTGTTTACTTGCTGCAAACCATCATCACCTTCCACACCATACAGTTAATCCTTTGTTACAGCAACCGGTGAGATTGACAACCTCACTATTTGTTGTGGCAAAGTCTTGAGTTTGTGTTGTGCAGGTTTCCATGTTGCTTGAAACACCTTTGAGATGTTTGCTTCCTCCTACTGGTTTGATAACCTTGGTTTCTTACTGAGGGAAGACTTGTTGTTGTGCTCTTCACACCTTGCTCTTGGGTTTTCCCGACGTAGCGCTCTCAAGCGCCATCAGACTCCACTCACTCGTGGCCCATTCACTAAATCCCATATTAGTCACTGTGAGTCCGACTCAGTCCAAATCCGGCTCGGGTCCAACCCAACCAGATTTTCGGTTCATATCCAATCCGAACTTGCTCCCGCTCTTAAGTGTGTGACGCTGCAGACTCATGGCTACTTGGACATGATTGGAGTCCGACTCTTAATCGATCAGTCAGTAGCGGCTCCTAGAAGAACGTGCCAACTCCCAAGTACCAAATCCGGCTCGGGTCCAACCCAACCAGATTTTCGGTTCATATCCAATCCGAACTTGCTCCCGCTCTTAAGTGTGTGACGCTGCAGACTCATGGCTACTTGGACATGATTGGAGTCCGACTCTTAATCGATCAGTCAGTAGCGGCTCCTAGAAGAAAGTTCCAACTCCCAAGTACCAAAGAGTCATGATGACTTGCCTTTCCAATGCGACTTGCGTCCGAGTCCCTTTTGCCTCATGATATACCTTGTTAGACTATAGGCGAATAATTGTCATCTCTTAAATAGTCTGACTCTCTTCACGATCCGAGATAAGTGATTCATCCGACTAACTCTTAGTCGATCGCCTCAGTTAACACTTAACCGAGTCGTGCATGGCCATGCTTTCCGAATCATATCATTCGAGAGCGACCAAAGAATATCTCTCCAACTGGAGGGGCAAAATTCCATCTTGGTTATTTACATCATGCTGCTTGATTCTCAGTCAACCCGAACTCTGCCTTTATAAATGCCCAGTTATGGATCAGTGTTTAACAGAACCTAAGTCGGCGATCCTCAACTCGGACTGTGCAACAACCTCAGGTCTAAGGATTACATTGATTGAGATATACAAATGACGACTTGTTCGTTGTACCTCAATATGGGTCAATCCAACTCGCTAAACTCTTTAGCCGAATCTGTGTAAGTCGGAATAGCATCTCCATGCCCATGATAAGTGGAACCGAGTCATCAAGCGACTTTCACATTGGTCTAAGTTGTGTGTCCAGCACAACCTCGATGACCAAGGATATTTAGTACAAACAACATGAATGTATAGTTCCACAAATGAATCACATATTCAATGATACACATCAGATGTTTATACAAGGATAACTTAATATCTTTATGAATACAATGGGAAATATCATCATACATGATTGCCTTTAGGGCATATTCCCAACATGATGGCTATTTTCACAACCATTAGGAGGCTCACGAGGTAGATCATTGGCGCGAATCTGAGGAGGTGCTCCGGGCCATCAAGTCAGTCCGTGAGATGGAGGCCCC
Source organism: Avena sativa (assembly GCA_916181665.1). Classification (NCBI taxonomy): domain Eukaryota; kingdom Viridiplantae; phylum Streptophyta; class Magnoliopsida; order Poales; family Poaceae; genus Avena; species Avena sativa. The sequence continues at coordinate 319,774,794 of OV702279.1, forward strand.
CACATGCACACCCGCCTGCGAGCCCGATTTAGAGGTCATCATCCTCGACGAGTAGCCGCTGCTGTCCTTCGCGCCGCCATGCCCGTGGAGCTCCTTCGGCGATCTCGATTTTTGTAAAAGGGTGTCGCGCCGCCGTCCCGGTGCAGCTCCTCCATAGATGGTTTTCTTTGTACTTGTGATTTAAAATTTTATGAAGTATGTATACACTTGGTATGTGAATGTTCATCGCACATCTTTTAATTTTCTCAGGTATTGCATTTTTTCAAAAGTAAGCGTCCAAAATCCGGGCTCTAATATGCGGACGAACTCTGAACCGCAAATCGTGAATTCGGTGCCCTGTAAACCGGATTTGCAGTTCGACATTTTACAATGTGTGTTAGTGATGCCCTAACTAGGAGTAAAATACATGGATATTAACTTTTTAATGGCTCAGATTGGTCACCGTAAGGGTGTGTTTGGTAAAAGAACGAGGTGGAATGGAACCGTTACGCACCTAGAGGCAATTCTAGTGTTTGGTAATAAATGTTGAATGGAACCAAGTAGTTCCTCCGAACGGAATATACCCTCTATATGCAGAATTATCTCGTTCGACCAAAATAGTTGAACCTGGTGGAACCGATAGCTAATGATCACCATGTGGTAAAAAAGATCCAAACTCCTCTATTCTCACCCCACATCGACGAAGCCTCTGTTTCTCTTGTCTCTCCCTCGCCACCCCGAACGGAAGCGACAATAACCATGTGACCAGGTGGCATGACGGCGGCAGTAACAAGGGGTAGGAGGCGGTGAGAATTAGGGTAGAAGGCGCGATGGAAGCGGGAACTAGGTCCGGCGTCACCTGCGGTAGTAACTAGGTGGCATGGCGATAACCAGGTGTCTCGACGATGGAAGGAACAAAGGTAGGAGGCGACGGGAATCAGGGCAGCAGGCATGGCGGTGGTGGGAACTAGGGCCGGCGGTGGCAACATGAACCAGGCGCCGGGCGGCAACTCACAGGTGCGGCATCGGCACGCGAGGAAGCACCTGGTACTCCACTTCAATTTTGCCTCCTTCCCCTCCAATTTGCAAGTTGAGAATATATGTGTTGATGCACATTCTATTCTACTTCATTCATTCTATTCTACCTCATAGAGAGTTTAGAGAGCTGGGGGTGAAAAGCGGTGGTGTGGCTCGGTGACGGTAGAGCCTGTTGGGAGACCCCAAGAGCAAGGTGTGATGAGCACATTATCAAGTTTTCCCTCAGTTATGAAACCAAGGTTATCGAACCAGTAGGAGTAAGGAAACAACTCCAAGGTGTTGCTAACAACTCGAAACCTTCACAACACAAACTCAATACTTTGCCCCAACTTATAGTGAGGTTGTCAATCTCACCGGTTTGCTGAAAACAAAGGATTAAACGTATATTGTGGAAGATAGTAGTTGCTTGTAGAAAGTAAACAGTAATAGTAGATGGTGTATCAATGATAAAGGAATGGACTGGGGTCCACAGTTCACAAGAGTGTTCTCCTTAAGATAGATAGCATGTTGGGTGAACAAATTAGAGCGGGGCAATTGACAGATTGAGAAAGCATAACAATGCATATACTAGACATCTTGACTCCTACGAGATTTGATTGGGCATTACAACATAATACATAGACCGTAATCCAACTGCATCTATGACTAATAATCCACCTTCAGGTTATCATCTGAACCCCTTCTAGTATTAAGTTGCAAGCAACAGATAATTGCATTAAGCAATGTGTGTAAAGTAAACAATACAATTGCCCCATGGACAAAGGATTGTTGTTTTCTCCCTAGTAGCAACAACACATCTACAACCTTAGAGATTTCTGTGACTTCCCTAGATTACTAGAGGCATGAACCTACTATAGAGCATAAATACTCCCTCTTGGAGTTGCAAGGATCTACTTGGCCAAAGCATCTACGAACAACGGAGAGCATGCAAGATCACAAATAACATAGACATGATAGAATCAATAATCAATCTGACATAGTATCTGATTATCCATCGGATCCCCGTATGATTACAAATAGATGATCTTGATCATGAACGGAGCTCACAAGATCTAAACATGATAGCACAAAGCAGGAGAAACAACCATCTATCTATTGTATGGACACATAGTCCAAGGGTGATCTACTCACGCATCACTCCGAAGGCTGGCATGGTGATGAAGAAGGCCTCCGGGATGATCTCTCCCCTCCGGTAGGGTGCCGGGAAGAGCTTCAGATCCCCTCGATCTAGGGACGATGGTGGCGGTGGCTACAAACTATTTCATGGAGATTTGGTCGAGCACTTAGGGTTTGTGCATCGGGGTGCTTTTATAGGCAAAGGGGCAAGGTTGATGTAACATTCCAGCATTTGAGCTTAGAAATAAGCTGGGCACGGATGTGTGCACTGCATTCATGCATAGAAAATCTGAATAATTTTCGCGCTTTTGAACAAAACTTGTCAAAGTGATGGAAGCTTCTTTCAACTTGATGGAATTGAAGTATATCATCAAGCTAACCGCGATAAGTTTCAATATGACCTTTTCTAAAACCTTATTTTGGGTAAATATGATTTGATCCAGGGGTAGATCAAATGCAATAAAACTAAATCACAACATACTACTTAGTGATTAATATCTAATCCTTAAGCGATCTTTCCATAGTATTCATTACAATAACCCATGAATACTAAGCTATGAATATAATCCAAGTAACAAGAATTTAATAACTAACCTTGACCTATCTTATTCTTATCTATTTCTACCATAAGAATCATGGTACTACTTCGCCCTAACTCTTTAGTTATATGGAGTAGGAACGGAATCGAGTCAAAATCATTCACCACATATCTTGCTATCTATAACAATCTTTATCATCTCTATTGAATCATATCCTAATATCTGTGGTTCATCAATGTAGAGTAATCAAATATTGATTCACCAACTCTTAACTTGTTAACTCTGGATCTATCAATCTTTAACCTATCAAATCTTGATCTATTAACTCTTGTCCTTAACAAAGTATTCACTAAAGGCCTATAAAGAAAAAATTAAGAAGAGGTAGGTGGTAATAATAGTTTTACATATTCCCTATAGATGGGAGTGTTAGAAGAGAATCAAATCAATAGGATACTTGATGGAGTTACCTCACTCATGAATGGATAGAAGAGATATCCTAAATAAAGATATTTATAGTAACAAAGAAGATTATAAGGATGAATTCTGAAGATAGTTACCAGGAGTAATCTTATTGAATCAAGTAGGTATAGTAAATGAATAATTTCTCTTAGTCAGATAGATACTCTAAGAAGATAATTATAATACAACTATAATGTTGTATTGATAAAGCATTGATTACACCACTAGAAACGTAAGCTATAAATGATCAAAAGGATTATAACAATCATGCTTAAATCACTAAGAGTGAATCATTATATCATGTACAAGTAACATTGGTGGATAGAACATGATTTAACCTTAGCATAGATATGTTATCCTAGGTTAGTCATAACAAGTCACATTAATATAATGTGAAGTTGGTGTATGAGTTACTAAGACAAGTAAAAGATAAGATAATAAGATAAAGCTGATACTAGAACAACATTGAGATGTAGAAGTGGTATTATTCCTCTTAGGGGATAGTAAGCACTTGAGAAAAGTAGAATTGGATATATAAATCTATTGGAGTAATATTAGTGATGGATGGTCCAGAAAGAGTATGAATGGAGTTATAAGTAACTATTGGTTATACTGAAGTTTATTATCAGAGAGTAGTTTGATATAACTAAGTATAATATGAAAGGATCATGAAAAGCTTCAGTGACAAGCTTTGGAGATTTATAAGAGATTACAAAGTAAGTTAGTGAAGTAATAGAGTAAAAGTGGAACTATATTCATAAGAAGTACACTAGAGATCAGAATTATCTCTATGAAGAGATCATATAGAGCTTTAGTGTCAAGCTCATTGGATTTACAAATGGATTTAGAAGAAGGAGGTATTGATAAGAATATTCTCGTGAAGTAAAGCTCATCCTGTTAACACATGATGATGGATATGAAAGAGTAGAATTTCTAGGAAAGGAATTCCTCAAGTAAGAAACAATAAATATAAAATATGGAAGATAGGAATTCTTGGTAAACACTCAACCTTAATTTTATAACCAAACATAATATCCATTTCATATGTTTGTTAAGTCATCATATTTCCACAGTGGCTTATAGGAATATTCTTCCTATAGCAACTCATTTAAGCACACCTTGGATATTTCAAATTATCATAACCATATATGCTTTGAAATTATCCTTATCAATTCTTTTCCTTAAGCCATCCTAAAGAACAACTCTATTACTTTGCTTTAAATAATGGTATCATTCCTAATCACAAAGATAAAGACAAAATGTCTTAAACTTTAAATGTTACTCCTATTTATAAAATAATATATATATTAAATCTCCTAAAAACTCATAGTAAACGGTTACAATTTTAAACCCTAAATTATATGCAAGGTATAACAAACCATTTAACTTAATATCATGGGAATAATATTAACCATATTAATTCTCTAGAATCTTATGTGTCTTATAATAATGAAGGATCACCATATGAAAGTTCTTTTAATATGATAAGTTAATAAGAATCAAATCTCATGAATTAATAATAATGCATCCTTTAATAAGTTATGGTGTATATAGGTAAATCAACTTCATAACAAAAGCCTCTACAAAATATTAATAGAGAAAGGACCTATAAAAAGGAAATAAAGAAAATATAAACCTTATATAATAGAGGTTCATTAAATGAATCTAATTTTTTTTTCATTTCTGCATGTAATTAGCTAATAGAATTCTATAAGTAATATTCAAAACAATTGTTAAAATACAAAAGCTAGAAAAGTAAACAGAATTTGAAAATAAATAAATCAAATAAACAACTCAGTCCAGAATCTGGCCCGTAACCCATTTATCCTCTCTTTACTTGTCGGCCACGAGCTGCCGCATGATGGTGGCGTGTTGACGCCTCGTTGGGGGACCCCAAGAGCAAGGTGTGAAGCAGCACAGCAGCAAGTTTTACCTCAGTAAGAAACCAAGGTTATCGAACCAGTAGGAGGAAGGAAACGTCTCAAAGGTGTTGCAAGCAACTTGGAAACCTGCACAACACAAACTCAAGACTTTGCCCCAACGAACAGTGAGGTTGTCAATCTCACCGGTTGCAGCAAGTAAACAGTAATAGTGGAGGATGTATCAATGGTAAATATTGGACCGGGGTCCATAGTTCACTAGAGGTGTTCTCCTTAGATAAACAAACATGGCATGCAGGGTAAACAAATTACAGCAGGGCAATTGACAGGACTGAGCAAGGCATAACAATGCAATACTAGACATCATGATCCTATGAGATTCGATTGGGCAATACAACAAGATACATAGACCGCCATCCAACTGCATTTATGACTAGAAGTCCACCTTTGGGTTATCATCGTAACCCCCTACAGTATTAAGTTGCAAGCAACAGCAACTTCTTTAAGCAAAGTGTGTAAGGTAAACAATCCACTTGTTCCATGAACAAGAGACCGTTGTTTTCTCCCTAGTGGCAACAACACATCTACAACCTTAGAGATTTCTATCACTTCCATTGATTAAATAGAGGCATGAACCCACTATCGAGCATAAATACCCCCTCTTGGAGTCACTAGCAACTACTTGCCCAAGATAGCTACTAACAACGGAGAGCATGCAAGATCACAAACAACACAGACATGATAGAATCAATAAGACAAAACCATTAATCAATCTAACATAGTAATCTCAATATCCATCGGATCCCCGCAAACACAAGATTACAAATAAATGAGATCTTGTTCATGAACGGAGCTCACAAGATCTAGAAATGAAAGCACAAAGGAGGAGATACAACCATCTAGCTACTACATGGACCCGTAGTCCAAGGTGGACTACTCACGCTTCATACCGGAGGCTGGCATGATGAAGAAGAAGGCCTCCAGGATGATATCCCCTTCGGCAGGGTGCCGAGAAGAGCTTTAGACCCCCCCCCCCACCAATATAGGGACGATGCTGGCGGTGGCTATAAACGGTTTTGTGGAATATTCATCGGGTCCTTAGGGCTTTGGTATCAGGGGATTCTTATAGGCGAAGAGGCGAGGCAGGAGGGCGGCCAGGGGGCCCACACCCTGCCCAGGCGCGGACTAGGGTGGGCCCATGCCTGGGGGGGTGCAGCATCCCTGTGGCTTCCCTCCGTCTCTCCTCTGGAATCCGTGTTCTCCTCGGTGAAATATTGACTTTGGATTTTGTCTCGTCCAATTCTGAGAATATTTCCTTACTAGCTTTTCTGGAACCAAAAACAGCAGAAAACAGGCAACTGGCACTATGGCAACTTGTTAATAGGTTAGTACCAGAAAACATATAAAAACACCTCAAAGTGTGGACAAAGCAAAGCAAAGTAGATACTAAACAAGCATGGAACATCAAAAATTATAGATATGTTTCTGACGTATCACCGCAGCAGCCCACCAAGCAAGCTTTGCAGCAGCCCGCTTTGTCCCAACAACCATCCCAACTCGCCTTCCTCTCTGGCTAACAAGTGGGACACCGCTAGGGACTGCGGGTTCGTTCCAAAGAATTGCAAGGTTTTTTCTGCAAAACTGTCGTCGTCGTCATCCTCACGCGCATAGGATGATGTGTGTGCTCCGCCAATGCCATTCGCCGTCGTCAGCACGAATCGACCGCCGTGATGCTCGCCGCCGCCCTGGGAGGTGTAGATAAGACTGCCGTGTCCTTGTCTATCCTCTCATACCAATCTTATCCTCTCTCGTGCTCGCTAGCCCTATCTCTCTTCCTCACCCGAAACCCTAGCTCGCCGGAGTTCATCGTTCCGGCCATGTCAGACCATCCCTTGCATCTCTGAATCCATCGCTGGGAGAACCATCGTGAACTTGTTCGCCTAGGACCAAGCGCGGGTGCTGGCGCGCCGAGAATCGAGCGTTCCCTTTTTGTCGGCCACCGTGGCCATCGTCGTTGATTCATCGTTTACACGCCTCCCCTCGCTTCCTCGAGCATTCCATCACGACCAGAGTGATCCCCTCTACCTCTCAGTGGTCTCCGTTGTTTCATTTGCTTCCGTGATCACCACCACCGCGTTCATCCGAATCCGCTATCGCTCGGCCTCGTCGCCGGTCATCTTCCGGTGACCAAAAACCGGTCGCGCTACCACCATCAGACTCGCACTCGTGACCTCTTTCTAACGCACCTAGCCACAGTCCCGCGCACACACCAAAATCCACGGATTCAATCATGATCTGAGGATCATCCATGGATGATGTCAGCGTGACATCACGCTGATGTCATATTTCTATTTTTATCATTTTAGAAATTGTGTTAATGTTTTCTGTAATAAATAAAACCATAGATATGACGTGGCATAGGCCCACTAGTCAGTGACTAGGGGTAAGAATAGACCTATTTAGAAAAACCATTCACCCCATGCTGACAGCAGCACTACATCATAAACCATTTAGTTATTTGTTTTAATTCGAGAAAATAATTAAATCTTATAAATTCAATATATTTTCTTTTATAATTCAGAAAAATATGTTTAATATATGAAAATGTTTAAAAAATAAAATCTATAATTTAACTATATTATCCAACATTATTGTGTTAACTATTTTGATAAATAGTATTTAATAAAGGTTTTATAAGTAATAAAACTTTGATAATTCATAATTTAATATTGGTAAATGCTAAAAATATAATTAATATACCAAAATTCTTATAAAAATAATAACTATAAAATAAAGCATAATCATAAATTATTATATCACCTAATTAATTAATTATTATTTATTAAGCATTTAAAGTAATAAAACTTATAAAAATCTTATCTCATTATTTAAAATTCCTAAAAATACATATAATATACCAAAATGATCACAAAAATAATATCTACATGTTAAAAACATAACATTCCACTTAGAAGTAAATAAAAGTCTAATACTAATAATTTAAGTTTAAACCTATTTCCTTAATTGATAATTCATATAAGAAAAACAAAAATTGCTAATATTTCCAAAATTAGCCAATTGAGGTCTAATAAATAGTAATAGTCTTAAATATTGATAATATGAAGTCAAAATGGTTCAACAAATTTTAATTATAATCTTATTGAATTATCGTTCAACCATAAGTGTAAATTATTTTCTAAAAAAAGATCCTTATCAAATATAAAATCTTCAAGAATAATTTGTGACTAAATAAAACCTTTTACCATGGTTTCACTCACAAATTTATAAATGAATTAAAAACCAAAGATAGTTAATAAATAGTAAATAATATTATTTACTTATTCACAAACCATAACCACACCTTTATAAGGAGATACATGATTCTATTCCATTACAATATTAAGAAACCATTATTCAAATAGAAGTAGTACCAGCCTTAAAGTTAACTTTAGTTTATAAGACTTAAAATATTATGATAAAATCTTTATACATTATTTTATAGTTTATTTTGGTCTGTTCAATTAAGACCTACTACATCTCAAAACCAAACTAACCGAGTAAACACCAAGAGGCATCGACCACATCCTATTAACCATCAAGATTGTTTAAACCTTAGAAAAGAAACCTTTTCTTCGAAGGTTATCCTTTTTGCTACTTCAAACAATAGATGACAATCAATAAGAATCACATTACCTTATATTTTACTTGTATACCTAGGATTGTTAACACCTAAGCTCCTTATAAATGTCATTACTTATAAATTAAAATTTTGAAGATAGAACAATTCTTATATAAGCAGTCTTTGCGTAGCATTCCACATTTGTATATCTTATTGTTATACGATGTTATAATTACACATTGTTTCACACACTCTCACAAGCATTAATAAGAAGCACAAGTGTAAAGCTTAACTAAAAATATAACACATTCTAACGGAACCACTTCCAGTTTCGAAACCCTAGATCAACACTTATTCTGGGGATACGAATTTACCAAATTGCATTACATTACTTAAGCATAATAGCATCCTGCTTCTTTAAACATTAGTCCTTACCGGACCAATGATGCTGATTTTAGATATTGGATCTTATATTGTCTTGAAGACCGTGAGTGCATAATCTTGCAATCACAAAAGGCAAGTTCATCGCTTGCTCATGTCCTTTGAAGAGTCTTTATCAAAGTATTTGTAAATTGTGTGTTATCATCTAAGTTTCAAGGAAATAAAATATTATTTTCTTAAATAAATAAATTGTTGATATCATCCTAAGTGATGATATAGTGGAGCAATAGAACTTAGTTTTCTAATTGCAACAAGGATAATAACCTAGGAATTAACAACCCATGACATCAGTGATTCTAGCGCCGTATATCACGCGTTAACCATGAGATTTGGAATGGGATGGAGAAGTCAGTTGTATATTCTTCCACTCGCATGTAGCCAGATGTGCAGGTCGTGGATGTTATCCTTGTAGCATGCATTAATTGGTAATTCGTAGAAGATATGCAACATATGGGTGGGAACCCTCAACGTCCCACAATAGTTCTGGCATCTAACGGTCTGTACTAACCATTGTCATAATTCAATGGGTGGGCCTGGTGTACTCCAAGGAGACATGCAGGGTCGCGAAGGGGGCAGTGATTGGCTTGGATTATCTACTAGGCCCCACATCACGGAATTGTGGACAGGAATAAGCTGCCCGGTTGTGCAACAAAGAGTTGATCTCTCATGGGTAAAGTAACGCACCTCTGTAGAGTGTAAAAATTGTAACTTGTTACTCCCTGTTCCGGGAAGGAGCTACGAACACGGCAGGAAAGGAACTCCATGAAAGTTCTGGTAAACCTATGAAGGCCGACGGACATAGCTTTTCAGAATAAAAGCAACCTTTGAAGAAATGTTTACAAAAACCTGCATTGCCTACGACCTATGGTCTGTGGCTGTAGTTATAGTGCATCAAACACTCCTTTTCTAGTGAACTTGCTGAGTACGCTCGTAGTCAACGTATCTTCTTAACCCTTGCTATATTCTGAAGCCATTAAGATGACATCTACATCAAGTTATTCTCTAGGAATCATCATCAAAAGCTCAAAGTCTTCAATGAAGTAAAGGAAGTCAACATAAACATCAATTAAAGTGAAGACGAAGTTGATGGTTAAATAGAAATATAAGCTCTAGCCATAGAACCTACTTCTGTAGAGTATTGCAATAGCAGCAATATCAGCCAAATAATTAGGTGCCAACCTTACTAGCATAATAGTTATGAGTTGATTATTTCTGATTCTTCTTTATAAGAAGTCTATTTCTCTCTCTTTAACCTAAAATGTTCTCTGAATCTTGTGTAAAGAGTCGAGTTGTAATCTATAGTCTTGTCTTGGACCGGCTGTGTTTCTGTTGTACCACTCTGAGGGATGTAATACTAGTGAACGGTGTTTCATTGGTGTTATGTCAACGACTATAGTGTACTACATCATGCAGTGGTATGCTGGGTCCCTGCAGTCGATGGGCGCCCGAGAGGCCCACACCTAGGGCTGGCGCACCCCTGGCCGCGTCGCCATAGGGTGTGTCCGCCTCGTGGCCCCCCTTGGCTGCCCTCCGGATTCCGTGTTCCTTCTGGTAAAATATTGACTTTGGCTTTTGTCCCGTCCAATTCCGAGAATATTTCCTTACTAGCTTTTCTGAAACCAAAAACATCAGAAAACAGGCAACTGGCACTGCGGCATCTTGTTAATAGGTTAGTTCCAGAAAATGTATAAAAATACCTCAAAGTGTAGACAAAACATAAGAAAGTCGATACAAAACAAGCATGGATCATCAAAAATTATAGATACGTTTACGACGTATCAAGCATCCCCAAGTTTAACTCTTGCTCGTCCTCGAGTAGATAAGTGATAAAAAGAATAATTTTTGAGGTGACATGCACCATCACAATATCGATCAAACTATTTGTAAAACATTGATAGCTGGGATCAAACTACTCTAAACATGAGCATGGAATATGTAGTTCTAACAATAAGACATAGAAACTATGTTGCAACATGCAAAGGTACAAGCAAATGATCATGGATAACAATGCATTAAAAGACGTTTGTTTGTTTCACATACAGAAAACATAGCAAGAGTGGTATTCAGCTTGTCCTTCATGGTGTAGCAAAACATAAATGCATAGGACACCTTCAAAGTTCATAAGGGTGACTAGATACAAATAATTTAAGAACAACCAATATCAACATTATGAATCGATCAATAAGTTTTGGGACAATGCACATAAAACTAAGAATGATGCTCTCTTAATTGGTGCATAAAGATAGAGGATGGAGACTCAACATAAAAGTAAGAGAAAGGCCCTTCACAAAGGGAAGTAGGGATTTTAAGTTTTCATAAAGAGCTTCCAAAAATTATGGTACTTATTAGCTTTTAGCTCTCATTGCCCCTATCATAAGCATCTTGAAGTGTTTAAGGCTGAAGTGAAACAAATATGAAGTATATGCTTGACATATCATAAGTTGGCAATCTCATGTCCCTTGAGTATGAGGGTCGTTCCTCATGATACTCAACTATAGTCACAAGCAAGTTCTTGTCATTGTAAGTATATGTGTATCATAGAGAACCACCAATGGGGTACCCCTTGCCCCATGACATAGGAGCTATCCCATATCAAAATGACAAGGCAACAGACAATGAGAATCTCAGCGATATTTTTATTTGTTATTTGCATAGGTTTTGATTGAGGATGCTTCACAAATTGCTACTATGGTTATGCTACAAGTTTCCACCATAATTAGGCATGGCTTAGGCTAGCCGCCCAAGTGTTTATCTAACACATATATAATACTCCATGAACTTACAAGCTCCCCTTTTACTTCACACCATCGACATCCGTAAACAAAAGATCATGATATCAACTGGATAATATGTACATGTGTTTAAAGTGTTCCCCATGACATCATGGTTCTGCTAATTCCCAACTTATAAGTGCAAGCATATAAGCAACATAGATGACACAATGGTTCAAGTTTATTAGGTGCAAGAAATAAAATGTGCCATCAAGTTTGTGAGAGCTTTAATCACTAATTTTCACATAACAAGTTTAATTTGGAAGATAGATAAAAACATGAATATACTTGGAATGGTGTAACACACCATGCATAGGAATTTATAGTGAACTCTTTGGAATAACTTGGTTTCTTGGGAGTTGGATGCACGAGTATAGCTTACTCAGTACAAGTGGAGGCTAGCAAAAGACCAGGAGCGACCAACTAAGAGAGCAATAATGGCCATAATCATGCAAAGCGACAAAACATTATCAATTAAAGCATAAAGTGGTATCACAAGTCAAAAACTAAATGATCATTGAGGCTAAGGTGACTGGTTCATAGTCATTACATGGTGTAAGCATGTGCCAAGTCAACCCAAATAAAGCATCAAAGGAAAATACCACAATATTATGCTTTTGTATGCTAAAACAACACATGATCCTTTCAAGGCACATTAAGAAATCTCAATTGTTTGAAACAAGTCATGATACAGCAATAATCACTAAACATAAGGTCAAAGTAACATCTAGCATGACATGATAAAGTCTAAGCCACAGTAAAAACAAGCTCCCTTTTGTACCACTTAAGCATGAAACTTTCTACTCTTTTCCAACAACAATCAACTTATTTGAAACAAAATGAGAATGAGGGGGTACAACTAAGTTATTGCAAACCAAATAAAATAAAACTAAAAACAAAAACAAATACGCTCCAAGAACAACACAAAAATGCATGAAGCAATAAAAATGAAGTGTCTAGAAAGAGACCTGAGATATTTATTGATAAAGAAGGGGATGCCTTGGGCATCACCAAGTTTTGACACTTGTTGTCACATCCCAAAATTTTCCAAATTTTGAAATGTGAAAAATAAAAAAACAAAATAAAATTTTGTTGAAATTTAGGGTAAGAAGAAACTTTTTGATTCCAATTGAAAACATCAAAACCTATTTTGATCAAATAAAATCCTAAAGGGATTTAAAAAGATAAACAATTAATAAATAAAAATTATAATAGTTGGAATCACTATTTTTAAATCTTTTAATAAAAAGATTTGATTTTCAAAAGCAAAGGTAGAATTATAAATAAGGATTATTTTATAGAGCCAAATTAAATCTTGGCCAAACTTTTGAAATAAAATTTTTCTATTTGATGAAAAGAGTAAAGGTTTATTTAAATAAAATAATGAGGATTTATTAATATCCATTTTTTATTAAAGTAAAGGCCTTTCCCATTTTTAAATAAACACTAAAACTTGTTAATTTATTTTAAATATGATTTCCAAGTGTTTTATATTTTCAAATAAAACCTACTGAAGTGATTTTGGTATTATTTTAGATTTCAAATAGAGTTTTAAAATAAATCAAATCCTATTTGAATTAATGACTAAGGTTTAATTATTTAATTGTTAATAGATCCTAAAAGAATAAAAGAATTATTTTATTTTTTACTTTAAATTATGTTGTTAAACAGAACTAAAAATTATACAAAGTTTGGTGGTGGTTTGATTTGAATTGGAGTTTGAATTAATTGTTTGAAAATCAAAACAGAAATTCCAAATAGAAAAAGGAAAAAGCTTTTAGAATAAAAAAAAGTGAAACAAACAGACCCAACCCAACAGGCCCAGCAAGCCCAACTCGCAGCCCACCTACACCCCTCTGCCGAAACGTTTTCTTTCACTCAACCTCGCACCCACCCAGACACTGAGCAGTGGACCCCGTGCCCCCTCTCTTTCTCTCACTGTCAGCACGGCCCCACGCCAGCACGTCGTCGTTCTCACCCGCGACCACGCCCCGACCGTTTCCGGCGAGTTATTCTCGGCGTCAATACGCGTTGATGGCGCAGTAATTCCCTCTCGCGACCACGCGCTCTTAAGCACCTCTCCCTCCTCGCCATTTCCCCTCAGACCCCGCTGCCAGAGAGCCACCGGGCTGCCCCAATTTCATTTTGCACCGCCGCGGACTCCGACGAGCTTCGCGAGCGATTCCGGCCACACCTCGCCGTGCCTCGCCTCCCACTGCATGCAGACTTGCTCCCCACCTCCTGGCGCATCTTCCAGTGCAGCTAGTTAGCCCGCGCACGTTCCCTAGCATCGATAACCACGACACAGTGCGTCGCCGCCGTCTGTCTCGTCTCCGTTGACCTCCTCCGGTAAACTCCGACCGCCCCGAGCTTTCCTATTGATACTCCCGTACTCCCCATGCTCGTACGCATCTAACGCCCCCTCCCGTTTGCCTTAGGGCGACCTGTAGCTCCGTCCCCGTCGACATCCAGACGAGCCCGACGCTGCTGCATACTCCGGCGAGCAATCATCACCTCTCCGGTGCGCCCCTTGCCAAACCAACAGCGCCTCGAGCTTCACCAGGACCCTGCGAACCCTGTGAGCATCTCCTCTCCATCCCTTCCTTCCTTCTTCGCCAGAACCACCACGAGCAGAGCCAGCGCCGCCAGTCGCCAGCGCCGCCCATTCCTGGTCAACCACACAGCAACCGTCAGATCTTGATCAAACGCACGAGATTAGAATTAACTCGAAAGGGTATTGGTGAATCTGAGCCGTGCGATACACTTTAGATCTAACAGCCCTCAGAGCACGATCCACCCGAAGCGGTATGGACCAGTAGTATTATGACGCGTGGCACTAGTTTCGTTTTAAAAACAGAAAATGTTCTATTAGAATTGCAAACTTGTAAAATTCATAACTTTAATTCTACACGTCCACATTTTGCAAATTTTATATCAATGGATTCAGCAGAACAAGTACTTTGCAACCATGAACTTTGTTTAATGATTTTCTTCTGGAAAATTGGTTGAATTTGCAGAAACATGTGTAGGCTTATTTTGAATATAAAAATTGTTCTAGATATATTTTTTAGTATGAAATCTTTGCAAAATGGATTGTTGTGAACCTACTGACCATAGGAACCAACTTATGGATTTAAAAATGTATTTTGTGAAGTTAGGGAATAAATAATTGAATTAGCTCATTTCTAGTCAAATAAAAATATTGATTTTGTTTTAGAAATGACTTTTGAGTGAAACCTTTGGGAAATGATTTGATTCAAACATTCTGACCCTAAACACCAAGTTTTGAGAATTAAAATATATTTGGTGAACCCTTTAAAGAATATTGCTTTGCTAAAAGCATTTTCAACCACATAAAATATTGATTTGATTTAAAAATGGTTTATAGATAAAACCTTTTGCAAATGGTTTTACCACTTTTGTAAATGACCATTTTGAACTTTATAATGTTTAGAGCCTAGTGGAAACCACATTTTCAAATAAAACTATCTTTTACATGCTTGCATGCATGACCTTGTTTCTATTATTTTATGTGTGATAAATTGGTTGGAATGCTAGTTGAATCTATGTTTGCTTGATTGAATTGTAGTGGAATTAGAAGAGTGTGATATTTGCAAGATCAAGAAGGGAACCAACATTCCCTACTAAAAAGTCAAGTGACACTATCATCCATGACCTACTATTTTCATTACACTTAGTGGATTTTTGTAACATGCATGATAAGGACTACTATATTTTATGCTATGCTAAATCCTAATAGGATACCCATATATCTTCTTTAGTGAAAACATTGTAGTTGTAGTATGCTTAGCCCTGCTATATATTTGGGATGGGATACATGATATGACTATATGAAGTATTGAAAAGATATATGTTTTATATAATAAAACAAGTATTCAATGAACCACCTGGGTGGACAAGGATACTCAAGCTTGGACAAGGTGGAAACAAAAGGAACCATGTTTACATGGCTATCTCTTTTTGTGTGTGCACTAGAAGAAAACCACCCAGGGACTTAGAGATTGAACATGTTTCTCGTACAGTGGCTTCCGTGTACAACCACATGCTAAATGGGCTCTGGCTTAGTCAACTACATAGTGGAAGACCCAAGCATTGGCATCTTCAGTTTAACTAGAATTGTGTAAGGGAAATTTAACCCTACATTGGTGCCTGGTTGACAAGCTAGCATTGTGTATTGGGAGGACTCCTATGGAAAGACTTTGTCACATTCTCAATCTGCCAGTACTCCATCTTGGTGAGTACTTATCCAGCAGCCACTGGTGGCATCAAGATGAGATTGTGTCATGTGGGTAAAGTGTACAACTTCTGCAGAAGATCAAAAATTCTAAGTACTTAGCCGTGTCCCCGGTTATGGACAACACTGAGCAACTAAGGCCTGAAGCTATGGAAGATCTCGACATTCCAATTTCTCAAAGTAAAACTTGATGGTGACAACAAGGGATTTGAAGCACTTGGAGATTTCCAAGAAGTTCAGAAAGATTTTCAAAAGATCAAAACTATTTTGAAAAGATAGGACAAAACAATATTGCTTTCTGCAAATAAGCCTAAACCCTACTTGGCCAAATATGCATGTAATGATAGGATCCACTTATTTCTACATAGTAGTGAAACTTGCCAATACAATTCAAATGTATTGACCCTTGTGGCTGCAACTTATTATGTTGCAGGTTTGTTTGATGTCAACATGATTGCCTGTGGCACTATGAAGATGAAGGACCCCATGCTATTGTTATATTCTGCTGCATTGTAATAAGATAGCCAAATGAGCTATGTAAGATGTAATAATTTATTTTATTCCTGGTTATAAAGTTGTATTATGACTTTTGTTTCTTGATATTACATCTTAACTGTGGATGCTAGCTATTGATCCAGGGACTAGCATTGTAAACACAGGGATCTCTACCTTATTAAAGGTTGGGAACCTTACACTTGTACATCTTGAATATTTATTGGGGTGACACGGGGTGGCATCCCCAAGCTTGAGCTTTTTTCCATTCTTCATCTCATCACATCATTCTTCCCCTACACTTGAAAATTTCCTTCATACAGAACTTCACACAATCTTCATTAGCAACATTAGTGAATGCAAGATAATAAGCCTTTGGGCTTAGTTTCAACACAATTAAAACTTTCATTAGAACACAAGCTAATGTAGCAATTCCTTTTAAAAGCTCAAGTGATCAAGGAGAACTCAAAAAGAAACCGATAAGAGGCAAATGCAAAAATGGTAGTAATCTGTCAAAACGGACCAGCGGGTAAAAACTAATTTTTTCAAAGACCTTATGTTGCTCAAATCGAAAAGTGTTGAACTAATTAAAGTTATATAACAACCTGGGGCATATTCCCAAAAAATTACAGATTAATCCGACGTAATTGGATTTTTCACGAATTTTTATAGTAAAGCACAAAAATCTGTTTCAGGACAACAACTTCCCCAAATCTTACTTCTCTCTCATTAGAGGTTATTCTTGGCACAAAAACCACACAAAAAGGATAAGGAGAGATTATTACAGAAGCAATAACTTCCAAGACTCAACAAAATAAAAACCTATTGAAATTTGGGTTATCTCCCAATTAGTACTTTTCTTTAACGCCTTTAAGTTAGGCATAGGAAGCATGAATCAAGTATTTTCGAATAAAGAAGCATTAGCATCAACTTTTGTTTTAATATGAGAGGCAAATGGCATCTTCTCTCTCTTTTTAGGGAAGTGTTCTATACCTTTCTTGTGTGGGAATTTATATCTAATGGCGCCTTCCTTCATATCAATAATGGCACCAACAGTTCTAAGAAAAGGTCTTCCCAAAATAATAGGACAAGAAGCATTGCATTCAACATCCAAAACATAGAAATCAATAGGGACAAAGGCATTGTTAACTATAATAAGACCATCATTAATACTCCCCATAAGTTTCTTTTTAGCATTATCATCGAGATGGACATCCAAATAACAATCTTTCAATAGTGGCAAATCAAGCATTTCATAAATTTTTCTAGGCATAATAGAGACACTAGAACCAAGGTCACATAAAGCTTTGATATCAAAATCATTCACTTTCATATTAATGATGGTTTCCCAACCATCTTCTAATTTCCTAGGAATAGAAGCTTTATTTTTCAATTTTTCTTCTTTAATTTTAATGAGAGCATCCATAATGTGTTTTGTAAAAGCCATATCATAGCACTAGCATTAGGACTTCTAGCAAGATTTTTTAGGAACATAATTACTTCATAAATATTGCAACCATCAAGATCAAAATCAAACTTAGCATCCAAGGTAGTAGAACTATTGTTTCCCATATTTCAAAAAATTTCAGCATTCTTATTGGGTTTAGGCATTGTTGCAAAAGGAATGGGGGCTTATTTTGGTTTGCTAGCATCAACATTGGTGGTGGTAATAGTAGAAATACTACTATTTCTAGCAATTTCATCTTCTCCTTCCCACTTAACATGCAGTTTAGCTAACAGTCTAACATTTCCATCAATTCTAACTTGTATGCCATTAGCAGCAGCAAAGGGATTTTCCATGGTTTCAGGTTTAGCAACCATTTTATTAATTCAAGAGGATTGTCCTTCAGACAAAGATGATTTTTTTTCGACATTCAAAAGCTTTTCCTCCAGATTTTTATTAAAAGTAGTTTGTTTACTAATAAAATCCTTAAGCATGACTTCAAGTTCAGAGGGTGCACTTCTATTGTTATTGTAGGAGTTTCCATAAGCATTACCATTATTGGGAGGATAAGGCCTATAATTATTATTACCAAAATTATTCCTATAGGCATTGTTGCTAAAATTGTTATTTCTAATGAAGTTCACATCAAATTTCTCTTCTTGAGCAACCAAAGATGCTAAAGGAACATTGTTTTGATCAATATGAGCTTTTCCATTAACAAGCATAGACATAATAACATCAATTTTATCACTCAAGGAGGAGGTTTCTTCAACAGAATTTACCTTCTTACCTCATGGAGCTCTCTCAGTGTGCCATTCAGAATAATTAACCATCATATTATCAAAGAGCTTTGTTGCATCTCCCAAAGTAATAGTCATAAAGGTACCTCCAGCAGTAGAATCCAACAGATTTTTTGAAGAAAAATTCAGTCATGCATAAAAAGATTGGATAATCATCCAAGAAGTCAGTCCATGAGTGGGACAATTCTTTACCAAATATTTCATTCTTTCCCAAGCTTGAGCAACATGTTCATTATCAAGTTCTTTAAATTTCATTATTTCACTTCTCATAGATATAACCTTAGAAGGAGGATAGTATTTTCCAATAAAAGCATCTTTGCATTTAATCCAAGAATCAATACTATTTTTAGGCAAGGATAGCAACCATTCTTTAGCTTTTCCTCTCAAAGAGAAAGGAAACAATTTAAGCTTAATAATATCTCCATCTACATACTTATATTTTTGCATTTCACAAAGTTCAAAAAATTATTAAGGTGAGCAGCAGCATCATCAGAACTAGGACCAGAAAATTGCTTTTCATAACAAGATTCAGCAAAGCAGGTTTAATTTCATAAAAAGTAGCATCAGGAGCAGGTGGAGCAATAGGTGTGCAAAGGAAATCATTGTTGTTTGTGCTAGTGAAGGCACATAACTTGGTGTTTTCAGGAGTAGTCATTTTTGCAAGAGTGAAGCAAGCTGACAGGAATATCAACTAAAGTAGGAACTAATTTTTTGTGTGTTTTTTATAAGAAAAAGCAAGCCAAACAAAAATAATTTTTTTGTATTTTTGATAAAAAGGAAACAAGCGAAACAAAGCAAAACTAAAGAAAAAAGCAAAACAAAAACAAAGTAAAGAGATTGGCTATGAGAGACTCCCCTTGCAAGAATCTTCTTTCTCCCAAAAAAGTGATTGACGAGGAGGAAGAGATTGAAGCTGTCCTTATCTCCCCGGCAACGGCGCTAGAAAATCTTGGTGTGGCTCGGTGAAGGTAGAGCCCGTTGGGAGACCCCAACAGGCAAGGTGTGATGAGCACAACAGCAAGTTTTCCCTCAGTTATGAAACCAAGGCTATCGAACCAGTAGGAGTAATGAAACAACTCCAAGGTGTTGCTAACAACTTGGAACCTGCACAACACAAAATCAGTACTTTGCCCCAACTTACAGTGAGGTTGTCAATCTCACCGGTTTGCTGAAAACAAAGGATTAAACGTATAGTGTGGAAGATAGTAGTTGCTTGTAGAAAGTAAATAGTAACAGTAGATGGTGTATCAATGATAAAGGAATGGACCGGGGTCCACAGTTCACTAGATGTGTTCTCCTTAAGATAGATAGCATGTTGGGTGAACAAATTACAACGGGGCAATTGACATATTGAGAAAGCATAACAACGCATATACTAGACATCTTGACTCCTACGAGATTTGATTGGGCATTACAACATAATACATAGACCGTAATCCAACTGCATCTATGACTAGTAATCCACCTTCAGGTTATCATCTGAACCCCTTACAGTATTAAGTTGCAAGCAACAGATAATTGCATTAAGCAATGTGTGTAAAGTAAACAATACAATTGCCCCATGGACAAAGGATTGTTATTTTCTCCCTAGTAGCAACAACACATCTACAACCTTAGAGATTTCTGTCACTTCCCCAGATTACTAGAGGCATGAACCTACTATCGAGCATAAATACTCCCTCTTGGAGTTGCAAGCATCTACTTGGCCAAAGCATCTATGAACAACGGAGAGCATGCAAGATCACAAATAACATAGACATGATAGAATCAATAATCAATCTAGCATAGTATCTCAACATCCATCGGATCCCCGAAAACACAATATGTATGATTACAAATAGATGAGCTTGATCATGAACGGAGCTCACAAGATCTAAACATGATAGCACAAAGAAAGAGAAACAACCATCTAGCTATTGTATGGACCCATAGTCCAAGGGTGAACTACTCATGCATCACTCCGAAGGCTGGCATGGTGATGAAGATGAAGGTTTTCGCAACATAGTAAATCAAAAATTTCCTACGGATGCGAACAAGAAAGCCAAGATCTAATCTAGGAGATGTAATCAACAAGAGAGATTGATGAGATCTTCATACCCTTGAAGAAATCACACAGCGGAAACGTTCAACAGAACGTGGTTGACGTAGTCGTACTCGCCGTCTCCTCTTCGCGATCTGATCCGATCCTACGCCGCAAGTGGCGGCGCCTTCGAGAGATGCACACGTACGGTGCAGCGATGTATCATCCTTTCCTTGGTCCAGCAAGTATGGTGGAGAGATAGATTGGATCTGCAGCACGACGGCGTGGTGCTTATGGTGGAGAGTTTCGGCGGCAGGGCTTCGCCTACGCGCAGTCGGGAGAGAGAGAGAGAGGTGGAGGGGCAGCAGTTGGACGACGGCTAGGGTTAGAGTGGGGGGAGGCTGCGCCCCTGCCCTCCTTATATAGGGGGCTGGCCGGCCCCTTGACCCCTCCTCCAAACCCTAGGGCGGCGGCCCAAGGGGTGGAGTGGGGGGCAAGTCATCCCCCCCTCTTCTGGAAGGTTCCCTTAGGGTTTCCCCTAAGGGCTGGCCGGCTGGGCCTTAGGGGCCTTGTGCCCCTGGCCCAAAGTGGCCAGGGCACTTCCCCTTAGGCCCACACAAGCCTCCGACAAGTGGGCCCATGTTGGTCCCACTCCGGAACCTTCTAGAACCTTCCGGTACAATACCGATAAACTCTGAAACGATTCCGAAATCCAAAAATTGCTTTCCTTTATATGAATCTTATTCTCCAGACCATTCCGGAACATCTCGTGATGTCCTGGGTCTCATCCGAGACTCCGAACAAAAAACTCATAAACTAATTATCCATTCTATCCTAGCGTCGATGCACGTTAAGTGTGTGACCCTACGGGTTCGAGAATATGCAGACATGATCTTCTATCAATAATCAACAGCGGGATCTGGAAACCCATATTGACTCCCACATATTCATAGATGATCATATCAGATGAACCACGATGCCAGGATTCAATTAATCCCATATATGTATTCCCTTCGTCACGCGATATTTTACTTGCCCGAGATTCGATCGTTGGTATCGGCATACCTAGTTCAATCTCGTTCACAGCAAGTACTTTACTCGTTCCGTAATCCTATATCACTTTGTGATTAACTCCTTAACCACGTGCTTGCAAGCGGTGTTGATATCGGTTACCGAGTGGGCCCGAAGTATATCGCTTTGACTCGGGAGGGACAAATTCCATCTCGATACATATAACCCAACAAGTACTTTCCAATCACCTGAGAGACACCTTTATGATCACCCTCACATAGGATGAATTTTGATGACCTCAAAGCTTTCTTCCGATACCAGGGAGTTGTATTATCTCATGGTCTAAGGAATACAATACTTGACATAGGAAAAAGCTTTGCAAAGATGAACATGATGACACGATCTAATTGCTCTGCTTAATTTGGGTATATCCATCATATCATTCTCCTAATGACATGATCTCATTATTAATCAACAACTCATGTCTATGGTTAGAAAACCTTAACCATCATTAATCAATGAGCTAGTCCATAGAGGCGTACTAGGGACACGGTGTTGTTCATAAACCACACAAGTATCAAAGTTTCTGCTTAATACAATTCTAGCATGGAATATAAACTTTATCATGAACAAGAATTATAATAATAACATCTTTATTATTGCCTCTAGGGCATAATTCCAACAATCTCCCACTTGAACTAGAGTCAATAATCTAGTTTACATCTGGCAACAATCTAACACCCATGGCATTAAGGTGCTGATCATGTTTTGCTCGTGGAAGAGGTTTAGTCAACGGATCTGCGACATTCAGATCCGTATGTACTTTGCTAATATTCAGATCTCCATCTTCTATATAATCTCAAATTATATGAAAACGGAGGTTGATGTGCTTGGTCTTTGGATGATATCTTGGTTCCTTAGCCAGTGCTATGGCGCCAGTGTTGTCGCACAATATCTCCAGTGGGTCCAAGGCACTTGGAACCACACCAAGCTCAGTGATGAAGTTCCTGATCCAAACTCCTTCACTTGACGCTTCTGAAGCAGCCATGTATTCCGCTTCTGTTGTAGATCCCGCGATCACGCTTTGCTTGCAGCTTCTCCAGCCCATAGCTCCACCATTCAAAATACAAACGTATCATGTCTGAGATTTAGAATCATCCGGGTCGGTGTCGAAACTAGCTTCGACGTAACCTTTTACGACGAGATGCTCATCACCTCCATAGACCAAGAACATTTCTTTAGTCCTATTTAAATACTTTAGGATGTTCTTTACGGCTGTCCAGTGTTCCACTCCTGGATCACTTTGGTATCTGCTCGTCAAACTAAGAGCATTGGACACATCCGGTCTAGTACATAGCATGGCATACATGATAAAACCTATGGCCGAGGCATATGGCACTTTGCTCATAGTATCTCTATCTTTTACCGTAGCTGGACACTGAGCCTTGCTCAATATCTTACCTGACAACATGGGCAATGAACCTTTCTTTGTTTTATCCATTCTGAACCTTTTCAGAACTTTGTCTAGATATGTACTTTGGCTTAAAGCTATTAGGCGTCTTTGTCTATCTCTATAGATTTTGATGCCTAATATATAAGCAACTTCTCCTAGGTCTTTCATTGAAAAACATTTATTCAAATAACTCTTCACATCGTTAAGCATACCAATGTCATTTCCAATAATCAATCTGTCATCCACACATAGTACTAAAAATGTCACCGAGCTCCCACTCACTTTCTTGTAAATACAAGCTTCGTAGCAATTTGGAACAAATCCAAAACTCTTGATCACTTGATCAAAATGAAGGTTCCAACTCCGAGATGCTTGCTTTAGTCCATAAATGGAACGCTGAAGTTTGCACACCTTATTAGCATCCTTAGGATCGACAAAACCTTCGGGTTGCATCATATACAACTCTTCATCAATGTTGCCATTGAGGAACGCAGTCTTGACATCCATCTGCCATATTTCATAATCATGAAATGCAGCAATTGCTAATAAAATCCGAATGGACTTAAACATCGCTACGGGAGAGAAAGTCTCATCGTAGTCAACACCTTGAACTTGCCGAAACCCTTTTGCGACAAGCCGAGCTTTATAGACAGTAACATTACCATCTGCGTTTGTTTTCTTCTTGAAAATCCATTTGCACTCAATGGCCTTATGGTCGCTAGGAGGGTCCACCAAAGTCCATACTTGGTTTTCGCTCATGGATCCCAATTCGGATTTCATGGACTCTAGCCATTTCTCAGAGTCTAGGCTCATCATTGCTTCCTCATAATTCGCAGGCTCACTGTTGTCTAACAACAAGACGGTTAAGACAGGGTTGCCTTACCATTGAGGAGTGGCACGTGACCTTGTCAACCTGCGAAGTTCAGTAGTAGCATCGTTCGAAGTTTCATGATCCTCGTCATTAGCTTCCTCTCTTGTTGGTGCAAACGGCACAAGAACAATTTCAGGTGCTGCGCTACTCTCAAACTCGAGAGAAGGTTCAATAACCTCGTCTAGCTCTACCTTCCTCCCACTCACTTCTTTCGAGAGAAAATCCTTCTCAAGAAAGGATTCGTTCTTTGCAACAAACACTTTGCCTTCAGAGCTGTGGTAGAAGGTATACCCAATCGTTTCCTTAGGGTATCCTATGAAGACGCATTTCTCCGCTTTGGGTTCGAGCTTGTCCGGCATCAACTTCTTGACGTAAGCTTCGCATCCCAAACTTTAAGAAACAACAACTTAGGTTTAGCACCAAACCATAGTTCATACGGTGTCGTCTCAACGAATTTAGATGGTGCCCTATTTAAAGTGAATGCAGCGGTTTCCAATGCATAACCCCAAAATGATAACGGCAAATCTGTAAGAGACATCATTGATCGCACCATATCTAATAGAGTTCGATTCCGACGTTCAGACACACCATTGCGCTGTGGTGTTCCGGGTGGCGTGAGTTGTGAAACGATTCCGCTTGCTTTAAGATGCGTGAGAAAATCATAACTCAAATATTCACCTCCACGATCGGATCGTAGAAATTTAATTTTCCTGTTACGATGGTTTTCCACTTCGTTCTGAAATTCTTTGAACTTTTCAAACGTTTCAGATTTATGTTTCATTAAATAGATATACCCATATCTACTTAAGTCATCAGTAAAAGTGAGAAAAAAACGATATCCACCGCGTGTCAAAACACTCATTGGTCCGCATACATCGGTATGTATGATTTCCAATAAGTCCGTTGCTCGCTCCATTATTCGGGAGAACGGGGTTTTGATCATCTTGCCCATGAGGCACGGCTCGCACGTGTCAAATGATTCAAAATCAAGAGACTCCAAAAGTCCATCAGAATGGAGTTTCTTCATGTGTTTTACACCAATATGACCTAGACGGCAGTGCCACAAATAAGTTGGATTATCACTCTCTACTTTGCATCTCTTAGCCTCAATGTGGATGTGCATTTCACTGCTTTCGAGATTCAGAAGAAATAAACCATTCACAACAGGTGCATGACCATAAAAGATGTTATTCATATAAATAGAACAACCATTATTCTCTGATTTAAATTAATAACCTCTTGCAATAAACACGATCCAAATATAATGTTCATGCTCAACGCAGGCACATAATAACACTTATTAAGGTTTAAAACTAATCCCGAAGGTAAAACTAAGGAGAGCGTGCCGACGGCTATCACATCAACTTTTGATCCATTGCCAACGCGCATCGTCACCTCATCCCTTGCTAGTCGCCGTCTATTTCGTAGCTCCTGTTTCGAGTTACAAATATTAGCAACTGAACCAGTATCATATACCCAGGCACTACAACGAGCACTAGTAAGGTAAACATCAATAACATGTATATCAAATATACCTTTAATGGTGCCAGCCTTCTTGTCCGCTAAGTACATCGGACAGTTGCGCTTCCAGTGACCCTTGTCTTTGCAATAGAAGCACTCAGTGTCCGGCTTAGGTCCAGACTTGAGCTTCTTCTCAGCAGGGGCAACACGCTTGCCGCTGCCTTTTTGAAGGATTTCTTTGCACCCTTAGCTTTCTTAAAGCTAGTGGTCTTGTGGACCATCAACACATGATTATCTTTCTTGATATCCACCTCCACAGCTTTCAGCTTAGCGAAGAGCTCAGTGATCGTATTAGTGGAACCAATTTGATTGTGAGTAACTACAAAACCTTTGTAGCTAGGAGGGAGTGATTGCAGAACTCTGTCAATCTTGAGCTCTTCTGAAATCTTGCAGTCCAGTTGCTCAAGACGTTGAGTGTAGCCCGACATCTTAATGGCGTGCTCACTAACGGAACTCCCTTCCTCCATCTTGCAGTTAAAGAACTTCTCAGAGATCTCATATCTCTTAGAACGGGCCTGAGTCTGAAACATGGTTTTCAGTTCCTCAAGTATCTCAAAGGGCCCGGCGAACTCCTCAAAACGATTTTGAAGTTCCGGTTCCATAGCAAACAACATGGTACTCTTAATCACTCCATAATCATCTTTGCGTGACTGATAAACAACTTTTTCATCAGTCGGCGCATCAATAGCAGGGGCGTCACCTAGCGCTTTCTCACGTACATAGTCTTTTTGTCCGCCAGCGAGAATGGTTCTCAGATTGCGGAACCAGTTGGTGAAGTTAGACCCATTGTTCTTAAGCTTTTATTTCTCAGCAAAAACGTTGAAGTTGAAGTTGAACTTAGCCATTTGATCTACAAAATTTGCAAATACAATTTAGACTATGTTCATGATAACTAGTTCAACTTAATCAAATTACTAGATGAACTCCCACTAAATTCAACATCCCTCAAGTTGTTTAGTGAACACGATCCAAATTCACCACACCTAATCCGATCTTCACGAGAAGAGATGTGGTTTCAATGGTGGACAACAAAGTGCCGATCATATCATTCATATGACTCATGTTTAACCTTTCGGTTCGTGTGTTCTGAGGCCATGTCTGTATATGCTAGGCTCATCAAGTCAAACCCAAGTATTTCCGCGTGTGCAAAACTGGCTTGCACCCGTTGTATGTGAACGTAGAGTTTATAGCACCCGGTCATCACGAGGTGCTTGAAAACGACGAACTTTCGCAATGGTGCATACATGGGGAGAACACAATTTTATCTTGATCTTTAAGTGAGGAATCATCTTATAATGCTACCACCGCGATCTAAGCATAATAAGATACATAAAAGGATAAACATCACATGCATATAATTTTATGTGACATGGTATAGCCAATCTCCGCGCAATGATCTCCATCTTGTGCGCGCCAGCATGATATCCATC
Organism: Avena sativa; assembly: GCA_916181665.1. Classification (NCBI taxonomy): domain Eukaryota; kingdom Viridiplantae; phylum Streptophyta; class Magnoliopsida; order Poales; family Poaceae; genus Avena; species Avena sativa. The sequence goes on from OV702279.1 coordinate 319,801,933, forward strand.
ACTCCACCATGATTGTCTCCACCACGAATAACAACTACAACTATTGCTAACTACTTAGCGATAAAGTAAAGCTATTACATGGCGTATAAGAAGTTGACACGCAGGTCATATACAATTATAAAGACAACCATACGGCTCCTGCCGGTTGTGAACTCATCGACATGAAAGTCGTGAAATATTACAAAACATGATCATTGCATACATCTCAATTCATAAACATCATGTCTTGGGCCATACCATATCACAAAACACTCCCTGCAAAAACAAGTTAGACGTCTCTACTTTGTTGTTGCATGTTTTACGTGGCTTATGGGAGTAACAGGCTAAGAATGATCCTTACCTACGGAAAGCCACAACGGTGATATTATGGTTGCTAACATCCGTTGTAAATCCCAAGACTACTATAGTGAGAGAAACTGACATCCACCATCCGCATGTGTGGAACAAGCCACACGTCAGGTGCGGAGCCGGTCTCGCGAACGAGGTCGCGTAAAGTTGTCCTAGACCACTTCGATCTCACTATGCCGCGCCATAAGAAATACACAGCAAGAGGTTTGCAAAACATCAACGCCCGCAACAAGCATGTTGCGTTCTACTCGTGAAACACATCTACACATAGATCTAGCTCTGATACCACTGAAGGTTTTCGCAGCATAGTAAATCAAAAATTTCCTACTGATGCGAACAAGAAAGACAAGATCTAATCTAGGAGATGTAATCAATGAGAGATATTGATGAGATCTTCATACCCTTGAAGAAATCGCACAGCAGAAACGTTCAACAGAACGTGGTTAACGTAGTCGTACTCGTCGTCTCCTCCTCGCGATCCGATCCTACGCCGCAAGTGGCGGCGCCTCCGAGAGATGCACACGTACGGTATAGCGACGTCTCCTCCTTTCCTTGGTCCAGCAAGTATGGTGGAGAGATAGATTGGATCTGCAGCACAACGGCGTGGTGCTTATGGTGGAGAGTTTCTGCGGCAGGGCTTCGCCTACGCGCAGTCGGGAGAGAGAGAGGTGGAGGGGCAGCAGTTGGACGGCAGCTAGGGTTGGAGTGGGGGAAGGCTGCGCCCCTGCCCTCCTTATATAGGGGGCTGGCTGGCCCCTTGACCCCTCCTCCAAGCCCTAGGGCGGCGACCCAAGGGGTGGAGTGGGGGGCAAGTCATCCCCCCTCTTTTGGAAGGTTCCCTTAGGGTTTCCCCTAAGGGCTGGCCGGCTGGGCCTTAGGGGCCTTGTGCCCCTGGCCCAAAGTGGCCAGGGCACTTCCCCTTAGACCCACGCAGGCCTCCGACAAGTGGTCCCACGTTGGTCCCACTCCGGAACCTTCTAGAACCTTCCGGTACAATACCGATAAACTCCGAAACGATTCCGAAATCCAAAAACTGCTTTCCTTCATATGAATCTTATTCTCCGGACCATTTCGGAACCTCTCGTGATGTCCTGGGTCTCATCCGAGACTCTGAACAAAAAACTAAACTAATTATCCATTCTATCCTAGCGTTGATGCACGTTAAGTGTGTGACCCTACGGGTTCGAGAATATGCAGACATGATCTTCTATCAATAATCAACAGCGGGATCTGGAAACCCATATTGAATCCCACAATTCATCGATGATCATATCGGATGAACCACGATGCCAGGATTCAATTAATCCCATATATGTATTCCCTTCGTCACGCGATATTTTACTTGCCCGAGATTCGATCGTTGGTATCGGCATACCTAGTTCAATCTCGTTCACAACAAGTACTTTACTCGTTTCGTAATCCAATGTCACTTTGTGATTAACTCCTTAACCACGTGCTTGCAAGCGGTGTTGATATCAATTACCGAGTGGGCCTGAAGTATATCTTTCCGACCCGAGAGGGACAAATTCCATCTCGATACATACAACCCAACAAGTACTTTCTGATCACCTGAGAGACACCTTTATGATCACCCTCACATAGGATGACGTTTGATGACCTCAAAGCTTTCTTCCGATACCAGGGAGTTGTATTATCTCATGGTCTAAGGAATACAATACTTGACATAGGAAAAAGCTTCGCAAAGATGAACACAATGACATGATCTAATTGCTCTGTTTAATTTGGGTCTGTCCATCATATCATTCTCCTAATGACATGATCTCATTATTAATCGACAACTCATGTCTATGGTTAGGAAACCTTAACCATCATTAATCAATGAGCTAGTCCATAGAGGCGTACTAGGGACACGGTGTTGTTCATAAACCACACAAGTACCAAAGTTTCCGCTTAATACAATTCTAGCATGGAATAAAAACTTTATCATGAACAAGAATTATAATAATAACATCTTTATTATTGCCTCTAGGGCATAATTCCAACAGAAGAAGGCCTCCAGGATGATCTCTCCCCTCTGTCTCCCCTCTAGCAGGGTGCCGGGAAGAGCTTCAGATCCCCTGATCTAGGGACGATGGTGGGGACGGCTACAGACTGTTTCATGGAGATTTGGTCGGGTACTTAGGGTTTCTGCATCGGGGTGCTTTTATAGGTGAAGGGGCAATGTCGGTGGGCGCCCGAGAGGCCCACACCTAGGGCTGGCGCGCCCCCTGGCCGCGCCGCCACAGGGTGTGGCTGCCTCGTGGGCCCCCTTCGACTGCCCTTCGGACTTCGTGTTCCTTCTGGTAAAATATTAACTTTGGCTTTTGACCCGTCTAATTCCGAAAATATTTCTTTACTAGCTTTCCTGAAACCAAAAAACAACAGAAAACAGGCAACTGACACTGCGGCATCTTGTCAATAGGTTAGTTTCAGAAAGTGTATAAAAATACCTCAAAGTATAGACAAAACATAAGAAAGACGATACAAAACAAACATGGAGCATCAAAAATTATAGATACGTTTATGACGTATCAGGTGGCGAGAATCCCAGAAAGGCGATACACAGCTTACCCAGGTTTAGATCCCACAACTATGACGGAATCCTGCTCCTATGGCAATCACTATATCGACAATATGTCGAGTTACAGAGATTACAAGGGTTGAGTCTATCGACTTGATTTGTGTTGTTCCCTAAAGGCTCCTATAAGTCCGACTTATAAAGACGCCAAAACGTAGGGTTATAGAGAATAGTTCTAACTGGATAGGTTACAGAGTCCTACACTAATACAACATAGTTCTACATGTCTTGCACTCTAAGGCTTCGTCTTCGTCTATGTCGGCGCACATAGCCTTCCTGGATCCGGCTTAGGCCTCTCTTCTGGATTCCTCTAACTGGGTCGCCCGACAGGCCATAGGCCTTGCCACCATCTATGAGCCACCGGGTTAGTTGGAGTAAGGTCATATGCTATGATTAGCCCATTATCAATATCCCCAACGGCAATGACTGGTCTACAGCAAAGGAGGCCAATGCCAAAGTGATGGTCGACTCGTTGGTATAAATGTACTTATTGTTTAAATACATATTTTAAAATGTAAAAAAATATAAAAATATTTTCGTGTACATCCAAATGTTTTATGTTTGCATACAAAGTTTTGGCGGAAAAGAATTTTTTATGGCTTATTATGTAATAAGATACAATTTTCGATGCTACACAAGATATTTTTTTTTGTCTTTTATACGCAAGCCACAAACGGTATTCTTTTCTTGCGAAACTTTGTGTTCCCAAAATAGAATGTATTTTTTAACATTTATAAATACATTTTCTATGGATTTATTATAATTATTTTCATTCATATATGTCAGTTTTGGTGAATTGACAAAATCTAGACAAAATGGGGCAGCCCTCTTGGCGATAGGAGTGAGTTAGCTAGATCTTCCAAAGTTTTTTTGTTTGAGATTTGCCGCGCGGCGGGCAGGCGTTTTTCGCGCAGGGTAAGCCTCGATTACTCGCCGCGTTCCCGATGTCCCGTCGTGTAGTGGGCTGAAAAACGGAAACGCGTGAAAAATCAGAAGCGAGCTACTAGAGCAGAACGGCCCGTTTCCCTGACTGCTGATAAGCGATGACGGCGTGTCGACGTCGGCGCTTGCGTGCCTATCTTGTGAACCACTAGGGTGCTGCTGGAACAAAGCAAAGTCCAAACGTGACCTGGTTGGTTGGTCACAGAAAAGGTTCGCTCCACACACACGGAGAAGTTGATCCGTAGGAAGATTGAAAGGAAGACATGAAACATAGCGACGACCTAATTAACCATTGGGGTACTCCTGATCCTGCCCCTTTTGAAAAATCGAAAATCGTATTAAATGAGCTGTAAAAAAATCTTAATTTTTTTTTTGCATGCAGAGGCTGCACGCATGTATGTGCCTGTTTTTTTGCATATCGAAACTTGAAACTACATAGTTTAGACAAAATTGACATAGTAATTAAGAAGGAACCCACAAGTTACAATCTTTCCTGTAATTAACTTAGTTTTCAGATAACTATGTAACTTAATAGTAGTATGATAAGTACGTATAGCCGGGTTCAGAACTCGTATCCTGAAAATTCACGTTACGGTTCCTGACCATACTATGTCATGCCCACGAGTGTTTGATTCTAGCCACACCTGAGATAAGATTTTTCATTGTGACAGTCAACATCTATTTGTTCGCATACACATAGAAATATGGCAAGATTCCCTTAACAAGCCAAAGCGTGAATAAAGACGTGTGCACCTAATACTAAGCAAGTTAGGCAGGGCCAAAAAAAAAGTACAGTATGATAGACTTATAGTGAAAATAGCCTTCAACCAAACAGACCCTCGCTAACCTTACCACGTGCCGCTAAGTGTTACTGTACGAAGCAACTCGCAAGCGTCAGCTGGATAACCACTTGGAGAATCAGAATGCATGCGCTGCCCAACCCATGCTACATGCTTGTTTTGGCGAGTCTATATTAAAGGTGTGTTTGGTTTGTGTCTAAGTTTGTCCCACCAAATATTTGGCTAGCCAAAATTTTGATTAAGGCTTTGCTTGCTATAAGTTGGTCAACATTGGCTAAAAAATTAGTGTTGTTAGTGAAGCATTGACATGACAAAAAGTTGGCAATAATCCAAACAAAAGCCTATGTTTTGGTTATGACCAAAATATTGGTAGGGTAAACTTTGCCCACAATCCAAACACACCCTTAAGACTCCTCTAGCGCAAGGAAAAGTAACTTGATATACTCTGTCCGTTTTGAAATAAGTGACTTAAATTTGTCTAAATTAATATATATCTAGATATGTTTTAGTGTATACATATATCGAAATCTAGAGAAATTAAAGTCACTTATTTTAAGATATAGGGAGTATCTGGTACAGTACAGACAAGTTAGCTCACCGACAAAATAAAGCAAAACCCCAACCGAAGAATCAGGCTTAGTTTACAGGTGGGCTGCTTTGGATGATGATGAAAGGGACGCGTTATCAGCAGCCAGCCAAACTATACCCTCAGTTTACACCTACTTTAATCAAGTCTTCGGAAAAGATCAGAAACTTTGCGTGCTTCCGAGTCATAACAAACTCGTTCACCGAGTTGGATCTTCCACCAAAAAATAACTACTCGTACTAGTTCAAAACAAAACAAAAAGGAACTTCATCTGGAGGTTGGAGATTAACGCCCGGAGCATATAAAAATCCTCTCTTTTTTTTTGGCAAGAAGAAAACAAGGGACGATAGCCTCCAGCTCCAAGGAAGGAGTAAAGTACCCAATCCCGGCAGGCAGTCAAGCTAGCCACCCGCCCTGCTGTAGAACTCCCTGTTCCTCTTTGGCTGGCCGAAGCAAACGAGGAGGGGGGCCGCCTCAGTCCTATCCGATCCAATCCGATCCGCGGAGGAAAAGCCAAAGGTCAGAGCCACTTCTTCCTATCCTGTACTGTGATGAACCTTCTCTCTTTCCTTCTTGCAAAAGATGTTCTTGTTGGGCAGGCGGGGCTAATAATTCGTCCCGGTGTTCTAAATCAAGAACACGGATTCCATCTCCCCCCTGCCCTGCGGATAATAATATTGTTCTCTTGTAAAGGGATTGAGGTTAGGTTTGCTTGTTCGTATTTATGCGAAGGTTTGTTTTAGGCTGGGATCGAGTCGAAGACGGGTCTCGCCACTAGATTGTTTCACGCTCAATGCCGCGTGAATCTCGAGCGGGTGCGGGAACTGGTCTCTTGTTTTTTGTTCTTCTTTTGGGGGGAATATATATGGTATCCTGTTCTGCGGAGAATGGAATCGGCACCTGATTCTTGGACCGAGAATCTTGGCTCTTCGATCTCTGCCTCCCCTTCTCGGAGATCTCGGTTTCGCCTCGTCTTTCAGTTGGGTCTTCTCTTTAGGACAGCTTCGCCGCTCCTGCTCCTAAAGAACCAAAATTTATGGGCTAACAATTTTTATATGATGCAAAACCTAGCGTTGTTCTTCTACTTGTTCTTGCTCTGTTGTACGATATATGTTTGGTTGCGATTGAGGAGTGAAATTTAGTGACAGATGGACACCATATCACCTTGCTCCACTTCTTGATAAAATTGTTCCTGAGATGCTGCACTTATGCTCATACATGACAATTTACATGTGGTTCACTTGTTGGGGATTTGTACAGATCACCCTTTAACTAACTCATGGTGCTCGGTTCACAGATTCCACTCTTGCTCGTGGTGTGCCACACTTGATCTACGGAAGGACTTGCGCTATGGCAGAAGCTACCGTCACGAGGTACTGGTGCCATGAATGTGAGCAGGCCGTTGAGGAGGCCATGGTGGAGGAGATCAAGTGCCCAGTATGTGACAGTGGATTTGTCGAGGAGATGATCGGTGAGCACTTTGAGGCATTGGCAAGTCAGCTATCAGAGCAAGGGCTCTCGCAGTGGGACCCGATGGACAACTCTTCTGAGCAGCCAGGATTGACGATGGGGGACAGTGATGATGAAGATAGTAGTGATATAGGCCGTGAGTTTGAGGGTTTCATCAGAAGGCATCGGCGGGCATCGGCACTACGCCGTGTGCTTGATAGCATCCAGGATGACCTTAGAGATGACCGGGAAAGGGACAACTCCATTCTGATCAGTGCCTTCAACCAGGCCCTCGCTCTGCAAGGTGCAGCGCTTGACCCTGATGAGGACCGAGGCGACAATGGCAACTCGGGCAATGATGATGGGTTGCTAGAGGAGTATGTCCTCGGGGCAGGGCTGAGTCTGCTTCTTCAACATTTGGCTGAGAGTGACCCAAGCCGGTATGGCACCCCTCCTGCAAAGAAAGAAGCGGTCGAAGCGCTGCCCACTGTCAAAATCGAAGAGGCTGTCAGCTGTTCAGTCTGCCTTGATGATCTTGAGCTAGGGTCCCAAGCTACGCAGTTGCCTTGTGAACATAAGTTTCACTCTTCTTGTATCCTGCCATGGCTTGAACTCCATAGCTCCTGCCCGGTTTGCCGGTTCGAGCTGCCATCTGATGAGACAAAAGACTTGAGTGAGCCTAGCAACATTGATCGAATAGAGGGCAGCCAGGAGGAGGTCGAAGCTGATGGCCCTGCAAATGACAGCGAGGACAGTAGCAGACCCTGGGCCATTGTTCCTTGGTTTAATGGACTTTTCTCAACGCCTGAACCACAAAATGTCAGAGGTTCTTCTACCGACCAGCAGCTGCCTCCTGCTTCTGGAACCAACCCAAATGCAGGGCATAGTTGATCTCATCCACTGCCGTGACTTGTGAATAATGATCATACATCTGAGAATGGTGATGCGACGTTGTCAGTAGAACTCTTCTTTTCATCTATCTGGGTACAAGATTGTGACTGCTTTTGACATATGATTTGCGCTCATTTCGCTTTGCTTCGTTTTCATAGTTAAGTCATGCTCTCCATATTATTGCACCATTTTCTTTATTTCCTTTGGCGTGGAGATTGATGCATGCACGATCTATCTTGAGCTAGTTCTAGTCTTAGTTCATTTGTAAACATCGACCAGAAAGCAACCTCTCTAAATCATTCTTGTTGAAAAGGTTATGAGTAGGGTCATAGGGAAGTGAAGCCAATATTGTGAATACATTAATGGAGGTATTGTTGCCACAGTTATACATCTGGTTGAAAAACTGGCATTTTTTTACGGTGTCACTTCAACCCTATTCCTCCAACAGGTAGCTACTTGTTGAGGGGTGAACTGGAAACTGTTCATTGTGTATCATGACTAACTTACCACTTATCCGGTAATGATGTTTTTCCATGGATAGGCGTTCTCTTGGTATATAAACCTTTGAATGGTGCATGTTTCATATGTTTTTGGTATCACAGAAAGTCCTATTCCTATGCTTACTTGTGACAGTCATCAGCTCCAAGTTGATTGCATCCTCTTGTTTTTTAGCCCACATCATTGCTCATTCTCTTAGTGGATGCTATGGAAACGAAATGATACGATATCTAAGATGATCGCATCTAAATCTAAACCAGTCTGTTCATCTTTAAACAAGCAGCAAATGCTCGGTTCAACTCAGGACCGCGGCGGCGACAGAGATAAAAAGAATGGCGAGCTTAGTGGCTGTGGGATCTATGCTTGCCTTTGCATTATGCATCTGATTATTATTCCTGAAATTTCAAGAGGTGCTTATAAGCATTGTTTGATATGAAATTCTCCAATGTGGCACTAATCAATGGTGTCTGGATTAGCTTTCGATTCTCGAGCATCAGGTGCAAAAAGCTGTTACCATGCCTGGATTCTAGAAATCGGCTAAATCACCAGTTCAGAGTCATAACTGGTTTCTCTTTACCATTAACTGATTTGCCTTTGTGCAAGTAGTTCATATGAGTTTTGCAGTAAACGCTGCAATTTTTCTGACCAAGGATCGTCATGGTTGCTATTTAAGCCCTTTTCAGTTTCGAAGGTCGGAGCAGAACATCATAGACTAACCCCTGTATAATCATAGACTAACCCCTGTATATTGAGCTTTGCAGCAAATCTGATAGGTTTCAAAACTGTTCACGTATGGAGTGATGCAAACATCACCCACCGAAGGCCTGAACCCCGGTGAACCGTCAACCAATGACAGTATTGCTGCTGATCATAGTAACTCATATAAAGCCCTTGGACCTCCAAAAAATGGACACATACAGAATTTCACGCGTGATAACGGCATTGCCTTATTTACAAAGAATCATAGTGCATTTGGTCCAGCAAACAAAGAACAGCTTCTTCACAAGCAGTTAAGTGCATGTAACTAGAACTAGAATGGCATGTGGAAAGACTTGCATACCTCCATCTACATCCACCTATCTCTATCCTAAATCTAATCTCCAGCGTGCAGCAGCGTGGGTCTACGATGCCATTGCATCCCCCAACTTTCGGTAGCCAGCTTTAGAGTGCGAGCTGTGGAGCACCCTGCATATCACGATCGTTTTCATTTTCTACCTATCAGGTGGAAGAAGATTCGCCCATGTCGATCCTGCTACAACAAGAATTTGCAAGGTCAAATTGCTAGACGTGGTTAAAGAATTGTTAATATTTTGCAAGAAGTTGTGAGTTACTCGTTGCGCCAAATCATGAACATATGGTATGTTAAGTGGAAGTTTCTCAAAATGAAAATACTGAGACTTAAGGACGCACCTAGGTCAGGCTAGGCTAGGTGGAGCTTGTTGATCGGTACCATCTGTACCAGGCAGATAAATCCTAATGGAACCTACTCCGTAACACCCAAGAATGTGATAACAAGGTAACTAAATCTGCGATAAACCAGGAAGCGAAATGTGGCACAACTGCGTACAATCTAAGGGGAATATTGCTCATGAAAACGACAGATGTTAATCTGATCATTGGAATATGAAAAAGATAGCAAAATCAAAAGCACTGACCAGGATTGAAAATACCATATGCTCCCAAGATGCTCCCAATAAAGAATAAAAAAGATGTCCCTCTCAATCACCTCAATATAATCTAATTTCACTCACAGATTTCATTGAAACAAATCTAACCATATGGCATAAGAACACACATACAGCTATAAACAAGGTAAAAAAAAAGTCTGGAATGCAAATTTGGCATTAGATACCATATCAGAAACGGATCCTTTCAGGTGCTTCCCCGATGCCCGTGAACTGCAAGAGCATCACATAACCACTAGATCAGACTAGTTGCTCAACGAGCATCGCTGAACAGTAACTATCAATAAGTGTAAGATAGTCGCCGCCGTGATAGTTTATTTTGCATGCTCAGGCAGCATATATTCTCTGAAAACCACAGAAAGCTGTAGTGCTGTGCAAGGAATATTGAGATTAGGATGTGGGCAAGGAGCATCAGCAAAAAGAAATAAAAACTGGGCATCTAGGAGCATTGATTGGAAAGAAAATGGGGTATGAAAAGCATAGCTCACCGAAATTGTGCCTGCAACTTGAGGTTGAACACAGATGCCGAGGACACTGAGAAAAGAACTGATGCCGTGGCGCTTGAATGAAGAACTTCCATTTCGTGAGATAAGTAGCTCGTGCAATTGGGATGCGCCATTCATGATTGATTCCAATTGGATTTGTACTTTGCTTTATTTGCCACCAACGACCAATTTATAAAGGATGATTGGAAAAGGAACAAATCGTGTACTAGTGTACTCTTCTGAGAGAAAAAGGATCAGAAACTTGAAAGGCATTTCAGTTTTATTGGCAATGGAAAGATTCTTAGACGAAAGTAGTTTTCTTGTTTACCAAAAAAGCACACACAAAACTCTGACCAGTGAATGTTATGCCTTCCATTCCTCCCTACCAGCTGCATCAGATTCTTTTGTTTTCTAATAAGTTTGTCTGATCATCAATTACCATGCTGGTGACTGTGTACTCCTTACTTCATGCAAGAAATTCATGCAGTAGCCTTTTATTGAACAGACAAGGCTCTCTAGGCTGGCAAAGATGCACAGGCAACTAACATGAAAGAGGTTCAAAGACGCTAGAGCAGAAAGCTTCAGGTCAATATATAACCTACAATTCTAGAACAGCTCCCAGGACCAGTCTCTTGCGAATGAATATTCTCCTACAAGCTGAAGCTGCTTTGCAAAAGATGGAAGAGCAAAGGATGATTCTCTGGATTCTTCTTTTGATAACTTCTTTACATGTTGATAGCAAGATAGCCCAACCTCCAGTTCAAATAGCATTAAATACCTGATAGGTATCAATTGGCATTCCGTACTACATATGCGCACATTAATAAGCAGAGTAATGGAGTAAACCCGGTAATTTTATGAATGGTAAACTTAAATAGCAGTAGTGTCATAAATATCAGGAAATGAAAAGTAGATGTTCTCTGATAAAACCTTCCGGGTCTTACTTTTGGGAAGACGGAAGAAAGATGTAGCATAGAAAGAAAGTTATGGTTACTGACTTACCATTGCCAGTTACTAGCAAAGGAAGATCTTAATGGAAGTGGCAAGGGTTCAGTGGAGCAGCATCAGTGATAGTGAAGCAGAAAGAAGGATATTCTGATAGCTCATCCTCCTAAGTCCAAAAGACAATTAAATTGTCACAGCTGAAAAAGTCTCGCCGGTGGTCCCAAGTGTCGACATGTACCACTGACACAGTTCTAACGAGGTGCCACTTAAATTTACACACAGAAGAACTTGATAACTTGATTTCCTTTTTATACTTTCCTTTATTATGCATGACGATGAGGATAACTCGGTTCCTTCTCTATCAGTATTTCAAAGAAAGAATTATAAAGGCATGAAGTAAACTTGATGAAACGCGGATAAGTTTGACAAACTTGACTACAGGTACAGGAAGAGAACAAAACCAGATCAAGAGCTGCCGAACATATGTCCTTGTGAACCCGAAATAATTTTATTGTAATTGCACCCATGTTATGTTTTAGAAGGAAAAGAGAGGGAGGGAGGAAATAGAACCTCTACTTTTACTTAGAACTCACACGTAGCTTTTCAGTGCCTTGGTTAGAAGAATGATTGCAATAAGGCAGCTGCCTATGTTTGCATAAAGTACTGAAATGATGAAGGTTGTGTAACGCATACAGGATCATAGCACATAAGTACTGTTGTTTGACTAGTGATGATTAAAAGCAAGTGGTCTGGTTCAAATGGAGCTTATCCCGCGTAAAGAGCATAAGCTTCTAGGTCCATACTTTTCTGGACTAAAATGAGAATATGTACTAATCTTAGGAAAGGACACTGACGGAACTTATGCTTGTTCACATTCTATGCACTTTACAGTAGTATAAAGGACAGAATAAAATTAGCAGAAAATTGCGCTTGGGTGTGTAAGATGCCACTCTCCAAGACGGCAATAGGTATCAACTAATTAAAAAAATGTCATTGTTTTGTTTGAACAAAATATACGCATACAACATTCCACTATGAACATTAAATTCATTAGTCATGTTAAAGTGCTCCTAAACCCCAACTAAATGACTCTCATCAGCTAAGATAACATAGAAGCTGCACATATATTTCCACCTGGTGAAAGGCGTGATTCAAAAAAGGCATCTTTCCCACTCCAAGCAGATAGCAGATAGTATGCCAGAAAGCAACGCTCAAAAGATAAACTAATCCAGTCATAGGTATTTATTCTATACATACACTGCTACTGATCTTAGGAGTAAAATGGCTAAAGTTTTCACATAAAAAATGCAGAGATACAGGATTAGGCACCATTTTTTAGGGGTACAAAGTTGATGTTTCTTAGCAGGCACAGGTTGAAAATAAGAACTGATATTTTGATTTTGGTTATTGTTTCCAAAAATAACTAAGGACAGCATCTTCTGTCAGTTGGGTTAAAGATTGTTCCTTTGCTGTTTGTTCCAAGATGCTCGATTCTATGTTTCTCCATATAAGGAGCCCCTCACAAGGCATTCCTTATCAACCTGAGAAGACCAAAAGGGTATCAACAGGCTTAAGCTCGCTTGGACAATTGCGCTGGTATCCATCTTGCCAGTAGGGAAGTACTCATATAGAGTTTCAACGTGCAAGGACAAAGAAGAAGGAACTGGAGAACACAAGTAAGAAGTTGGTTAAATATTTTGGCCGCCATGTTTCCATTGTTCTAAAAAATTATTTCCATTCTATAGCAGAAGATGTATCACCAACATCAAGGCCCTAGTGAGCTCTTCACTACTAGGACAACCTTTCCAATGGAGCGGCATCTATTTCTGCATGGAGGAAGTACACAAGGAGATTCCGGGCTAGTTCTCTCGACCGATGCAAAACCAAGGCTGAAATGGACACCAGAGTTACATCAGCGATTTGTAGATGCGGTCAATCAATTGGGTGGAGCAGAGAGTAAGTATTTGATTCTTAAATACAAAGATAAAGAAACCAGCTGATTCTTACACTCATGTTCATCACCCAGAAGCTACTCCAAAAACAGTCATGAGGCTTATGGGCATTCCAGGACTTACCTTGTATCATCTGAAAAGCCACCTCCAGGTACCTGATCATCAGAAATTCTCCTGTTAAAAATAGTACCCATAACTGCAGAACAAGTCATATATAGTTTCTTGCTGTTTCAGAAATACAGGCTCAGTAAGAACCTCCAAGCTCAAGTTAATGTTGGGACAACCAAGAATGGTGAGCCAAAGTTTAATAACTTCCATAGTTCCATCTTTACCATTATAATAAAATCGTATGATAACACACAAGTAACAAAAATTTGCAGCCATAGGATGTTCAGTTGTGGCTGATAGCATGCCTGGAACAAGTGTACCAGCAATGATCAATACAAATGTCATTCCACAGGCAGAAAAGTAAGAAAATAGGCCATGCAGTTTAGAATAGTTTTCATGTGAATATTGAAGTAATGATTTCTTTTACTGGTGCCAGAACTATTCAAATTGGTGAAGCCTTACAGATGCAGATTGAGGTGCAGAGGCAGTTAAACGAACAACTCGAGGTGAGGTACTGAAACTAATTGTGTAATAGACTATGATATTATTCACTAGATGCATACAGTAGATGGAAATTGATATAACCTAAGTCGAGGTTCCAGCTACCACCCTCCGGTGCCAACCAAAGAGAAAATGATTATGTATTCCAAATATTTCTTTGACTTCTGTGAATGCTGCGCTTCGCGGCGGGAATGACCCCACACAACAAATTACAACCTAGGAATTAGAGAAACCAAAGAGAAGAAGGCAATCTAAGCATTTGACGTCACTCACTTAATTCTGATGCAAGATACCTTCTTCTGATTTAGCAGCAATCTTTCATTAAATTACAACAAAGCAACATATCATGTATTCAGTGTTTAGAAGATGATCTATCGGTACAGTGTTCCTAACCTGAAATTGAATTGGCAACAGGTACAACGGCATCTGCAATTACGGATAGAAGCCCAAGGGAAGTATCTGCAGGCAGTTCTAGAGCAGGCGCAAGAGAGCCTTGGAAAGCAGAATTTGGGTCCTGCAAACCTGGAAGATGCAAAAATGAAAATATCAGAACTAGTCTCACAAGTATCAAATGAATGTTTCAGCAATGCAGGAACAGAAATAAAAGAAAGTTCAAGTATGCACAGACTAGAACCAAGGCAAATCCAGTTTTTAGAAAGTTCAACCAATAACTGTTTGACTGCAGCTCAAGGATTCATCAATGAGCATAGACTACGTAGCCACGGAGTGCTCAAAGCATATGATGATAGTTCAATATTTTGCAGAAAACAATCTCCTGACCATGAATATCAATTTCCCCTCAATAGAAGCCTTAGCGAGCGTAGAATGGGTCAGTTGCACAATGTGAACCAGTACCACAGAGCAGAGTTTGGAAGTGAGAGTGACACAGAGATTCAACAGGAGTATATTACACCTCAAAGGAATGGCAGAGGCAGCACCACCAGCTCAGCATCAGGAAGCAAAGAAAGAGATGCAGACCGACTATATCTTGAAGAACCAAACTGCAAGAGACAAGTGGTCGACCATCCAGGTTCTGGGAAGAAACTTGATCTGAACACTCAAAACACTGATGATAACGATCAAGGTTATAGGCATTTTGATTTAAATGGCTTCAGCTGGAGCTGAATTGCTAATAATATGCAATATGACCAAAGAGGAGAGACGAGCATACAGATAATTTCTCCTGGCATTTCGCATCACTATTCGGTGATTAAACTGCATATGTCGAGGAAAAAGTTACTAGTACATAAGAGTTAAATCATTGAGTACAGGAAGTGAGGTGTTATGGATCAGCAATTATATCCATGTAAAGAATACCATTTTCTAAATTCAAGCAGTAAGAATATCAGGAACTACTAGAGCCTTACAGACCCAAACTAGAAAGTGTGAAATACCCATCCATGTATTGAATACCAATTTTCAAATTTAAAGCAGTAAGAATAACGGGAACTAGCAGAAGCTTACCGACCCAAATAACACTATAAAATCAATTTAGCGACAGCCAATATGGAGAGGCTTCCAGCTCAACACAGGTTGAAACAGAAACAAAGAGTTCATAAATCAATGCATGTTTATGGTTTACAAACACAAGTAACATTTCAGAGAAGCATGTGTAGAATAGAAATGGAAGTAAATCCCCCACAAACGTTGCTGTTTCACAGCAGAGACACAGCCACCATATAAACTGACTCGCCCACATAGCATAAACGGCGTAAAGCCTGTCCCTGCACTTATTTATATATGAACAGGCAACATCCACTTATTGCATAATCCAAATAAAAACCTGCTACTCAAGGAGCAAGCTATGTAGTGCATGATATATAAAGTCATAAGACATGTATCTATTCCTTTGTTCCTCTCCTTATTCTCAGCTATACTTGCTACAAGCGCAGAGCACTGTATTTTGTATGTAACTAGAAATACTTATTACTATGGAGCAGTAAAAAGAGTATAGCTGCTTCAGGGCTTCTCCGGCCTCCAGGGAAAAGCGGGAGGCGTTTGGGAAGTTTGTGAAGCCACTACTTCTTGATCCGGCGCACCTTCTTGGCGCCCCAGACCTCCATCCTCCCCTTGGCGCAGCCGCAGGGCGCGCGGAAGGTGAGCACGGTGCGGCCGTTGGGTGGCGCCATCTTCCTGAGCTCGGCCTCGAGCTCCCGGTGCTCCTCTCCGAGCTCGACGGGCCGCGCGGCCGCCCCTGCCCCCGCGGCCGCGGCGAGCAGGGCGGAGGCTCGCCCCGCGGCCGAGAGCGGCGCCAGCCTCCCGCGCACGCACTCCTCCGTCTCGAGCTGGATGTCGAACTCGACGGCCTTGCGCAGGCCGCGGCAGCGGGGCCTGCCGCACTTGCGCGCGTGGTGGCCCGCCGCCTCCCAGGCCAGCAGCCCCGCGACGGCGGCCACGGCGGCGCCGGCGCCCGCGGCGAAGGCGACGTAGGAGTAGGGCTCGTCCGGGTACTGGCGCACCAGGTCCGCGGCCTCGTGCGCGAGAAGCCTGGCGTAGGGCGCGGCGAGGAAGGCGAGCGCACCTAGGACGGCGAGGAGCGCGAGGACGTCGAGCGCCGCCGTCGGGGGCGTGTGGTCGCAGAGGGAGGTGAAGAGCCTCCGCCGCGACGAGGCGGAGGAACAGGAGGACGAGGTCGCGCGGCGGGGGCGTGGGCGGGAGCGGTGGGAACACGGGGATGGGTGCGTGCAGGAGGAGGGGGAGGAGGAGGAGGCGCGGCGGCGGTGCTCGAAGGCGCGGAGGAACTCGATGAGGCTGCGGCAGTCCGCCATGGCGGAGGGCGAGGGCGAGGTATCGGAAATGGAATTTGGGATCGGGATCTAGGGGACGCCGGCCGGTGTGTGGGTTGGACGCGACGCGAACCGGTTGCGTTGCGTTGCGTCGCGGGAGCCGGGAGGGATCGGGATCGGCGGCCCCCTCCCCCCTGGCCCTGGGTATTTTTTGACGGAACTCGGTTGGTGAGCGGTTCGTCTCGTCTCGTCTCGGTCGACGTCCCGTGACGTGCCCGGCGACGCCGCGTAACGTGTTTGCGTGGACGAATGATGCGGAACCAACCAAGAGAGCCTTTCGTCGGTTTCCTCCCATCGTGTTTGGACTGTTTCTCGTGGGGTTCTCTCGCTTGCGAGGTTCAACACCGCATGCTTACACGCCATTCTTTTCTTTTCTTTTCTTTTGCGGGTTTATTTAGACCAAATCCAGTGTGAAAGTGAAGCTTATAACTCAGTACAGATAAATCTGTGACACTTATATTCCTAAATGGAGGAAGTAGACCCGTTTGTTGGAATAACAAAGAAAACATAAATCATTCGGAAAGTATCTTTGACTCCTAAGCACCGGAGCTCTCTTTATTAAAAAAATAAAAATCATATTTTACATGTTTCATAAATATCTGCAAATAATTTCAAACATAATCAATATTGTATCCTACAAGCATACAAAACCGTGACGTGAAACTCTTTGTATTTTGACCTACACAAAAATGACAAATCTGATAAAATTTAGGGATTTGAAAACATACTTGCACGGTGTAAGATCGCTCCTTTGTAAAGAAAAGGATCCCTGTGATTGCAATGCTAGTCCCTGGATCAATGCTAGCATCCACAGTTTAAGATGAAGTACACAGAAACAAATGTCATTATTACAAGTCATTCCAGAGACAAACTCGGTCTTTTACAAACTCCATGGCCATAGGCCTAGTACAAGAGTTTAAATATGTAATAAGATAAATAAGTCTTCATCTTCATGTGCCACAGGCAAGCATGTTGAGTGTAGATTCATGACTCCTAATCATCATCAGAATAACCTGCAACATCACAAGTTACAGCCACAGTGGGTCAATACATTGGAATAATATTAGCAAGTGATACCTTAGTAGAATATTGGTGGACTAGATACTATATGCATTTTTGGCTAAGTGTAGCTTAGACTTGCTTTGCTCAAAATAGGTTTTGCCTATTAGTTGAAAACACCAAGTTTTTCTTTGTCAAAATCTTCCCCAAGGAACCACCAATAGATATTGGGATCCTTCACCCTTGTTCAACCATAAGTTTTTACTTAGAAAATTGGGATGAGGAGATTCTTGATAGCTTCCATGTCTTGATGCTCAAGTTGTCCAATACCAGGGACATGGCTAAGTACTTAGATTCTTCCATCTGCAGAGGTTGTGCACTTTCCCCACAAGACTTGATTTTCACCAAGACGGGACCTTTCAGAAGCCTTCCCTTAGACCAAAAGGGCGCGTTCCAACCTATCATCCCACTACCACCAACTGTCCAAATGGCTAAGTTATTGCAACATATATGATCCAGGCAGAGCCCATATTGCCAAGTGGTTGCACTAAAAGCTTCTTAACATTTGGCCTCTCAAACCCCTTTGTTCCTGGGTGGCTTTTCACAAGTGAGATACACAAGGTAAACCATAGAAATTGGCCTTGTGTAACCACTCAACATAACCCATTCCTTCCATTCCACCCAGGTGTTTCATTCTCTTAGTTATTTTATTAAACAAAAACATAGTCCAAAGACTTAGAAATATTTATTCATAGCATGAATATATAACCACCCTTGGTTGCTACTAGCTAGGCTAAGCATGGCATTGTTAAGACTTAGAAATATTTCTAGCAATTCTACAACTACTAGGATTTCCCAAGCATAGCATATAGATCAAAATAACCATGCAAGTCTAGCAAAATATTTCTAATGCATATTTGAAAATATAGGAATAAATCATGGAGCACCACTTGCCTTGGTAGTTTGGAGAGTAGCTACAATACTCACAATCACAATCACTATTTGCACCAAAATCTACACATAAAATGATAGCACCAAATCACATACAAAATAAATACAAGCAAAAATATATGGATGCATGCAATATGATATGTGATGATTTTCTATACTCAACAAGACAAGTGCACAGTACTGATTCATAAACAAATTCAAAACTTGCCAAACAACCATTATTTGAACACTAAAACATTTCCCAAATAATTGTTATACACAAAATAGGCCTACACATGTTTCTGTAAAAACAACCATTTTAACAGAGGCAAAACATTAAACACATTACATAGATGGAAAGGATTTTCTCTCCTGATTCCATTGATATAAAATTTGTCAAATTTGGACGTGGGATTCGAAAGTTATGAATTAAACAAAATCAAACATCTAATAGATCTAATTCAAAATTTTAAAACCAAACTCGTGCCACGCGGCGCTTTCTAACTGGCTGATACCGCTTCGCACCGGATCACGTTTCTGAACCGTTAGATCTAACTATAACGCGCGGCTCAGATTAAAACATACCGCTTCGCTTATGTTCTATCGTGTCCGCTAGATCTAAATCGAACGGCTCTCAGCGACTGACCAACAAGTGGCGGCGTTGGCGGCGGCGACAGGCGGCGGCACGCTCTAGCTGCAAGCTTGCCGGCGAGCTAGGTCGCCCGGGGAGGCGTGAGGATGCTCACCAGAATCGCCGTGACGAGGAGAAGCTCGATGTGTGCTCGGTTGGCGAAGGGGCGCTCGGAGTCGTCGCGGATTGCTCGTCGGAGTAGTCCCTGGCGATGGATGCTTCTGTTCGTCGACGTTGGCGATGCTCTGGGCCGCGCTAAGACGGGAGAAGGGTGCCATTAGATGCGCAGGACACTGGGGATCTCATGCGTATCAAACAGGGGAAGAGGGGAAGCTGGGACTTACGGGAAACGGTCGCCGGAGTTCTGGCAGAGGGTGGCGGAGCTCAGTCGTTGACGTTGCCGAGGCTACAGACCATGCGCGAGCAAACGGAGAGTGTCAGTAGGTGCGCACGGAGATGTAGAACAAGCCAGTATGAACCATAGACAGAGGGGAGTGCGGTGCTCACCGGAATTCGACGACAAACTCGTCGGAGCAGCGAGGTTGCGGTGAGGAATTCTCGCAGCCTGGGGGCGCTCTATGCTCGGGGTTTGGGGGAAAATGGAGAGGGGGTAGAGGGGGTTTAGGTAGCAAGGACGCGGGCATGATTTACTCAGGCATTGAACGGGAATTGACGCCACGAATTAAATAGGAAACGCCCGGCGTAATTTAGGGATGAACTGGTCGCTGGGTGGAGACGACGATAGTCGTGTGGGCCGTGGTTGTCAGCGAGAGATAAGGAGTGGGGGTGGGTCCAGACAGTCAGCGACTCAGTGGGTGCGGGTGCGAGTGAAAGAAAACTATTCGCGGGAGAGGGGTTGCTGGGCTATCTGGGTCGAGTTGGGCTGGGTTGGGCCAGATTGGCTGTTTGCTTATTTTTTTCCTCTTTATTCCCTTTTCTTTTTCTGTTTGATTTTCTAGAAATGGTTTTCAAACTCCATTTCAATTCAGTTTGAATTCAAACCTTTTCTAGATTTTTGTACAGTGAACTTTGTACTCAAATATGTGTCAAACACTTCTGTTTACTCAAACATATTTGGGTCATTTGGAAAATAAAATAAAACCAAGCCTTTAGGAGATATAATAATAGGCATAGATTTGGTTTTATTTCATACTTTGTTTTGAAAGTTTGCCCAAGCTTTTGGAAGCACTTAAGTTTGAATTCAAAACAATACTGAATACAAAAAGTACCTTTCTCAAAAGAAAGTAGCACTAAGGCTTGAGCTTATTAACATAAAATAATGAGCAACAAATGCTCCTGTTTTTGAAATGGTTTTGAAATGAAACCCTAAATGATCATGGATGCATGGATGATATGCATGAGTTTTGAAACATGATTTTAGGGATGTTACACACAGATCCACACTCTTATTTTTTTGTACAGCTTAGAATACATAACAATTGAGCACGGAGCACGTCTGCGCGAAAGTAGCAGATGCAAAAAACCTCCATCTCATCGGGAGCACCATGACGCTAGGCTGGCCAGGGCACGTGCTGCATCCATGTACTGTACGATGGCGCTGCCGATCTGACGGCCCAATCCTTCAGTCCCCCAAATTTGGAACGACCGATTCTGCCGCATTGCCTTGCTCCAAATTAGGTATTTCAATTTTTCGATTGATGTACAGTTTCAGCCCTCCTACTGCTTCTTTCTCGCATCTCACTGATGTTTCCGAACAGCCTCTTCCTGAAGGATAACGATGGTCTAGAAAATGTTTGTTTCTTTTTCTCTCTTGATGAGGAGACCATGTGTGGCATATTCCGCTCAACCGGCAGAAGACTTCTCAACTGTATATGTGATCTCTTTCACCAGTCCACTGTTGTCGAATATCAACTCCCAAAATTGCTTTGCAGCTTTCTGAAGGACTGGAGTTCTGCATTTAAACAAATGAGTTAGTCCACTCTTTACTTGTCTGATAAATTATTTTTTATGATTGAGATGAAATGAAACTATCTAAGATGGGAAAAGGCTCAAAACAACAGTGTAAGTGCAGAATACCAAGTACTAACCTGTATATTCCACTACTATATGTCATGCAATCGGTAGCTAGATTACTACTACTATATGAACAAGCAGATGTGAATGTTAAACTTCCAAGTGCTAACTTGTATATTCCACTTCATGGGCAAATGTAGTATTATCTGTGCTCAGAACTTCGAAGTCACAAACACAAGGTTTATACAAGGGAGAATCTAGATGGAAGAATTTATTGGTTTATAAAGGGGAGAATTGCAAAGTAACATTAATAGTGGAATCAAGCTATGCCATTATAGCTCACTACTGTCTATACTTATAAATTTAGAATATGGCTAACTGCTATATCTTGTACTTTCATATATAATTTTTATGACCTTTTGATATATGTAGGTGTTCTAGATTTTTCATACCTAGAACACCAAAATGAAGATGGAGATTTCCGAGAATCTGCTATGAGAAGTTTTTGCGGGTTATTTTTAATCTAACTGTAACTTATTCAGTAGGTCATCTGAAATAACAGTACTTTTGTTGTATGTAAATCATCTTCAGACATGTTAATCAAGTATATGTGACAGATGATGTTCTTATATATAAATGAAATTATCAATTGACAAGTCGACATTACCTTAGTTGTGCTTGAGAAGCTGCAAAACATTTAATTTAAAGTTTCCACAATTTTTGAAAGGTATACATATTCTCATACTAAGAGAAGATGATAATATATGAACCACATATGGTATTTCGAGATGAGCATTTATTTCATATTCAGATTTAATGATTAAACCTTCTGGTATGAAGCTGGTTACCAACTGGCCAGTGTCCGTCTTTTCTTTCCGTAGCTGGCTTTTGAACCCTTGACATGGAGAGGAATAATCTCATTTCTTTTACCATTAGCGGTTCGCATGATTTATTGGCCATTGGCCCTATTGAAAAACAAGAGAGACATGTCCGATTATTATATCCGAGATCCCGCTTCCTGTTTAGTATAGAGCATAGTTAATTATTGATAATGTCTTGTACTATGACTCTTCTGATAGCTGAGAATTTCTTTTGAAAGAGGTTTCGTAGTATCTCATAATTATAGGAACCTTTTGTTTGCAGGGATGATTTCAGAAGTATCATGGACATGTCATTGAGGAAGGTAGCTGATGTGGTGACAGGGGACTTGGGTGCACATTTTGGAGCCACGATTCCCCCATCCGGACTGCCCTTGGCGAAGCTCTTAGCCAGAATAGCTCAGCTGAGTTCAACGTTGCTCGAGGAACCAAGTAAGAACAAGCACATCTAGACTATTCGAAGTTTGCCGAAAGTGGACCTCTTCTGCACCTTGCTCTATGCCAACATGTCGCCGCAAACATGATTTTACATCCATGTGCAAAGGATTATATGTTTCTTCTGAATTTTTCCCCCTCCAATGGATTTGTGGTAGTTTATGTGTGGAAAATTGAGCAGTCTGGATTTCTCGAAACCAAAACCGGGTGGTGAGGAGGCTGGCTTTATGCGATGTATATGCTGAAAATGTGCCCTTGTTACTAACAGGGTTTGAACTGGATGCGGTTCTTACCCTCTCTTTTTCCTAAACTTCATACTTCCCATTTTATAGTTTTAGTTAGAATTTGGCGGCTGTTCCTGCCATCTTTTTCATATATCTTGGTACCATGCGCGATGGAAATTTTACCTGGTATAAATCTCCAACTCTGCAAAAAAAATTATGCGAGGTCTGATATGGGTATAGCTGTTTTGTCAACTTTTGTTTATCTGTAAATTATCAGCTTTTGTTTGTTACCATCTGAAGTTAATGAATGATGATTTTTTTTACCTTTTTTTATACACTTGATACTTAACTTTTGTGGTTCTATTTATAATTTGACTGGTTGTTTCTGCCGTCCCTTTCATATTTGGTACTAGCATGTGCAATGGAAATTGTACCTGGTTAATATTTAACTTTACAGATTGGTGTTTATCTAGGTTTCCTTTTTCTGTTATCTCTACCAATCTGTAAGAATTTGTTTGTTGCAACATCTGAATTTGTTTGTTATCTCTATATATTGGTGTTATCTCTACCAGTTTGTAAGAAAATCAAGGTTTGCTTACATTCAAGCCAATAAGGTCAACACCATGATCAGGTCAGTATTTTGCTCCCACGCTACTTAGGTGTCTATTGGTTTATATGCAACGCCATGCAGCCAGTGACCAGACTTGCAAATCAGGCCTGATGACAAAAGGAAGACTGACATGAGTCCGCCCCTAGACTATGATGCCCTTGACGTTGCCAAGAAGATTGACACCGAGTGGGAGGGTTCTACAGTAGGCGCTTGTGTCCTGGTTTTGTATGTTACATGAGTTTTGTATCTGTTAGCCCGTTAGCCTGTTACTACTTAGTAAAGGCCACAACGCCTCCATTGCCCACCATATCGCTGCACACTTCCATGAATTTCACGCAAACCAAGTGAAATGTTGAGCTGATTTCAGCTTTGCACTTCGTGGGTTCGCTTAGCTGATTTGAGAGAGAAGAGAGATGGAATGAGATTCAGGTATTTCAGAACAAATTGATGCATAGATTAACTATGTTTTGATAATGATAACTATTTCTGCTATGTTTCCTCATGTATGTATGGTTATTTGATTGTTGTTGTATCAATTTTGTAGTACAGAGGAAACACGGGAGGGTTCAGATATAATATATCTGAAACTACATCGTTCTAATGAGATGTCTCATTCATTTATTTTCTCTGGTTAATATTATGTTTTAGAACTTGGAGATATGGAATATTGGCACATCTTTACTGCAAAATGGGACCATGGTAGAAGATGTTTGCTCTCCTACATTTGATTTATTATGTTGCTTGCAAGATAATTTGCCTGGTTGACATTTACGATTTCTTTTGGATTTCACAAGGTGTGCACGTAATTTGGCTTCATGGCTAAAAGATTCTATTACTCCCTCCGACCCATATTACTTGACTTGGATTTGTTAAAATTTGAATCTATCTAGACACTATTTAGTATATAGGTTCATCCAAATTTTGACAAATCCAAGTCAACTAATATGGGTCGGAGGGAGTACCTCGAAAGAAAAGTTGTATGCTTCGAAAGTTGGTTGCTTGAAGCTATTTTATTTGTCTACAGTTCCATGTGTAATGATATCCACAACCATCATACATGTGCAACCTATACTTACATTTAAAATGGATTTTGCTTAGATTGTGATGCATAAAGAATGTTGTGGGAGATGAAACATCTTCCTAGGTTTTTGTATGATTGTCATATCTTTCATAAATAGTTTGTTGTATTAATTGGTACACCGATGACAGTGTGGAGTTGAAGGAGGCGTCACTGAAGAATAAGAGTGCAACTTCTACATTACCATGCTTCCTCTCCTTCCCAACCCCGAGGGAGGGGAAGATTATATTAAAAGGTTCACCGATGATAGTGTGGAGTTGAAGGAGGTGTCATCGAAGGATAAGAGTGCAGATTCTACATTACCATGTTTCCTCTCCTTTTCAACCCCGAGGGAGGGGAAGGCCTTCCTAGAGTGAGGTGAGTGGTGGTCATGACAGTGTGTGCACCTTTACCGCGCGGCCTTTCGGCATGCTAAGGAAGTAGTGGTAGCACGCCTGATCGTAGGGAGAGCCATGGACATGTTGAAGCTGGTTAGCAACAAGATGTTGTTGTACCAACAACATACATTATGGGCTCTGCAATGTAGTATTTATCTCCCGTTGCAACGCACGGACATGTTTCCTAGTTCACTTTAAAAAATGGAATATTTTTTAATGGAAGATGACTTTCTCATCGATAGCGATGCTACCGTGATGACTTTGTCAATCTAAAAACCTGTTGAATCAACCTCTCGGACTTAATCTATCCAAGGTGCCCAGGATAAGATGTGTGCGCATGTATAGCGTATATATGTATTTGTGAGCATCTTGTTTAAAAAAAAGGCTTTACACACTTGGTGTGGTTGGACTGTACAAGACTGGATTTCGTACAGCTCAAGATTCACAGTCCATGTTGCATGAGCACACATATAGAGTGTACGTCATGCCACGACATTCAAGTGTAACGAAGCATTTTCAATTTTTCATTCTATTGCGGATTTCTACTTTCTAGAGAGGCAACCAGCTGGTACAGTACATACTTGCACGGTCGGTCTAGGCGCGTACGCTGCATTATCCCCATTGTCCAAAACATGAGAGACCACCTACCGAAAGCAACACACCATCAACATGAGTTAATAGCATAGAACTACCAGATTTTGGGCAAAATTTGAAAATCTACCAGTTTATGATTTTGCAGCAAAAATCTGCCACATTTTGTGTCCGTTTTCACAAATAGCACTAAACGTCCGCTGAACGCGAATTGACACCAGAACTGACAAGGCTAGCCCACCCGTCAGGCTGACGTGGCAGCGCAGGACTGTGTGTTGTCTGTCATTTTGCATGCAGGTCCTCTAGTGTTGACAGAAAATTGCGCAGAAGTCCCTGACACTATTAAAACCTTCATAACTTTTGAATACGAATTCAAATGGAAAAAGTTTAAATACGAAAAGTGCTCAGAATTGTTTGAATCTTTTTTTACAAACTTTATTTATTATTTTATATAATTTAAATATAAAAAATATTTTATTAATTATACAAAAACTTTGAAAATTCATAACTTTAACTATATAACTCCAAATAATATAAATAATATGTCTAAATTTATTAGAAAAATCCAAGGAATCTATTTCTTATATTTATAATGCATGAATCATATCCGTTCATCTCAGAAAAATGGGGAATCGAGAGGCCTACACATGATCCTGAGCGTTGGTGGCGTAGCTCGTGTCATAGGCCGGGACGTACCAAGCTAGAAGAGACCAGACCAGACCAGAATCGGACACGGCGTGGCGAACCTGACTTGACTCACGCCTCGGCGTCGATCTTGTGCATGCGTGTACAAACATATACTAGTATACGTCTTCTTTCTCCTTGTACACAATCTCATCTCAACAATAGAAACCACGACACAGAACCTGAATTATTAGTCTTGCGTTCATCTTTTTTCAGACACTACTATGCACAATATATATACGTTCATCTTCCGACCCGAATTAAGCCGATCGAACTAAAACAGCTGCTGCATCATCCTAGCTGTACACATCTCCAGCTGAGTCCGCATACAGCGCGTTCACTCGAGGGCTAGCTAAACGCACGAGCATCAGTTTATACTGGACCACCCACGTAACTTGCGTAGCTAGGAAATTCAGACTAAAAAAGAAACGATATACTACGGCATTCAATCAATTTTTTTTCTATTCTTGTATATTGTCGCAATTCAGTGAACAGAGAGGCGTCTAAGTTTCCGAGTCAACGCCTTCCTCATCACATGACAAACACGACAGGATCATCGTCCCGGCCGTCCGGTATGACACGAGCTACGCCACCAACGCTCAGGATCATGTGTAGGCCTCTCGATTCTCCATTTTTCTGAGATGAACGGATATGATTCATGCATTATAAATATAAGAAATGGATTCCTTGGATTTTTCTAATAAATTTAGACATATTATTTATATTATTTGGAGTTATATAGTTAAAGTTATAAATTTCCAAAGTTTTTGTATAATTAATAAAATATTTTTTATATTTAAATTATATAAAATAATAAATAAAGTTTGTAAAAAAAGATTCAAACAATTCTGAGCACTTTTCGTATTTAAACTTTTTCCATTTGAATTCGTATTCAAAAGTTATGAAGATTTTAATAGTGGCAGGGACTTCTGCGCAATTTTCTGTCAACACTAGAGGACCTGCATGCAAAATGGCAGACAACACACAGTCCTGCGCTGCCACATCAGCCTGACGGGTGGGCCAGCCTTGTCAGTTCTGGTGTCAATTCGCGTTCAGCGGACGTTTAGTGCTATTTGCGAAAACGGACGCAAAATGTGGCAGATTTTTGCTGCGAAATCGTAAACTGGTAGATTTTCGGAATTTTGCCCAGAAACTGGTAGTTCTATGCTATTAACTCCCATCAACATATAGCCGTACTCAAATCAGAGCAATTCGTTTGTCCCACTCTTCGTCGCAACACCGTCGACTCGCTGCCATTATCGGGCCTCTTAATTTCTTCGGGTGTTTTCTATTCTCGCTCAGTTAAGCCACGGACGCGTCGAATGACTGATCCATCTATTGATTCCATTGGCGTGTTTGACAGGTTGCAGGCAAATCAGCTGGTCGGGAGTTAAAAACGGGTTGATTGGATGCTTGGGCTGCCCATGTTGTGTCCAGCTCGCCGCACAAAGCACCTTCAGGCAAATTCTGCTGGGAACTGTCAATTCGACAGTCTTAAGGGAGCCATGCTCTAGAGAGTCTCTCATGTGCTCCATGGATGCAATTTTGGTATGTGCTTTGCAACCTCTCTCTAAACGTATTCATCTCTAACTTCTTTCAATTAGTATATTATGGTTTGAATCAAAATAAGCCGTACATGAAAAATACGCGCGTCGTTTCGTCAACTCTATCTTTCGAATCTCATATTCTTGTTTGATGTTTTTTTGGAAGAATTCTGTCAAATTGTTCACACTCGTTTGACTATTTGAAATCCGCTTTGAGTAGTCTTGCCTTGTTGTTACCACAAATCTTATGTTGCAAGTTTCATGATTCGGTGACCATATACGATTTCCCACTTACCCTTGGACTATAGTGTGAGGTTCACCTACAATGGTGTAGGTTGAGACCCACTTATGGTTTCACCTTCCCTCAGTTTTGACCATGACAAGCAAGTGTGGGCACTGCACCGTACTGACGACTAGGAATGAGGATGAACGGCCTCTATCGACGTCGAGGTCGGCCTCAAGGTAGTATCGTGAAGAACTATCGTAGCGCCTACGCCGACACCCACTCTAGGAACCGGAGTGCCGCCACTGGCGCCGGCGCCGTGCTCACGCTCATATGATCCGTCTCCCAGCCGGCGTTCTACTTCCCTATAGCCTCCGCCGTGCTACCACCCATGTCCGCTAGCCGTTGGTGGTGTGAAGTACATGTGTTTACCTTTAGGGTTAGTATGATTGTTGACGACTTACCGAATTAGATGTAGCCAACGAATCAAAGTATCATTTTCTCATCGCAATGTAGACAATCATCAAACAAATTGGCAAACATGAGCCAAGTTGTGTTTTTTGACAAGACAAGCCTCACATGATCTGTCCTAAGGAAATAGGGTGTCAGGTGGGATCCCGCCTAAATTCCACTTCTAGTTTATTTCTCAAAATGTAGTGTAAATTTTTGCTCAAAATTTACACTAGAATTTGGCATGAACTACAAGTGAAATTTAGATGGGACACCTACAAGAGACGACAAAAGCGTGCAGCTTACCAGTCAGGCCCTTGCTGATGGGCAGGTGGCGACACGTACCGCGGGCTACAGTAACCATTGCTGGATCATACTCATTGCCGCGTTTCTTTCTGCAATGATCATTACCGCGTCAATTACCTACCACTAGTACTGATCAGTAGCTCGGGTTAATTAACGGGTGCCAGTGGTACTCTGCCGGCCGTCGAGACTTTGCGCATGAAAATTAAGCCCGCTCGCGCGCCTTTTGAACACGTACACGCTCCAAACTTACCTTATCATACGGTACGTGCGGTTCGTGGCCTAACCGTGCCAGATATCGCCATCGATTATATGTCTGCCCTAGTACGGGCGAATCAAGTCGCTCTCGGGAGTCGGGCCTCTGGCCACCTGACTGCCTGCTGCCCACGAGCTCAACTGGGAAATAAATAGCGGAACAACTAGAGATGGAACGGGAACGGGAACGGAGGATGGTGCTGGTGCATGGCCACGTGTCGTGTTATTCCGTAACTACTAGTATTTTTTTTGTTTTGATGGAAATCTGTAACCATGCATTCTGTTTCTCTCCTTCCGGCGAACCTGAGCTAACGGTAAAGTCCCCGCCAAAAAAAAAGAGAGCTAAGAAGCACGGATTTACTGACATTTTTAAACGTGGAAAAGCTTTACGTGTCTTCCCGGCGATTTTTTTCTTTTCTTTTACGTGTCGTCGTGAGCTGAGAGCACGGTGAGGAGGAGGAAGACTCGGTAAAAAAAGCGAGACAGGTACCGCTGTTACTCGTAAACGAAGGCCTATGGTAAGTGTTAGCGCTTGGCAGCAGTGAACGACGAACGACGTGATATTGGGCTGAACATCGAAGGGCAGAGATCCCAGCTGAGTACGCTTGGCCCATTTATGTATGTAGTTGTTGTGTTGTTTTATTTTTGCTTTTTTTACATAAGTTCTTTTTTAGAACGGGCATAAGTTGTTGTGTTGTTGTTGTTTTCAGCTAAGGAGAGCTTTTTTTTTCGAAAATTTCTTTTTATTCGAGTAAAATAGATCTTTTATTAAGAAGAAAGGGCTACATGCAGCTCATGATCCAACTCCCGAAGAACAACATCAGGGCCGGATCCGAGCCAAACAACGGTTCTTTGCTCTGCTCTCGCAAAGTTTGCAAGGCAATGACTAACGCTAACTTTCAAACGATCCACTTTTACAAACTTACACTCTCTATCATAACTAGCTAGTAGCTTAATATCTGGAATTATATTCATGTATGGTGAACGATCCATCGAGCTCTCTGAAGCGACAACGATAACTTGAAAACAATCCGATTCAGTAATGATCGGTAGAAGACTACGTGCAAGGGCAAGCTCCAAGCCTTCACGACAAGCGAAAAGTTCAGCTTCCACTGCCTCAAAACATCAATGCAGAAATCGACACGCGGAGAAAATGATTTGCCCATGTTCGTATCTGAGAACCATACCACAAACAGCAGCGGTATCAGATTGAAAAGATCCATCAACTGAGAGCTTTACCCAGCCCGTTGGGAGTTTAGATCAAATTTTCTCCAGCCGTATAGGAGGAACAACCCCAGCCCGGTGGGGGTTTAGATCAAAATTTCTCCGGCCGTATAGGAGGAACAACATGCGGCACAGGCAAAATCTCCGCCACCGGTTGTTTACCTTTAATTATCCTCTCAGTTTATCTTCCATATTCCGCAATATTTTCCAGTACCCACATAGAAATATTTTCGAGGATTCCATCGTAGTAAGGGGTTTATCATGTTTAATTTTATTACGACAATGCCAGACTCTCCAAACCAGCAACGATGTATGGTCAACCAATTGCTCTGGTATAGAAATCAGTAGATCCTTGAACCATGAGGTAGACTGCATTTGTATACTCGAATCAGAAGGCAAACTCCAAAACTAACGCATAGAATGCCAAAGGCCATTAGCATGGGGGTAGTGGTAAAGGGCGTGACGGACACACTCCTTCTCCATCCCACAAATATTACAAAAATCAGTAACATTCTGACTAATAAACATCAATAGCAGAACAAATAAGCTAAATTTTTTTACAATAGAGCTTTGTTAACTTCTATAAGATCATACTCTTGGCTCCGTTTTACATGTAACTCAGCTGAGGTTTTTAATGTCTAATTCGATCCAATTGTGCTATTTCACTGTACTAAACTTTGTAGAAAGGACAGTTACACATTTCATTTTAATTAAACTTGAAAAATATATCATGACACAATTAATCTCAAGTGACCATAGATAAACCTAAAATTGTATGTAGTAATAAACTACTCCCTCCGATCCTAAATAAGTGTCACGGTTTTAAACTAACTTGGCGACACTTATTTAGGATCGGAGGTAGTAACAGACTTGCTAGCTCAGGGAAAAGCGTAAGGGCATGAGCGGCCACACGAGCTCGATCGCGCCAAGAGAGTAAAACTCACTGCAATGCATAGGCTATCTTAGCAGCGTCATCCACTAATGAATCAAAAAATCTTTTCTTCTGGCGGGAATATCTCCGTCACGCTGGTGGAAAACAGGGTTGTAGTCCCGGGCCGCAACGGGCTCTAGTCCCGGTTTTGGGTCCGAGACTGAAAAAACGGGACTAGAGCCCTCCCCCTCTAGTCCCGGCTCGCAACCCGCGACTGATAACAGCCACGTGGTTGTTTCAGCGCCGCGGGGGGCGGAAACCCTCTAGTCCTGGGCTGTAACACCATCCGGGACTAAAAGGTTTCCTGCCACGGCAGAGAAACACACATTTCTCTGCCGCGACAGAGATTGTGTATTTCCTATTTTTTGGCCATTTCGTTACTTTTTCGTTTTGTGTTTCACTATAATTCAAACATATATTTCAGTATACATATTATACGCTACTACATACACACTACACGTCGATGCATTTATATAATTAATTGATCCCTTGCAAGCATACATATAATCAATCATATCAAAAAGAAGAAATGTTTTAAAATTACATGGTCATTGATAAATATATATATCATAGCAGCTATATGAAGATGACTAAGGCAAATCGAGTTCCACGTCATCCGCATAATGCTCTCCATGTACATCAAGGACTTTCTTCATCATAAATCCCGCCAGCTCCTCTTGAATTGCTCTTATGCGCTGCTGGCTCTAGTTTCTTCCGCAAATCATAAATATAATGTGAGTCAACTTTCCGCTCACTGGTCAACTCGCGGATATACTCGCAGACGTAGTATCCACATAAATGAGTTTCCGGTGGCTGTTGTAAACTCTTCACCATTTTATAAGTTAACTCCTTTTTGAATGGACCTGGTATTTTCTGTATGAACAGTGTCCAACACCTGCTCGGCAAAGAAAATGAACAAAGGAGTTATTAGTTACTTGATATCAGGAAATGAATGAAAGATGACGATATAATGCGATAATGATTGAAATTACTTATGGAGCATTGCTTTCATGTCGCTCCACTGCTCTTGGTCCCAACTTAATGATTCGTGGACTTCAACTAGGGAGTTGTAAACTTAAATGTTTAGCAAGATCCAATGGAATCTGCGGACATTTACATAAGCACACATGCATAGCTCATCCAGTAAGCAAAAATAAAATATGTACAAGATATAAACACTCACTTGAAATTGTAAGGAAATAGTATTTCCTTAACAAAATTATGCTCGATTAAGAACCTGCACAGGTCTTCCTCCACGTCTTTGGGGTAAATTTTTAACGTATATTCATTAATGATATATGGGTCAATAAACCCACCGTCGTATCTTCTAGCTCTTTTGCATTCAAGCATCTTCATTCTGCGGAATATAATATCATCATACAAAAGGATATATAGTTAGGATAATATATTAAATGCAATGAACGAGCTGAGCTACAAACTTAATTATAGAAATAAATAACTTACAGACAGTACCAACCAATGATAGATTTGTCGAGGGCACGCTGGTTGCATAACTGAAACAGTTCGGTCATTTGAACCTGTATCGAGTATGGTTTGAAGTGATGCTCCTTTCTAACGTCCACCGGAAACCAATCTTTATGATGCTTTTTTTCTGCTTGCGACATGTACCATTCATACAGATTTCGCATATGTGTGGATAGACGCGCGAGCTCCTCATTACTGACTAGAGGCTCCCCTTGGACATACTGCCGTACTATCTGACCCACTGGCGTATCTTCATAGCCTAAATATTGACCAAGAGACATATTTGCTTCGTTAGCAAGTGCTTTGGCCTGCGATACAGTGATTCTCGTAAGTGCAGCATTATTACGGGCTCTAGGGTCCATTATTTGCATGTCCATATCCATTTCAGCCCTGAAGGCCTTGTCGAGGTCTGAAATGACTTTGAGCGGGGCGACCGATTGATTCTTCTGTGCTCCGAGCTGGGCAACTTGCTTCCCGCTTTTTGCACTTGTGATTTTTTTTCTATGCTTGCTTAATAATCTCCCGGTCATAGTCTGATTCCAGATTCATCGATATCTGGGATGGTTGCTCAAGAAAGGACTTAGCCCACTTTTTGGTTTTTTCATTATATACCGGCTTTGGCTCAGACTTTTTGGGTGCAAAATGCGCCTTAACTTGGGCAGCCACATCCGCGTTAGTTTCCTCATCGGTATTGTCATAAGGTATCTTTGGAAGAGCCGGCGGGATATCGACTATCTTCGGCGTTTGACCTTTCTTCGATGTGGGGCGCGGGGGACCGTCGAACTTCCGTTTCTTCGACGAGGTAGTAGTATTGCACGGAGGAGGAGGCGGAGATCGAGTTGATGTACTCCTGCTACGACGATCGTCAGCGGGGCTGGGTGGACTTGGAGGTAGCGATAATCGAGTTGGGGTGGACTTGGAGGTTGGCAATAATCGGGTTGGGGTGGACTTGGAGGTTGACGATATTCGATGCGGGGTGGAATTGGATTCCTTGGAGTCGGTGGCCTTGGCGCCGAGCCTGGAAACTTGATGTACTTCTTATTCCCTAGAATGATGTTGCGCTTGACATCTCCTAGTTTCGTAAGGCCTTCAGGCATAGCGATTTCAATCTCTAGGTCCGCAAAATCCTCCACTATGTCATCCACCGTGACACGAGCATAGCCTGGTGAAATCGGAAGTGAATGGTGGAGTGCTCCAGCTAGACAAGGTAAAGCAGTGCCGATCGCCACCTTGAAGGACAAGTTGTTCATTGGCTGATGTATCTCACATTGTGCCATCTCTCTGACATCATCCACGGGGTAGTGAGGAGCCGGTGCATCATCCAGCAGTGCTTGATTATCAGCATGGACCTCCGTGGAAGCCACGCTGCTTCTCCGTTGGCTAAGATCCAATGCAAGATCATCAGACTGCGGGTGAGTTGACGACGGCGGCCTTTGGCTAATTTCATGCATGAGGTTCTTCAGATCAGCTAGGTCCTGCTCTACCCTGGAGATCCAGTCTGCCTCCCGGTCCTTCTTTCTCTGACGGCTTCTGTAACTGGCATCGTACTGAGGAAACCCTTTCTTCCACAAGACACCGACGCCTTTGCCTCGTGTTCGTCCTCCCTTTTCAGGATTCCGTAGGGCGTGTGTCAGCTCATCGTTCTCTCTCTCGGGACGGAACAATTCCAATTGAGCATCGTTCATTGCTTGAATAAGGTCTTGGGAGGGTTTTAGAATTTTCTCATGAAATAATGTCTTCCCTGTTTCTGGGTCCAAGGATCCTCCGTGCCCGTACCACCAGTGCTTTGACCTCTCGGGCCATCCATCTGTACCAGGAGTGACGCCTCGAGCCCTCATTTCCTTCTCCATAGTTTCCCACTTAGGGACGGCACTCTTGTAGCCACATGTCCCCATTTTATGATGGTATTTCTTGTTGGCAGCATTTTAACGCGTTCTTTGCCGACTTTGCCTTTGCTTTATCAGATTGCTTGTTGAAAGGATACGGATGTCGCCTAGAGGGGGATGGGGTGAATAGGCGATTAAAACTTTTCCTAGAGTGGCTCAACAAAGGCGGAATAAAACTAGTGTTTACTTTGTAAAGCACAACCTAGAAACAACTAAGGTTTACCTATGTGCACCAACAACTTATGCTAAGCAATACAAACAACAAAGTGATAGCAAGATATATATATTACTTCAAGCACGAAGGCTATCACAATGTAAAGTGCATAAGTAAAGAGCTCGGGTATAGAGATAACCGAGGCACGCGGGGACACCGATATTTTACCGAGTTCCTCCCAACATGGAGTACGTCTCGTTTGGAGAGGGGGTGGTATCAAACCACCAACACCACAAAAGGCCTCTCTTATTCTCCGGTGAATCTCACCCCAATGGGATCGATCCACGCTTCCACTATCGGTGCACTTGTCGGTGGCAACCGGAACCTCTCACAAGGTTGGGGCACAACTCCACAACTTAATTGGAGGCTCCCAACAAACGCCACAAAAGGCCTCAACAAATGCCACCAAGGACACAATGCCACCAAAGAGGGACAAGCTCCAATGAGCAATTCAAACCAAATCCTCCGAGGAGAACTCAAACCGATGCACCAAATGCAAATGGCAAGAACACCACAAAGATGCTCAAATCCCTCACTCTCAAGTTCCAACAAAGCTACTCAAGCTATTGGGGGAACAAGAGAGGAGGAATCAAACAGAGACACAAAATCCCCCAAAATTTAGATCCCCAAAGATACACTCACAAAGAGATGTTTTGGTTTGGTCAAAATGTAGATCTAGATCACCTCCAACAACCCCTCAAATATATGCAAGAATCAATGGAGGGGTGTGTAGAAATCAAGCTTAAAAGTAAAGCAAATGGGGGCAAAGCTAGGACAAGAAAAGGAGGAAGAAGTAACCCTAAATGAAAATGGAAAAAGACTTATATAGGGCTGGCCAAAATATGGCCGTTGGGGCAATTTTTCTGAACGGTCCGGTAGTACCGGACCAATACCGGACCCAAACAACAAATCGCTAGAAAAAGACGGAGCCAGACGGGCGAGCAGCGCAGCAGCGGGGCCTGGCTTGCGAGCCAGAGCAGCAGCGCAGCGGCAGCAGACGGCGCGCGGGCCGCACGCAGCAGTGGTGGGGCCAGGCGGGGCCAGCCGCCAGGCGCAGCAGCAAGCGTGGCTAGAGGCAGCGCGCGTGCTGTGCGAGGCGAGCAGGCGCAGCGGCACGTGAGCGAGTGGGGTCCAGCCGCGCGCAGCGAGGCGGAGCAGCGGCAGCTGGACAGCGCGGGACAGGCGGTGGCACGCGGCTTCGCGCGCGCGCGAGCGGGGCTGCGGACCCGCAGAGTCAACACAGCTGGACAGCGCGGGACAGGCGGTGGCACGCGGCTTCGCGCGCGCGCGAGCGGGGCTGCGGACCCGCAGAGTCAACACGGGCGGCAGGAGCGAGGCAAGCCAGCGAGCAGCGCGCGAGGCCAAGAAAACTGGATCTAGATCTGGGCATTTCTGGGAAAATAACTCGGCCGGCCGGTACTACCGGCCCATCCGGGCGATACTACCGGGCCAGACGGTACTACCGTAAATAGGTACCTAGAGAGACAGAAAAAAAGGGCCGTTTTCAGGCCCGGGCGGTAGTACCGGCCATTCCGGGCGGTACTACCGCTTGGCCCAAAAACAGACTGACAGACAAATATTCAAACGACAATAACTTTTGACTGGAAGCTCCGATTGACCCGATTCAAATTGTGTTGGATAGAGGACGACAAGGGCTTCCCAATAAAAAATATTGATTATCACCAAGTAAGAAAGTATCAAGTAGAATAATATGATATACCTCACTTGGTGAGAAACCGAAAAGCCGCATAAATCAAAATCGCAACAAGATACAAATCGAAGATCCGATTTTGATGAACAAGAGCTTGTTATGGAGACTACCACAAGCTCTATATCCACACATGGATAAGACCAAATAACAAACCCAAATAAGATGATGCAAGTATGCAAAGGTTTGATCTCTCTCCAAATGATGTGACCGAATTACTCTTACGAGAGCCCCTCTTGATAGTACGGTTATCTATCCTAAATCCGGTCTCACACACACAACGTGAGACCGGCAAAAGGGAAAACCTATCAAGATTATACCTTTGCCTTGAGCATTCCACTTGAGCTCGATGTAGACGATCTTGCCCTTCTCAAGATGGAACGCCTTTCTTAATTCCTCATCATCGACCTCGCATATTGAGCTTGCCCAACATATCTTCTTTGCATTTCATCGACCTTGAAGCCAACACATGCTCCAAGCGATGCCAATGGACAAATCCTACAAGTATAACTTAATACACACATTAGTCCATAAAGATTGTCATTAATTACCAAAACCACACATGGGGGCCCAACATGTTCTTTCACTTGTACTGTACAAAATCGGGCCACTGTTCTCTCAACTTCTCGTTTACTCCTTTGAAGTATGGAGTTTTCTTTTTCGTGACATATTTTGCGTATAAACTTTTCTTGTGGTTCCGCTACAGTTCAACCATATTGCTCAGTGCCCACTCCTTGAATTTTGATCTATTTTCAAGCCCACCCGGCCTTGGGGTAATACCATCTACCTCAAATTCCTCATACTCTAGAGGTAGTACGAAATGCGCCATGAGCTTCTGCCAAAGGTCATCTTTGGCATCATCGGTGACATTGCTGTTGGATTCTTCACCGGCTTTCTTTGACTTATTCCATTCTTGGATGGTGATCGGCAAGTTGTCCCTAACAAGCACCCCGCATTGATTTATAAACATCCTCCGGTGCTTCTCTAGAGCAATCGGTTCACCATCATCATCTATTTCTTCGATGGTGAACCTCTGATTACCATTCAAATTTTTGTTCGGCCCTCGTTTCGTTCGAGCTATCGATTGCTTCGATCCGGTGGGCTAAAAGAAGAAGAGAGAGTGATTAATATATATCTAGATCAGTTAATGAATAGAGGTAACACGGGACTTTATATATATATATATATATATATATATGTGTGTGTGTGTGTGTGTGTGTGTGTGTACCTCGCCGGATCCTGTCGAGGGGCCATCATTATTGTTGTTATTTGTTTGCCCTTCGTCCATCTGGTCTTCCCCTTGGTACATTAGGTTTTCCTCTAGTCCATCACCGGATGGATTCAGATATGAGGATATCTCTTCCTCGAGCAAAATATCTTCGACGCCGGTAGTAATATTAAGAGGAATTTCACCTCTTATCATGCCCTGAAGAAAACCTTCACCGATGCGACCAGGATCTTCGGATGGATCCATGACTTAATTATCTATAACAAAAAGAGAGTTAAAGAGGTTAGAAAAAAACAATAATCCTAATAACTAAAACAATATAATCCTAATTATAATAATCCTAATATTATTTGTGCTAAAACAATAATCATAAAAACTAAAACAAAAATAACCCTAATAAAACAATAAATAAAACAATATAATCCTAATAAATAAAACAAAAAATAACTAAAACAATAATCCTAATCCTAATTCTAATATTTTAATTAAAACAATAATCCTAATACTAAAACAAAAAACCCTAATATAAAAAAAACTATAGAAACAAATTATAACAAAAAACCCTAATAAACCTAATTATAATAATCCTAATACTAATCCTAATAACTAAATCTTAATTATAATAATCCTAATTATAATCGTAATTATAATCCTAATTATAAAAAAACTATAAAAAACTATAACAAAAACCCTAATAATCCTAATTATAATAATCCTAATAATAACAATCCTAATGATCTTAATTATAATCCTAATTATAATAAACCTAACTATAAAAAAACTATACAGAAAACTATAAAAAAAACCACCCGCGTGTGCGCGGCCTCTCGATCGAGCTCACCGACGAGGGGCGGCGAGGCGGCAGCGAGGCGGCGAGGAGGCACGCGTGTGGAGAGGCGGCCGGCGTCGCGCGGCGGCGAGGATGCGTCGGCACGGACCGGCGGCACGTCAAGGCACGGCGGAACGGCGGTGGCGGAGCAGCACGACGGCGGCGGAGCGGAGTGGCACGGGGGCGGCGGACAGCACCTCCCCTGCGTCGTCTTCGATGTGGGCGTCTATGTGCTTCGTCTTCGCTGCGTCGAGAATGCCAAGTGATGGGCAGCACCTGCCCTGGCGCGCGGAATATAAAGGGCCACCCCTTTAGTCCCGGGCTAAGCCACGGGACGGGACTAAAGGGTTTTTTCGGCCGCTTCGTTTTCACGCGCGCAGGCATCCTTTAGTCCCGGGTCCAGCCACGACCCGCGACTAATTGTTTTTTTGTAAATTTTCTTTTTTAATTCAAATCAAATATAAAAACATTGGAAAATCATATCTTTTATTGTAATAATCTAAATAAAACAAATAATATGTCTATTATTATCAGAAAATATAAAGAATCTTAATATAATATCCATTTATCTGTTTGCATTATTTATAAATTATTTCATTTGTAAATTTTCTTTTTTTAATTCAAATCAAATATAAAAACTTTGGAAAATCATATCTTTTATTGTAATAATCCAAATAAAACAAATAATATGTCTATTATTATCAGAAAAATATAAAGAATCTTAATATAATATCCATTTATCTGTTTGCATCATTTATAATTATTTCATTTGTAAATTTTCTTTTTAAAATTCAAATCAAATATAAAAACTTTGGAAAATCATATCTTTTATTGTAATAATCCAAATAATATGTCTATTATTATCAGAAAAATATAAAGAATCTTAATATAATATCCATTTAGTCCCAATTGTTGTCACAAACCGGGACTAAAGATATTTTCCGCCATTTCCCACCGCTTTCCGCCAAGTTTTCCCGCCCTTTCCTTTCTACGAGAGCTTTTAGTCCCGGATGTAGTCACTAACCGGGACTAAACATATTTCCCGCCATTTCCCAAAGCTTCACGCCAAGTTTTCCCGCACTTTCCCTCTATATTTAGGGCGATCGTGTCATGGCTATCCACACATCCACACCTTCCTCTCTTAGAACAATGGACAACGCCTACTTGGCCATTCTGACCCTCGAGGAGACCGAGGCGCTGTGCGCCTCCAACTACCCTTGTCCACCGGGCTACCGGCCGCCCGCCGGCTGGATGTTGAGCGCTGGAGGGGTTCCTGTCCCTCCTGTCCCTCAAGGTTCTGCACGCCAGTCAGCCATCACAAACCACTTCTACCACGAGCTCACGCCGGAGCAGCGGATGGATCCCCAGCGGGATCCCGACAACTACGACACCTGGAATGCCTTCTTCGCTAATAGGCGGTAAAGGGAGCTCGCCAGGTACGAGGGTGATGGCCCGCCACTGGTGAACCACAACGAAGCCGGCCGTCGTCTGTGGTGGGCGAACCGTACTATCATCGGAGTGATGCGCTACATCACCGGGGGAGACCATCCTCGCCTGCGGTGCCCACGAGTCCACCCACCACAGAGCCACAAAAAGGCCCCACACCGGCCCGGCGGTAGCGTCATCGTCTTCCAGGAGACCCCTCCCCCGCCCGCCGTGAATCCGAGGCTGGAATGGCCCCTGGTATATGCCATGGATGGGCTAAGGATCCCCGGAGTGGCAGGTGACGATGACGATGATGATGACGATGACGAAGAAGACCCTGAAGCTGCGTACTATAGGACTAGGCATGATTATGACTAAAGGGGGCGGCTTTAGTCCTGAGTGTTAGTAGTCCCGGTTTGTCCCGGTTTTTAATATTAATAAATGTCTTGAGTGTTACCTAATAAATAGAGAGAAATGCCTATATAAAGAGAGGGTTCATCTTTAGTCCCGGTTGGAGAAACCACCCGCAATTGAAGGGATTGCGGCAGACTGGGCTAGGCAACACTAATAATAGGGGTGAGTGTCGACACTATGTCGTGCGGCTTGTACCTTGTCCCGGATGGTGTCACCAACCGGGACTAAAGATGAACCTTTAGTCCCGGTTGGAGACACCAACCGGGACAAAACATGAGTCAGCACTAATAATAGGGGTGAGTGTCGACATTATGCCGAGCTGCTTGTACTATAAATAGGCATCCTTGTGAGTCCAGTCCTCCAGCCAGTTTGAGGCATCTTCAAGATGGTTTTCGAGAGAAGGGACACCACTACGGCCAGTTTCAGGGAGATGCCGACGGAGCCCAGTCCTCCGGCATCTCCGAGAAACTGGTCATAGAGACACTCCCTAATATGTGAAATTAGTTAGCTCCCAGGCGTATTGATCTAGTTAGAGAAGTTACAAGCTGCAAGATGGTTTTCGAGAGCAGGGACACCACTACGGCCAGTTTCAGGGAGATGCCGTCGGATCCGAGTCCTCCGGCATCTCCGAGAAACTGGTCATAGAGGCACTCCCTAATATGTGACCTCACGCGTTTGGAGATCAGATCTTAATGGTAACTATGAATCGGGACTAAAGGCCCTCCTTTAGTCCTAGTCCAGCTACAAAACGGGACTAACACACTCAAGATTGTTT
This sequence comes from Avena sativa, assembly GCA_916181665.1. Taxonomy (NCBI): domain Eukaryota; kingdom Viridiplantae; phylum Streptophyta; class Magnoliopsida; order Poales; family Poaceae; genus Avena; species Avena sativa. The sequence continues at coordinate 319,842,792 of OV702279.1, forward strand.
GCAGACAACACTATAAAAATGGACACATGGGGCATCTTCACTCATAAAATGTTACAATTATTACATATCATTTCTTCGCGTGTGTTCCTTTCTGATCCCGTCGTATCCATGGAGCATCTTCATTCATTAACATGATGCTTGGGTCATCCTTCACCGCGAAGGGCGGAATTTCATGAAACTTATCACAATCTTCTGACATGTCTGTCTTGTCCTCCACTCCCACAATGTTTCTTTTTCCTGAAAGAACTATGTGGCGCTTTGGCTCATCGTCTGATGTATTCTTTTTCTTATTTTTTCTTTTTCTAGGTTTGGTAGACATGTCCTTCACATAGAAAACCTGAGCCACATCATTGGCTAGGGCGAATGGTTCGTCTAAGTACCCAAGATTGTTGAGATCCAACGATGTCATTCCGTATTTCTTGTCTACCTCAACCCCTCCTCCTGTCAGCTTGACCCATTTGCACCGAAACAAGGGGACCTTAAAATTAGGTCCATAGTCAAGTTCCCATATCTCCTCTATGTAACCATAATATGTGGTCTTTGACCCATTGTTGTTTGTTGCATCAAAGCGGACACCACTGTTTTGGTTGGTGCTCTTTTTACCTTGGGCTATCATGTAAAATGTATACCCATTTATCTCGTACCCTTGGAAAGTCGATATAGTCGAAGATGGTGACCTAGACAACAAGTATAGCTGATCTCCAAGAGTGTTGTTTTTGATGAGATGTTGCAACCAACCGCCGAAACTCTTCATGTGTTCATCTCTAATCCAAGAGTCATGCTTTCTAGGGTTGTTGGAGCGTAAGATTTTTTTGTGTTCCTCGATATATGGGGCTGCCAAGATAGAATTCTGTAGAACGGTGTAATGTGCTTCGGTGTAAGAATGTCCGTCCCTACATATTATTGATTTCCTTCCTAGAGTACCCTTTCCACTCAGTCTCCCCTCATACCGCGATTGAGGAAGACCAATCAGCTTAAGGTCAGGAACAAAGTCAACACAAAATTCAATGACCTCCTCTGTTCCATAGCCCTTGGAGATGCTTCCTTCTGGCCTAGCACGGTTACGAAAATATTTCTTTAAGATTCCCATGAACCTCTCAAAGGGAAACATATTGTGTAGAAATATAGGACCGAGAATGGAAATCTCTTCAACTAGGTGAACCAGCAGGTGCGTCATAATATTGAAGAAGGATGGTGTGAACACCAACTCAAAACTGACAAGACATTGGACCACATCATTCTATAACCGTGGTAGATCTTCAGGATTGGTTATCTTCTGAGAGATTGCATTGAGAAATGCACATAGCTTCACAATGGGTACTCGAACATTATCTGGTAGAAGCCCCCTCAATGCAATCGGAAGCATTTGCGTCATAATCACGTGGCAGTCATGAGACTTTAGGGTTTGGAATTTTTTTCTGCCATATTTATTATTCCCTTTATATTCGACAAGAAGCCAGACGGGACCTTAATACTGCTTAGGCATTCAAAAAAAATTTCCTTCTCTTGTTTGGTAAGAGCGTAGCTGGCATGACCTTGAAACCATTATGGATGCAGGCCATCTGGGTCTTTCATACGTTGATGGTCCTTTCGTGCTTCCGGTGTATCTTTTGTCTTCCCATACACGCCCAAGAAGCCTAGCAGGTTCACGCAAAGATTCTTCGTCACATGCATCACATCGATTGCAGAGCGGACCTCTAAGAATTTTCAATATGGTAGCTCCCAAAATATAGATTTCTTCTTCCACATGGGTGCGTGTCCTTCAGCGTCCTTCGGAACAGATTTTCCTCCAGGACTCTTTCGAAAGGTTACCAGTTGATCCAAATCTTTGACCATATCAAATATATCAGCACCAGTACGCTCCTTAGACTTCGTCTAGTGACATGCCAGACCGTTGAAATGCTTGCCTTTCTTTCTTAAGGGATGCTTGGCCAAAAGAAATCGACGATGCTCATTGTATACATTCTTCTTACAATGTTCCAAATATATACTTCTAGTCTCATCTAAACAGTGTGTGCATGCATTGTATCCCTTGTTTGAATGTCCTGAAAGGTTACTAAGAGCAGACCAATCATTGATTGTTACGAAAAGCAATGCTCGGAGGTTAAATTCTTCCTGCTTGTGCTCATCCCACACGCGTATCCCGGGTTCGTGCCACAACTGTAAAAGTTCTTCCACTAATGGCCTTAGGTACACATCAATGTCGTTGCCGGGTTGCTTCGGACGTTGGATCAACACTGGCACCATAATGAACTTCCGCTTCATGCACAACCAAGGAGGAAGGTTATAGATGCATAGAGTCACGGGCCAGGTGCTGTGACTGGAGCTCTGCTCCCCAAAGGGATTCATGCCATCTGTACTTAGACCAAACCTTAAACTCCTTGCGTCATCTGCAAAGTCCGGGTACTTTCTATCGATTTTTCTCCATTGCGACCCATCAGCGGGGTGTCTCAACATCCCGTCTGACTTACGTTCCTCTTTATGCCGTCGCAACAACTTGGCGTGCTCTTTGTTTCTGAATAAGCGTTTCAACCGTGGTATTATAGGAGCATACCACATCACCTTCGCAGGAACCCTCTTCCGGGGAGGCTCGCCCTCAACGTCACCAGGGTCATCTCGTCTAATCTTATACTGAAGTGAAGTGCATACCGGGCATGCATCCAAATTCTCATACTCCTCACCGCGGTAGAGGATGCAGTCATTAGGGCATGCATGTATCTTCTGAACCTCTAAACCTAGAGGGCAGACAACCTTTTTTGCTTCGTACGTACTGGCGGGCAATACATTATCTTTTGGAAGCATATTCTTCATCATTTTCAGCAACTTTTCAAATGAGGAGTCAGGTATAGCACACTCAGCCTTCCATCGCAGCAATTCCAGTGTGCTGCCCAACTTTTTCAGACCATTTTCGCAATTTGGGTACAACAACTTTTTGTGATCCTCTAACATGTGATTGAACTTCTCCCTATCCTTTTCAGTTTCACTATCTCTTCGTGCATTGGCAATGGTCCGACCAAGATCATCAGCGGGTTCATCATGTGTCTCTTCTTCATCCTCCCCTTCAGCATCCCCCATGGAAGTATCTCCGTACTCAGGGAAACCATGATAGTTGTCATCCTCCCCCTCTTCTTCATTGTCTTCCATTATAACCCCACTCTCTCCGTGCTTGGTCCAACAATTATAACTAGGCATGAAGCCGGACTTCAACAGGTGGCTGTGAAGGGTTTTTGAGTCAGAGTAATCCTTCTGATTCCTACATCCATTACATGGACAGAATACAAAACCATTGTGCTTGTTTGCATCAGCAACACGGATGAATTCATGCACGCCATTAATGAACTCGCCAGAGCGTTGGTCGGTACCGTACATCCATTCCCGGACCATCTGCATTATAGTAAAAGTATATCAAAAACCATTACACAACATGATAAAATTATTACAAGTTGTATTGAGAGCTTCTAGAGCATTAATTTTGAATTTTGAAAAATTTAAATGCACCAATTTGTGAATTGCAGAAAATAATCAACATGATAAATGTGGATTTTTTTTATTATTGTTCTATCAGTGAAAACCTCATTTCATTCTAAGCTCTGAAACTCTAAAATTACACATTTCAATTTTCAGTAACTATGTGCCTAATCAAAATTTGTTACACATATATATCAAAATCCTTCTAGCTACTTTTAGAGCATGCATGCATTTGATCCATATCTCTATACTTCTAGAGCATTATAGAGCTAAAGTAGCAATAAGAGATGAAAGAATGAAGTTCTAACCCTTCAAAGCTTTGGATTTAGGTGTTGCAAACTAAATCTTGACAAATCTAGAGAAAAAAAATGGCATGAACTCTCTTGCTTCTATGAGAAAAATGGCCACCGTATGCTTTACGGCAGCAGGACAGGAGACAGATTATATAGTCGTGGACAACTAGTCCCGGACCGTGATACGACCCGGGACTAATAGTCCACGAAAGGACCAGCTGGCATGCTCCAGGTTATTAGTCCCGGGCCGTATTACGGACCGGGACTAATGACCTGGTCCGGCCCGGGAGTAGTCACTACGGCCGTTTCTAGCCGTTAGAGGCCTCACGGCCCGGGACTAGTGCTCCCACTAGTCGCGGGCTGTGCCAGGCCGGGACTGCTGAGCTTATTCTGATCGAATCGAAGATGATTTTTCGAGTAGTGTCATTTTAGAAGCTGAAAGTGAGAAAAATATTCATCACCTCTGGCATCGTGTTTCTTTCTTGAAATTTGTAGGAATATGCATGGTATGGATCAGTAGGTGTACTCGAGCAGTAATACCCTCGGTTCCATTCAGAACGTGAACACCAAACTCGAAATCCTTCTAGGTTCCCTCGTTCAAGATCATCCAACCCAACACACCGCGCACGAGGAGCACTTCACGGCAAATTTAAATTCAGGCGAGCGTGAGATTAGTTTGTCTCGAAATGGCTTCTCCTGATAAGTGTCACGTCAAATTTGCGAACCGCTCTAATTGAAAGCAACTCTGACCTCTTAGAGTGTGGACTCATCGACACCTGCAAAGTGAATTGCCCGAGCACGACAAGGAGGAGGAAGACTCGATAAAAGCGAGACATACCAATCTTTCTCGTAAACGAAGGCCCATGACAAGTGTTAGTGCTTGGCAGCCACGAACGACGTGATATTGGGCTGAATATCGTCGGAGAGAGATTCCAGTTGAGTAGGCTTGGCCCATTTATGTATGTTATTATGTTTTTTCTTCTTTTTTTGCAGCTAAGGGAGAGCTTTAATTTTTTTCCAAAAATTTCACCGACCTATTTAATAATAATCAACAACAGTACAAAAAACTCAAAAGTAATACAAATTATAAATAAAATCTTATTAAGTTTCTTGATTTTTTTTACAAAATTCCATCGATTTATTACTAATCACTGACAACAGTACAAAGAAACCTAAAAGTACAAATAGGTTCATAGGCCACCTATGAAGTACGTGTACTTGAGCAGTAATACGCTCGATACCATTCAGAACATGAACAGTACCAAACTCGAAATCTTTCTAGGTTCCATCGTTCCAGATCGTCTAGTCCAGCAGGGAACGAGTCATGCATGCATGGTCGCAAAGCGCAATACTATACCTTTTGATCCGCGCGGCACATCACCACACGACACCACGCGGTGCGCTCCACTCGTGGATCGCGTGGCTTCAGATTGCCAGCAGCCACTCCTGACTCCGATCCTGCATGTGCCGGTAAGCCCGCCACGTCATGTATATGCTCAGCAGTGCAAAGCCGGCGCCAATGTCTCCGGCCGGAATCTGATGCCTCGCGCGCACTGGAAAGTAGTGGCTATACCGGCGCCGGCCTACAGCACCACGTCGATCGGGTACATACTACTCCGACGATCGAGAGCAGGGCCGGCTCTTCGTTTTTCAGGCCCTAGTCAAAGTCGATGGCATGGGCTAATGTTTATATAGACATATTTTTTTTTTATCATATATGTATCTACTAGAATTTTTAAAACAAAAATTAACATCCAACCATATTAAAAATTATCGGATCATCAATATTTGAAATATGATCATCATCTTGTCTGGGTTCAAATTCTTGATTTTGATTATCGTCATTGACATTAACATTACTTGCTGCCGGATAATACTTTTTTAAAGCACCTTTTTGTGATTGAATAAGTTCAATTTCTCGTTTTCGTTTATTTCTTTTTGCAGCTCTGTGAAGAAATCGACTATATCATAATCATGCAAAAATTAAAAATAGAAATAGAACAATCGAGATTTAATATAACAGTACTATCGAGAGGCTAGAACAGCAGCAGGCACGCAGGCACGCAACAACAACAGCCAAACAATTGCGAACAACAGTAGCCGAACAGCAGGCACGCAGGGCCCCGCCCTGGTAGAGATTGTCCCTGCCGACCGATTCCAAAGAGAATTAGAGAAGAGAAGGGAGAATTAGAGATCAGACGGAATTGGAGTCAAAAGGAGCAGGCATGCCCTGTGTACTTACTGTACTGGATTGATTTCCTCGCTTGATCGCTTCCTGCTCCGGCTGCTCGCAGCGTGATCGCGTTGGCGTCGCCGCGTCAGACTCCGAAGTCCTCACGACCCCTGGTTTCTCGCGCTCGCGAGTGGCGTCGCGCCCCCTCGTTTCTTGGCCTCTCGCTCGTCAGCTCGTGTATATACACCGGTAATATACATACGTAATATAAATTTTTGGGCCCCCTCCAGCCGTGGGCCCGTGGCCGATGCCATGGTCGCCCCCCCCCCCCCCCCCCCCTCCCCCCCCCCCCCCCCTAGAGCCGGGCCTGATCGAGAGATGCTACTTAATTAATCCGAGACACGTCAAGCCGGACGCGCGTGGGTTCAGTCATCAGTGCAGTGCGGATCGAGCTGTCGGAATCTTCCGATGAAACAGATCGGTACGGGTAAGGGTGTGCAAAAACTGAAATCGGTTAAACCAGCCAAACCGGCCAGCTAGAGCTTAGTTCATTTTTTTTTTCACAAATAAAATTTAAACTTTGAAATTAGTACAAAAATTTAAACTAGTCTAAACCGACTAAACCACTCAAACCGTCTATGCACAGGCTTAGGCACGGGCAGTCCTGGGATGACTAGACCGCGCGCGGATTCCTTCTCCCGACTGATCAGTTCGATCGGTCAATCTGTGATCATCAGCTAGAAACGAATCTAATCGATCGGTGTAGTCGTCTTAATAAAGAAATAAATAGGTCTCGATAGCTCGATAGCCTCGCATTTTGCTTGCATTCAAGGGTGAGAACCTGATCTAGTAAGCAAAGTCAAAGGCTAGAGTATGAAACGAACACTCTCTTCATATAATCTAGTACAGTACAGCAGAAAAGGGATGATGATGATCGTCTCGCGTGGATATATACAATGCGAACGTGGGAATCTGCCGGTTTTGATGTGACGCGATATGGAGCCGCACGCACGAACGCGCGCAGGGGAATCTTTCCGTCGAGGTCGGGGTTGGGGTTGGGCGGGCAGTGCCGCACTATTACACCGGACGCGCGCGCATAGTCGACGTACGACAGCGCCGGTCTTGTACCTTTCCAGCCCGAGCAATGCTAGATGTACGGACGGTTTATTACGGAATTGCTCTTACGGAATTACGTGGAAACGTGCGGACTAATCATAGGCCAAAATCCACGAGAGGTGAATTTTTTTGAACCAATTGATCGGTGCCAGGTCAGTCCGTAGATCTATTCCGTAACCATGTTTCCGTAGGTTTAGCATTTCCGTTCCAGCCCGGTCCTCCGCGCTCCACGTCATAATTAACACGCCTCTAATGATATGGTTCCAATGATTCTAATCACACCGAAATAATTAACTTTCATCCAATCCTTTTCTTCCCCAGATCCCCAGATTAACTTTTTGGCCTTCATCCGCTTCTCGCAACATGTTCGGAATAGGTTCTCCCGGATGAAACTGATTTGACCATATGCACCTCACGCATGTGCAAACTGATCCGGCCACCGGATAAGGCGATGATGGGGAGCCATGGGAGTAGTAGCCACTAGCGACCCAAGATCAAAGCCTCCTCACGGAGTGCATCTCCAATGAAAGGATCAGAAAAGAGATGAGCCCACCGATCCACAGCGAGCGGCAGAAGTGCATAAAGCTTCTCCTTCTTCTCCGTCCGGCTCCAAAAGTCAACGCGTCACACTCACACAGTCATGCATAGCCCGTTGTTCTCATGGAGCTAGCTGCTAGCGACGTACACGCTTTAAATAAAATTAATAAAAAGAAACATCTTCTACAGCTATAGCCAAGCGCTTCAGGCGCCACTAGGGCAAACAAAAAATTTACGGCAACTCTAAACTTTGCTGAGTAGTATAAAATAAAAGGGACTCTCTCTATTTTACAATATAAGATGTTTTAATTTTTGTGAAACGAATGTATCTAGTCGTCTTTTAATACTCCCTTAGATCCAAATTAATTGATTTGGATTTGTCTAGATTTGGATGTATCTAGCACTAAAACATGTCTAGATACATTCAAATTTATACAAATCTGAGTCGATTAATTTGGATCGGAGGGAGTATATGGTTCACTCCAAATTTAGTCACAGACACTAAAAAATATTTAGATACATTTATTTAAAAAAACTAAAATATTTTATATTTTAAAACAGAGAAAGTAGACGACAAATCTGAAACTTTGCCTAGTGTAACCAAAAAGCACATGACAACCTTTGCGCGGTGATTTCGTCCCACACGCGGCCAAGCACCGTTCGTCTCCTAAACACCCAGAATCTGATGCCTTCGGGCTCGCGCGACAGCACTACGTACTAGAGCCGGCCTACCACGTCGATGGAGTACGTACGGAGAGGAGATGCTACCTAATCCGGGACAATAAAGCCACATCGTGCACGCTAGACCTGAAAAGAACTAGAGATCAGCACGTACGTAACACAGATGACTAGATGGATGGATTCCTTCACGTAGAGAGTGATCTGTTCGATCTCTTCTCGATGGCATCATTTGCTTTAATTTGCATGCAAAGCGGTGGATTGGTTACCTAATGAATCCTTGGATTTGCGGCTTGAAAACGTGATCTATATATGATGCCATCCACGAAGTCAAAGGCCAAAGTAGTACGGTACTAGTATGAAAGTATAATGCTCCCTCCGTTCATAAAAAGATGTCAAAAATTTAATTTACAAGACGTAGGGAATATAGAAAATGGTTAGATGATGATCGCCCCGAAATCCGCCATCGATGGTGTGGATATGCAACGCAAAACGTGAGAAACCATGTGATATGGAGCTGGGGAATCTTCCCGTCCAGGTCGCCGCCCATTGACAGGGCCGGCCGGTTTCCAGCTCTGTTCGCCCGTGTGCCACGTTATTGTAAAACACATACATACGACTCTAATGATAGGGTTCCATTGATTCTAATCAAACGGAAGCTTTCATCCACTCCTTTTCTTCCCTAGATCATCAACTCGCGTGTCATTTCCGTACGTACGTAGCTTTCATCCTCTTCCCAAAAGCATTATTGCATCATGTTTCGAATAGATTCTCCATTGGGGATAAAACTAATTTGACCACATGCATGAGGAGATGCAAGCTGATCCGCCGGCCGCCGGATAAGAAGACCATGGTGAGCCATGGGAAAATAATAAGTACTATATAGCCACGAATATCGATCGCCAAGATCAAGCTTGCTGACGGAGTGCATGCATCTCCGGCGAAAGGACCAGAAAACAGACGAGTCCACTGATCCACATCGAGTGACGGACCGAGCAGTTGCAGAAAGCTTTCTCTCGTTCTCCTCCTCTGACTGCAAGAGCATCTTCACTCGCCGCCCTAGCACCCCCTCCCCAAGCCCATATTTAGTGCTAGATTGGCGAAAAATTCCTATCCACGCCTCCCTAGACCCAAATAGCGTATGATCAGGCCTCTTTTCATCCGGCAGTCGCAGGCCGATTCTGACGCGTCGGGGAGCGCCTGCTAGCACCGGATGGAGGTAAAAGCCGCGTGGGACCGCGCTGTCGGCGACACAAGGTGAGTTTCCCTTTTTTCACTTTCCCTCCATTTCTCCCTGCCATATCACCCGCCCCCGCCTGCCACTCGCGCCATTTCCCCCCATATCCTCCCGCCACCATGCCACCCAAAAAGTTCGCCGCCCCCCGCGCCATGGACGGCGTGGACGTCGCCGATCCCGCCGTCGAACCCAAGCAGCGCAAGCCTAGGGCGATGAAGTAGAAAACGGCGGACATGAGAAACGCCGAATGGGACAAGAACTACCACCGGAGGAGGGCCAAGACGCAAGGCCGGAAGGATCGGCTGGCCAAGCTCAAGCTCAAGCAGGCGGAGGCGCTAGCGGAAGTCGAGTAGGGCTACGCCACGCATGGTGGCTTCGACCCCAACCTCTTCTTCCCGCACTGCCCCCTTCCTCATGGCTCTCATGTCGCCGACGCCTTCGACCCAAACTACGCATCCTCGTTGCTGCGTCGCGGTCCTCTTCCCTGCGCAAGCATGGGAGCGAGCTCCTCCTACCAGGGCGTGGACGCAGCCACGACGTTCGCCAGAATGCAGGGCGACTCCGTGATGCATGACATCATCGCGTCGGGCTTCGTGGTGGCCGGCGATAGTGCCGGCTACTTCACCCAAGAGGAGGCCCGTACTAACGTCGAGGCTGGGCTGGACTCGCATCCGCTGGGAGTGGAGGCCGAGGCGGAGGTGGTGCCGGACCCGAGGAGGTGCCCGTCATCCTCCCGGCCGAGGAGGCCACCATTTGATTTCCCCACCGTCTGTAATATGATCGTCAAACTTGTGTTTCTCTTTTGATCGCCAAACTTGTGGCTTGTTTGATCACCGGAACTGTAATATTGGGCGATGATCATCGAACTTGTGTCCTATTTTGTAGCGGGAAGCATCATTTCAAATATAGCGCCGCTTTGGGGAGCATTGTCTGGGCTCACCGAAGGGGATCTGGGTGACATGGTTATACCCTACGGGTACACGACATCAGCATACCTGGTCCAGCCCAAGGAAGGCCCACGAAAATATATGCGGCCCAAGATTTTCGGGTGGCCCAAGCCCATAACGTCTTCGGATCCTTGGAGAGCAAGGCTAGAGCAGATAGAATATTCAAAGGGACAAAACCCTAAACCTGTAACCGACTTGATCTATGCCCGGGACCTGCCTACGTCTATATAAAGGCTAGGAGGACACGACGAGGAGGATATCTCTCACCTTACCGCATACACACCTCCACGCCAGATTGCATCTGCGTACCCTTGTAACTTTTGGTTCCGCCGTAATCAAGAGCAGACAAGCATGAGTAGGGTTTTCCCTTCGGGGGCCTGAACCTGGGTAAATCTCGTGTCCCATGGTTGCTTGTCTGTTAACCATTCCACGATCTCCAACACCGCATCTTCTCCAAAACCCAAGCTCATAACAATGGGCATTGACGAGAATAAACCTCGTCAATTGACGCCGTCTGTGGGAATCGGGGGTGCTGATTGTGCGATCGTGACGGTCCCGACCAAAGCGATCTATAACTACTCGGCGATGGAGATCCATCTCCTCTTCGGCGCTTTCGACTTCATCGCCCACTCGCCAGCCACCATGAAGGACTTCGAGCCCGTAGGTGATGGGCTCGAGATCCTGTTCGGGAGCTTCTGCTTCCAGGTGGGACATACCAACACTCTCCGCCTCCCAGAGCGGGTGCCTCTGCCATCAATCAGGCCCGCCTCGTGGGCACCACATCCCAACGTGCTACGCACGACAACATCGACAACAGCTGCTGCAACTCAGATCTGTGCGATCCCCCGTCGGATGAAGGGACCTACGGTTCCGGATCCGAAAGCTGCGGTAGCAGTGATCCGACCTACGGACGCTACTAGTGCGCCGTGGTCATCCAAAGCGACGTGGAGCAACAACCACCAGGTTCGGGTGCTCACGTACCGCCACCCAACCCGCAGGGTAGGAACGGCGAAAATAGGAGCCAACCATCCCTCCCGCCCAACAAGGACGATCCTGACGCCAATCGGGTAATCCACCTCAGCGAGGAAGGATGGAACCAAGCACACGAAACCGTGGCGGGCAACAAGATCCTGCCTGTGGGTGCCTCACGGAACCTACTGATGCCATACCACCTGCTCCTCATCGAAAAGCACAAAAAGCAGGTGAAGATGCAAAAAGTACTCGACAAAAGCAAGCAAGCGGCCTCGGAGTCTAACGCGCGGCGAGCTGCGCTCTCCGCCGTTGGCGGATCCAGCTTGCACGGCAACAACGCCAACAAGCATCGTTCTTGCGTAGAGAACATGGACCCCACTGCACGTCGCGAGGTGACCCGAACCCTCAACACGTCCTTCATGGAGATGGACGCCAACGACAAAGTCATCCCAAAGACGCCGCAAGCTGCGATCACCCGAAGAGGCAGAGCACTCGGGGGCCACACTACCCGAAGGACAGGAAGGAACCAAAAAGCTTGATACAGAGGTCACAGTGGTCAACCTGATGCAGGTCATGGCAATCGAGGAAACATGGACGCAGTCGTACCTTCGGTACCTGATAATCAGGGAACTGCCTGATGACCCGACAGATGCTCGACGCATATCTCGCCGGTCCAAGGCCTTCATCATCAATGGCGAGCTGTACAAGCGCAATATTTCGGGTGTACTCTAAAGGTGCGTTACCATCGGTGACGGCAAAACCATCCTCCAAGACATACACGAGGGCATCTGCGGCCATCACGCGGGTAGCCGCGCCCTCGTCGCCAAAGCCCTACGAGCTGGGTTCTACTGGCCAACGGCCATGAACGACGCCAAGGACATCGTCCGAAGGTGCAACGGGTGCCAAAGGTTCGTAGACAAACCGCACGCACCAGGATCGGAGCTCAGGCCCATACCCCTAGCCTGGCCCTTCGCCCAATGGGGCCTCGACATGATCGGCAAACTGCCCAAGTCCTCGAAAGTAGGCCACGTCTACCTCCTGGTCGCAGTCGACAAGTTCACCATGTGGATCGAAGCCATGCCCGTTACTAACCAAAAGGGTAAAACGGCCGCGAAATTCTTCGAGTCCATAGTCTACAGGTTTGGCATGCCGCACATCATCATCACAGACAACAGATCGAATTTCATCTCCAAAGAATTCCAGGACTTCTGTGAAGGCCTTGGGATCAACATATCATATGCCTCCGTGGCATACCCGCAAACCAATGGGCAGGTCGAAAAGGCCAACGTCCTCGTAGGCGGTGGCATCAAGAAACGCCTACTGAGCCCACTCGAGTGGCTCGCGGGAGCATGGGCAGAAGAGCTACCCTCCGTCCTCTAGAGCTTACGCACAACACCAAACAGCTCAACTGGCTACACGCCTTTCTTCATGGTGCACGAAGTCGAAGCCGTGTTGCCTGCAGAAGTACGCCATAAGGACCCACGGGTCGTCGCCTACAGCGAATCCGAATTGACGGCCACACTCCAAGACTCCGCCGACACACTCGACGAGGCACACGGCATCGCCGCGGCTCGCTCGGCGGTCTACCAGCAGAGCCTCCGCAACTATCACAGCCGTCGGCTGCGCCCAAGGTTCTTCGTCGAATGAGACCTCGTCTTACGACTCAAGGAAGAGGGGCCAAAAAAGCTCGAGTCACCCTGGGAAGGACCATACGTCGTCACCAAAGTCATCCCAGGTGGCGCCTACCGCCTCAAGCACGTGGAGTCTAGAGTCACATACTCCAACCCATGGAACGTCGCACAATTGCGATGCTTCTACCCCTAGCTATCCCCCTTTACTTTCAATAAGGCTACTCAGCCAAGGCTACTCAGCCGAACAATGTACCTCCTCATCACGATATGAATAAAGCCAAGTGTCTCGCCCAAAAATTTATCCCTTTCTCGCATTTCCTTTATGCTACAACATACTCGAGGGCTCCCCCTCACCTCACGACCTCGTCGACTGAGGATAACGTATGTACACCTAAGTAGCTGACCACGTCAGACTAACGAAGAGGACATGCATACAACCAAGCACCACGTGCTAATAGAATGGACCTTTACAACAAAGGGCACAACACGCCCAGTCGAAATATATACAAATTTTACATCTATCTTTTTTACACGAACTACCTATTCTGAAGGATCACCTGCACGCGATGCTCAAATAGATCTACAACTTCTTCGGCATACTGCCTCACAGCCGTATAGTGCGGGCGCATGTCCCATAGACCACCATATGGCCGAGGAGGCGGCCTAGCCGCAACAGCAGCAAGATTCACATTTGGGCGATGCAGCCGCATGAGGGAAAGGGCGGCCTTCACTCCTGCAACCAGCTGGTGTCGCACCAACTCCCTGACGTGACACACATCTCAAAACTTTGCCAGCAAGCCCCAGAGAGTCGACGGCGCTTCATTAAGGTGAAACATGACGTGCAAAATCGATGCCAGGGAAGTCTTCACCTGCCGCAGCACTCGCGACACCTGGTGAGCATGATCCTGCACAGTCACAAGGACCATGGCACGGTCGCGATCCATCCAGAAAAAGCTACCGGCTTCCATATCTTGCTAGGTCAAACAGTTGATCCGAACTGCAACGCACTCTTTCTCCTCCCTGGGAACAAGGTTGGCACCAGCAACAAATATAAAGTAAGATGACCCGCAATACTGGCGCACCCGAAAATGAGCAGCAACTCAAAGAAACCTACACTGCAGCTGCTCGGCCAACTGCCATAGCTCCCCCATCAGATATTCCTCTCTGGCGGTACCTCACTCCGCCTTCGACTTCCAAACATCCGCATGGCCTCGGATGCCAAGCAACTCCTTCTCAAGACTGCGGACACGGTCACGAAGAAAAACAAGCTGCGACGCATCATCCAAGGATGGTCGCGGCTGCGGAGCATACGAAGTATCGATGGGATCATCACCCGAAGGTCCCTAAGGAAAACAGAAAGGATATAAACAACACACGACTGGGCAATAGCTCGAAGGCTCATTATATACAACAAAAAGCCACTGCGTGGCACATGAAGTGTTCATCAAGACATTCCAGCAAAAGTAGAAGGCAACTTTCCTAGAACTACAAAGACAAAGCCTAAGCATCCCGAGTGGCCTCGGAGCTAGAGCGCCTGCCCTTGACCTTCTCCTGCTGCTTCACCGCTTACTCCACCAGAAGTTCAATAAGCTTTGGCCCATAGCGCTTACAACGAGCAGCGAAGAGAGCGAAGGCTACCTCGGAACAGTCGGGAGCCGTTGGCATCTGGGAGGTGACCTGGTGAAGATCCAACTCTTCCCCGGAGGCCATGGCCAGGCCCATGGAGGCACCGATGCCCTTCTGATTGCGCTTGTAGGCTGCAGGTGCATCCGATGACAGCGCATCCGCCAAAGGGTCGACATCCTCAAGGGCAACGCCCTTGGGAACGAGCTCCTTGTAGAAGCGCCCGAGGACCTCCTTGGCTTTGGCAAGAGAGCCAACCACAGTACTGCAGCGGTCTTCGACCGCCGCAGCATCATCATCCAAAGCACTACCATGCTCCAGGGCACTGCGATTGAACTCAATGTCTGCGGCATCTAGAGAAATGGAAAAGTACAGTAAGAATCGAACAAAGGCACATCGACGCGGCATCCAAAAAAAACAAAGAAAGACAAAAATACTCACCAGAGACAGCCCTGGCAGTAGACATTAGTTTTTTGGACACCTCCTTCTCGCGTGAAGCCGCTTGGCGAGTTGCTCCTCGTGATCCGTAGCTTCCTGCTGCAGGCGCTCCTTAGCCATGGCTGCGTCAGCCAGCTCCTGCTCGAGGCGCTCCTTTGCCCCAAAGGCATCCTCGGCTTTCTTCTCCGCTCGCCCAAGGCTCTTTTAAGAGCATCAAGCACGCGGAGGGTAGTGTTATTCTCATCTGCAAAAAGCAACAAAGAACATATATGAGCTTCATAAGCTAGCAAGCAGACGAACAAGTAGAGGATTAGTCAAGGATGTACCTTGAAGCTACCGCAGGCTGCCCTCCGACGCTAGGTGCTGCTTCACCAGCTGGTTTGCACCTTGCACAAAAGGCTGTAAGAAGAAACAACTTGTCAAAAAAGGGCTCGGGGGCTGCGCCCAAGAAACAAGCAAACAGATCAAACACATGAAAAACGCTCGGGGGCTCCCCCCGAGACACGCAAAAAAGAAGCAAAGATTAGCAGATCATACGAAAATATGGCTCGGGGGCTTCCCCCGCATCAAGAAAGAGAACACTTACATGTTCAGACAGAGACTTAGAAGGTCCCGGTGCAGTCTTCTGGGAAACGATCACCCAAGCCTCCTGCGGAGAGGGGTTCGGAGCAGCGCCCCTAGAGGTGGCCACCGTCTGAGAGGGAGGAGGCGTCATTTTCGACTCCCCTACTAACTCCTGAGTGGCATCGCTAAAAGATCCCTCAGAGGAGTGGCTGCAAGGGAAATCACTAGTCAAAAGCAAGAAGACAAGAAGACAAGAAAAGTAGAAAAAGGCATCCGAAGGTACTTACGAGTCCATGTCGCTCAAGTCAAAAATAGGCAGGGCCCTCTTGCCCTTCTTCTCTTCCTTCTTCCTCTTTGCCGGCGGCTGCGGCGCTACAACTTGCATAGGCACGGCCAAGATAGGCGAAGAAGAAGCACCATCACCTCCACTGTGGCGGACAAGGAACGGCGGGTCCCTAGGCGTTGGCAGAGTTGAGGCATCCTACGATTCGCTCGAGCTCCGTTCCCGCTTTCGAGTCTGCCCCTTGCTCGCCTCGGGAGCCTCCTTAGTAGGCGACTGCGCCGGCAGAAGCTCGGACTTAGAGTCCACGACTTTGTTTTCCGGTGCATCTGGAAACCGTTCGGGTAGTGGAGGCACCATGCCAGGTACCTTGAACTCCTACACAATAAAGACAAACTTTCAGAAAAGATAACTGCAAGGAAACGCACTAAAAAAAAAGCGCTACGTGCACGTCTCAGATCTACACCTATGGAACCGGTCGCGAAGAACTGAACGGAGGGGTCCGCGACTTCCCCGGAAGGTCCTCATCGGACTTGTACTTCAGCAGCGGCCGAAGGACTCTGTCGAGGTCCCCCCTTGCAGAGCTCCTCAACCGCAACTCTCGTTGGGTCGTGGCGGCCAGAATAAAGGAACATCGGGTGCGCCCTAGCCTGGAGTGGCTGCACCCGATGTTTGAGGAAGGTGCGGATGATGTCCACACCGTTCACCTCCTTCTCCAGAACCACCTAGAGGGCCTCCACCAGACGGTAGAGCTCCTCTATCTCCTCCACCTCACCCTCCAGGATATGGTTCTTCTATGATTTCTTCGGCAGGATTTTCTGGGTGGAGTCGAAAGGGGCAAGGCCAAAGTCTTGCCCGTCCACTATGGAATTGCGGATATAAAACCACCTTTTCCGCTAGTACTGGACGAACTCAGACATAGAAAAAGAGAAGAAAAGAAAATTGGATCGAAGGTAAATGATACAACCACCAATCAGATAAACTCCGTCGGAGCCGGATTGCCTCTTCACGGAATAGAGTTTCTGAAAGAGGCCAAAGTGCGGCTCGATACCGAGCCAACACTCGCAAAAAGTGATGAAACAGGCGATGTGTAGAAGAGAATTGGGCGAAAAATGGTGGAGTTGGATGCCATAGAAAAACAATGGTCCACGGAGAAAATCGTGGACTGGGAGCGACAGGCCGCGAAGAACAAAAGCAATGAACATCACCCGAAACCCTGCGGGAGGACGGGGAATTAACTCATCGCCGGGGACCCTGACGGCGTCCCTGTCCTGCGGGATCAAACCCTCGTCACGCAACTTGCGCAGGTCGCCCTCGCGTGTCTCCGAGCGCCGCCACCCACCATCGGTGACACGAGTGGCGGCGGTGTTTTTCTTGACACCGACAGCAGCGCTGGTGCCCACCGCGGTGGAGGTTTTCTTCGATTTCCCCATTGCAGCGCGACGACGACGGCGGTGCGAGCGTAGAAAAGAGGAAGGGAATGATCGGAGAACTTCCAGCGTGCGGCGAGAAAAGCTCAAGAAAGTGGAAGCAGTAGAAAGCAAGTGGCTACGGTGAAAACAAGCCACAATTTTTCCCCACGGTTATAAGGACGAAGACGATGAACAAGGACCGTCCATCTGGAAGCCCTAGAGCCAGCATCAAATCCAACCATCCACATGTCGGCACAGCAGTGAACCGTCGCTCGCACGCCGTCTACTACGCACGGAAACCGAGGAGACATCGTAATTCTCGCCACGTCGCGCATGACCAGTCAACTCCAAGTCAGAAAGTGGGACTCACGTTCGTCCAGTCACGTCACCTCTGGCGCCGCAGACGATTGAGGTCACCGATCGTCAGCACTGACGTCATCAAAGCCATACTGGTAACGGTTACAAATCTTCGGCTAAACAGCTAAAGTACTCACTCGAATCTATGATTCGAGCAACTATTCGGGGGCTACTCCTATTAGGAGCGTTGGCCGCACACTGGAAACATGAATAAGGTACTACGCCAATGATCTATTCTTCGAGTCCTACGTCGAGTCTACGACTCCACTACGGACTCGTGGACTACTCCCATAGGGAGGATTGATTCAAGCATCCGAAAAAATTTGTGTCCTATGGACCTGAAGCAAACAACGGCTGAACTAGAGTCTCTGCTCGAGTCTACGACTCGAACAGACACTCGGGGGGCTACTCCCATAGGGAGCGCTGGTCGCGCATCCTATGAATTTCTTTGACTGAGATGCTTTGGATCAGAATGCAAAAACTTTTTTGGCAACTTTGCCCCAATCAACGCTAACTGAGTAACATTCTCCTTGGACACCCGAAACACCTTCGCGGTGATAAAATTTCGGATATTGTGTCTGCGACGTAAAGATAAGACCTACAGATATCATCTGATAGCCTGGTAACGCACCCGATTGCGCTCTGCTAGTGAAAATCCGTGCCAACAGGCGCGATGAAAATCCTGATGGTTGCGTTGGGTACATCATTCGAAAACTACTGGGATTCTACTCCTGTAAGACCTCAACGGCCTGAGTCGAATTATGCCAGCATCTGTTCCGGGTTCGAGTCGAGGGACTTGAATCTGAAGAAGATCGTGTTGCTTTATCCTAAGACAGTTAACTGACCCTGATCCGTCAGAAGAGTCAGGCACACGCATCAACAATCCCTACACACTAAATTCATTCTTTTCCTGATGAAACAGAAACAGCCGTACCTGAAAGACTGAAAAGTCCTCAGCCGAATCTACGATTCGACTAAACACTCAGGGGTTACTGACATGGTTATATCCTACGGGTACACGACATCAGCATACCTAGTCCAGCCCAAGGAAGGCCCACGAAAATATACGCGACCCATGAATATTTTCGGGTGGCCTAAGCCCATGACATCTTCGAATCCTTGGAGAGCAAGGCTAGAGCAGATAGAATATTCAAAGGGGCAAAACCCTAAACCTGTAACCGACTTGATCTATGCCCGACCCTTCCTACCTCTATATAAAGGCTATGAGAACACGACGAGGAGGATATCTCTCATCTTACCGTATTCACACCTCCACGCCAGATTGCATCTGCGCACCTTTGTAACTTTCGGTTCCGCCATAAGCAAGAGCAGACAAGTAGGAGTAGGGTTTTCCCTTCGGGGGCCTGAACCCGGGTAAATCTCCTGTCCCCTGGTTGCTTGTCTGTTAACCGTTCCGTAATCTCCAGCACCCCCATCTTCTCCAAAACCCAAGCTCATAACAATGGACATTGACAAAAATAAACCTCGTCACTGGGCTTCTTGAGGCCGAAAGTTTCATCCATCCAACACTATTATTTAGCGCCGGATTTCGTACCGGGGAGCGCCAACTAGTGGAGATGCTCTAAACGTTTGGATGTTCTCGCGGAGGTAGCGACACACGCGCTCTGCGTTCGGCTGGTGCAAACCTGTGTCCTGTAACTGGAACGACTCCTTAGGGCAGTTCTTTTAATAGCTTAAAAAATAAGCTGTCCCCTCCAGCTTCTCCCATAAGCCATATGGTTTATTAATCGAAGTTTTTCAATTAGTTATAAGATAATTAGTTTGAAAGCCCCAACTAATAAGCCGAGCAGCTTATTTTTTAAGCCGCCAAAAGAACTGAGCCTTAATCAGCCTCACATAAAGTGCCAGACTGAGCGTTCACACGAATTTAGCCAAGGATCTTCTCCCTAAATTTGGTCTGAAGGACCACCAAACACACACACGTTCCCGTATGGAGTTCCCTTACAATGCTTTCCGTTCGGTAGTTCAGTCAGGTCGACCGAGAGAGGACTCAGGACAGCATCTCGCGTCTCTCACATCACGAGCAGCAGCTAGCGGTGGGTGCACCGTGTGTCGGGCAGCACAGTACAGGGGTTGTTTTCCTTAGCGCGGAGCAGAGGTAGCTCGCAAGTCACGAACAGGAAAGACCCTGCTCACACACGCCTCAAGCCTCTCACTCTCTCCCTGCGGGCTGCAGGCAGCGATCGACGTGCCACGAACGAACAGGTCCCGCGCGCAAGTGGAATCCGGCCGGGAATGCGTCGGGTCGAGTCCAGAAGAGGCAGATCGCATGGCGGCAGTGGTGTACATCGAAAGAAGATCTCGCGGAAGGAACGTCAAGGGAGCAATGATGTGTCTCGCTGAATCCTTAAGACTCATATGGGTGCGCTAACTGATTGGTGCAACCCGTGGGCGCTAAACTGATTGGATCCATCGATGGATACACGGCGGTAGGGCACGATAATCAGCGGAGAGAGAGGGAAGAAAACTAAACCGGCCAAGAGAGTCTTCCAGTCGGCATTAACTAATTGACCCGAATCTGTGTACTGACATGAGAGGCATTTTCGCTTCAAAAATAGTGTGCTGGCATCCGAAACACGACATACTATGATGTACACGAAGACCCACGGATGGATGGTAGTAGTACTAAACGAGGAGAAGACCGCCGGAACAAAACATCAGTCGGTCTTCTCTTCGTCTATCTATTTCCTTCGTGATGATCTGCAGGGGCCGGGTCGGGCACTCTAGCTAGTACAGTGAGCTTGGTGCTAGCTTCACCCTCTTCCTGGACCCTTCGGAGGGTCATGGCGGTTGTTGGGGCCGGACCCAGGGTAGTCGTTCACCTCCACGGCCATCCTCGCCGCCATGGCTCTGGCCTGCAGCTGCAGCTTCCCCGACGCCGACGCCATCTCCTGCAAGAAGAGCACATCCAACCCGCCATGCGTAGGTTTCCTTATTAGTAGTTGTCAGCGTCTATGTATCCGGATTTCAGGCAACGGTTACGGAAGGAAACCAAATCAAGGGAAATACTACTACTGTACTAGGAAACAACAAGCCAGGTAGAAGGCGCGGGGAAAACCTGCAGAGAAGAAAGCTTCATCGACGGCGGGTGCTGCTGGTTCCTCAGCTGCATGCTTCCTGCAATTAATTTAAAGAGATGCCCATGATCAGCGATTCAGCGACAATCACCAAGACAAAAGCAAACTGAATCTATTGAGTTCGCGATAGGCTTACTTGACGTGGGCACCGCGGACGCCGGCTGCACGGCGAGGAGGAGGAGGACGATGACGATGAGGGAGGAAAGCGTGAGGAAGAATAGGAACTTCGGCTTCGGCTTCCGGGAGCGGCACGGCTCCATTGCTCGGGAAAGTACTAGGCGAGCTCTGATCTGTCTTCTGACTCACGGGTGGTGGTGGTGGCCTGGTAGGCAACGGGTGGTGTTGGCGGTGTTGCCGGCTAGCGCTTGGGGTTTTATAGTTGGACCAGAGCTAGCTTAGCCAGTTGATGGCTGTCTTCTCCTCTTGTCCTGCTACAAAAGGTCAACTTCGCATTACATTGCCCTGTTTGGAAGCCGCAGGATGGTCTGCGAGGTCGGCTCCTGTGGATATGCTTGTGGTGTGGTCGAACTACTTAATTTAGTAGTAGTACCAGTACAGTTTTAGAATCTTCTTTACTCTTTCGGAAAGGAAGGCATCTACTAGTACACGATTTAATGCGAAATTTCTGTGGAATTATTGTGTCCCAAATATGGGCCTTCATCGTTTTCAGTCAACAGGTGTATATTTAGTGAATTAATTAGTACTGTTTTAGTATATTCATCCTGAATACTCCCTCCGCCCCGGTTTAAAGGACATAATTTGTAATTCTCTAGGCCCTAGGTGTCATCTAATTGGTCCATTTAATAGTATGGAGTAGAACATGCATAAGGAGAAAAAGAGTTAGGAAAGTGTTCACATTTGTTCACACATGTGCATGCAAGCATTTTATTGCTTTCACACGGAAGTAATTACAGAGATTAAATGCTTTTATGTCTAAGTATTTTGGGATTATATGGTTTACAAATTGTGTCCTTTAAACCAAGACGGAGGGAGTAAGTACTAAATTGATGGTAAATTGTTTCATTACAAGATTAGCAGTGTTTATAACTTTCTTGCTATTATGAGCATTATTTATGGTTATGTTAATTCATTTTGGCAGGATAAGTATTCGATTATATCTTAGTTGTCACGAATTATACACTAGGAAACCTAGAAGTGAATGCATTTTAGTTAACGAAAATTAATAGCTAATGGAAACCATTTTAGTTGGTACATCTGTTTGCTTGTGAAAAGGAATGCATTTACTTGTTTAATGCAAAATTCCTACTGAGTTATTGTGGCCTAAAAATGAAGCCTTAGGACATGCACAATGCAAGATGCTTAGAGAGGTGGTTAGAGAATTAAACCAATTTTTAATTTAGCACAAGTGCTCATTTAAACTAGAAACCTTTTCTATACAAATAGCCTTTGGTGGTTAAGGAAAAACTTTCTATTTCCTAAGCACCACTATAAGCACCTTGTATTGTACATATCCTTGCGATTCCCGGTCAACGTGCGCTACATGGTAAGTGGTGATTAACGATTTAATTTGCAGTTATCTTTCAAGTTTCAATCCATGCTGAACTATTTGCAAGGTTATCTATGTATATAACTCACTAACTTCGAGACTATGACCAAGATGATTTATATGGTTTCCGGTTTTACTCTTAGACTAATGATAATAAACATCTAGTCTAAAAAATTGAGATTTGTGTAAATACGAAGAGATGATATAATCTTCATCAGATGGTTATGAATATCTTTTTTTTTTTGGTTTTGGTAGATTGCTCCCCACATATACCATGTGGTAGATGGTTATGAATATCAATAGAGGAACAATTATTACCAAGAGGTATGAGAAAATTCACTCTCATAGTCCCATGTTGTTTTACTAACTGTCAGTAACTAGAAAGCTTACTCGAGTATCTCTTAATTTATCACTTCGGATTTATTTGTATAAAGCCTAAAATATCCCTCTAATAACTACTACTATGCACGTTCAAAGCACGTGTAGCATTTCACATGAGTCAGCCGTATGTAGTACAAATTTAATAAAAAATCCAAAATCATTTGATGTGATGACTACCTTCCATAAATATAAGACCTTTGGAATTTTAACCATGATAATTTATAAGAATAAATTACTAGCATCCAAAGAATTGTTATTGGAAAATTTATCATGATATTTGTTTTCATAATTGCATAGTTTTTTTTAGGGTTAGCATGTCTTGCGCGGGAAATGATGGTCAAAGTACCAACTCTAAAGACAATGGCATATTGTAGAAGACTTTTAATTTGGTCAGGGAAGTACCATTTATCCCAATTGACACTAAACAAGATACTCCCTTTGGTTCATAAATAAGTAATAGTCACTATTACTAGTTTGACTACGATTACATAATTATCACTTTTTGTAGCTTTGTTTTCATGGTTTTAGAAAGAGTAAAATGTACCATTGGTCCTAAATGTATTCGAGGGGTGTCAAATTGAGTCCCAAAAGTATGAAAGTGCACATTCGAGTCCTAACACTTTCTAAAGTGTGTTACCGAAGGTCCTAACCTCATCGGACCAGCTTACACCGTTGAAAATCTTGTAATAATGCCCTTCATCTGTAAAACTGAGGACGAATCAAGCCCTCTTTCCCTGGTGAAACTTAGCAACAACTGCAGTCATCATCAGAATATCTGCATCCTCTCGATTATGTGCAATCCATCACTGAATCGCTTCCCTAGAAGCAACTAGTAAACCTGCACTCTTTTAGTATCAAATCCAAGCCGTCCTAAGAAATCCTATAACCACAACGGTGACCATATCTATATATCACAATCATTAGAGCACTGGGTCCGACAATGAACATATGCCTTATTGATTCTATAGCCGCAAAACAAACCACCATATCTTTGTCGAGAAACGTTCTTCTAGAGATCCTAGTGGTGAAAACCATGAAACAGAATCACCAAAGCCAACATAAACCTAAAATTGCTAGAAGAATGCCAAGAATAGGAGAATCGGCAAGTACAGCAGTGCTAGTGTTAGGTGTCTTACCGTACTACATAGGAGGGTCGTCGTGGTCCTGTTGTGCCGCTCGTCCACTGCCCGATGCTATCGCCTTATGTCGCTTCGCCGTCGCTCGCGATTTTGGGGATATATGGCCTTCGGCTGTGTTTGAGAGAGAGGGGCGAAAATTACCTGCTTACTGTTTTGCTAATGTGGGCCCTATTACTTATGTGACAATGGTCAGAGTTGTTCAACGAGGTTAGGACCTCCAGTGACACACTTTAGAAAGTTGTAGGAATAAATCGTGGAGTTTCATAATTTTGGGACTCAATTGACACCCCTTGAATACTTTTAAGACATGTGATGCATTTTAATTTTTTAGCATTAGCACTAATAAGTCAGTTAAACATATGTTTCTCTATTAGACACCATTCTTAGCCAACTAAACCGAACATCTCCCTGACCCCGCGTCGCCCTCACTGGCGGCACGGGGGAACCCCCCGCCGACGAGCCTAGCTCCCTCCCTCTGCTCTCCCTCGCGCTGCCGCCACCAGAGGGGCCTGCTGTCGAAGCCTTCGCGGGCTCCAGGGACGGTGGCGGCGGGGCTTTCTCGCGCAGCCTTCCTCCATGGCGACGGCGGCGGTCTAGGGGGTGCGGGACGACGCCCAGCTCCGGGGAGGCGCCCTGGCTCGTGGCGGCCGGAGATCCCTTCGGCGCTGCTGCGGCCGGGTACGGGGTGAGGCGCATCGCCGTGGCCGCCGCGGCTATGGCAGTGGACTCCCGTGGGGGCCCGATCTGGGCCCTGCGGGCCGCGGCCGGCGCTGTGGCTGGCGGTGCAGGAGGTGGTCAGCGGAGGGGATTTTGGTGTCGTCATCGATCTGCAGCCCGACTTGGTCTGGCGGCGGCGCGGTGCTGCTTCGGAGTGCTTGGCCCGGAGGTGCGGAGTTTGCTTTGGCAGGGGTGATGGTCGGTGGGCTTCGGCGCACATGGTGGTGGTCCAAGGGCGGCCTTTCGGGTTGTAGGTGTGCGAGCTTCCCGGGAGAAATCCTTGCTTCGGTTTGGCCGGAGCCGACGATGGTGATGCCTGTGGGTATCGCGGTCTTTCTTGGGAGCATCGTCGAGGGGTGCTCGCCCCTCCTCCCGTGGCCATGACTCCGGAGGGAAACCTCAGATCCGGGATCGGACGATGGAGGCGCTTCTGTGTCTCATTCCTTCTTGGGGGCATCGCCTCGGAGTCGCCTACGGCCGGGTTCAGTGAAGATGGCTGTTGCCAGGCAGCTGTGCAAGGTCCAAGGTTGAAGTTTGGCAAAGAGGAAGGCTCGAGCGGAGGTCGGGTCGCGGTTGATCTTTGGTAGTCGGTTTTCCCGGCGTGTCCGATGGGTTCTCCTGCTTCGCTGTGTTGCTGTGGAGTCGGAGCTGCAGTGGATGGTGTCCATGCGGCGACGATGACCAGCTGTCAGTGGTCTCTGCAGGTTCTCGATCGGCGCAAGATCAGCATAATTCCCTTTTGAAGCTCGTCGCCTGAGTCGGAGCTGTCTCTCCTTGGCGCGTGTGGCCAATTGATGGCATAGGCCGGCATGTTTCCCGACGCCGTCTGGGAGGCTCTGTTGTGGAAGTCGCTAGCAAAGTCGGAGTCGCTGGCTCGCGGAGGAGTGATGACGATGATGCTATTTGGCAACCTCGACGTGGGTCTTTCTTGTGTGTTTGTGTTTCCTGTGGGTAGCCAGGTTGGCTGTGGTGGTGTGTCCAATGTGGTCGTGTTCCATGACGACATTGGTATACTTGTACGGGTTTTCGGCCGGTTCCCCTGCAAATGAACCGGTCAATTCTCTTCGACTTTTTTAAATAAAATGAGGCAATATTGCCCGTTTTGTTTCAAACAAATTCTTAGCCAACTTATAATTCCTTAAATTATCTAAACAAACTATCATCTTACATCCCTACTGTCCCTTCGTGGACATCCAACAAAATTAGAACGATGCTACATTCCTACTCCGAGCTAATGGCCAACGCTGATGAACTCGAAACTCTCTCCCCGACAGCATGCATGCAGCATCGATCAGAGAAGATCTGGACGTGATTTGGACCCGCTGGTCACGAGCACTCGTCAATAGTCGGGTCGACTGTACATGGCCTGACGTGAGAGCTCTCCGGTGACCAAGACGGACAGCGCAACAGTGGCGCCACCTGCGACACGTAAACAGGCTATGCCGTAGGACGTAGGTCACTCAGACGGCCTAAAGTGCTACAGTTACCAACTGGGATTATAGGGGTTGACATTTGACAACACTCCTTCTGTGCCTAACAAGTTACGTCTACTCCATTTCTCTTATTAAAATAGATGTTTTAAATTTGTCAAAATTTGAAGTACTTCCTCTCACCCATATTAGTTGATGTAGATTTAATTTAGACACTATTTAGTATATAAATTTATTCAAATTTTGACAAATTCAAATCAATTAATATGGGTCAGAGGGAGTATATAGATTTATTTAAATTTTATAAAACCCAAGATATCTACTTTAAGACAGAGGGAGTACTTTTTAAAAACAAATCCGGCAACCGTGGGCGTGAGGTGTGTGTGCATGTGTGCCGGGGGGTGGGGGGTGGGGGGTGGGTGGGTGGGTGGGGAGGGGGCTGCTATACAATATGGCTGTCATGACAGAAGAGCCAGCGAAAATTAGGTTGCATTTCCTCTTGCAGGCCTGTTGGTGACGAATTCAGCCTGTTTGGATGCCTGCAGGACCCCGTGTAGTGGTTGCGCGATTCTCAAAACAACCCAGGGGAAGCTTCGGTGACAAGGGCTAAATCATCTGTTTTCCTGGAGCCTGACCCGGGCGAGCGATAAAAAGGCTCCGTGCTACACGCTTGGGAAACAGGAGGGAGACGTTGCTGGTTCTGTTGATCGATGCCCTAGCGGACTAGATGGCCTGCTGCTGAAGGCGTTCGCGGTAATGGTCGCGGACATGGACGCGAGCCGCCGCCTTGCCTGCCTACTTCCTGCGGTCCTCTATCGCTCGGTTTGCCAGGGCCTTCTTCATCTCGGCGGCTCAGTGGTCCCTCTCCTCCTGGTCGGTGAGCTCCTTCGCCGTTGTCGCTGCCAAGGCCTCTGCCCGGCGCGCGACTTCTCCTTAGACGGGGTCACCCTAGCCGGAGCCCCGTTGGGACCAAAGCCCAGCGCCTACGTGATCTGCAGGGTGATAGGGATCGCCTCCTCTCCCTCCTCCTCCTCCTCCGGCTGATCCACCTCCTCCCCCTCCTTCTCGTCGTCCTCCTCCACCTTCGTCTCATCCCTGTCGATGATAGCCCGCGCGACCTCCACCTCGGCGGCCATTGCCACGCGCGCCTCCGCCGCCGCCGTGTCGGCGGCATGCTCTACCGCTTCCACCTTCCTACGCATGGCGGCGGCGCGACGTAGGTCGCGGACGGTGACCTTGGCCACCGCCTCCAGCGTGGTCATGGCCGCCTCGTGGCGGATCTTGCGGAGGGCCGCTGATGCGGCCTCCTTGCCGGCGACATGGTGAATCTCGCGTACCGACCATTGGGTGGCCACCTTTGCGTCCGCCTCTACCACATGCTCCAACGCCGCCTCCTCCACACGGCCTTCCTCCTCGAAGGCCACCACCTGTGCCTCGGTCATACGATGGGACAACACCGTGGCCTAGAGGTCGACGTTGTCGATCTCCACCTCCGGGAAGCGGGCGCAACACATCTCCCGGATCTTGGTCCAATTGGCGATCTTGCGGCAAGACATAACTGCTGGTGGCTGGCGCGGCTGCTGGTTTGCTCTTGCTTGAGCTTGTTGTCTCCGCCGTGCCGATGACTGTCTTTTATAGACCACGGCGAAGGCGGGAAATGGCCGGGGAGGCGTGGAAGTTTTCTGGACGCGGGAGACGAGGCGCGCGTGGGAAACAAAAGTCGTCGATGGCGGGAAACGCCGGCCGCGCGGGAAGCCGTCGGTGCTGATAGTCGACGTCGCGTCGACATTAACATCCTATCACCGAGGGTCTGAAGCGGTGACGAAGGGAGCCGGACATATGGGTTGAACTGCTGGGAGCGGTTAGCCGTAAGTACATGCCAAACCACGACCTAAAAGCGACCGTTGGCCGATCTAAACAAACAAAAACAGACTATTTCGGTTGACCGTCAGGAAACTCCCGGTTTCAGTGTGAAGAAAAAACTCCCGACATCGTCGCGAAAGACGATCCTAGGTGACGCCACCATATTCGCCGGCTCTCGGCCTCACGTCTTCTGAGGCTCCGCACATGGACTTCCTTCTCGCCGCCCAAGGCCATGGCGACCCTCGCGTGCACTCCATCCTCGACTACTTGCAACCCTCCCCGCTTCAGCATCGTGTGTGTTCTACGGGCGCCGAAGTGAGCACGATGGCAAGGATGGGATGGGATCAGAGCGGAGGGCAGTAGTGGAAGGAGGAAAGGGGAAATGGGAGCAGACTAACACAAAGAATGTACTAGGTACGCTGGTCCTTTTCTTCTTACGCTTCCTCTCAGTTTCGATCAAGGGGACGTATGCAATCAACCACGAGCTTCAAGCGGTGATGTACTTCGATGATGACCAGATGATGGCAGGTTTATCTCTCTCGCAATCTTTCTTACGTGCTTATTAGAAAGTGAGGTCAGTCAGATTAGATCCTTCTCTTTGAAGGTATTTCATTTAATAATGCTAACAGATCAGTTCTACTTGTTCTATCAGTTTCACGTCTCTGTGTATTGGCGCAGACCTTTTCTCTCTAGGGATGCAGATGGTGAAGGGTAAGTTTTTTTGTCATAATTCTTAATTGATGTTGCTATTTGGTTTGCTTGCGGTGAAAATGTTCAAAACGGACATTTTACTTCAGAAATAGATACCCTCTTTGAATCCTTTTTTCCTGTCTTTGTGATATTTCTTTGATAGGATTGTTAAGTTTCTGCTGAAAAAACTCGAGATTTTGCCTCTCTATGAGCCGAGCCCTGTTTTGACATATTGATTATTGTGTGTTTCCATCTATCTATTACAGAATCAAAACTAAGAAGCTGCACTTGCTAGATTTTTCACCCCCGGTATATGACTGCATCCAGACTCTTTGCATGATGCAGGTTCTGACTATGAGATTATACAACCACACTACTTGGCATTAGATAAATCTTTTTGACTCTAGACATATATAGGTTGAGTGTTTCACTTTATAATGACATTCAGATTTAGACACTCATTTGCATTGGTGGTTTTCTTAAACATTCAGTAACGATGGCCTGTCTTTCATCACGCTGTACTACTTAGGTCCAAACAGATTGAAAACCTCTTCGAGCTGGCCAATAATTGTGATCCTTTATAAACTGACCAATATGTAAATTAACCTTTATATGTCATATCATTTACTTATTATTCTATTGCACAAATAGACGAAAGCGGCAACGCGCCATCATGATCTAGTTGGCCAATACAAGTTCAACCCAGACCCAGAAGTGACACAAGGTGGGATAGTCTCCGAAGGCCTCATCTCTTCAGGTGTGTTACCATTCGCAGCTGGAGTGACCATGACCATATCATCACTGTCATCACCGGACACACCGGGAAGTCCTGCCGCTGGATCGGCGACTTCCTTCACCACGTCATACGTCAGCCTCTTCTTGTCATTCGTTGCATCAATGGAGATCGTCGTGCCCGCACTGACTTCTCCTCTGACCAGCATCTCCGAGATCGCCGTCACCACGTTCTCCTGCACCCACCTCCTTATGGGCCTTGCACCGTACATCTGCGACACGAGAGATCAAGCATGTATGGTTACTAGTAAAACGTACCAGCAGGTAACTTCTGGTTATATGGAAATAGGCCGTACTGGGTTGTATGATTCCGACAAAATAACGTCCAATGCGGAGTCGCTTGCACATAGGGACATGCCCTTAGAAGCTACTCTGGCGATGACGCTCTTCATTTGGATTGCCACAATCTCTTTCAGTTGGTCTCGCGAAAGCTGCTCAAATACAACGATCGCGCTCAGTCTGTTGAGAAGCTCGGGCTTGAAGTGTTTCTTAACCTGCACAAGCAAATATATATATGTAACAACCAGCTGACCGATAACTATCACATGCAGCCGCAGTTTTGGATTCACAAACAAACCTGTTTCATGAGAAGGTCCCTTGCTATTTCCATTGTGTTTCCTCCAGACATTCCTGCTATTAGATGCTCTGTCCCCAGATTTGAGGTCATAATGATAATGGTATTCTTGAAATCTACTGTCCGCCCTTTACCATCAGTCAACATACCATCATCAAGGAGCTGAAGAAAAACATTCAACACCGAGGAATCTGCCTTCTCCACCTCATCGAAAAGGATGACACTATATGGGCGGTTTCGCACCTTCTCAGTCAGTTGTCCACCATCTTGATGTTCATAGGAGCTTTAACATGTTCCAATACAAAATAAATATTAAGATCAGTCAAACTAATTAATGACTAACTATGATAGGATAATGTAGTAGAGTTCAAATAGAGAAGACAAACCCTGGAGGTGCTCCAATCAGACGCCAGACAGATCCAGCCCCAACATATTCAGACATATCAATGCGAACCAGCATCTTCTCGCTGTCAAATAGCTGTTCGGCAAGAGCTTTTGCAAGCTCTGTCTTTCCAACACCAGTCGAGCCCAAAAAGAGGAATGAGCCTATTGGTTGGCCAGGCTGACCAAGGCCAGTCCTAGAACGCAACACTGCTCGCGCAACCTTATTAACCGCTTCATCCTGGCCAATAACACGCTCGTGTAATCTGGCCGCTAGGTCGATCAACTTATCCTTCTCCCCTTGATCAAGCGTGGCGACAGGAATTCCAGTCCATCGGCTCACAACCTTCCAATCATAACATTGGGTGAAAATCACATCACTCACTGAACTATAGACACAAATATCAATAAGAAGAGAATGACTACTTGTGCAACTTCATTCGGGCCAACAATTGCTTCGTTCACTGCATTTGGAGAGGTTGGTAGAACAGCGTCCACTTCCTTTTCTTGTTTGCCAATTTGAATCATCCTTTTGGCTGCATTGGCACATGCCTCATCGATCAGATCAATTGCCTTGTCAGGAAATTGACGACCTACAGTACACAGACAGCAATAACATCCATCAATTTTCTCCAACATACAGACATTCCTGTCACTCATGCATTCAACTCAGTAGAAAAGAAACACTGCAGTGCAGGTTGCTCGATTAAGTTATAAATACGCCATTGCCATGGATTTTTTCAATCCTGAAACAAGAGTACTCCGTTGCTCATATAACACAATTCAAAAATTATTTCAACTTCATGTATTGGATGCAAGGTGGGTACTCCACAGCACTCTGAGCACGATTTATAAATTATTGCAATTAATGTATCCTGTGCTACAAGGTAGTAATCCAAATCCCTCTAACACAAAACTAAAAGCATTTCAACTTAATTGTATCTAATGCAACACAGGACTCCACAGCGCCTTACACAAGTTATAAAGTATTTGGACTTAATTTATCCATTGAAACATGGGTATTCCACAGAGCTTTAATGTGATGAACTGACTATTCTTGATTTTCAAACTTCGCAGCACACATTGACACAGATAGTTTAAATTAGCAAGTGAGCGTTTACAAGGATGGGTACCTGACAATAACTATTTGAGATCAGCATACTAAATTTTCTTCACTTTCTTATCCTTGCTTCTTAAGTGACTAGGTGTATTTGTACTTACTAATGGCAACTCAACAAAATGAGTAAACTTAAATCATCACCTGTGATATATCTGGCAGCAAGCTGTGCAGCAGCAACGATTGCAGCATCCTGGATTTCCAAGCCATGGTGCTCCTCATACCTTTTCTTTAGCCCTCGCAGAATGGAAATGGTCGCCTGCGCGCTCGGCTCCTCAACGTGGACCTTTTGGAATCGCCGCTCCAATGCAGTATCCTTCTCGATGTACTTGCTGTACTCATCCAAAGTCGTCGCGGCCACGCAGCGGATACGACCACGGCCCAATGCCGGCTTCAGCATGTTGCAAGCGTCCGTGCCACTCTGGTGGACCAGACTACCACCACAACCAAGAAGCATGTGCATCTCGTCGATGAAGAGAATCACCTTTCCGCCGGAATTTTCCGCTTGCCTTATCACGTTTTTCATGCGCTCCTCAAACATGCCACAGTAAATAGTCCCGGCCACCATGGCCCCAAGGTCCACTTCCACGACGCGTGCCCCGGCGAGGGCGGCAGGGACTGTCCCAGTGGCAATGCGTTGAGCGAGGCCCTCGGCAATGGCTGTCTTACCGACCCCTGCCGCGCCGACGAGCGCGGCACAGTTCTTGGTCCGCCGGCAGAGGATGCAGATGACACGATCAATCTCGTCGTCACGGCCAATCACCGGGTCGGCCTTGCCAGCCGAGGCCGTCATGTCCCGGCCATACTTGCCCAGAGATATACTGTATTTGTAGTACCGCCACGCTGCCCAGCACAAAGCGGCAGCTGCCCCGGTACAGACCACGGCGGCAAAATCATCAAGCAATGCGTTCGGACATTGATAGGACCGTGATTCGTAGGTCCCAGATGCTCGATCATAGATCCGAAAAGTTGCAGTTTCCGTAATCCCTCCTCCCACGATCCCATCAAGCCATGTACTGAAGGTCATCCTTGCTGGTTGCGGCTAGACGCCGTCGACTTCCTTGCAGCGAAAAAGTTCAGATTACTTCTGACTTTTAACTTGGAAGGGAGGATTTTTTGTGGATAAAGCGCCGACTATTAAATTACGCACGACGTAATTTAATAAACCGAGACTAAAACTAGCATGATGGGAAGCTACCAAGAATGGCAGAAGATTGTGACCTGACATTTAGGAACAAAAACTCACATCCTTTTCAGAGGAACAAATACGATACGTAAGAGATTACCCGCCGCCTCCTACTCTTGCGCTCCAGTGCGCGCCGCCGTCTACTCTTGAGCTCCAGTGCGCGCCCCCACCTGCTCGCGGCGCCTCCACGCCGCCTGCTCAGGTCCGCCGCCCGCTGCGACGCAACCGACCCGGAGCGAGCAGGCCCTAGTCGCCTCAACCTGGTCAGGTGCGCATCGGCGCCGCCGAGCCCGTACTTCAGGTTCAGCCCAGGGCTGGCCAAAAGGGCCACTTTTTCGTTGGCTGGCCTGTCGGCAGGCGTGCCTAAGCCCAGCAGGAGAGTCAACGGGCCGTCTCTACCGCAGCCTGGAACCCGCGTGTCCTTATCCCGTTCGGTGGGTGGTGGGCCTTCACATTTTGACGCGAACCTTTTGTGGCGTTTTCACTTTTCAGGAGCATCATGCTCTTGTACTATCCAACGACGATGGTGTTGATTAGCATTTTTGACGTCTCTGATTACAAATCAGTGGTCATGGATATTAAAGATGGCACTTTGGGAAGCTATGGATCGATCATTGCTGAGATTAGATTCATGACTACTCCCTCCGTTCAAAATATAAGATGTTCTGGATTTGTGAAGAAAATGTATATAGACTGTTTTTAGTGTGTAGATTTACTTCAAATCTGAATGAACCTACATACTACCACAAAGCTAAAACATCTTATATTTTAAAATGGAGAGAGTATAATATTTCAAGATGGTAGTTTTATCCATAAAGGTAGAGCCTCAAATTTTGAAGCACACAATCTAGCTAGGCACATGAGTGGCGGAGCTACACCTGCACTATGTGGTCAAGCGACCACACAAAAAATAGTGAGCATTAAAGATTCAGCTATGAATACACCCTAAATGATCTTATAAATCTTAATTTTTAACATCACTTCAGTTTATTTTAAATTTTGATAACACTAACTGCTAATCCTGGTCAAATATGATGACATTGGGTGCCACCATCCGAGGCTTGCTACCATACTTCAATATTATATCTCTAAATATACTCTCCGAGCAATAAAGCCTAGCGGCTTGTCTTAAAACAAAGTACCCAACAGAGATTATCAATTTAAAAGTGAACTTTAGAAAAAATTCAACAAATTTATTTAAAATCATAAACAACATTACAAAATAGTCTAAAAGTAATAATAATTACAAAAAGGTTTATGGACCACATAGCGAAGACTACAAACAGTAACACGAGCCGAAGGCATGCCGCCATCCTCGCTTCTCCATCACTGGAGCCGACAAAAGTTGCCATAATAGACAATAGTAGACAGACTTGAAGTCCTGGTGCTAAGGGCTTAAAGAACCAACACACTAGAGCAACAACCATCGTCAATAATGACATGCGTAGATCGGAAGAGCATGGCCTAAATCATACTAGTGAACACAAAAATCGACCAGATCCCAAGATATCAATACAACTCCACACGTGGAGCTAGACACACCACCGAAGCGAGGATAGGTGGGAGACCTTATTCTCTTTTCAGGATGTAGCAGTCGGCACACATTCTCCGTTGGCACTAGACACAGCACCAGAACAAGGATAGGTGGGAGACATTATTCTGATCTATACGACTCCACATGTTCTCCGCTGGCGCTACACACCCCACTAGAGAGAGGATAGGTGGGAGACCTGATGGTTGTGAAAATAGCCATCTTTCTCCGTGTTTAAATCGTATTTTTGACAAACAATTGACCAAGAATCTCTCTAGCATTTCTACTAATGACTAATTATTGTAAATGTTGGGGTCTTGGCAACCGGGGTGCCGTGTCCATGAAGGAAATATGCCCTAGAGACAAATAATAATATGGATTATTATCATATTTCATGAAGTTTATGAACTAGGTTTTATATCATGTTATAACTATATTTAATGAAAACATCAATACACATGTGCATACAAACAACTAGTAGTTCCCAGTGAATCTCTAGTCACTGGTTCATTCGTCAACGGATTATTAAGGTTTTCTGATCATATTGGCGCCTCGACGCCAATTGACAATTGAGTCACCGTATTGGAGAATAAGATGGTGAACATATCCTATCTAAGCATCGTAACACGATCATGTCACAAAGTTAAAGCTATGATGATTAGGAAACGTAATGACTTGTTTCTTAGACCGTGAGACCATATCTAATCACTGTCACCCGAGAGTACTTTGAGAGCATCTAACATCACTCGGTAAAACGATGATCATAAGGGTGTTCGTGGGTATTCAGAGGAGCGGATTGAGGTGTATGCGTCAAGAGCGGGATTTATACATCTGCGTGACGGAAGATACTCTGGGCCCACTCAGATAAGTTATATCCATAAGTTGCGCAGCGTGTGAGTAGGTCACGAGGATATTACTTATATGATCGAATAAATAGCTAATGTCGATAACGAGGTTGAACACAACATGGTGATGTCATTGATCAAACCTCAGACAATACAAGTGTCGAAGAGACAAAAGGAATTGGACACATCATTGATGGTTCAAACGACAAGTTTCGTGGAATGCACAGGTGGTCATTATGGGCAATCAGGTCCCGCTCATGATCATTGGTCCAAGAGGGGTCTCAACCATGTATGGAGTGTTCCCGAACCATTGGGTAGCACGCTTAAGGGTTTGATGAAGCTCGAAGACCATTTCGGGGTCATCGGAATCACCAAGAGAGGGAGAAACCAGAAGGGTTCTGAGAAGGTCTAGAGGATGTGCGGAGCGGGATATAAGGTGTTCCATAGCCACGAGAATTAGATAATATGTAATTAATATTAAATAGTGATTTAATAATTTATTTAATAAAATAAAAGGATTAAAATCCCTATTGGGACAATTTCTAGAGGGGGAAAGGCCCATATAGGAAAAGGGCAAAAGGGAGAAAGGGAGGAGTGGCCACCTTGGGGACCATGGGACCTCGTGGGGCCCAAGAGAGGCCCTTGGCTGGCGGCCACCCCTTCACCTCTCGCCCTTCCCTTTGCTTAGTCCCACATGGCTAGGCCAAGGAGTTTCGGCCCCCCTTACCCCTATATAAGAAGAGGCATAGGAGGCAATTAAATACACCAAATAAATAAATAAAGGCCTCTAGTTGCCTCTCTCTCTCTCTATCTATCTATCTCGTGAGCATGATCCCATTGATAGGGTTGTGCGAACGAGGAGTTCTTCACCGTGAAACATCGTCACTCTGTGGGATTCAGATCCAGGAGATCTACTTCCACAATCTCAGCTGGATCAGAGAGAAGCGTGAGTCCTCATCAAGCATCGTACATGTGTGACTCCCTCGAGTGTTGTTGTGATTTCGGTGCTAGGAGTTGTCGAAGCTGTTGGACTTCGAGCGACCTTGAGGTTGGCGTCGATATGACTACATCACCCATGTTCCCCGCGGAACGTTAACCGCGTTTGGTCTGCAAAGGTATGAATATCGTATACCATCATCTTACTGCATTACTAATAGATAGATTCTGTCATTAGGGTTTCAAGCGTAGGTAATTATTTGTTTTCTTCCCTCGAACCCCAACAGTGGTATTAGAGCCGTTATGTGCAGTACTGCTAGTACGGGTAGAACACATGAGTTGTAACATGTGAGCGTTGATTCTATAATTGTTACCTCACATGTGTACTTGTTTATATCGCAGTATTGATTGATGAAGCGGCTCATACCGACTTTACGCGTACTCTTGCATGAGGCTGGTTCCACGCTCGAGATACGACTTGTTCTGTATAAGTGGATAGCGGGTGTATGTCTCTCTTTCAATAGTTGATATAGCATTTACAGCAAAGGGTCCCGAGAGGGGTATAGTAGAAACAATTATCTAATCAGCGTTGTGGTTGAAGTTTGTAGGTAAGAAACGGTTCTATTGCGAAACCCTAACAACCATGTAAAACTTGCAAAGATAAAGTAGAGGCGTCTGACTTTGTTTTCCAGGGGCGTTGTGGTGTGATATGGCCATAGTCAAGGTAAAGAAGTTTACTTTCTGTTGCTAAGTCGTAGTAACGATCATTGTGATGGTGGACTACAAGCCGGAGGTGCCAGACCTGGAGGCGCGGGATGGAGATCACAACGCGAAAGACCATATCACATCACACTTACATTTGATGTTTATTATGTGTGAATCTTGTTGTGTGCTAGTACTAGATACTCGAGGGTAGAATTAACAATATGATCCCTAAAACATAATACCAATGAAAGTGTTCTCCCTTAGTGTGCATCACAAAGAAAGTTCTCCGTTATGAGGCAGGTCGTGATGATCGGGTGTTAGACATAATTGCGTTCGCATATGGTGGGTGTAAGCCATGTTGCACAATAATACACATATGGTTAATTTGATGAGCCTAGCATGTACAAACATGGCCTCGGAACACGTGATGATCAAAAGATCAAGTACGAGTTGCATGAATGATGTGATCGACGTTTCGACGTCCACCTTTGCAACTATATTTCCGGCCGTGACGATCGAGGGCGATGTAGTGAATTGGGATCATGTAATCACTAAAACCTTTTTGGGGATAATATTTTTAGTGGAGTTATTTGAACTCAAATAATTATAAACTTAGTTTGAAACCCTTTGCAATTGTAAATGTAGAGTATGTTGGCCAACCAAGAAGCCTATTTTGAGGTTGCTGATTGGGTAGCTGCCGAGAAGCTCAAACTAGATGGATCCAACTTTTCTGATTGGCTAGTGCGTCTGGACATTCTCCTTAGCAAGAACGGCATGGTCGACTACATACGCTACACGATGTTTTTGGAGGAGCCATATGACTACATTGAGACCCCACAATAGCGGAAAGACCGCTATTTTTGCCGTGACATGTCCACCTTCATTCATGTGATCGTGCGCTACGGGGTGGTGGATGAGCTACATCCGCTCATGGGTGATCTTGATCCATATGCGATGGTCGATTAGCTGAGGGCGGAGTTTGTTGGCCCAACACGCATGTGGAAGTACGAGTTGCTTGGAGACTTCTTTTCCATTAAGATGGAGGAACACACTTGCTTGGAGAGTCACTTGGAGCACATGCATGATGCGTACATGAGACTGGTTCATTTTGTGGACCACTAGATGACTAACTCATTTGCAATAGGCGTGTTGCTTCGGTCGCTGCGTCTAAAGTATAGGGAAAGCTTTGCCTACCCAAATTGTATTTATACATACCATGTAGCATTTTATGGCAATTCATCAGGATTGCTACCTTTTCATTTTAAGTGATATCAACATTTCTAAACCTAATATTTTAAGGAGTAGCATAGTTGGTTCTGGCGTAGTGGAAGCGCATGCAGTTGCAATTTGTTGAAGTCTTGAGTTTGATTCAAATTCTAGGTTTATCAATATATATAATCTCTGTCGTACTTGTATATTTTTTCCAGCATACACACATTTCTTGCATAGAGATGGCTGACATTTGGCACCCAACAATGTTACCAAGCTCAAACCAGCAGAGGCGACCGAAAAAATGTCTAACATACATACATTTCCTCTATAGAGGAGGCTGACATGTGGGACCCACCAGCGATACCTTATAAAGAGAAGGCATTGAGCAATGTTTCCAAGTTCGAAACAGGGAGGCGCGAGCGATAGAAAAATTCCAACACACACACGCTTCTTCTAATGAGAGGCTGACATAGGGGACCCACGAGCCTGTATAAACGGCTGATGCAACGAGTAACGTTAACAAGTTTGAAACAGGGAGGCGCGAGCGAGAAAAAAGTTCAGCATGTACACCTTTCTTCTAATGAGACGCTGACATGGGGGACCCACCCGCCTATATAAACGGTTGATGCATCGAGCAACGTTGCCAAGTTCGAAATAGGGAGGAGCGAGCGAGAAAAAAGTTCAACATGCACACGTTTCTTCTAATGAGAGGCTGATATGGGGGACCCACCAGCCTATATCAACGGCTGATGCATCGAGTAGCGTTGCCAAGTTCAAAACACGGAGACGCGAGCGAGAAGTCTAGCATGCACATGTTTCTTCTAATGATAGGCTATCATGTTGGACCCAGCAGCGTGACTAGACGCCAGATTCGTCGGGAAATGCTATCTAGTTCGGAAAAGGGTAGCGCTAGAGAAGAAAAAATTCTATCATATACATGATTCTTCTAATGTGAGGCTTACATAGGGGACCCACCAGCCTGAATAAACGGTTGATGCAGCGAGCAACACTATCATGTTCTATACAGGGAGGCGCGACTGAGGGCAAAAATTCTATCATACACTCATTTTTCTAATGCGAGGATGACATGTGGGACCCAGCTGCGTGATTAAACGGTAAATACATCGGGCAGCGCTATCAAGTTCAGAACAAGGTAGCATGAGCGAAGGCAAAAATTACATCATACACATGATTCTTCTAATGAGAGGCTAACATGGGGGACCTAGTAGCATGACTAAACAGTAGATAGATCGAGCAACATTATCGAGTTCAAATAAGGGAGGCACGAGCCAAGGAAAAAATCCATCATGAAAACGTTTCTTCTAGTGTGAGGATGACATGTGGAACCTAGCAGCATGATTAAACAGCAGATGCATCGAGCAACACTATCAAGTTTGGAATATGGTAGCACGAGCGAAGGAAAAAAAATTCATCATACACACGATCCTTCTAATAAGAGTCTCACATGTGGGACCCAGTATCCTGACTAAAAGGAAGACGCGTCGAACAATGTTATCGAGTTCAAATCAGGGAGACGTGACCAAAAAGTATGGTCTGCTAGAGTCACTGGCTTCCGGGACCTACATGCCTGAAAAGGCATTGGCAAGTCAATCGCGTGAGGAACCAAAAATCTTGCTTCTACCACACGCCCTTCGAGCTTCGTCCATGTTTTTAGCGGTTTCGTCGTAGTAGAGGGGTGCGAAACCAAAAAAACATTTTCCATCGGCCATGTTCGAGCCAAGCAATTCATCGCAGAAGACGCACCTTCTACGACAACCGACGGGCCAAGTCGTTGCGGAAGGAAACCTTTCTTGTAGTATGTTCATTGGCAAGCTGAGAGTTAACTAGAGGAATTGGAATGATTTTTACAATTATAGTTGTTTATACTTATATCAAACTCTAGTTTGATTGTTTTGAGTTAACGAAGCTTGTATAGTACTCTTGACACTTCTCTAACTTTGATGAGATTTTCAAATGGAAGAAGTGTTGGATGCATATGACTACCAACCGTAAGTAAATTAATCTTATCATTATTTTAGTTTAAACGCTGAGTTCTTTATGGTTTTATGTTTTCTTGCTCGAGGACGATAAAGTTTTGAGATTTGGGGAAGTTGATGGATGTGAAAATAGCCATCTTTCTCCGCATTTAAATCGCTTTTGTGTCAAACAATTGACCAAGAATCTCTCTAGCCTTGCTATTAATGACTAATTATTGAAAAGATGTGCAATCCTTTGTTTTAAATTGTGTTGTGTTGGAAATCACACTTTTAAGGCGAAATCGGGAGCATTTATTGAAGATTATGACATTGCCTATACAACCAAGTCAACTAGGAGCGAAAAGAAGCCTCCTGGAGGCTTAACGACATGTATTACTGGCAAGGCCCACCCGTACGGCCCGCCCGTACCATGTGGCACTAGCTCTGTCAAGTCAAACCCTATAACTTTCATGAAGGCGCCTACATATTTTGAGACTCCAGGCGCCACGCAGAGAGCCATCATTCACAGATTGCATCACAACACCACCGAAGAAGATCCACCACCATAGTTAATCCTCTCCACCCTCCATCCACTCCATAGCCAGCATATTGTACTTTAGATCTCCTAGTGAATTGGAAAAAAATGTAATAATATTTGATTTCAATCTAAGTATTTTGCACAATATCTCTTATCTTATTGTTACGAGTGAGTAGACCTCACGGGCTACGGGTCAGGGTAAAACTTCGCAGCGATTATGTGCATCTAATACATGGAAATATTGTCTGGTGATTTAATAGAGATTTGTATCTTTGTATATTTGTATCTTATCTCGATCCATGGACTTATAGGTACCCAAGTGAAGGGAATATGTCCGAGAGGCAATAATAATGTTGTTATTACCGTATTCC
Source organism: Avena sativa (assembly GCA_916181665.1). Classification (NCBI taxonomy): domain Eukaryota; kingdom Viridiplantae; phylum Streptophyta; class Magnoliopsida; order Poales; family Poaceae; genus Avena; species Avena sativa. The sequence goes on from OV702279.1 coordinate 319,883,507, forward strand.
AAGTATATGATAGATGTTTATTTTACATGCTATAATTGTATTAAAAGGAAATGTTAATACATGTGTGTACAATGAACAAAATAAAGTGTTTCTAGTTATGCCTCTCATATAAACTAGCTTGTTGATTAACATGATGATCAAGGTTTCCTGATCATGGACATTGGATGTTGTTAATAACAAGGTCACAACATTGGTGGAATGATGTGATGAACATTCATCCTAAGTATAGTAATACGATCATAGTCATTATGTTTAAATTTCTATAACATCGCAAGTAACTTTACTCCTTAGACCATGAGATCATGTCAATCACTAACATATGCAGAGTAGCTTGATAACATCAAACGTCACACCGTAACTGGGTGACTATAAAGGTGGGTTCAGATACTCCGATAATGTTATGTAGAGGCTCATGGATCAAGAGTGAGATTTGTCCATCCAAATAATGGAGAGATATACTCTGGGCCCTCTTGGTGATATCACATTGATATAGCTTGCAAGCAAGTGATGGATATCACTAGAATGTTATATCACGGGAACAAGAAAAGAGTACATATCGATAAAGAGATCAAACTAGGTATGGGGATACCTATGATCAAATCTCGGACATGTAAAATATCACGAGACAAAAGGACATAGTTGCAATTTTAAGGTTCTCACGATCACAAGAAGTCATCGTTGAATGTGTAGGAGTCATTACGGATGTCCAAGTCCCGCTGCTGATTATTGATCGGATAGGAGTCTTGATCATGTATGCATTATTCACGAATCGTAGAGTGACATACTTAAGGAATATCGACACCATTTGGAGCAAATGAGTGGCCAGAAAAATAATATCAAAGTGCTGGAATTATTTCACTAGACACCGAAATTGTTTCGGGTGAAATTGCTAAAATTGGTTCTGCATGTGAAATTGAATAGTAATGTTTGTTAATTAATGTAATTGACAAAATCTGAATAAATAAATAAAAGAGTTTTATTTAATGAGAGATTACATTAAATTTGGTGGAAATTTAAGGGAATTTGAGTGGAGGAAATGGATAGCCATATGGGTGAGCGGGAGCTCCACTGACATGAATGAGGAAGAGGTGGGGCAGCCACCATGGCCGACGGCCATGGCCCTTGGGGTGCCCCTACTCCTATAAAAGGCCCCCTCTCCCTCTATCTCACTCGCACCTCCTCGTGAAGGATCTCTCTCCCCCTCTAGTACTATTCCCACATGGTCTTGGCTTAGCGAGATACATGTTCCGGTGGATTTTTCTGGAGCGAGGATTTGCTACTTCCGCTGCACTGCTGGAGCAAGGTCGCAGAGGTTGTTAGGGTCCCGGACGTGTGTGCGGTCACGGATGCTCCGCTAAGTTTCAGTGATGCCGGACTTCCACACGATCTTGAGATCGGCAAGAGATCGACTATATCACCAACGAGTCCATACTCATAAAGCTTTGTCGATCTTCAAGGGTATGTATTCTGGATGTATATCCACCTATTGATTGTATCAAGATAGATGGATCATGGCGTATATAGTTACCATTGTAGGAATTTTTTTTCTATGCTGCGAGCCCAACAGTGGTATCAGAGCCGGATCTATGTGTGGATACTATGCAAGGGTAGTACACATATGGTTATGTGGGCGCTGATGGTCACGTTATTTCTTCTTATGTGTATTTTGGATATTGGTGGCATAGTGGGATGAAGCGGCCCGAAAAAACTTTACATGTCCTCGCACATGAGACCTGTTCCACGCTTGACATGCAACTAGTTTTGCATAAGTGGCTTGCGGGTGTCTGTCTCTCCTACTAGGGATGGGCGTTCGGTCATGACCAAAAATTCGGTCTTTGCAAATCAGTCTTTAAAAAATAAATACCGAAATTTACTTGTTATTTTTACGCCGACAAATTCGGTTACCCAATAATTCGGGTTCGGTTTCGGTCATGGCCGAATTGTGTGGTAGATATTATCAAATACAAAATTTGAATAATATTTGGTAAACCATTTGGTACTATGTCAGTTTGAATTTGAATGTAAAATACACTTCATATAGTCATATTAATTGGCGGAAATTAACATTCAATAATACTAAATTTGGCTTAGTCGAGGAAGATAAATCTATAGTTATGGGAAACTAGGGATTTGGAACTAGGCCACTCTCGCCTAAAGTTTGGTTAGTTCGGTCCATTCGATTTAACCGAACTAAATTCTGTCTACAAAATTTGCTACCCAATTTTTTGATTGGTCCTTTCGGTCTCGGTCTTTTCGGTTCGGTTTTTGGTTTTTGGTTTTTCTGCCCACCCCTATCTCCTACTATAGTCAATATCTAATCTACAAAGAGTTGCCAATAATTTGATTATCATCGTTGTGGTTTCATGTTCGTAGGTAAAAACGGTTCTATGTTCGAAAGCCCTTAGCCACGTAAAATATGCAAACGATAAATTAGAGGCGTCTAGTTTTTGAGTTTTGCCGGGAAAGTACTATAATATGGTAGTATTATAATTCGTAGTATGTATTGATACTATTGGAATTATAATATGCCAAAGTGTAAGTTCCATAGACCTTGGATTTACACATATAGGAACTATAAAGATCATACCAAGATGCACAAGATAATGATCAAAGTGCAAGAACCATATCATATCACTTTTAGCGTATGATGTTTTTATGCATCTTATATTGCTTGTTTGGCGCTTTAGTAGCATTATAAGATGATCCCTCATTGAAATATTAAGATAAGAATGGGTTCTTCCTTAGTATGCACCATGGAAAAGTTCGACGTTTTGAGACACCACGTGATGATCGGGTGTGATAGAATCAACGTTCACATACAACAGGTGTAAGACAGTTTTACACATGCGAATACTAAGGTTCTTACTTGGAGAGCCTAGCATGTACAGACATGGCCTCGGAACACGAACCGAAAGGTAAAGCATGAGTCATATGGTTGATATGATGATCATCGTGATGATCGCCTTTAAAACTACAACAATTCACGTGATGATGAGACTTGTTGTAGCGGATTTGGTTCATGTAATCACTAAAAAGACACGAGGGATGTTGTTTTTGAGTGGGAGTTCATTTATAATTTGGATTAGTTGAACTCAAATCTATCATAATCTTAGTCTAAATAAAATTTGCAAATTCTGTTGTAGATGGCACCACCTGCTTTTAATTTCAATGTGTTCATGGAGAAAGAGAAACTTGCAACGATGGTAGCAACTTTACCAACTGGTTCATGAATTTGAGGTTTTTCATCGCTGCTATGCAAAAGCAATGTGTGCTGGATGGTCCTATAGGTGACGCTCCTGCAAATATTGCGTCTCGAGATGAGCGCAATGTGTATGGCACAAAGCATGATGACTACAATTTTGTAAAGTATGTGATCCTTTCAATGGATCAAAAACTCCAAGAACGCTTTGAACTTAGCAGCGCTAATGCCACGGTAAAGGAACTCAAAACCATGTTTGAGAGCCAAATCCGTGATGAGAGATATATGATCTCTAGCGAGTTCTTTAGTGTTAAGATGAAGGAACACAACTCTATGAATGATCACGTCATGATGATGATGTGCTATGTTCAACGTCTCAAGACACTAGGATATGATATCCAAGTTGATATTGCTATCTATAGAGTTCTGCAGTCGCTCCCACCTAGTTATAAAGAGTTTGTGATGAATTACAAGAAAAGTGGTGCGACTGGATCGCTCACTAAACTTGTTGCCATTTTGGTGGCTACCAAAGTAGCCATGAAGGAAAAGGGTGAACCCAAGGGTAACTTTAAGAAGGGCGGCAAATCTGTTGCCACACCTGAGAAGAAGACCCGAGCTGGCCCTAACCCTGATACAAAATGCTTTTATTGCAAAGAGTTTGGTCACTGGAAATGGAACTACCCCAAGCATTTGGCTGATCTGAAGGTCGGCAAGATAAACAAAGGTATATATGATATACATGTTATTGATGTATACTTGACTAGTACTCGCAGTAGCACCTGGATATTTGATACTGGATTAGTTGCTAATATATGTTACTCGAATCAAGGGATGCAGAACAAGCGACTACTAGATAAGGGAGAGGTCAAGATGCGTGTCGGCAATGGATAAAAAGTTGATGTGATCGCCGTTGGGACGCTACCTCTCCATTTGCCGTTGGGATTAGTTATAAACCTAAATAAATGTTATTTGGTGCCTGCGTTGAGCATGAACATTGTATCCGGATCATGTTTATTGCAATATGGTTATTCCTTTAAATCTGAAAACAATGGTGTTTCGATTTATATATATGAATAATATCTTTTATGGTCATGCGCTTATGATGAATGGTTTATTTATTTTGAATGTCGATAATAGTGATACACATATTCATATTGTAGATGCAAAAAGGATTAAACTTAATGATGATATATCCACATACATGTGGCACTGCCGTCTAGGTCATATTGGTGTAAAGCACATGAATAAACTCCATTCTGATGGACTTTTTGAATCACTTGATACATGTGAGCCATGCCTTATGGAAAAAATGACTAGAACCCCATTTTCCGGTACAATGGAGCTGGCGACAGATTTATTGGAAATCATACATACTAATGTGTGTGGTCCAATGAGTGTGTCGTCACGAGGTGGATATCGTTATTTTGTTACTTTCACGGGTGATTTGAGTATATATGGATATATCTATTTGATCAAAGACAAATCTAAAACTTTGGAAAGTACAAGTAATTTCAGAATGGAGTGGAAAATCATCATAATAGAAAGATTAAATTTCTACAATCCGATCGTGGGGGTGAATATCTAAGTTACGAGTTTGGCACACATATGAGAGAGTGTTTAATAGTTTCACAACTCACACCTGCCAGAACACCACAACGTAATGGTGTATCGGAGCGTCGTAATCATACCTTACTAGATATGGTTCGATCTATGATGTCTCTATCGGACTTGCCAATTTCTTTTTGGGGCTATGCACTAGAAACCACTGCATTCACTTTAAATAGGGCACCATCTAAATCTGTTGAAACTATACCATATGAATTGTGGTTGGAAACAAACCTAAGTTGTCATTTCTTAAAGTTTGAGGATGTGATGTTTATGTGAAGAAACTTCAGCCGGATAAACTCGAACCCAAAGCGGAAAATGCATCTTCATAGGATACCCTAAAGAAACAATTGGGTATTCCTTATATCACAGATCCGAGGGCAAGATTTTTGTTGCCAAGAATGGATCCTTTCTTAAGAAGGATTTTCTCGTGAAAGGTGTGAGTAGTCGGAAGGTAGAACTCGAATAGGTTATTGAACCTTCTCTTCATGAAATGGCGAGTAGCGCAACACTGGAAATTGTTTCGGAGTTGACTTCACCAAATGAAGGAGGAACTAATGATAAAGATCATGAAACTCCGAAAGAGGATACTACCAAACCTCACAGGTCAAGTAGGACACGTGAAGCTCCTCAACTGTACGGAAATCCTGTCATGAATTTCATGGTTGATGGAAATGATGACCCTGCAACGTATGAAGAAGTGATGATGAGCTCGGATTCCAAAAAATGTCTAGAAGCCATGCAATCCGAGATAGAATCCATGTACGAAAACCAAGTTTGGACCTTAGTGGACTTACCTCATGATCGAAAGGCTGTTGAGAATAAATGGATTTTCAAGAAGAAAACTGACGCTGATGGTAATGTGACCATCTATAAAGCTCGACTTGTCGCAAAGGGGTTTCGAAAAATTCAAGGAGTTGACTACGATGAGGCATTCTCTCCTGTAGCGATGCTAAAGTCGGTTAGGATTATGTTAGCAATTGCTGCATTTTTCAATTATGAAATTTGGCAGATGGATGTCAAAACCGTGTTCCTCAATGGTAATATTGAGGAAGAGTTGTATATGGTACAACCAAATGGTTTTGTCTATCCTAAGGATGCTAGCAGGGTATGCAAACTTCATCGTTCCATCTATGGACTGAAGCAAGCATCCCGGGGTTGGAATCTCCACTTTGATGAAGTGATCAAAGGGTTTGGATTTGTCCAAACTTACGAAGAAGCTTGTATTTACAAGAAAGTGAGTGGGAGCTCTGTGGCATTTCTAACATTATATGTGGATGACATATTGTTGATTGGAAATGATATATATATTTTAAATGAGGTTAAAAGTTATCTAAACAGCAAATTTTCGATGAAGGACCTTGGTGACATCATACATATTAGGCATCAAGATCTATAGGGATAGATCAAGACGTATGATTGCGTCATCGCAAAGTACATACCTTGATAAGATTTTAAAGAAGTTTAAAATGGACGGAAGTAAGAAGGGGTTCTTACCTATGTTACAAGGCAAGACATTGAGTAAGACTCAAAGTCCGGCTATGGCAGAAGAAAGAGAGATAATGGATAAAATCCCCTATGCCTTGACCATAGGCTCTATAATGTATGCCATGCTATGTACAAGACCAGATGTGGCACATGCTATTAGTTTAACTAGTAGATACCAATCTGATCCAGGTTCAGAACATTGAATAGCGGTCGAGAAATCCTTAAGTACTTAAGAAGGACTAAGGATATGTTTCTCGTGTACAGAGGTAACAAAGAGCTCATCGCTAAGTGTTATGTCAACACTATATTGAACACTGATCCGGATGAATCTAAGTCTCAATCCGGATACATATTTCTCATGAATGGAGCAGCAGTTAGTTGGAGGAGCTCCAAACAACCCGTGGTGGCGGGATCAACAACGGAGGCAGAATATGTTGCTGCTTCGCAAGCAACGCATGAAGCAGTTTGGATGAAGGAGTTCATAACGAAACTAGGTGTGGTTCCTTGCACATTGGACCTAGTGGTGATCTATTGCGACAACAATGGAGCCATATCCAACGCCAAGGAACCAAGGTCTCACAAGAATTCTAAGAATATCAAGCGCTAGTTTCAATCCATCCACGAGCATGTCAAGGATAGATATATAAAGATTTGCAAAGTACACACGGATCTGAATGTGGAAGATTCGTTGACTAAAACTCTCCCAGAGAGAAACATGATCAACACCAAAAACCCATGGGTGTTAGATTTATGGGATTTCTATTTTCGTTCTCCTGGTTCGTTAGGTGTACTTACTTTTCCCCAGCCGCTTAGATTTTCCTCACTTTTGCCTAGCTTCTTGTACGAAACTATCACATCGGTCTGAAACTCGCTCTCCGTTAGGTCCCGTTAGTGGACCCTCGCCGTTACGTGCTGGCAAGTGGGGACGCATTTAGGTGGGTCCCATAGTGGACCCTCGTCGTTACGTTCTGACAAGTAGGACCCCCCCGTTACGTGCTGACAGATGGGGCCACGTTCAGTCGGGTCCCGTAGTAGGACGCCCCCATGTTGGACTGCGTGGGGCCGACTTTTTGGGAACGTGTTTTGGGGGAGGTGGTGTGGGACCATGTGGGGTACGTTTGGTAGTTACGTGCACTCTGTCTCCTAAATTGGAAGATTTCTTTTGTGTTATTTTTATAATTGACCTTTTTAAGAGCGCCTTTTCCCCTTTATGTCGCTAATAGTTGTTATTTTTGCCCAAAAAGGAAGCGAATGTAGAGCAGCTTATCTCTTCATTCATGGTTCCTTTTGACCCTCGTATTTTTCCAATCTAGCAGCAAATCTAACCAACACCATAAATATGTAGATAAACAAAGCAGACATAGATAAAGCAACTAATAAAGGATTATATAGTACGGTACTTAAACCAGGTTCGACAATTAGGCTGATCAAGCAGCTTACAAGTTCAACACAGACAACAAAATAAAAGAAGCTACTTTACAACATCAGCACAAGATCAATGTCCCCTCATGGCCTCCGCTAGGAGGGCCTCCGCCTCCTCCCTCTGGTGCTTCCTCCACTTCCTGCTACCCAGTCCCTTGAACTTGGGCGCCTTGGGCTTGATCGGAGGCATGCGACCCTCCTCGATGGCCACCTTCTGGAGGTTGCAGAGGTGAAAACCGAGCTCCTGGTGCTTGGATCTGAAGGCGTTGACGTTCTTTGACAGGCCGCAGGTCTTGTCCTCGGCATGCCTCACGAGGGAGTTGAATTCGGTGGCGAGGCCCTTGGTGTAGAAGGGGTACTTGTAGACGCCGCCTGCGAAGAAGCCATTGAACTGGTCGGACTTTAGTTTCCTCAGCACCTGATGAGTCTTGGTGTCCGTGGACTCGTCTCGTCACTACAAACGTCGCTGCTATCCACCTATTACAAAAAATAGTAGCGTGCAATAAGGACATGATTGAGATACCGTGATTATCGGGATTGATTAATTGCATAAATTAACCGATTGACATCCCCTGATTATTCCCCAATCCCCAAATCTCAAACCAAATCGAATACTGATCCCAACTACAGATCGGTGCTAGTACTGATCCCAACTACAGATCAGCGCTAGTACTGATCCCAACTATAGATCAGTGCTAGTAATGATCCCAACTAGGGGCATTCTTCGAAATACGAGATCTAACACAAGAGGATTACCTACTATAAAAATACCTAGCATCCAACGATTGAAAATACGAATAGCCAAGCCCTAATAACGCACGATATAGAATCCAACGATGGGAATGGGGGAAGAACAAAGGAAGGGGAGAAAACCCTAGTTACCTCCGACCATGGGTCAGCTAAGCTGGTGTCGACGGGTTTCTCCGGCCTGATGTAATCGTTGTCCCTGTAGGACTCCCAGCCATGCGGGATCTGCAGGAGAACGACGGGGGCCTGTACAGGGACGGGGGGCCTCCACGCCGGCGGCTACGGCGGAAGCGGGGACGGGGGGTCTGGACGGGGATGGCGGCTGCCTTCAATGCCTCGACGGGGGCCTGTACTGGGACAGGCGCCTCCTCGTCAGCCAACTTGGAGGCGACAATGGCCACCACGCCGTTCTTCTCCATCGCCGGCGTGGTTGGAGTTTTCTTGAGGTTTTTAGAATGTGATGGGACAGTGGAGATGGTTGCATGAGTGAGTGAGTAAGTGAGTGATGAGTGAGAGTGAGGAGGCCTCTATAAAGGTGAAGGGAGGAGAAGTTTTGTTGCACCACCATGCACCGCGTAACCGCATGTGCTACTGCACCGTGTATGGCCACACGCGTCCGCTACAGCCTTGTGAACCGTGCATCACGTTTTCCCCCTCGTGTCTAACCTTGGCCACTTAGTTGTGCTTAGTTATACCCTCGAGTGTAGCACTGGCAGTTTGGTTGTACTCAGTTTTGCCCTCAAGTACTAACAGTGTCGTGTGCAATATACTCACTTTTACCCTCCGGTGGCTGGTCAACAGAGAGTCAACGAATGGGTTTTAGCTAGCTAATTGAGTCATTTTATGCACAAAAAATTCAAAAAGATCAAAACATAGTGGCATCTACCCAGTGAGTCTTAATATGTGACCTGTCACCATAAGAAATGTATATAAATCAAGTTTTAACCTAAATCACCAGTTCTCAAATCACCCACTATATATGAAGGTTCATGGCTTTCTACTCAAGCCTCTTCCCAAAACATCCCTCTCCAAAACATAATTTGTCTGAATGAGGCAATAATTGTCAAACTGATATATATTTGAATTAAAAATAGTTTGATGTATGCTAATGTGTATTTTATTGTATAAAAGAAGCATTTTCCATTTTTTAAATCTCTTTCTGTTTTCTTTTTGAACCTCCTTGTCAGTTTTGCCCTTGGTTTTTAAGTTCTACTCAGTTTTCCCCTCCCTCTTTGTCACAAACTCTCACACCTGTGCTCATCTTTGATGCTACGCTCTAATTGGTCATCATACCCACCAACTGTTGATCCTCTGATTGATCCTCTGTGATCTAGCGGATAGGATAACCCTGTATCTATCGGGGGCCACTGATGCTTTAACTCCATAAACAAATGATTTTGAATATAATTTGAAGGGAAAGTATTTCACTCCATGAAAATGATAAATGATCAGGATTTTATTAGCACAACATTATCATGTCCTAAGTGTGATGTTGAAGACTTCAAAGGTGTATAATTTTTGCCATATGCAAGTTTATGTATTACATTCTATGTAAATGATAATCTCTCAAGATTTTCTTAGCACGTTATTATCACGTATTAAGTGAAATTTCATAGTGTTCAAAGGTTTATAATTTTCGTATACGCAAGTTTAGGGATCACTTTTCACACTATAAAAAAGGTAAACACTCTTTTATATTAAGAGTTGTATAATTTTTTTAATTTGAAAGTGTTCAAGAGTTGTGTCAATTATAAACACTCTTTTACATTAAGAGTTGTATAATTTTTTCAATTTGAAAGTATTCAAGAGTTGTGTAAAATATAAAAACTATTTTACATTAAGATTCGTATGATTTTTTTAATTTGAAAGTGCTCAAGAGTAGTGACAATTATAAACGCTCTTTTACATTAAGAGTTGTATATTTTTTATTTTGAAGGTGTTCAAGAGTAGTTTCAATTATAAACGCTCTTTTACATTAAGAGCTGTATAATTTTTTAAATTTAAAAGTGTTCAAGAGTAGTGTCAATTATAAACACTCTTTTACATTAAGAGTTGTATGATTTTTTTAATTTGAAAGTGTTCAAGAGTAGTGTCAATTATAAAACACTCTTTTACATTAAGAGTTGTGTAATTTTGCAATTTGAAAGTGTTCAAGAGTTGTGTCAATTATAAACACTCTTTTACATTAAGAGTTGTATAATTTTTTCAATTTGAAAGTGTTCAAGAGTTGTGTCAATTATAAACACTCTTTTATATTAAGAGTTGTATAATTTTTTTAAAAAATTTGAAAGTGTTCAAGAGTTGTGTCAATTATAAACACTCTTTTACATTAAGAGTTGTAGTGTTCAAGAGTTGTGTAAATTATAAACACTCTTTTACATCTATTTTACATCAAGAGTTGTATACTTTGTTAATTTGAAAGTGTTCAAGAGTTGTGTCATTTATAAACACTCTTGTACATTAAGAGTTGTATAATTTTTTTAATTTGAAAGTGTTCAAGAGTTGTGTCATTTTATTATTTATTATACAACCATGTCCCTAATATTTAATTGTAAACACTCTTTCACTTCATTGTAGCCGAGACATTAACTCGATAAACCAATTAAATCATCGGAACGGCTCGCTGGCCGCATTCTCCACAACAAGTGCCCCAGTTGCCATTTTGGTGCGAGATTTTGGTGCGATATCTAACCTTCTCTATGCACAGTTGCCATTGTAATCCTTCGTACAGGCCAACGGGACGGCACCATACTGCGGCCAGGACGAATGGGAGGCCGAAGTGAAGCTCTACAAAGGGCCGCCATCATCGGGGAAGGGCCGCCGTCGCAGGATAAGAAGAAAGGGGAGGCAACGACATGGGCGCGGGCATGGGGCTGACTCACGTGGATAAGCTGTGGGTCTGATGCTCACGTGGATAAGTGATATGTCCAATTTGCATCACCATTCTATATCATAATTTCCCTCTATTCATTGATATATTTCATATTAAGAGGTGTTACTTATGTATTTTCATCTGTTTTTGCATGTTGGATGATTCTTGGAGGATGAACTACAGGAGTGAGGATTCTGATGGAAAAATAGGTGTTTTGATGCAATTTCACGAAGATCAGAAAAATACCAGAAAAATCATGGAAAGTTATATTTTCCCAGAAGACGAAGGAAGCCAGAAGGGGAGGCGGAGATGGGCCACAAGGGCCCACACCCCTAGGCGCGGGCCACCCCCTGGCCGTGCCTACAGGGGTGTGGCCCACCTGGCCGGCCTCCAACTCCGCCCTCTCTCCTATATCTTCTCCTCGGAACCCTAATACACAGGGAGCAACCACATAAAGATTTCGCCGCCTCTGCGGGGCGGAAAACATCGAGAGAGAAAGAGCTCTCCGGCAGGCAGATTTCTGCCGGGGAAATTCCTTCTCGGAGAGGGGAGATCGTTGCCATCAACACCATCATCAAGATAGGCTTCATTAGGATCATCATCATCATCCACACCATCATCTCCACCAGCACCATCATCACCACTCCATCCCGCTGTAACAATTGTGTTGGATATTGCTTTAGTTCATTAGGGGAAACCTTCCCGGTGTTAATTACTATTGTAGTTGATGCTTGTGAGTGGAACCATTGGATTATTGTTTATGTTCAGATTGTTATACATTACCATATCATCTTTGATCTTGATCCATATGATGTCTTGTGAGTAGTTCGTTGTGTTCTTGAGGACATGGGAGAAGTCATGTTGTTAGTAGTGAATCTGTGTTGAGTTATTATTCAATGGTTTAGTATTTAAGTTGTGGTGCTATTCTTCTAGTGGTGTCATGTGAACGTCGACTATATGATACTTCACCATTTATGGGCCTAGGGGAATGCATTGTGTATTTGGCTACTAATTATGGGGTTACCGGAGTGACAGAAACCTGAACCCCCGTTAGGACACCTTTGCACAAGGGAGTGTAGGATCTCAGAGTTTAAGGCTATGTTTGTAGGGGGTTTAATCACAAGTATGTATTAGTCCAATTAAGGTCGGTATGTTAGCACAGGTTCACCCACACAACACTTACAACACCAGAGAAGGGTACTCAGCTATTTGAAGCGAAAGCACTTGACAGAATTCCCATGTGTCCTCGAGAACGTTTGGTCCTTATAAGTATTTCCACCGGCTTGTCCTTTGCTAAGAAAGGATTGGGTCACTAGCTGCAGTTGTTTGTTGTCTTTATTACTTGCACTTTGTTTCTTTGCTTTATAAAAAAAACCTAAAAATCCGTTTGCTAAGTATTTATAGAGATTTCCTGCTCCATACCACTAGTCAACACCTTCTGCTCCTTGTTGGGTTCGACACTCCTATTTATCAGAAGTACTACGATACATCCCTTATAATTGTGGGTCATCAAGACTATTTTCTGGCACCGTTGCCGGGGAGTGAAGCGTTATTGAAGAGTGGAACTGGTAAAGGAAACTTCTACTATGAGTATTTATTTTTATTCTATTTGTTACTTTGTTTCCAATATGGATAACCCACTTGGTTTTCTGTTTGGGAAAAATACTACCACTGTTAGGGTAGTAGATGAACCACCACCTGTTGAGATAGATCCTTTTAAGATACCTACAAGTATTGTTGATCGTGTTATGGTTAATTATTATTTAGGGGATGGAACTATCCATCCTGGTGATCATTTGGGTTTTATCCATGAATTATGCGGTTTGTTTAAGTGTGCAGGTATCACAACTGAACATGTGAAGAAGATTTTACTCTCTATATCCTTGAAAGGGAGAGCTGAAGAATGGTATAAGCTGCTGAAGAATGGGCAATCCATGGAATGGGAGGAAATAATACCTCTCTTTTATTCTAAATTCTATCCTCCCAGTGAAATTCATAAGGATAGGAATCTGATATATAACTTTTGGCCTCGTGATGGAGAGAGTACAACTCAAGCTTGGGGGATATTGAAGTTACTAATGCTTAAATGTCCTATTCATGAACTCCCTAACAATATTATTATCAATAACTTTTATGCTAGGCTTTCTCTTCCTGATAAATATTTATTAGATGCTTCTTGTGCTGGATCATTCACACGCATGAAGGAAGAAGCTAAATGGGATCTCCTAGACCGTATTCAAGAGAACTGTAAGGTTCCCAACCTTTAATAAGGTAGAGATCCCTGTGTTTACAATGCTAGTCCCTGAATCAATAGCTAGCATCCACAATTAAGATATAATATCAAGAAACAAAGGTCATAATACAACTTTATAACCAGGAATAAAATAATTTATTACATCTTACATAGCTCATTTGGCTATCTCATTACAATGCAGCAGAATATAACAATAGGATGGGGTCCTTCATCTTCAAAGTGCCACAGGAAAACATGTTGGTTGTAGACTTGTAAACCTAATCAATAAACTTCACTAACATCAAACAAACCTGCAACATAATAAGTTACAGCCACAAAGGTCAATACCTTTGAATTGTATTGGCAAGTGATACTATGGTAGTATAGTGGAGTATATCATCTATATGCATTTGGCTAAGTGGAGCTTAGGCTTGCATTGCTCAAAATATATTTTCCTTATCATTTGTAAACACAAAGTTTTTGCTTGACAAAAATCACCCAAGGCATCTCCCAATAGAAATTGGTGATCCTTTAACCCTTGTTCAACCACAAGTTTTTAACTTAGAAATTGGGATGAGGAGATTCTTGATAGCTTCCATGTCTTGATGCTCAAATTGTCCTTTACCAGGGACATGGCTAAGTACTTAGATTTTTCACTCTGCAGAGGTGGTGCACTTTCCCCACAAGACTTGGTTTCCCAAGACAAGATCTTTCAGAAGCCTTCCCTTAGACTAGAATGGACGTGCTCCAACCTATCAATCCCCTACCACCAACTGTACATTTGGATAAGTTATTGCAACCTATATGATCCAGGCAGATCCCATAATGCCAAGTGGCTGCACTTGAAGCTTCTCAACATTTGACATCTCAAATCTCTTTGTTCCTGGGTGGCCATCCACAAGTGAGATACCAAGTTTTCCCCAGTATACTGGACTTGGTGATGCCCAAGTTTTCCCCAGCATACTGGACTTGCATAACCACTCAACACAAACCATTCCTTCCATTCCACCCAGGTGATTCATTCACTTAGTTGTTTTATTAAACAAAACATAAGTCCATGACTTAGAAATATTCCATAGCATGAATATAATCCACCCTTGTTTTCTACTAGCTAAGCTAAGCTAAGCATGATAGTAGTAGGAATCTTAACTTAGGAAATTTTCTACTAAGGTTTCATCTACCAGGATTTCCCATGGCATAGTTTATACTTAGCAAAATTCCATGCAAGTCCTACTTAGAAATATCACTAATGCATAGTGAAAATAATGGGACAAAAGTATGAAGCATCACTTGACTTTTTGGTAGAGAGTATGAGTTCACTCCTTGATCTTGCAATGTTCACACTCTTTAAATTCCACTACAATTCAATCAAGCAAGCAATAATTCAATCTACCATTCAAGCAAACATCACATAAAATAATAGAAACAAAACAATGCATGCAAGCATGCCAAAGATTGTTTTATTTGTAAAAGTGGTTTCTAATGGGTCATAAACATTTGAAAACACTTAATGGTCATTTTATAAAGTGGCAAAACCATTTGCAAAAGATTTTACTTCATAAACCATTTTTAAACTAAGTCATTATTTTATGTGGTTGAAAATGTCTTTAGCAATGTAATAATTTTTATAGGGTTCACCAAATACATTTTCAAATCATAAAACTTGGTTTTTAGGGGCAGAGAGTTTAAATCAAAACATTTCCCAAAAGGTTTCTTCCAAAAGCATTTTAAACATATAAACAATATTTTTATTTGACTAGAAATGGTTTAAATCAAATATTCATTCTTTTGCTTCACCAAATACATTTTTGAAATCACTAATTGATTTCTATGGTCAGTAGGTTCAAAACAAACCATTTGCCAAAGGTTTTATCTCAAAAATCATTTTAGAACAAATTCTATATTCTAAACATGCATACATAAGTTTCTGCAAAAACAGTCAATTTAACATAAGCATTTTACTAAACAAAGTGCATGGTCAGAAAGTACTTGTTTTGCTAAATCCATTGATATAAAATTTGCAAAATTTGGACGTGTGGTTTGAAAGTTATGAATTTTTCAAATTGGAACATCAAATAGAACACAATTTCTGTTTTAAATCATCTCTGGGACACGCGGCGCTTTCCTACTGGTGCGTACCGTTTCGCGCGGATCGGTCGCTGTGAAGCGTTGGATCTAAGTTAGATCGAGCGGCGCAGAGACACTCGTACCCTTTCGTTTAAGTCAACCTATCCTAACCGTGCGATCGAGATCTGATGGCTGCGATGCTCTGACCAAGGATTGGCGGCGCAATCCAGCGATGAGCGGCGGCGCGGCTCTGCTGACGGTGGTTCTGGAGGAGCAGGAAGCAAGGGAGGAGGAGGAGAGATGGCTCACCAGGTTCGCAGGAGGTTGCAGAAGCTTGACGTGGTCGTTTCAGCGTCAGGGGCGCACAGTGTTACTGGCTATTGCTCGCCGTAGTTCGTGGAACCATCGGGTGCGGTCAGTCGTCGACGAAGGCGACTCTACGGTGCACGAGAGAGCAAGCAAAAGGCGTGGTTAGATGCACAGATGAGTGGAGAGTGTTAGAGCATCAAAGAGGAGTGGAGGCGCGGTCAGAGACTACCTTCAGGGCTCGTCGGAGTAGAGGCAGACGGCGGCGGAGTTCAGTCGAGGAGGTTGCCCATGTTCTGGGTCAAGCGCGGGCAAGCTGCGGATGCAGAGAGAAGCGCCAGGGGGTGGGGAGTATGTTTGTGTGGTTCAGGAGGCGAGGGGTGATGGCGACTGGTCGGAATTTCCGCCGGAGAGCGTCGGAGGCAGAGAGGCTTGAGCTCGCAATTTACGCAGCCTAGAGGCAGAGAGGAGATGGTGCTCGGGGGAAAAGAGAGAGGAGAGCATGGCGATTAATACAGCGTGGTCACGACGAGGAATAAACGCGGCATTAAGGCGGATTTAAGCCGAGGAATCAGTGCAACAACGGCAGCGGAGTTGGGGGAAGAAGGGGTCATCGCGGGGTAGGAGAGAAAGCTGACAGGTGGGGCTGTGGGTCCTGTTTGACAGCGAGTGAGAGAGAGGAGGAGGTGGGGCCTGGTCGTCAGCGACAGAGCGGGTTCTTTACATGGTGGGAAAACATTTCGGGGGAGAGAGGGAGAGGTGGGCTACGAGTGGGCTTAGTGGGCTGGGCTGGCTGGGCTGCTCTGTTTCATTTTTTTTGTTCTGAATGTTTTTCCTTTTTCATTTCTTTAATTCTGTTTTGATTTTGATTAAATAATTCAAACACTCATTTGAATTCAAACCTTTGCCAAATTTTGTGAATAATCAAACACTGATTAGTAATACATTCTGAAATCATTTTTAGAATAATTATCTTATTCTTTTTAGGGTCTTTTAATCATTTAAAAATTGGCCCTTGCATTTATTAAATGAGATCAAATATATTTTTAATCCTTATTTAAATTTCATTTTTCCACAAAACCTTTTCAGTAAGTTTTATTTACTTAATAGGGTGTCAAAATATTCACCTAGAATTATTTGGAATATATTTAATATGATTCATAAATCATTTGAATTGGGTATTTGTTTTAATTCCAATGGAATTAAACATAGTTTTAATTCCCTAAATTTTATTTGGAAGATTTCTTTTATTTTATTTAAGTTAATTAAACAACTTTTATTCCACCTGGGTAAATTCCAAAATACTATTTTCTCATGAATTACATAATTATTCTTATTAGAGATTTGTCTTTATTAAAAAAAAGGTTAGAATGGTTAATGCCATTTTATTTGTAAATTCTTTATCCTTTTATTTTATTTGGATTTGGATTCTATTCATTCCATTTGCTTAATGTATTAGGCCAAGATTTAATTTGGTCTTTAAATATTCCTCATTTAATATTTCTTTCTTCATCTTATAAAATCCATATTTTTTTATTTATAGATCCATACTTGGTGACTCCAATTTGTAATTTCTTATTTAATATTTATTTATCCTGTTAAATACATTTAGGATTATTTGCTCACCATTTGGTATGGATTTATAGATAGATGCTTTATTAGCTTTGGAAATTCAATTTCCTTGTCTTATTAATTTCATAAGTTTTATTTATGGTTCCAAATTAAGTGAAACCAATTTCTATGGTTTTATAATATTTCCATTTGTCATTCTTGATCATTTTGAAATGTTTGTATGACCAATATTTATATGGATCAAATCCATAGGCTTGGAGATAACTTGGAAATGTTTTTCTTCCATTAGGGTTTTAGGATTTTGGTTTATTTCTCAAGTGTTTAAATTTCCAGATGCATTTAAAGAGAAATGCATTCCACTTGAGTTGAATTTTAGTTGGATTCAAACATTAACCAAAGTTTGTTCAAGATGGGATTTTAAGTTTCCATTTAGAAACAAAAGTTTCTTTTCACCGTAAATTTCAGAAAATTTTATTTTGTTTATTTATTTTTCACATTACAAGATTTGGAAAATCTTGGGATGTGACAAGAACTCTGAAGCTTGGGAGAATGACAAAGGAAGAAAGTCAGGTATAAACTATGATTATGAATGCATTAAATATTTTATGGGAACTGATGACTTTCGTGATATTAGTAATGAGTATGGTCTTGACTTCCAAAGTATTGCCAACTGTTTTAAGGCCTTTGCCTCTTACATAGAAATTCCTAAAAAGAAGTGGAATAAGTACCATGCACCATATAAAGATGTTGTTAGTAATGTTCCTGTTAGAAGCACTGAAGTTTGTACTATTGATCATATTTTGCCTGAACCTTATGTTGATAAAATACCTTTCCCAGCTAAGGCAAAGGAGTATTCTATGATGATTAGTGCAAATAACAAAGGTACTAAGAAAACTGTCGATCCTGATGAGCAAATGAATAATGAACCTGTGGTAGCTATCGTGAAAGATCATGTCACCAGAAATATAGAGGATGATGTAACATACCACCTTTTGTGTAATATTAATAAAGACCTGTTTGAGCATTGCATGCATGCATTATACTTTCACTTTGGTTTAACCAAATAAGAACAAACAAAACGCTAATTCTTTTCCCTCTCAAACCATTCAAATGGTTTTTATACTTTAAAAATTATCAAAACAAATGGAGCCCAAAATGGTTTAAAAGGGCCCCTTAGTGTTTTCAGTTATTTTATAAAAGTTTCTGTAATTTGAAATTATTCAAAACAGAGTTGAATTTAAAATATACAAGGGAAATCAGAAAACAGAAATATAAATGGAAAAACAATCTGCAAATAAAAAATACTTTCCCCAGCTCTCTGGGCCGAGCCCATCTCTCTTCCTCCTTCTCTCTGCCGCACAGCGCAGCCACCTTGGCCCAGCAGAAGCCCAGCCTGGCCCGATACCCCTTCGGCCTCCTCCCCTGTCGTCTTCCTTCTTGCCGGCAAGCGGCTGCCTGGCAGCGCGCGCGCCGTCGATCTCCCTCGCGCCGCGATGCTCGCCCCGCCCCCGGTGCCAAGGATAAGAACGCCGACGTCGTGCTCTCTCTCCCATACCCGTCTCTCCTCCTCTCGTGTTCTCTGCCATTTTTCCCCAACTCATAGGAACCCTAGCCCGTCGATCGCTGTTGCCCTCGTCGACTCCGGCCACCCCATGCCTCGCTCAGGGCACCGTCGGAAACGCCTCGCCGCCCTTGTTCTCCTCCTCGAAGCACGTGAGCCGGGATGACCTCCTCTGGCCGAAATCGAGAAAGAAGCGCCATCGGCCGCCGCCGTTGTTACCATCGATTCATCGCTGTCCGACGTCTTGCCTTGCCTCCCCGTCACCACCGACGCGTTCGTGGTGAGCTTGCGGTCCTCCTAGACCTCCCCATCGTCTCCCTCCCTCTCTGGTTCGAGCTTCCGCCATGCATCTGCAGCCGCCGCCGTTGTTTGTCGTCACCGGCCACGCTCCTATGGTCAATCCACAACGGCGCTGCCACTTTTTGGCTCCCGCACTCGTCCGCTTCCAGCGCGCTACTCCCCGTCGCCCCGCAAGCTCTGGATGAGTGTAACATCCCAGCATTAGAGCTTAAAAATAACCTGAACCCAGATGTGTGCATTGCATTCATGCATAGAAAATCTGAATAATTTTCGCACTTTTAAAACAGAACTTTTCAAATTGAATGAAGCTTATCTTAGCTTGATGGAATTGAAGTAGATCATCAAGTTGACTGCGATAAGTTTCAATAAGACCTTTGCTAAAACCTTATTTTGGGTAAGGGAGATTTGATCTAAGGGTAGATCAAATGTACTATAAGTTAAACCTTAATACAATGTGAATTATACTTGATCATTTGGTGATCATATTATAGTATTCATTATAATCACTCATGAGTACCAAGTTAGAGGATATAACACCAAATATGAATTTAACAACTATATCTTAATCTCATCTGCATATACCCTGAGTATCATGGTAATATCTAACCCTACTTCTTAAGTATGATTGAGTAGGAAAGAAACTAAGTTTAGATCATGCACCTATACCTTTATTTCCATATCAATCCTTATCATCCCTTTTGAGTTATATTTCAATATCTGTTGTTCATTAATGTTGAGGAATCAACTATTGATTCACCAGATCTCAATCTATCAACTCTTGACCATATCATAGTTTACACTTAAAGTGCCTATATAGAAACAATTAAGAAGAGGCAAATAGTGATGTTAGCTTTAGAAATCATCTATAGGATGGGAAAGATTGAAAAGAATCCAATCAACAGGATAACTGATAAAGTTAAATTCCTCCTAGTTAAATATAAGAACTATTTATATTATCTAATCCTATGGTAGTAGAAAAGATTACAAAGATGAATACTAAAGATAGTTACTAGGAGTAGTCCTATTGGATCAAGTAGGTATAGTCAATGAATTATATCTCTTAATACAATAGAACTAAACAGAAGATAACTATCATACAACTGCAATGTTGTATGGATGGAAGCCTTGATTAGCCAACTAGAAACCTAAACCATAAAGGATCACAAGATTATAATGATCAAGCCTTATTCACCAAGATTGAGTACTTATGTCATGTATAAGTGGTATTGGTGGATAAAACATGATTGAAACCCTAGTAGAGATAAGTTATCCTAGAGTAGTCATTACAAACCACATAAATATGATTTAGGGTTGGAGTGTGAGTTATTGGAGTAAAGTGAATCTAAGATGATATTATTCAATTAAAGCTAGTATAACATAGAGTTATAGAAGTAGTGTTATTCATCTTAAAGGATAGTCAACTTTAGAGAAAGGTAGTTGGATGCATACAACTATTAGATAAATATTAGTGATGGAGGATTAAGGAAGGTTATGAGTGGAGTTTGAAAGAACTACTTGTTGGATTGAAGATTTTCAATAGTAGTATAGTGGGTATAATCAAGCAAGGATATAAGAAAACTATGAAATGCTTTAGTATCAAACTCATTGGATTCATCCATGAGTTTAGAATAATGATATATGAATAAGAAGATTTTAATGAGTAAGCTCATCATACTAACCATGATGATGGATAGGAAGAAGTATTATATCTAGGAAAGGAATTCCTTAATTAGAAATCTAGGATTGTGAAATATAATTATATGTTATAAATTACTCTTCTATTTATTATTGGTAAACAATCAATTCTAAATCCCAAACCAAGTATAATATCCGTTGCATGTTATTGATCTATCATCTTATGTCCATATCACTCCATAGGAATATTTTCCTATAGCAAATCCTATAAGCATATATTTACCAATTCCTTTCTATAAAACATTCTAATTATAACTTTCTATTATAAAAGGTGATGTCATCAAATATCACAAACAGAAGACAATATGCTTAGTTATTAATTCTTTACTCATATCCATAAAGGAATGTAAGTATGTTACAAACCCTAAACCCTAGGGTAAATATTCATAATTCAAAACCTTAAATTTCTTTGTTTATCACAATAGAATATATACATTGCCATTTTCCAAATTAATGGGAGTAGTAATAACCATATCAATGTCTTTTATATTTCATGCATCAAATAATGATATAGGATCATTATACATATAAAAGTTTCTATTCAAACTATGAGCCAACTAGAGTTAAGTTTATAAACAAATAAGAATATATCATTTAGAAATCCATAACTAAAGGAGGAGAGTAAAATAATAAGAAAAGTTTCTACAAATTATTAAAAGGGGTTCATATAGAGCAAATAAAAGAAATATAAAAGATTATGTAATAAAAGTTCACAAATGATACCAAATATATTTTAGTATTATTGCAAATATTCAGCAAATAAATCCTATAAAAAAGGTTCAAAATATAAATCAAATTCAAATCTGAATAGGAAAACAGAAAATAGAAAAAAAAGTAAAACAAATAAAAAACATTACCTGGCCGTGGCCCAACACCCCTATACTTATCTGATGCTATATGCAACCCACAAAATCCCAACACCAAGCCCAACTCGTTTCCATCTGTGACTGACGAGTGGGGTCAGGAAAGGACCGCGGGTTGAGCTGAAAGAATCGCGAGGGGGTTATCCGCAAAACAGCCCATCATCGTCATCCTCACGCACACAGACAGCTCGCTGGAGGAGCTCGCCACTGCCTGATGCCGTCATCGTCGTCTTTGCGCCAAGATCAACGCCGCCGTTGCTAGGAGAGGATAAGGAGGCCACCACGACAACCCTGCTCGTTCTCATCCTCAATATTGCTCTCTAGACTCACTTCCTTTCGTCACCCTAAAACCTAGCTCGTCGGAGTTCATCATTCCAGTCAACTCCGACCACCCCTCGCCTCGTGAGAGCCACCATTGGACATGCCGTCGTGGACCGAACCATCTAGGACCAAGCATAGAGGCCGCTCGCCAGGAATGATGTGAAAGCATTCCTTTTCCTCGGCCGCCGTGGCCATTACTGTCGATTCGCCATCGTCACTCCTCCCCAAGCCTCCTCGACCGCTCTATCGTCATCAGGGTAAGCTTATGCATCTTTGGACCCCAATTTCGCTTGCTAAATCTCACCGTAGGTCTAGTTTCGTTGAGCACCGTAGCTGTCCTCTGCAGAATCTCGTCGCCGATAACCCTCCGATGACCAATAGATAGCGCCGCCACCATCAATAGGATCGCCTCGATCTCCTCTGTCAATTGAACCTAGCCACAGCCCCGCGCTTGCACCAGATCGATCGATTGATCCTCAACCAGTGAGGATCAACTCGAGTGACATCATGCTCACCTCAGGATCGAACCACGTCAGCTAGTTTGACTGGTCTTTGTCTCGCGTGGCTGATGACATGGCCTTGGGCCCATGTGTCATCGACTGAGAGTAGAGAGAGGGCCAGTAACGAGTACATTTTCTAAACCTGAGAGCTGAGGTGGACAATGGCCCACGGGTCAGTGACTGAGGCTAGCTTTGAGTGCGGTGTAAAAAGTATTTCCTGTTTAAGAAATAATAAAATGTTATAAACTCAATTATTGATATTCCAGAAAACAAATAAATGATTAAACCTTGTTTAATTAATAACTTTTGATTTACAATTCAGAAAAACATGTATAATATATGAAAATTTGTAGAAAAATAAAATCTACAACTTAAACTTATTATCAAATATTATTATGATGATTATTTAAATAAATATTATTTAATAAAGGTTTTATAAGTAATAAAACTTTGATAATTCATATTTTAATAATAGTAAATGTTTAAAAATATAAATAGAATACCAAAAATCTTAGAAAAATAAGAATTATAATTTAAAACTATAATCATGTATTATTATTACACTTAAGTAAATATTAATTACTTATTAAGTAATTATAAAGTAATAGGAATTGTAAAAAATCATATCTTATTATTAAATCACAAAAATAAATATAATATACCAAAATGATCACAAAAATAATATCTACATGTTAAAAATCTAATAATTTCCTTTTGAGTTAAATAAAAATTTAAATATTTTAATAACTCAAATTTAAACTTATT
This sequence comes from Avena sativa, assembly GCA_916181665.1. Classification (NCBI taxonomy): domain Eukaryota; kingdom Viridiplantae; phylum Streptophyta; class Magnoliopsida; order Poales; family Poaceae; genus Avena; species Avena sativa. The sequence goes on from OV702279.1 coordinate 319,907,023, forward strand.
TACTTCATTAATGATTCATATAAGGATAAATAAAATTTATTAATATTTCTAAAATAAGTCAAATAAGTCTAATAAATAGTATTAGTCTTAAATATTAATAATATAAGGCCATAATGGTTTAAAACATTATAAATACCCTTTTATTTAAATTATCCTCAACCTTGAGGGAAGATTATATTCTCAAAGGATTCCAATTCATGATAAAAACCTTAAAGAATAACTTGTAAATAAGTCAGATCATTCCTATCTACTTTAACCACTCATTGATAAAAGGTAAATGATACTACTCCATTATAAAAATCAAGAAACCACAACACTAAGTAAAAGGATAACCAATTTTTAGTAACCTAAAGGAAACATTCCAAATACCCAAGATACAAATGTTATAAGTATTATACTTTCAAAATTATATATATTTTAAAGTTAACTTTAGTCTCCAAAAAATCTAAATATAACACAGTAAACATTAGTATATGTTTTATAGTTAACTTTGGTCTGAAGTAGTTAAGTTATAAAAACATCTCAAAACCAAACCATTCGAGCAAACATAAATAGCAGCTACCCAACTCAACTAACCCCAAAGCTTGTTTAAACCTTAGAAGAGAAACCTTATCTTCGAAGGTTATTCTTTTTGCCACTTCAAACAAGAACTCTTATATAAGCAATTTTGACTAGTATTTCATAAGTATATATTTTATTGCTACATATGTGTTGCTCACAACCACTTAGAAACTCTAATAGAAGCTCAAATGTGAAACTTATCTAAAAGGACCAAACATTCCAAAGTAACCATTTCCGAAATCCAAACCCTAGGACAACGCTATCCCCGGGATTTGCGTTTAGAACGTGCATCACATTACTTATGCATAAAAGCATATTGCTTCTTTAAACATTAGTCCTTACCGGACCAATGATGCTGATTTCAGATTTTGGATCTTATACTGACTCAAAGACCGTGAGTGCATAATCTTGCAATCACAAAAGGCAAGTTCACACTTGCTCATGTCCTTTGTTTATTTTCTGTAAAGTATTTTATAAATCCAGTGTTGTTATCACTTGCATTTGAAAAAGGTCTTAAAACACTATTTTTGATAATAATGTGACATATTGGTTACTGATCCAGGGTGATCAGCTAATCTATTAAATCTGACAGTTGGAATACCACTGTTCAGAACTGTATCACCTAGGACTTAACAACCAATGTCGCCAGTGATTCTTGCGCCATATTATGCGTTGACCATGAGATTTGTAATGGGACAGAGAAGTCAGCTGTATCTTCTTCCTCTCTCATGAAGCCAGATGTGCAGGTCGTGGCTGTTATCCTCGTAGCGTGCATATTAATTGGTAATTCGTAGAGGATATGCAGCATATGGGTGGTGTAGCATCCCAATTGTCTAACAATTGCAATGCTACTAGCCTAGTCTATATAAATGCTACTTCATATATATAATTGTTGCATCATCATTATATCATGCTCATGTCATCATGCCACCTTGCATTTGAGCATCATATAAAACCCTTTTGATTTGGTTCTTCTCTCATATGCATTGTAAATTGTATTTGCCTCTTGATATTGTATTTGGTTCTTGATATATTGTTTAAATGCCCAAGTTGAGTTGGGGGCATATCTTTTATTCAACTCCATCACCTTTCTCTGTCACCACCTTATAATTCCACCGTCCAACTAAATATGAGCTTTGCACTTTATTGGGTTTTACCTCTAGCTCATGTGGGTTGGGATGGATCCAATTCTATTTCCACATGCTCCCATCTTAGCATCACGTTGTTTTCACATTATTGATATGTGGAGCCACCTTTGCATGCATTATGAGTAGTGCTCCTTTTTCCTAGCTTTCATATGGATTATCATGGATTTATGCTCATGTTGGGATAATTTTGGGACTATTAAACATCTAGTGGAATATACACACTAGCAAGTCCCAATTATAATCAAATGTGATCATATCCAACTACTCCATCTGGAACTTCCCTTTAAATTCTTTTGCTTGGCTTTATTCCAATTTTGGGGAATGCATAAGAATAATGCCATGTTAATATTATTGTTTTCACAATATTTTAATCATGGCAATTATCATTTTTGCATGGGCCATGCAACCTTCTCCAACTTTGGTCCTCCTTTGTTTTTATTTGACTCTTGAGTAGATCATCTCTCATCTCTCTCTTCCTCCTTTTGGCTTGGTCTTAGTTGATCTTGCTTAAACCCCATCACCACCTTTCATCTCATCCTCTCTTTTGTCTAGATCTTGCTTGAGCTTGGCTTGATATTGCTTGATCTTGTCAAAGGAAAAGACACCACCCTACCTCATCTCACCCTCTCTCTTCACCCATCTCCCTCTCACCTCACCTCTCCTCTCACCAACCCGAGCCACCCCCTAACCTAAACCAAAAACCCTAACCAAGCTACCCTCTCTCTCGGCCTCTCTCCTCCCTCTGCCTTGCAGGCCCCACCTGGCCACCCTGGCCCCACCTAAACTACCCTGCCCCAACCCTAAAACCCTAAACCGAGGCTACCCTAACCTAGCCCGAGCCTCTCCCTCCTCCTCTCTCTTGTTCCTTCTGCCAGCTGCCCCACCCGATCCTACCCCTCTCTGGCCTCACCCTGACCCCACCTGGAAGCCCCTACCCTGCCCTGCCGGCCAGCACGAGCACGTGCTCGAGGAGAGGCAGAAAAGGTGGCCGAAGCCACCTTTATCTCCAACCTGCTCCCACACGGCACCCACGCCTCTCCCTCGCTTTTCCCTCCTCCCACACGCCTCCTCTGCCTCCCCAGATCCACCCCAAGCCTTGCCGTACCTCCCCTCTCTCTCCACCATCGCCAGATCCCGACGCCAGCCGCCGCCGTCTACCTCTGTCCCTCGACGTTCCAGCCGGCGTGCTCGTCGTGGAGGTGGCCTGGTAGACCGAGGAGGCCGCCCTGCATCGCCCAGTAACTACCAGCGAGGAGGAGAAGGACCCCGTCTGCCGCAGCACCGCAACACCGCCGAAAACCCTAGCTCCGCCCGGCGTCTGCGTCCTCGCCTCTCCGTCGCCTCCCAGCCCGATCCGACCGCACCGAGCTCTCCGCGGTGAGCCTCTCTCCCTCCCCGACATGGTCCGCCTCGCCGTACCGCCCTAGTATCGTTGTTCGTTTCGTCGAGCAGACTGCGCGCGTCGTCAGCCACCGCGCCTGCTCGCTCCCGCGCCGCGATACGACCTATCTAGCCGCCAGCCGCCCTCCTGTCACCTTCCGAACGCCTGCCGCACTGGTTACCACGCTCAACGCGGGCGCCCGCGACCCAGGATCGAACCCCGCGCGCCGCGCTCCGCGCGGGCGGGCACCGATCTGTCGCTCGATGCAGAGAAGAACAACAGTACAGGGCCGTTGCCACTTTACACTTAGCCCCCCTTTTTAATTCCCTGAACCTGCGCTCCCTCTAGGCCCACTTGTCAGCCTCCCGTGGCGTTTTTGTAAAAAGGGGCCGCAACTTCGTTTCTCTCAACCCGCAGTCCCCCGCTGTGCCGCGTGGCAGCCTCGCACTCGCCCACTGGCGTGTGGGTCCGTTTGACCACCGGCCCCATCTGTCGGTCTCGGGGGCTAGCTGAACCTGCGGTAGGAAAAGCCCCGCGCGGCCGCTGCGCCCCACCTGCTGCTGAGTCAGCGCAAGGCCCACCCGTCAGCGTTAGTGGCTGGATCTGCCTGAGTACCAAAAGGATTTCTGTTATCTGTTTTAATTTAAATCTTTTCAAATTTGATTTAAATTCAAATTCAAATCTGTTTTCAAATAACTTTTAAAATATAAATCCAAATAATACAAATAATATATGTTTTGAAATCAGAAAAATGTGAGGAATTCAAATATGCCCTTCAAAATAATGTTCGAACACTTTAAATTTCAAGTTGATTAAAATTACAATAAAATGCCCTTTTCCCTTAATTAATTAATAACTTTTGTTTTATAACTCCAAATTTAGCAAATAATATATCTAAATCGATCAGCTCGACGAGACCTTTCTATTTATGCATTCCATGTTCTGATTTGCAGCATGCATCATATAAATATAAAGTATACAGAAACTTATTGAAGTATAAAATGTGATCAAAACTCAATAAAATGTTTATTTCTTGTATTCTACACCTCACCCATGCCATGCTACTTTAATGCCATGCAAATTGTGCATCATTCATCATGGCATGATTGTTTGCTTGTCGCATTTTATTCATATGCTTGTGCACTTTATTTATGTTGGCCCTTGTTTGTTTGGTTCTTCTTCGAATAGACGCTGAGCAGGGGATATATCAAGAAACCCAGGAGCACTACCCAGATCCTTCTCTCACTTCAACTGAGCTGCCAGGCAAGCACTACCACATGCTTGCATACATATAGTACCTATTGCCTCTATCTTATTCTTGCATCATTGAGTCGCGATTGCATTAAACTGAATCCCAAGTACTGCATAGCCTTTACTTTTAAACCCCACCGAAGCTTGTTCCTCCATCCCATGAGCCATTACTACAGGAGTTGTTTGAGCCATGCGGGTCGTAGAACAGCATGTGTAGGGTATGTGAGTGTCTGATGGATAACGAGGTACCTATACAACTTAACCTGAGTAGTAATGGGATAACTAAAGAAAGTGGCACCGGTGAGCAATATCTGCTATTTGGTTTTTCATGCTCACTTGTGTCCCGTAGGACCCCGAGTACTTGATTCCTGTTCCTTGAATATTCGCGCTATCCACATCCAGGAGGCTTATGGGACCCCCTGAGCCAGAGCTTGATTCATTCTTATTTCTTGGGGCCACAAAGTAGTTTGGGGCTTTATTACTATCCTGTACTTATGCCATGCTTTACTGCTTTATTTACGATTGTGCGAGGAGCACCTGTACTGTTTAGGATCGTGACACGTTTTCTCTGTATCGACAAGCCCAGTCACACTTTCGGGTTCCCAGTCGTTTACAGCCGTCCACACAAACCTTGAGTCCGTCTCGGAGCCGGCCAGTTTCGTTGCGGGTAGCTTAATGGGGTGGCCCCCTAAAATATTTCTAAATCCTGTGATCGCTTTGTCGTGAATGCCTCGTTGGGTTTTGATTTGGTTTTTCCGAGGTTGATCGAGTGTGTGTTGCTATTTGTGCACCCCTGTAGGGTAAAACTTTCTGAAAGCCGTGTCCGCGGTTATGGACGACTTGGAGCACAGTTTCTCGATCATAGACAAGTATAACTAAAGTACCGCTTTTAATTTGACTAAGTAACTGACTAGTAAATAGTGCAACACTCATGGAATGGATAATAAAACTTCCAACGGATGGGGGTTGTTCGTCCGCTTCCTCGTTGGTAAGCGAGGAGGAGGATGGATCTGTTAATATTACTGTTATAACTGTTGTTATTAATTCACGGACATCCGTCTATCTTTGGTTAGGCGGATGGTTAGAGAGTATCTATAGAATTGTTAGGTATTATCTTTTGCTGCAATGGCGTCACCCAGGTTGTGTCCCCTTTAGAGGCATAAAGACTTGCTGAGTACCCCTAGGGTCTCACACGATAAATTATTTGATTCAGATGAACAGGTACACTCACAAGATGGATACTGGGTGGAGGAGGCGGACGATGTGGGCAACAATCATTCGGTGTAGAGATTCCGGGAACGGGGATCCGTGAGATCTGTGGGCGGGATGTGTTTATTTATGGGGCATCTTATGCCGATTTGCTTCTTATCCGTACTCGGATCTTGTTTTCCGCTTCCGCCTGATACTCTGATGTTTGATGTATGAGGAGATATCCTAAACTATTATATCTATCTAGGACATTTGGATCTTGCCGTATGGCATTGCAATATTTCTATTTCTTTTAGATGGAATGGCTCTGAGGACTGTTGTATGGTGGCTTGCATACATACTCATTTGTGTATGTAGTTGATCCCTTCGCCTGCCGATTACGCCGCCCGTTCTTGTCTCGATGTTTGGAAATGGTTAGGACGGCCGAAAGGTCTACCTGTGAGTGGCATTTGGGCCCCACCGTACTATTTTAACCATTTCCGCTCATCCAGGCTTGTAACTAGGAGCGTAATTCACCGAGGTAGTTACAATTGGTATCAGAGCCATCCCGCCCTTCAGGGTCTCAGCCAAATGGTTGTTGTCAGTCTAGCAAATATTTTTGGTAGCTATGTATACTAGGGAAAAACAAAACGTGAGAGTAGGACTGCTTCCACTTTTCTTCTTACCCACCCACCACCCTTTTCTGGTAAGGAAGTGTAACGTTTTCAATCCTCTTCTTAAAATTCAAACTAGGATTCACGTGTTCTGGGTTCTGTAGTACCATAAGTGTGTGTGTGTGGGTGTAATTCCTTGTCTATCTGTTGCATCCAACATGTTATCTTTATCTGCCTTTTGGTTATCAACTGTTGGTACATTCCATACCGACAGGCTTTTGCAAACCGACGCGATCTATCTGACTCCTTGTTAACCGGTGCCATCTTCTTAAGGGTGTCCTTCCTTCTAGCAACTCCACATTCTGTGAAACCATCAGTTGCTAATCGCTACCTGATAAGTGTTTTTGCGCATCTATTGGTATTTTAATGCCGAAAAATGCGGAAATTTTTTCTTTGATACATCTGTGCTTCCACACTCCTTTTCAGTCGTGTGTGAAACATTATCTATCTCCCTTTTATCAGCATGTCCATGATAACTCATTCTTTTGTCACCGGCGCTTAATCCTAGAGTTTCATTTCATCTCCAATTCTCTTGGGCTAATTACATAACATGTGTCGATCCGATGCTGGTGATTGTAATTTGGTTCTCGGCATAGCTATATGACACTTATCTTGAGTGGAATATGGAAAATGCAATCACCACTATCCTCCAAATGGTGACGGTTATCTCCTGTGATTTTGAGTACACCGTGATCATATCTATGCATATTCAAGCATCTTTGGCAATCCGGAGTTTCTCAAAGCACTACGGCGGTTTATCATCTGTCCATCATGCTGCACATCTTTTTGAACTCCATATCTGCAAAATTCTCTTTGAGACGAGGGAATTGCATCTTTTCGTCTCTGGTAGCTTTGCTTGAGGTATGAGCTATCATCGGTTCTTATCCAAGATCTCTTTATCTTTGTAACCGGTGATCCAATCGACAATGTGAACCAGGTGTCATTTCCTGCTCTCTTCCGAAGGACCAGATAACCTATCCTGTCAGCGCATCTTCTTCAACAGGAATCCTTACTCGTAACGTTGATCTTTCAAAGAGCGTTGAGCTCAGAAAGTGTTTCGAGCATTTGTTCGTTCTCCCGCCTCTTGAACTTGGTATTCTGGGAATATCTTGTTAATCCATGGTGGTATATGTTGATAATATGCTTGCCTATTCGATATCTATGGAAGGACATGGAAGATCATCTGTGTCTCTTTCTCTCAAGCTTCGTGAGCACTGCCTGTGTGCAAAGTCTCAAAGTGAGAATTCTGACTTTTTGAAGTCACCTATCTTGGCCACGTCCTTCTGCTAAATAGATCGCTCCAATTCTGGAATCAGCAAGTTCATGGTTAATTCCATCTTCCATCTTCAATCAAACCCGGAGTTGTTCCTTGTTGGCAAGTTATCATCGTCGTTCCGCTGAAGATTTCTTCAAGGCTGCTAAATCTCTCTCAATCATTTCAAGAAGAACATGGAGTTCTTTCACCTCAATCTCGTTAAGTAATCTCTTGAAACCCTCTCGCTCTATCGTCTATGCTCAATCCACCGGAGGCCATGAAGACCTTCCAGATCTTGTATTCCTTCTGTTCAAGTGGTGCTATCTTTTTCTATATCTGTGAAATTTTGCAGTTGTCTCCGTGATCTTCCTTTATATCTTTCCGGTGGCTTGGTACTTCCGACATGACGACAACATCATCATCTTTATCTATCTATGAATCCGGCGAATCGTTTGCATCTATCCTTGTTTTCTAACGGAGTTCTATGAGTTTTTGCCAATACCTTCAGTCTGTTTCGGTAGTTGGGTTGCATGATTTTCTTATTCATGTGCGGAGTAATGCTTTGAGTGCGGGATGGAGTAGCTACCATACCACTACTCTTATCATTCGCTCTTGTACATTGAATTGGTGAATTAATGTGATTTCACTCATTCCACGGAAGTTAGAAGTGGCCTTTATCCCTTGATACTTTTACTTCCGTCCTTGTTTTTCTGGAGTGCTCTTTCGAAGGAAGTAATCAATAATCTCTTGTTGGTGATCTCACCCTTTCTACACGGAGCAAAATCCTCAATTATCTGGTGGAAACAAACGCAAACTCTTTTTCTATCCTCGTCTTTCTACCGATGCTCGACATCCCCAAACAAGATGAAAGGAAACTATCTCTCTCTTTGTTTCATCAATTCTTTTTCTGTGGTAAAGCCAATTATGGTTGATGCCATCAGCCGCAAATCTATTGCGTTAGCCTCAAGGCTAAAGAAAGCAATAAGTATCTATACAATAAACTCCAGATCCTCCATATTCTTTGCTTCTCGGGATTCCACCATGATCTGGCTTCACATCCATCTCTGGAAGTTATATCTGCGCACCTAAATTGCGTGATCCTTGGTTCTTACCGGCGCAAGAAGAATCTAATCCGACGATGTCTAACTAAATCTTTCTGTTTATATCAAGGGACTCTATTGTTTGAAGGCAATATTGTTTCCGAACTTCATTTCTCAAATCCGAGAGAAGATACGATGCTATTGTCATAGTGGTTCAAACCTCTCCAACCTAGCTCTTTTCTTCCGGCGAGACAAAGATTCATCCCCTCTAGTATCAGTAAATCTTTAATCTTAACGGTGTCTTTCTTTATCCATGATACATCATCTTGTCCCTTCTTTCACAAGTGGTTATATTCTTTTATCATGATTCTTGGGAAAACCGGAGCTATGCCCATCCTATCCTTCTTGTCTCACGACAATCCTTCAACTCTTCTAACCCGTTGTTTCTCAAGCAAAACGCAAGACTCGCAACAAGTCTAGCAAGTTTTGCAAGGTGTAGTGGTCGCACCATTCCGTTGTTCATCAACTTGGGAACGTGAGGGTCACCTTCGTTCGAACACCCGCCTCTCCTTGTGTTGTTTTCTTTTTCCTAGGAATCTCGGGGCGAGATTCTTGTTTAGTGGGGGAGAGTTGTAGCATCCCAATTGTCTAACAATTGCAATGCTACTAGCCTAGTCTATATAAATGCTACTTCATATATATAATTGTTGCATCATCATTATATCATGCTCATGTCATCATGCCACCTTGCATTTGAGCATCATATAAAACCCTTTTGATTTGGTTCTTCTCTCATATGCATTGTAAATTGTATTTGCCTCTTGATATTGTATTTGGTTCTTGATATATTGTTTAAATGCCAAAGTTGAGTTGGGGGCATATCTTTTATTCAACTCCATCACCTTTCTCTGTCACCACCTTATAATTCCACCATCCAACTAAATATGAGCTTTGCACTTTATTGGGTTTTACCTCTAGCTCATGTGGGTTGGGATGGATCCAATTCTATTTCCACATGCTCTCATCTTAGCATCACGTTGTTTTCACATTATTGATATGTGGAGCCACCTTTGCATGCATTATGAGTAGTGCTCCTTTTTCCTAGCTTTCATATGGATTATCATGGATTTATGCTCATGTTGGGATAATTTTGGGACTATTAAACATCTAGTGGAATATACACACTAGCAAGTCCCAATTATAATCAAATGTGATCATATCCATCTACTCCATCTGGAACTTTCCTTTAAATTCTTTTGCTTGGATTTATTCCAATTTTGGGGAATGCATAAGAATAATGCCATGTTAATATTATTGTTTTCACAATATTTTAATCATGGAGATTATCATTTTTGCATGGGCCATGCAACCTTCTCCAACTTTGGTCCTCCTTTGTTTTTATTTGACTCTTGAGTGGATCATCTCTCATCTCTCTCTTCCTCCTTTTGGCTTGGTCTTAGTTGATCTTGCTTAAACCCCATCACCACCTTTCATCTCATCCTCTCTTTTGTCTAGATCTTGCTTGAGCTTGGCTTGATCTTGCTTGATCTTGTCAAAGGAAAACACACCACCCTACCTCATCTCACCCTCTCTCTTCACCCATCTCCCTCTCACCTCACCTCTCCTCTCACCAACCCGAGCCACCCCCTAACCTAAACCAAAAACCCTAACCAAGCTACCCTCTCTCTCGGCCTCTCTCCTCCCTCTGCCTTGCAGGCCCCACCTGGCCACCCTGGCCCCACCTAAACTACCCTGCCCCAACCCTAAAACCCTAAACCGAGGCTACCCTAACCTAGCCCGAGCCTCTCCCTCCTCCTCTCTCTTGTTCCTTCTGCCAGCTGCCCCACCCGAGCCTACCCCTCTCTGGCCTCACCCTGACCCCACCTGGAAGCCCCTACCCTGCTCTGCCGGCCAGCACGAGCACGTGCTCGAGGAGAGGCAGAAAAGGTGGCCGAAGCCACCTTTATCTCCAACCTGCTCCCACACGGCACCCACGCCTCTCCCTCGCTTTTCCCTCCTACCACACGCCTCCTCTGCCTCCCCAGATCCACCCCAAGCCTTGCCGTACCTCCCCTCTCTCTCTCCACCATCGCCAGATCCCGACGCCAGCCGCCGCCGTCTACCTCTTTCCCTCGCCGTTCCAGCCGGCGTGCTCGTCGTGGAGGTGGCCTGGTAGACCGAGGAGGCCGCCCTGCATCGCCCAGTAACCGCCAACGAGGAGGAGAAGGACCCCGTCTGCCGCAGCACCGCAACGCCGCCGAAAACCCTAGCTCCGCCCGGCGTCTGCGTCCTCGCCTCTCCGTCGCCTCCCAGCCCGATCCGACCGCACCGAGCTCTCCGCGGTGAGCCTCTCTCCCTCCCCGACATGGTCCGCCTCGCCGTATCGCCCTAGTACCGCTGTTCGTTTCGTCGAGCAGACTGCGCGCGTCGTCAGCCACCGCGCCTGCTCGCTCCCGCGCCGCGATACGACCTATCTAGCCGCCAGCCGCCCTCCTGTCACCTTCCGAACGCCTGCCGCACTGGTTACCACGCTCAACGCGGGCGCACGCGACCCAGGATCGAACCCCGTGCGCCGCGCTCCGCGCGGGCGGGCACCGATCTGTCGCTCGATGCAGAGAAGAACAACAGTACAGGGCCGTTGCCACTTTACACTTAGCCCCCCCTTTTTAATTCCCTGAACCTGCGCTCCCTCTAGGCCCACTTGTCAGCCTCCCGTGGCGTTTTTGTAAAAAGGGGCCGCAGCTTCGTTTCTCTCAACCCGCAGTCCCCCGCTGTGCCGCGTGGCAGCCTCGCACTCGCCCACTGGCGTGTGGGTCCGTTTGACCACCGGCCCCATCTGTCGGTCTCGCGGGCTAGCCGAACCTGCGGTAGGAAAAGCCCCGCGCGGCCGCTGCGCCCCACCTGCTGCTGAGTCAGCGCAAGGCCCACCCGTCAGCGTTAGTGGCTGGATCTGCCTGAGTACCAAAAGGATTTCTGTTATCTGTTTTAATTTAAATCTTTTCAAATTTGATTTAAATTCAAATTCAAATCTGTTTTCAAATAACTTTTAAAATATAAATCCAAATAATACAAATAATATATGTTTTGAAATCAGAAAAATGTGAGGAATTCAAATATGCCCTTCAAAATAATGTTCGAACACTTTAAATTTCAAGTTGATTAAAATTACAATAAAATGCCCTTTTCCCTTAATTAATTAATAACTTTTGTTTTATAACTCCAAATTTAGCAAATAATATATCTAAATCGATCAGCTCGACGAGACCTTTCTGTTTATGCATTCCATGTTCTGATTTGCAGCATGCATCATATAAATATAAAGTATACAGAAACTTATTGAAGTATAAAATGTGATCAAAACTCAATAAAATGTTTATTTCTTGTATTCTACACCTCACCCATGCCATGCTACTTTAATGCCATGCAAATTGTGCATCATTCATCATGGCATGATTGTTTGCTTGTCGCATTTTATTCATATGCTTGTGCACTTTATTTATGTTGGCCCTTGTTTGTTTGGTTCTTCTTCGAATAGACGCTGAGCAGGGGATATATCAAGAAACCCAGGAGCACTACCCAGATCCTTCTCTCACTTCAACTGAGCTGCCAGGCAAGCACTACCACATGCTTGCATACATATAGTACCTATTGCCTCTATCTTATTCTTGCATCATTGAGTCGCGATTGCATTAAACTGAATCCCAAGTACTGCATAGCCTTTACTTTTAAACCCCACCGAAGCTTGTTCCTCCATCCCATGAGCCATTACTACAGGAGTTGTTTGAGCCATGCGGGTCGTAGAACAGCATGTGTAGGGTATGTGAGTGTCTGATGGATAACGAGGTACCTATACAACTTAAACTGAGTAGTAATGGGATAACTAATGAAAGTGGCACCGGTGAGCAATATCTGCTATTTGGTTTTTCATGCTCACTTGTGTCCCGTAGGACCCCGAGTACTTGATTCCTGTTCCTTGAATATTCGCGCTATCCACATCCAGGAGGCTTATGGGACCCCCTGAGCCAGAGCTTGATTCATTCTTATTTCTTGGGGCCACAAAGTAGTTTGGGGCTTTATTACTATCCTGTACTTATGCCATGCTTTACTGCTTTATTTACGATTGTGCGAGGAGCACCTGTACTGTTTAGGATCGTGACACGTTTTCTCTGTATCGACAAGCCCAGTCACACTTTCGGGTTCCCAGTCGTTTACAGCTGTCCACACAAACCTTGAGTCCGTCTCGGAGCCGGCCAGTTTCGTTGCGGGTAGCTTAATGGGGTGGCCCCCTAAAATATTTCTAAATCCTGTGATCGCTTTGTCGTGAATGCCTCGTTGGGTTTTGATTTGGTTTTTCCGAGGTTGATCGAGTGTGTGTTGCTATTTGTGCACCCCTGTAGGGTAAAACTTTCTGAAAGCCGTGTCCGCGGTTATGGACGACTTGGAGCACAGTTTCTCGATCATAGACAAGTATAACTAAAGTACCGCTTTTAATTTGACTAAGTAACTGACTAGTAAATAGTGCAACACTCATGGAATGGATAATAAAACTTCCAACGGATGGGGGTTGTTCGTCCGCTTCCTCGTTGGTAAGCGAGGAGGAGGATGGATCTGTTAATATTACTGTTATAACTGTTGTTATTAATTCACGGACATCCGTCTATCTTTGGTTAGGCGGATGGTTAGCGAGTATCTATAGAATTGTTAGGTATTATCTTTTGCTGCAATGGCGTCACCCAGGTTGTGTCCCCTTTAGAGGCATAAAGACTTGCTGAGTACCCCTAGGGTCTCACACGATAAATTATTTGATTCAGATGAATAGGTACACTCACAAGATGGATACTGGGTGGAGGAGGCGGACGATGAGGGCAACGATCATTCGGTGTAGAGATTCCGGGAACAGGGATCCGTGAGATCTGTGGGCGGGATGTGTTTATTTATGGGGCATCTTATGCCGATTTGCTTCTTATCCGTACTCGGATCTTGTTTTCCGCTTCCGCCTGATACTCTGATGTTTGATGTATGAGGAGATATCCTAAACTATTATATCTATCTAGGACATTTGGATCTTGCCGTATGGCGTTGCAATATTTCTATTTCTTTTAGATGGAATGGCTCTGAGGACTGTTGTATGGTGGCTTGCATACATACTCATTTGTGTATGTAGTTGATCCCTTCGCCTGCCGATTATGCCGCCCGTTCTTGTCCCGATGTTTGGAAATGGTTAGGACGGCCGAAAGGTCTACCTGTGAGTGGCATTTGGGCCCCACCGTACTATTTTAACCATTTCCGCTCATCTAGGCTTGTAACTAGGAGCGTAATTCACCGAGGTAGTTACAGGTGGGAACCCTCAACGTCTCACGATAGTTCTGACATCTAACGGTTTGTACAAACCATTGCCGTAATTCTTTATGTGGGCATGGTATACACCAAGGAGGCATGCGAGGTCACGAAGGGGCAGTGAATGGCTTGGATCATCTTCTGGGCCCCACATCATGGAATTGTGGACGGGAATAAGCTACCCGGTTGTGCAACAAAGAGTTGATCTCTCATGGGTAAAGTGATGCACCTCTGCAGAGTGTAAGAACTATAACTTGTTACTCCCTATTCTGGGAAGGAGCTGCGAACGCGGCGGGAAAGGAACTCCATGAAAGTTCTGGTAAACTCGTGAAGGCTGGCGGACATAGCTTTTCAAATAAAAGCAACCTTTGAAGAAAAGTTTATGAAAACTTGCATTGCCTACGACCTACGGTCTGTGGCTATAGTTATAGTGCATCAAACACTCCTTTTCTAGTGAATTTGCTGAGTACGCTCGTACTCAAAGTATCTTCTTAACCCTTGCTAGATTCTGAAGCCATTAAGACGATGTCTTCACCAAGTTATGCTCCAGGAATCATCAACAGCTAAACCTCTTCAATAAAGTTAAAGAAGTCAAAATATACATCACTCAAGTGGAGATGAAGTTACTAATTAGATAGGAATATAATTTCTAGCCAAAGAACCTAATTCTGTAGTGTATTACAATAGCAGCAATGCCAATTCCTTAGTTAAATACTAGTTTTAGTAGTATAATAGTTTTGCGTTATTTATCTTTGATTCTTCTTCGTAAGAAGTTCTTTCTCTCTCTTTAACCTAGATTGTGAAGGGATACGGGTAGGCTACACTAGCGCAAATCAAAATTTTCTACCGCGTCCAGGAATACTGTTGTCATAGATCACGGGATTACCACTAGACGCGTAGTTGCGGAATTGATGAAGCGCGTCGAGGCAGTGCAGACGTTCCACGTCTCCTCCTTGTCCTCGTCCCACGAGAAGCTCCCCTTGCGCGGCTCGTCCAAGTGCCACAGATGCAGCACCTCTGAGGTATCCACACGTGCGGGGTGGAAGCATCAAACGCCGGACTGCTAGGTCCGTGCATGCAACACAGGCGTGAGGTGTGGCGGCTGGGTGGAATGGTCTAACCCTGATCAGCTCGCCCCACCCTCTCTTATATAGGCGTCCCTAGTGGGCTTCTACATTAGCAGCCCATTAGTAGCCTAAGCCTGGTCTAATTCGAATCCAATCCTCATTAGGCTTCTATCCCCTTAAGCGTGTGACCCTATAGGTTCATATACGTATAGACATGACACAAATACACTTATTCTGCTAATAGTTGGTAGTGGCCTCTAGCAAGACGTGCCAACACCTAAACGCATACAAATATCATATTGGACGAACCATCGCAAGGTTTAGTACATGTCTTTCCCTTTGCCTCACGATATTTGGTCTAGCTCCAAGATGACCTCTCTTTCTCGATACCGTAACTCGGAATCCCTTTACTAGGTTAACTCTTAACCTTATGTAGCACGGGCATGCATTTCTGGATCCGATCACTCGAGGGGCCCAGAGATATCTCTCTCAAGTAGAGAGGGGAAAATCCCATCTTGATTGACCATGCCTTGCAGTATGTTTCAGGACAAATCCGAAAGCTACCTTTATAACTACCCAGTTACGGAGTAGCGTCTGATAGCCCCAAAGTAGGTCGATCCACATCTCAAGTACATGCGACAATCTCAGGTCTAAGGACAAAACGTACACGATGTGTAGAGAGAGCTGCAAGTCTAATTTCCAGTCTCATGTTGGGTTAGTCCAACCCCATGTTCATAACATGTGTCCACATCATTGGTTTGACATCTCCATGTCTATGACTTGCGAAACATAGTCATCAACCAATCGATGTGCTAGTCTAATATTCACATGTGTCCTCACATGAACTTTGACTAGGGACAACTATTAAATAACCATACAAGTAAAGAGTTTCACAAACAATTCACATAATTGCCAATCAATACAAGTTGCCTGATATGGATATTCAAGGAACATTACAGTAACTCATGGATACATATGAAATATAATCATCTCTATGATTGCCTCTAGGGCATATTTACTTCAGAGTGTTCTTTGGATCTTGTGTAAAGAGTGAGTTGTAACCTTTAGCCATGTATTGGACCTGCTGTGTTTCTGTTGTGCCATTCTGAGGGATGTAATACTAGTGAACGGTGTTTCATTGGTGTTATGTCAACGACTATAGTATACTACATCATGTAGTGGTATGCTGGGTCACCGCAATCAGTCGATCGATCGATGATCTGCAAGGTTGCCATGGATGATGTCAGCATGACGTCATGCCTATGCAATATTCTTTTCTTTTTATCCATTCTATAAATGAATTCTGTAATTATTTCTGTAAATGGAAAATCTATGATAGGTGGGCCCTACCTGTCAGGATTTTAATCTTTTCTGTAAATGTTTTCTGAAATTAATAAAAGTCTGACATGTGGGCCCAAGTTGGAAATTATTTTAAATATTCCAAAAATGATTTAAAATGAATTAAAGTTTGCGAAAATTCATAACTAATTCATTTTAAATCAGAAAAATACAAATAATATACCAAAATGTTCAGAAAAATGAAACCTATCTAACTAAGCTATAATCATACATGGTTAATCAACTTTGATGGCAAGTTTAATGAGAAGAACCAATTGAACCCCATAGGTGATTCCGATGATCCCCCTGTTCTAGGGTTTGGACCTTTCAGACCCCGTTTAAAATGACCAAGCATGTTCTAGGGTTCATTTCAACACTATTTAACTTGTCATATCATCCATATTGTATGAGCATTGCACATGCCATGAGTTGAGTGTTGCTTTCTCTTTTCCGGTGATTGGTTATTCACGAATAGGAACCAAACCCTAAGCTGAAGTCAACGCCACCGAAGAGCAGTATCAGTCCAACAACGGACAAGGCAAGCGAAGCCCCACTCATTCATATGAATCCTATGTTTACAAAGTATTTAATTCTCGTCATATGCATTCGGTTCAACAGTCTTTTATCAGTAGATATAGTAATCCTATATGATGCATGTTTCCCTTTGTGAACTATACTACCTGATCCACTGCTCCTAGAATAACTAGGTTTTGTCTTATGAGCATCGCTAGTGCCACAATTCAGTCAAGCTTAGCCATGCTTAGTGGTCCGATGCTGATCATTCAGATGATGCACCGGAGATGCGAATGAATCTAGTATGGTAGGATGTGGTGATGTGATCAGAGATGGATGATAAACATGCTAAGGCTTGTATGGGAGGCCACGTGGGTTGTGGTTTTTGTAGTCCCATACTTTCCACCCCTAGGACCCGATGTTCTTGCCTCTTGAACCAAGACGAGTGTACAACCACACGGGGGCCTGGAAATCCCCTTGACCAACTAACTTGCCTAGTAGATTCCATGAGTCACATAGTTCGGGCTTTCCATTCGACATACGCATCTTGGTTGTTCTTGAATGGAGGTGAAGGAGGTGCATTCATACAGGTAGGTAAGCATGGCCGGGAATGGGAGATGCCCGTCACCCGTAATATCAAACCCTGTTCACATCGCTAGAGACCGACTTCGGGACTCGACCCGTTACGTCGGCATCTCCTTAGTGCATGACTCATGGTCTCGGCAAAAGCAAGGCAAAGGTCGTGGTCAACCACTCTCTGCCGACCTTCCAAGGAAGAGGGCTAATAATTTGGCATTAAGAATCGGTTGGTACGTGTGGGTAAAGTTGCGCACCTCTATAGGGGTATTAATCTTTTCGAAAAGTCGTGTCCACGGTTATGGACGACTTGGGAACGGACGTGAAGATCATAGAGAACTATAACCAAATGGTAAAAAATTGTCAACTAATGTGAGATCCGGAGTACTTCCCCAGGGTTGTTTGAGGGGGTAGTCCGGGAAGAGAGGTTCAGTTGATGATGGTACTTGGTGGATATCGAAGATGACTTTGAAGAGCTAGAGTTGTAGTCTTCTTATCCCCTTTTGAAAATGATCTGA
Organism: Avena sativa; assembly: GCA_916181665.1. Classification (NCBI taxonomy): domain Eukaryota; kingdom Viridiplantae; phylum Streptophyta; class Magnoliopsida; order Poales; family Poaceae; genus Avena; species Avena sativa. Next base: position 319,924,870 of record OV702279.1, read on the forward strand.
CTAGACGAGTTTCTTCTCCTCCTTGTTTTGAAAACAAAAGATGGCTTTATGCAAAATAACTCCACTAGCCATAAGTCTTGCGGAGTACACCCTGTACTCAGCCTTGCTTCGTTGATGTTTTCTACATATGAAGCTACTCCAACTGAAGGTGGTTTCTATGTCGAAGTCGACGAGTAGTCGGGGTTCCCGGGCAGCAGCCTAGGATCTATGGAAGGGTCGCTACTTCTGTTTAAGGCCTCTTAGGCCCTTTGCTAAGTTTGTTGTTTAGAACAATGTATGGTCTGTATGTTCTGTAATGTTACCGATCTTTCCCTGCGCGCTTTGGAATTTAGGTTAGGCTTATATCAGATGAGGATCTGGTATTTGTCTATCCCTGATCCCGAGTCGTGACAGATGAGCACATTGTCTTCTGTGAAGACGCTTCTAATATTATATCTCATCCTAGTAAAGCTAGTGTTCCTGTGCTTTCTATTAAAATTCGTGATCATTGCTATTATGGTTTATGTTATATTGGTGCTAGTTCTAGTGCTATTCCTTATGAGCTTTACATGGAAATTATGCATGAAATTGGTCCTTGTAAGCTTGAGGACATTGATGTGGTTATTCACCTTGCTAATAAGGAAACCATTTTCCATATTGGTATTGTAAAAGATGTGGAGGTTCTTTGTGGTAAGATTAAGTATCCTGTGATGTATACACACTTCTATTCTTGTAGACAGTTGTTGGGCCTCCAAGTGCAGAGGTTTGTAGAACAACAACAAGTTTCCCTTAATTGGATTACCCAAGGTTTATCGAACTCTGGGAGGAAGTGGTCAAAGGTATACCTCTCAAGAAACCCTACAATCAAGATACAAGAAGTCTCTTGTGTCCCCAACACACCTAATACACTTGTTAGGTGTATAGGTGCACTAGTTCGGCGAAGAGATAGTGAAATAAAAGTGGCATCGGTGCCAGAAAATAGCTTCTGACTTGTTGTTGACGTGGGGTAACGTGTGTGAGTGCCAGAAAATAGCTTGACGGCGAGGTAAATACTAAAAGCAAAAGGATGGAAGCAAGAAAACATGCAACAAATCTAGTAGCAAACGGTGTTTCAATGTTTAGAAACAAGGCCTAGGGATCATAATTTCACTAGTGAACACTCTCTCATATATATCCTCTCTTCATGATACTACTCTTAACTACTCTATGGTTGGACACTCTAATCCACGGTAGGGCCTTCCCCAATCTAGATAACCCCACACTATCACATTGAGCGCTAGATGGTTCCAACAAACACCACAATTTCATAGAGAGAACCAACTCAAAATATAACTCATGAATATATATGTAATCTAGCTTAAGTGCCACACATGGTGCGCACACTGTCACTTTAACACATGTGGGGAAAAGCATAGATCTATTAAAGCACGATGAGTATTTATGTAGACTCTAGCCTAAGTGCCACCATGGCGTGCACACTGTCACTTTCACACACATGGGGAGAGCAGAGATCTATTGAAGCACTTGATTAGCAGAGTAGATCTACTTGATTACAAAGCTCATGACCACAACATGATCACGCATAGAGACAGAGAGATGAACACATAGCTACCGGTAGGGCCCTTAGCCTCGAGGAAGAACTACTCCCTCCTCATCATGGGAATCAGCAAAGGTGATGGAGATGGTGGTGGAGATCGATGGAGATGGCTCCAGGGGCACTTACCCGTCTCGGCAGGGTGCCGGAATAGAGACTTTCTGTCCCCCGAATCTCCCCTTCGGTGGCGGCGGCGCTGCGGAACTTTTCGTGGCTTTCTGGTCGATTCTTTTGGGTTTCTGAGTCGAGGGATTCTTATAGGCGAAGGGGGAGGCAAGGTCGATGGAGGGCCAGGGGGCCCACACCCCCTATGGGCGCGACCAGGGTGGGACCCGCACCCACCTAGGGTGTGGCCACCCTGGTTTCCTCCTCCGTCTCATCTTCAATTTTCCGTATCACTCCATGAAAAATATGAACTTTGGCTTTTGTCCCGTCCAATTCCGAGAATATTCATTTTTTATCTTTCTAAAACCAAAAAATAGCAGAAAACAGGCAACTGGCACTGTGTCATCTTGTCAATAGGTTAGTTCCAGAAACTGTATAAAAATACCTCAAAGTGTAGACAAAATAAAGAAAAGTAGATACTAAATAAGCATGGAACATAAAAAACTATAGATATGTTTACGACGTATCAAGCATCTCGAAGATTAACTCCTGCTTGTCCTCGAGTAGGTAAGTGATAAAAAGAATAATTTTTGAGGTGACATGCACCATCAAAATCAAGATCAAACCATTTGCATGCATTGATAGTTGGGATCAAAGTACTCTAAACATGAGCATGAAAGATGTAGTTCTAACAATAAGACAAAGTAACTATGCATGCAACATGAAAGGATACAAATAAAGATCATGAATAACATGCATTGAAAAACGTTTGTTTGTTTCACATACAGAAAACATGGCATAGTGGTAATCGGCTTGTCCCTCATAGAGTAGCACATAGATGAATAGGACACCTTCAAAGTTCATAAGAGTGACTAGATACAAATAACACAAGAACAAGCAATATCAACAATATGCATCAATCAATAAGTTTTGGGATAATGCACATAGAACTAAGAATGGCAACTATGCTCTCTTAACTGGTGCCTAAAGGTAGAAGGTGGAGACTCAATATAGTGGTGGAAGAAAGGCCCTTCATAAAGGGAAGCAGGGATTTCAAGTCTCAAAAAGAGCTTTAAAAATAATGGTACTTGTTAGCTTTCAGCTCTCATTGCTCCTATCATAAGCATCTTGAAGTGATTAAGGTTGAAGTGAACAAACTATGGAGTATATGCTTGACAAAGTATAAGTTGGCAATCTCATGTCCCTTGAATACAAGGGCCGCACCGCATGCTACTCAACTTTAGTCACATGTAAGTTCTTGTCATAGTAAGTACATGTGTATCATAGAGAACCGCCAACGGGGTACCCCTTGCACATGGTACATGAGATATCCCATAACCAAAATGACAAGGCAAGCAGACAATGAGCATCTTAGCGATCTTTTTATTTACTATTTGCATAGATTTTTATTGAGGATGCTTCACGGATAGCTCATTATAGTGATGCTGCAAGTTTCCACCATGATTAAGCATGGCTTAGGCTAGCGGCCCAGGCGTTCTCTAACACAAAATACATAAATCCATGGACTTACAAGCTCCCTTTTTATTTCACACTGGCGACATCCATAGACAAAAGAGCATGATATCAACTGTGTACAAAGTACAAGTGCAATGTTGAAAACGTTCCCTATAAAACATGGTTCTGCTAATTCCAACGTATAAGTGCAAGCATATACAACATAGATGACACAATGGTTGAAGTTTATTAGGGGCAAGAAATATAAAGTGTGCCATCAAGTTAGTGAGAGCTTTAATCACTAAGTTTTCACATAACGGAATACTTTTTAATTGGAAGATAGCTCAAAACAAGAATATACTTGGAATGGTGTAACACACCATGCATAGGAATTTATAGTGGACACTTTGAAAAAACTTGGTTTCTTGGGAGTTGGAAGCATGAGTAGAGCTTACTCATACAAGTAGAGGATATCAAAATACTGGGAGCGACCAACTAAGAGAGCAATAATGGTCATAATCATGCAGAGCGACAAAACATTACTAATCAAAGCATAAAGTGGTACTACAAGTCAAGGAATAAATGAGTTTGGAGGCTATGGTGACTTGTTCATAGTCATAACATGGTGTGAGCATGTGCCAAGTCAACCGAAATAAAGCATCAAAGGAGAATACCACAATACTATGCTTTTGTATGCTAAAACAACGCATGATTCCTTTGAGGCACATTAAGCAGTCCTAATTGTTTGAAACAAGTCATGCTACAGCAATAATCACTAAGCATAAGGTCAAAAAAACATCTAGCATGACATGATAAAGTCTAAGTCACAGTCAAAACAAGCTCCTCTTTTACTACTCAAGAAAGAACTTTCTACTCTCTTCCAACAACAATCAACTTATTTGAAACAACTCACAAAGATAATAATCAACAAATATCAGTGAGAATGTCTCACAACTACACAAAGAAGAACTGAAAATTTCTAGGCAATAAGCACAAGAAAACTAAGGCTAAACACAATGCTAGCAAAAGAGAACACTCACAGAACAATAAGAGTGAAAACTAGAGTGTTCTAAGCAATGAAAACAGAGTGTGTCTCTCTCCAAAATAAGTGTGTTGTGATATGGCCAACTTATTCAAGCAAACTAAGTAAACGAAAACCTAAAACAAAAACTAAGATGCTCCAAGAACAACACAACAGTGCATGAAACAATAAAAACGAAGTGTCTAGAAAGACCCGAGATTTTATTGATTAAGAAGGGGATGCCTTGGGCATCCCCAAGCTTTGACGCTTTTACCTCTTGAATATTTCTTGGGGTGACACGGGATGGCATACCCAAGCTTGAGCTTTTGTCCATTCTTTATCTCATTACATCATTCTTCCCCTACACCTAAAATTTTTCCTTCATACAAAACTTCACACAATCTTCATTAGCAACATTACTATATTCAAAAGATAATAGACCCTTGGGTTGAGCTTTGGAACATCAACACTTTCACTAAAAACACAAGCTACTTTAGCAATTCCCTCAAAAATCTCAATTTCCCAAAAACAACCCAAAAAGGAATCAATAAGAAGCAAATGCAAATAATGACAGAAATCTGTCAAAACAGAACAGCAGGTAGAAACAATTTTTTTCGAAAATCTTCTGTTGCTCAAATCAAAAAGTGTTGAACAAATGAAAGTTATCTAACATACTGGAGGATTTATTTGTAAATTATAATCTCAATCCGACTTACAAAGATTCCTCACGATTTTTTATGGTGGAGCACAAAAATCTGTTTCGGGACAGCAACTCCCTAAATCTTACTTCCCTCTCATTAGAGGTTATTCTTGGCACAAAAATCAAATAAAAAGGATAAGGAGAGGCCATTACTAAAGTAATAACTTCCAAGACTCAATAAAACTCTTGGGTTATTGATACGTTGGAAACGCATCTATAATTTTTGATGATCCATGCTTGTTTTGTATCTACTTTGCTTTACGTGTCCACACTTTGAGGTGCTTTTTACATGTTTTCTGGTACTAACCTATTAACAAGTTGCAACAGTGCCAGATGTCTGTTTTCTGCTGTTTTTGGTTTCAGAAAAGTTAGTAAAGAAATATTCTCGAAATTGGACGGGACGAAGGACAAAGTCAATTACTTTCCGTGGGGAATAAGAAGTCCAGAGGAGAGCCCGAGGGGGCGGCCAGAGGGGCCAAACCCCCCAGGCGCGGCCATAGGTGGGCCCGCGCCTGGCTAGGGTTTGGTGGCCCTGGCCGCCGCCTCGGTCTACCCCTTCGCCTATAAGAAGCCTCCGATGCAGAAACCCTGAGTACCCGATCAGAAATCCACGAAACCGTCTGTAGCCAGCACCATCGTCCCTAGATCGGGGGATCTGAAGCTCTTCCCGGCACCCTGCCAGAGGGGAAATCATCCCGGAGGCCTTCTCTTCGGTATGATGTGTGAGTAGTTCCACCTTGGACTATGGATCCATGTAGTAGCTAGATGGTTGTATCTCCTCCTTTGTGCTTTCATGTATAGATCTTGTGAGCTCCGTTCATGATCAAGATCTAATCTATTTGTAATCATGCATATTGTGTTTTCGGGGATCCGATGGATATTGAGGTTATTATGTTGGTTTGACTAATGGTTTTGTCTTTATGATTCTATCAGGTATGTGTTGTTTGTGATCTTGCATGCTCTTCGTTGCTAGTGGTTATCTTGGCCAAGTAGTTGCTAGTGACTCCAAGAGGGGGTATTTATGCTCGATAGTGGGTTCATGCCTCTAGTTTTCAAGGGAAGTGACAATAATCTCTTCGGTTGTAGATGTGATGTTGCTACTAGGGAGAAAACAACGGTCTCTTGTTGATAGAACATGTGGACTTTTTACCTTACACACTTTTCTTAAAGCAGATGTCTGTTGCTTGCAACTTAATATTGGAGGGGGTTCGGATGATAACCTGAAGGTGGACTTCTAGTCATAGATGCAGTTGGATGGCGGTCTATGTATATTGTTGTATTTCCCATCATAGGATCTTTCTGACTAGTAATTGCATTGTTATGCCTTGCTCAGTTCCTATCAATTGCCCCGCTGTAATTTGTTTACCCTTCATGCCATGTTGTTTATTTAAGGAGAGCACCTCTAGTGAACTATGGACCCTGGTCCAATCTTTACCATTGATACATCTTCCACTGTTACTGTTTACTTGCTGCAAACCACCATTACCTTCCACACCATACGTTTAATCCTTTGTTACAACAAACCGGTGAGCTTGACAACCTCACTGATTCATCGGGGCAAAGTCTTGAGTTTGTGTTGTGTAGGTCTCCGCGTTGCTTGCAACACCTGTGTGACGTTTCCTTCCTCCTACTGGTTTGATAACCTCGGTTTCTTACCGAGGGAAACTTGCTGCTGTGCTGCTTCATACCTTGCTCTTGGGGTTTCCAACGAAGCGTCCGACGACATGTGCTGGGCGCCATCAAGCTTTTTCTGGCGCCATTGTCGGGGAGGATAAGGACGTCTTCACTAGGGGAGTCCTTCACTTCCTTTCTCTTTACTTTGTTTTAGTTTGCTTTATTTCTTTTGCTTGGTTTTGTTTGCCTCTTTCCAAAAAAAAACCCAAAAAATAGTCTAGCTTGGTTTCTTTCTTTATTCAAAAACACAAAAAATTAGTTCCTACTCTAGTTGTGGTCTGTTGTTGCCTTGCTTGGTCATGCTTTCTATCAATGGATGGTTTCTTTGAAACTAGTTCTTACTGGCAAGGTGGGTTCATGGAAGAACAAAAGTATTATTATAAGGAACACCGTTTGTCACAAAAAGGGAAACAATTATGGAAACAAATTGATAAGTTGAATACTATTGCTAGAGACGTGTGCTCTACTTATAATGTTACTTATTGCTTTGATAAATCTTGTTGCTGCAGGAGGTATAAACACCTACCTTTTCAATGTGAGTACAATGATAATGTTACCATATATTCTTATGTTAAAGGGAATTATGACTTTGATGATGTGGAACAAATTGAAGAATTTATTTCTTTCAAGGGTGCATTTGAACTTGCCAGTTTGCTTGAAAATACTGATGATGCACCTTATGAATCCGAGGTTTATGAGATACTTAAATTTTGCTTTGATAATTACAAGGAAGAAAATAGCTATATTCTTGAATATTTTAATAGGCGTTTTCCACAAATAGAAGAGACTAATGTCTTGCAGGAGCCTATGGAAGAAGAAATCGCTGAAACTAAAAGCTCATTAGATGAAAAAGAGGAGGAGAGTGATGGTCAAGAGGAGGAAGAATGGATCCACCCATGTATACCTTCTAATGAGAGTAACTCTTTATCCCTGACATTATTTGCTTGTCCCCAGTGCTTACCAAATAAGGATGAATCTTATGTTCCTGTGGATCCTTTTGAAATATCTACTTTGGATAAAACCTGTCAAGGTTTTAATCCCACTTTTTTGAGCTTGATAGAAATTATGTGTTTGTAGCTCATGAAAAGCCTGCTTTATGTGATAGTTATATTGTTGAGTTTATTCATGAGGCTACTAAAAATTATTATGAGAGAGGAAAATTTGGTTGTAGAAGTTTTGATGGTATTGAAACACCTCTCTTTGTGCTGAAAGTTTTGAAGTTACTCTTGTATTATCTTCCTATGCATGTCACTTTGTTCTTCACGAATTTATTTGTGTACAAGATTCCTATGCATAGGAAGAGGGTTAGACTTAAATGTGCTTTGAATTTGCTTCTTGATGCTCTCTTTGACTTCAATTCATATTTCTCATGAGAGCATCTTCTCAAACTTTCTGTGCCTAACTTAAAGGCGTTAAAGAAAAGTACTTGTTGGGAGTAACCTAAGAGTTTCCTTGAGTCTTGGAAGTTATTACTTCAGTAATGACCTCTACTTATCCTTTTTGTTTGCCTTTTGTGCCAAGAATGTCCTCTAATGAGAGGGATGTAAGATTTAGGGAGTTGCTGTCCCGAAATAGATTTCTGTCCTCCACCAAAAAAATTTGTGAGGAGGCTCTGTAACTCGGATTGAGCTCAAAATTTACGAATAAATCCCCAGTATGTTAGTTAACTTTCGTTAGTTCAACACTTTTTGATTTGAGCAACAGAAGATGTTTTAAAAAATCGGTTTCTACCTGTTGGTCTGTTTTGACAGATTTCTGCCATTATTTGCATTTGCTTCTTATTGATTCCTTTTTGAGCTCTCTTCAGGTAAATTGAGTTTTTTGAAGGAGCTACTACAGTAGCTCGTGTTTTTAGTGAAAAGCCTTGCTGTTCCAAAGCTTTTCTAGTGGTCTAATATCTTTTGAATAAACTAATGTTTCTAGTGAAGATTGTGTGAAGTTTTGTATGAATGAAAAATTTCAGGTGTAGAGAGAGAATGACACAGTGAGATGAAGTATGGACAAAAGCTCAAGCTTGGGGATGCCACCATGGTGTCACCCCAAGAAATATCCAAGAGGTACAAGCGTCAAAGCTTGGGGATGCCCAAGGCATCCCCTTCTTCATCAATAAAAAGCTCAGGGCTATCTAGACACTTCGTTTTTATTGTTTCATGCATAGTTGTGTTGTTCTTGGAGCGTCTTAGTTTTCGTTTGCTTTTCTTAGTTTGTTTAGTTTGCTTTAGTAGTTTGGACCCCTGTTCTCGCTGTGTTGTTTTGCAAATAAGGTTGCTTGGTGTTTGGAAAGGAGTAGTAAGTTCTTGCTTGAAGTGTAAGAGGAGCTTGGATTGACTGTGACTTAGAATTTAGCATGACATGCTAGGTGTTGTTTTTGCATTATGCTTAGTGATTATTGCTATAGAATGTATTGTTCTAAACAATTGGGATTGCTTAGTGTGCCTTGAAGAAATTATGCGTTGTTTTAGCATGCAAAAGCATAGTATTTTGGTATTCTCCTTTGATGCTTTGCTTGGGTTGACTTGGCACATTCTTACACCATGTTATGACTCTCACAAGTCACCATTAGCCTCTATGATCATTTAGTCCTTGACTTGTAGTACCACTCTTTGCTTTGATTAGTATGCTTTGTTGCATTGCATGATTATGGCCATTATTGCTCTCTTAGTTGGTTGCTCCCAGTCTTTTGCTAGCCTCCACTTGTATGAGTAAGTTCTACTCATGCCTCCAACTCCCAAGAAACCAAGTTTTTCCAAAGTGTCCACTATAAATTCCTATGCATGGTGTGCTACACCATTCCAAGTATATTCTTGTTTTCATGTATCTTCTAATTAAAAACTATTTTGTTATGTGAAAACTTAGTGATTAAAGCCCTCACGAACTTGATGGCACACTTTATTCTTTGCCCCTAATAAACTCGAACCATTGTGACAACTTTGTTGTATATGCTTGCACTTATAAGTTGGAATTAGCAGAACCGTGCTGTCAGGGGGAACATTTTCAACATTTCACTTGTACCTTGCTGTACTCAGTTGATATCATGTTCTTTTGTCTATGGATGTCACCGGTGTGAAATAAAGAGGGAACTTGTAAGTCCATGGAGTTTGTATCCTGTGTTAGAGAAACGCCTGGGCCGCTAGCCTAAGCCATGCCTAATCATGGTGGAAACTCGCAGCATCACCATAATGAGCTATCTATGAAGCATCCTTAATAAAAAGCTATGCATATGGTAAATAAAAAGATTGCTAAGATGCTCACTGTCTGCTTGCCTTGTCATTTTGGTTATGGGAAAGCTCATGTACCATGTGCAAGGGGTACCCCGTTGGAGGTTCTCAATGATATGCAAATACTTACAATGACAAGAACATACCTAGACCCGAAGTTGAGTATGCATGAGGTGTGGCCCTCGTATTCAAGGGGCATGAGATTGCCAACTTATACTTCGTCAAGCATATACTCCAGCTTTGCCACTTTAACTTTAACCACTTCAAGATGCTTATGATAGGGGCAACGAGGGCTGAAAGCTAACAAGTACCATAATTTTTGGAAGCTCTTTTTGAAACTTGTAATCCCTGCTTCCTTTACAAAAAGACTTTTTCTTCCACCATTATTGAGTCTCCACGTTCTACCTTTAGGCACCATTAAGAAAGCATAGTTGTCATTCTGTGTGCAGTGTTCCAAAGCTTATTAATTGATGCATATTGTGTTATTACTTGTTCTTGTGCTATTTGTTTCTAGTCACCCTTGTGAACTTTGCAGGTGTCATATGCATCTAATTGCTACTCTATGAGGGATAAGCTGATTGCCACTATGCTATGTTTTCTGCATGTGAAACAAATAAACGTTTTTCAATGCCTGTTATTCATGATCTTTGTTTGTAGCTTGTCATGTTGCATGCATAGTTACTATGTCCTATTGTTAGAACTCCATCTTTCATGCACATATTTAGAGTTCTTTGATCCCAGATTTCTATGCTTGCAAATGGTTGGATCTTTATTGTGAGGGTGCATGTCACCTCAAAAATTATTCCGTTTATCACTTACCTACTCGAGGACGAGCAGGAGTTAAGCTTGGGGATGTTGATATGTTGGAAACGTATCTATAATTTTTGATGCTCCATGCTTGTTTTGTATCTACTTTGCTTTACTTGTCCACACTTTGAGGTGCTTTTTACATGTTTTCTGGTACTAACCTATTAACAAGTTGCAACAGTGTCAGATGCCTGTTTTCTGCTGTTTTTGGTTTCAGAAAAGTTAGTAAAGAAATATTCTCGGAATTGTACGAGACGAAGGACAAAGTCAATTAATTTCCGTGGGGAACAAGAAGTCCAGAGGAGAGCCCGAGGGGCCAGCCAGAGGGGCCACCCCCTAGGCGCGGCCATAGGTGGGCCCGCGCCTGGCTAGGGTTTGGTGGCCCTGGCCGCCGCCTCGGTCTCCCCCTTCACCTATAAGAAGCCCCCGATGCAGAAACCCCAAGTACCCGATCAGAAATCCAAGAAACTGTCTGTAGTCATCGCCACCATCGTCCCTAGATCGAGGGGGATCTGAAGCTCTTTCCGGCACCCTGCCGGAGGGGAAATCATCCCGGAGGCCTTCTCTCCGGTATGATGTGTGAGTAGTTACACCTTGGACCATGGGTCCATGTAGTAGCTAGATGGTTGTATCTCCTCCTTTGTGCTTTCATGTATAGATCTTGTGAGCTCCGTTCATGATCAAGATCTAATCTATTTGTAATCATGCATGTTGTGTTTGCGGGGATCCGATGGATATTGAGGTTATTATGTTGGTTTGATTAATGGTTTTGTCTTTATGATTCTATCATGTCTGTGTTGTTTGTGATCTTGCATGCTCTCCGTTGCTAGTGGTTATCTTGGCCAAGTAGTTGCTAGTGACTCCAAGAGGGGGTATTTATGCTCGATAGTGGGTTCATGCCTCTAGTTTCCAAGGGAAGTGACAATAATCTCTTCGGTTGTAGATGTGCTGTTGCTACTAGGGAGAAAACAACGGTCTCTTGTTGATAGAACATGTGGACTGTTTACCTTACACACTTTTCTTAAAGCAGATGTCTGTTGCTTGCAACTTAATACTGGAGGGGGTTTGGATGATAACCTGAAGGTGGACTTCTAGTCATAGATGCAGTTGGATGGCGGTCTATGTATCTTGTTGTATTGCCCAATCGAATCTCATAGGATCTTTCTGACTAGTAATTGGATTGTTATGCCTTGCTCAGTTCCTGTCAATTGCCCTGTTGTAATTTTTTTACCCTTCATGCCATGTTGTTTATTTAAGGAGAGCACCTCTAGTGAACTATGGACCCCGGTCCAATCTTTACCATTGATACATCTTCCTCTGTTACTATTTACTTGCTGCAAACCACCATTACCTTCCACGTCATATGTTTAATCCTTTGTTACAGCAAACCGGTGAGCTTGACAACCTCACTGATTCGTTGGGGCAAAGTCTTGAGTTTGTGTTGTGCAGGTCTCCGCATTGCTTGCAACACCTGTGTGACGTTTCCTTTCTCCTACTGGTTCGATAACCTTGGTTTCTTACCAAGGGAAACTTGCTGCTGTGATGCTTCATACCTTTCTCTTGGGGTTTCCAATGAAGCGTCCCACGACAAGTGCTGGGCGCCATCAGTTATCTCCCAACAAGTACTTTTCTTTAACGCCTTTAAGTTAGGCTTGATAGTTTGAAAAGATGCTCACATAAGAAATATGAATTGAAGTAAAAGAGAGCACCAAGAAGCAAATTCAAAACACATTTAAGTCTAACCCACTTCCTATGCATAGGAATCTTGTAAAGAAACAAGTCTTGAAAGAACAAAGCCACAAGCATAGGAAAGAAAAACAAGTGCAACTTCAAAAAATTCAACATAAAGAGGGGAAACTTAATATTTTTGAGATGCATAAGACCATGTTTCCCTCTCTCATAATAACTTTCAGTAGCAACATGAATAAAATTAACAATATAACTATCACATAAAACATTCTTATCATGAGCCACATGCATAAAATGATTATTACTCTCCACATAAGCATAGTCATTCTTATTAATTGTAGTGGGAGCAAATTCAACAAAATAGCTATCATTGTTATTCTCATCACCATAATCATCAAATATATGAGGCATATTGTAATCACAATCAATTTTCTCCTCAATAGTAGGTGGACTGAAATTATCATACTCATCATTGTAATCATCATATATTGGAGGTTTGGTATCATAATAAGCAATAGAATAACTATCTTCCAAAGCTGGGGAACTAAAAATATCATTTTCATAAAAACTAGCTTCCCCAAGCTTAGACTTTTCCATAGCATTAGCAACAATGGTGTTCAAAAAATTCATACTAATAACATTCCTATTAGCATGCAAGGAAATTTCCATAGGTTTTTTAATTTTCTCTTCAAACACTTCATGTCCTAACTCAAGATAGATACTATAAAGCTCTCTAATTTTGTTGTTGTTTTCCATTAAGCCTAACTAGTGAAAACAATAAAAAAATACAAAATCGCGGAATCTAAAATAAATAACTTCGAGAACTCACACCGGAGGATGTGAGTACCTTTTACCTTACCTCCCCGGCAACGGCGCCAGAAAATAAGTTGGTGGCATGGAGGAAAGGTAAAAGCTCAAAACCTCCCCGGCAACGGCGCCAGAAAATAGTTTGATGTCTACACACTTCTATTCTTGTAGACAGTTGTTGGGCCTCCTAGTGCAGATGTTTGTAGAACAGCAACAAGTTTCCCTTAAGTGGATTACCCAAGGTTTATCGAATTCAGGGAGGAAGAGGTCAAAGGTATCCCTCTCAAGCAACCCTACAATCAAGATACAATAAGTCTCTTCTGTTCCCAAGACACCCAATACACTTGTCAGGTGTATAGGTGCACTAGTTCGGCGAAGAGTTAGTGAAATACAAGTGGTATCGGTGCCATAAAATAGCTTCTGACTTGTTGTTGACGTGGGGTAACGTGTGTGAGTGCCAGAAAATAGCTTGACGGTGAGGTAAATACTAAAGGAAAAAGGATGGAAGCAAGCAAACATGAAACAAATCTAGTAGCAAACGGTGTTTCAATGTTTAGAAACAAGGCCTAGGGATAATACTTTCACTAGTGAACACTCTCTCATATAAATATCCTCTCTTCATGATACTACTCTTAACTACTATCCGGTTGGACACTCTAATCCACGGTAGGGCCTTTCCCAATCTAGATAACCCCACACTGTCATCTTGAGCGCTAGATGGTTCCAACAAACACCACAATTTCATAGAGACAACCAACTCAAAATATAACTCATGAATATATATGTAATCTATCTTAAGTGCCACACACGACGCGCATGCTGTCACTTTCACACACATGGGGAAAAGCATAGATCTATTAAAGCACGATGAGTATTTATGTAGACTCTAGCCTAGGTGCCACCATGGCATGCACGCTGTCACTTTCACACACATGGGGAGAGCAGAGATCTATTGAAGCACTTGATTAGCAAAGTAGATCTACTTGATTACAAAGCCCATGACCACAACATGATCACGCATAGAGAGAGAGAGAGATGAACACATAGCTACCGGTAGGGCCCTTAGCCTCGAGGAAGAACTACTCCCTCCTCATCATGGGAATCAGCAAAGGTGATGGAGATGGTGGTGGAGATCGATGGAGATGTCTCCAGGGGCACTTCCCTGTCCCGGCAGGGTGCCAGAATAGAGACATTCTGTCCCCGGAATCTCCCCTTCGGTGGCGGCGGCGCTGCGGAACTTTTCGTGGCTTTCTGGTCGATTCTTTAGGGTTTCTGAGTCGGGGGCTTCTTATAGGTGAAGGAGGAGGCAAGGTCGATGGTGGGCTAGGGGGCCAACACCCCCTATGGGCGCTGCCAGGGTAGGACCCGCACCCACCTAGGGTGTGGCCACCCTGGTTTCCTCCTCCGTATCATCTTTGATTTTCCGTATCACTCCATGAAAAAATATGAAATTTGGCTTTTGTCCCGTCCAATTCCGAGAATATTCATTTTTTTAGCTTTCTAAAACCAAAAATAGCAGAAAACAAGCAACTGGCACTGTGGCATCTTGTCAATATGTTAGTTCCATAAAGTGTATAAAATACCTCAAAGTGTAGACAAAACAAATCAAAATAGATACTAAACAAGCATGGAACATCAATAATTATATATACGTTTACGACATATCATCCTGCCAATTTTCTAGTGCTTAACTCAGCAGCTAGCAAAACTTGTCCTATCATTTTTGGTAGACCCTTCTTGAACACTTGTGGAGCTATTATAGATTGTAAAAAGTAAAAAGTTTTAACTAAGTTTGATGGAGATTCTTATGAGTTTAACTTTTCCAAATGTGCTAGAGCTACTTGTGTAAATAGTTTGCCTAATAAAGATTTCAGGATGGAACAACTTGCTTATATTGATCCAGTTTATGACCTTGGACCTCTTTTTGATGATTGTAAGTATGCTCATTTTGATGATAAAGTTGTTGCCGGTGACAGTTTTATTGTCAAATTTATTCAAAGTGCTACTGAAAGTTATTATGAGAGAGGGAAACATGGTTTTATGCATCTCAATAATGAAAGCTTTGAAGTTGCAATTGTTTTGTCTTCCTATGCTAGTGGCTTTTTGTTTCAACAATTTGTTTTCTCATGATACCCCCATGCATAGGAAGTGGGTTAGACTCAAATGTGTTGGATATTTGCTTCTTCATTCTCTCTTTTACTTCAAATATATATCTCCTATGTGAGCATCTTTGAAACTATCAAGCCTAACTTAAAGGCATTAAAGAAAAGTACTTCTTGGGATGTAACCCAATAGTTTTGTCGAGTCTTGGAAGTTATTACCTCGGTAATAACCGCTCCTTATCCTTTTTGTTCTGGTTTTTGTGTCAAGTTCAACTAATTTTGAGAAGTAGGGGAGTTGTGAAAAGTGGCTGTCCTGGGACAAATTTTTGTGCTGCATTGGAAAAATTCATGAGGGATCTCATTACTTTGGATGGAGCTATATTTTTCTTTTCTTGTTCTCCAAGTTGTTACCCAACTTTCATTAGTTTTGCACTTTTTGATTTGAGCAACAGAAGGTTTTCGAAAAAATCAATCTTTACCTGCTGGTCTGTTTTGATAGATTTCTGCCGTCATTTGCATTTGCCTCTTATATTGATTCCCTTGTAGATTCTTTTGGGTTTTTGGAAAGGATTTGCTACAGTAGCTTTTGCTTTGATTGTTTTCAGTTGAAGTGCGAACCTAAAGGTTTATTGTTTTTGCATACACTAATGTTGCTATTGAAGTTTGTGTATTGCCTTGTGAGAAAAGGAATTTTCAGGAGAAGGAGAAAAGGATTCTGCAGAGTTCGTTTTGAATAGGTAAAAGTGGTGAAAATAGAAGGTTCGTGAAAACCCTATCTTTTTATATTTTTGATGTTTTTATTACATATGGAAGGTTACGAAATGAAATAGAGGAGGAAACGGAGGCCGGGGTGGCCACACCCACCCCAGGCGCGGGCCCCAGCTGGCCGCGCCTGGAGGGGGTGTGAGCCCCCCGAGCTTCGTCTCCGCCTCGTTTTCGTACCAATACCTTCCTTATGCATTGAAATTTCGTAATATATAACCCCCCGGATCCCCCGAGGTTTGTGCATCGTGTTCTCGTCGTGTTTTCATTTCCGATCTGTTTCTGTCAGGAAATCTTCTCAAGTTTAGAGCACCATGGTCTCCGCCAACGACAAAGGCAAGAATCCCGAGGAAGATGATCTTTAAAACCCCAAGGAGGAGGAGATTTTGGTAGGGAATGAAGAAGACATGGAGGAGGATGAGCATCCGGACACCCGCGCTACCGTCGCGAGCATTGGAGTGGTGGCAAACCCTACCAAGTTTAGGAGGACAGCATGGATGTCTACAAGAGGGAAACCTCCACGTCTTATCTTCGTTCCACAGTCATCTCCTCCACGTACCAAGAATCCCTTCCATACTCTTATACATGAGCAACAATACCAAAAGGTGCCAAAATGGAACTTGCCCTCCGCTTGGGATCTGCCTCGTTCTAACCATGCAGGGAAGGAACACTCTAAGGAGGAATAGTGGGGAAAGAATAACAAGGACTGGGACTCTCGGTCTGACATGACCATG
The DNA here is from genome assembly GCA_916181665.1 of Avena sativa. Taxonomy (NCBI): domain Eukaryota; kingdom Viridiplantae; phylum Streptophyta; class Magnoliopsida; order Poales; family Poaceae; genus Avena; species Avena sativa. The sequence continues at coordinate 319,941,517 of OV702279.1, forward strand.
AACCGCATTGAGCATAATTCAGAGTTGATTCATACTCTAACCTTTGAGATTGAGGATTTAAGGGAACTAATTGAAGAGCTTATCAAAAGAACACCGCCACCACCGAAGGAGTAATTTGTCATTAGGTTTGGCATACCCTTGGCTTGTTCCAAGCTTGGGAGAGTGCCACGGTATCCCATCATTATCTTTTACCTTTTTAGATTCATATCTTTGGTAGAGAAGTTATCTTATAGGTTGTTTTGCATTGTGGAAGTATCACTCCTTTAGTGAGTGCCTTTATGGAATATTAAAGAGAAGTCTCATCTTTTACTTTCTGCACTTCTTATTTTAGTTTGCAATATTTGTTATATGATTGATCTTGTTAATCAGTATTGGCATCTCTTTGGGAGCACCAAGTAAATCTAAATTGGTTTTGGCAAACCGAGCTCTGGTCAGTAGCAACACTTTTTGAGGTTTGAAAGGAAAAGAGAAAAAGCTTACAGGTATTTTGTATCATTTATTTTCTTTATTGATTGGCTCATAAGCTTAGTATTCTTTATTTAAGATCTTTTGTGTCTTTAAGGAAGATTGCATGTTTGGCTTTATCACTTGTAGGTTTGCTTGTTTCCTTCAAATCTTTTGCTTGCTACCCACCCTTGCTAGCCAAAAACCTGTTTTGAGAAGGCATACTTCTCATGCATCCAATCCCTTTGAACCAAAACTTGTGCCATTTGTGTCCACCATATCTACCTACTAGCATCATTGCGATTCCAAGAAAATTCTCAAGCTTCATCTATCTTTCAAATTAAAAACTATTTTGTTATGTGAAAACTAGTTAGTAAAGCTCTCACGAACTTGATGGCACACCTTATTTTCATGCCCCTAATAACCTTGAACCATTGTGTCATCGAAGTTGTATATGCTTGCATCTATACGTTGGGATTAGCAGAACCGTGTTGTCACGGGGAACGCTTTCAACACTTATGGATACATATCCAGTTGATATCATGCTCTTTTATTTGCGGATGCCGTCGGTGTGAAATAAAAAGGGAGCTTGTAAGTCCATGAGTTATGTATGTGTGTTAGAGAAACACCTGGACCGCTAGCCTAAGCCATGCCTAATCATGGTGGAAACTTGCATCATAACCATAGTGAGTAATCTGTGAAGAATGTTCAATAAAAACCTAGGCAAATAGCAAATAAAAATATCGCTGAGATGCTCACTGTCTGCTTGTATTGTCATTTTGATTATGGGATAGCTCCTGTATCATGTGCAAGGGGTACCCCGTTGGCGGTTCTTTATGATACACATATACTTACAATGACAAGAACTTACTGGTGACTAAAGTTGAGTTGCATGAGGAGCGGCCCTCGTACTCAAGGTACTTGAGATTGCCAACTTATATTTAGTCAAGCATATACTCCATCTCTTTATTCAAACTAGCATTCAAACAATTCACCACATAAAATAAAGAAAACAAATACAATGCATGCAAGCATGCAAAAGATTGTTTTATTTTGAAAGGTGGTTTCTAGTAGGTTATAAAAAATTTAAAACACCTATTGGTCATTCATAAAAGTGGTAAAACCATTTAAAATCAAGTTAGTGAAAATGGGCCATTTAAATCATTTTTGTTTGCTAGAAATGATTTAAATCAAAGTAATAATTTCTAGTGTTTGACAAATATGTTTTTAAACACAAATGTTAGTGTTTTAAGGTCAAGTGTTTAATATCAAACCATTTTCAAAAGGTTTTACCTAAAAACCATTTTTTAAATCAAAGCAATATTTTATTTTATTGGAAATGCCTTTAAACAAAGTAATAATTTTCTAGGGTTTATCAAATATATTTTTAAATCCCAAAACTTGGTGTTTAGGGTCAGAGAGTTTGAATCAAACCAATTTCAATAGGTTTACTCAAAAAGCATTTTTAAACAATAATCAACATTTTTATTTAACTAGAAATGCTTTTATTCAAAGGAATGATTCCTAAGTGTCACAAAATATATTTTTAAATCCAAAAGTTGGTTACTATGGTCAGTAGGTTCAAAACAAACCATTTGTAAAAGATTTTACCCTAAAATCATTTTTAGAATAAGTTTTATACACCAAATATGCCTAAACATGTTTCTGCAAAAACAACTAATTTTACAGAAGCAAATCACTAAACAAAGTGCATGGTTGGAAAGTATTCTTTTTCCTGATTCCAATGATATAAAATTTGTAAAATTTGGACGTGTAGATTAAAAGTTATGAATTTTACAAATTTAATCATCTAATAGAACAAATCTGGTTTTTAAAACAGAGTCTGCGCCACGTGGTGCAATCCTATTGGTGCATACCATTTCGCACGGATCGAGCTCTGTGGACCATTACATCTGAAGTGACCTGTGTGGCTCAGATGGATTATACCGATTCGCTTAAGTGATTTGTTCCTAGCCATGCGATCTAGATCCAACGGACAGGGGCTAGTTGGCCAAAATATAGCGGCGCTCGGGCTGCGGTGTTCTGGCGCAACCAGGAAGCAAGGGAGAGGGAGAGGTTTCTCACCGGGTTCGTCACGACGTGCTGAAGCTCGAGGTGGTGGTCGTAGATGAAGGGGCGCACGGTGCTGACTTGAATCTCTCACCGGAGAAGCTCCTGGCGACGGGTGCTCTCTGTTGAAGACGAAGGCGATGCTACGGACCATGCTAAGTTGAAACAAGTAGTGTGTCAGGCGTGCGTGAGTTAGGCGAACATGCTCGTGTCATCCAGAGAGGAGGGGACGCTCAGAGTTTACCGGGGAAAGCTGCCGGAGTCAGAGCAGTGGGCGGTGACGTTCGGAGGTAGTCTGAGGCGAGCTCCTGGGGCACGTGCGGGCAAACTAGGGTTGCTGGAGGATGCACCTGGTTCTTGTGAGCATGCTCGTGCAGGCTAGGGGTAGTGGGGCGGTGAGGTTTGGATGGAATCGGAAGAAAGGTTCGCCGGAGCAGTGGGCGTCTTGAGCAACAATTGCAGCAGCCTGGTGGCTCATAGGCAGAGAGGCTTGAGGGGAAAGGTAGAGGAGGGGAGAGCGCTTATGAGGGTGTGATCACGGGGAGGAGTTAGCGCAGCATTAAGACGAATTTACACGGCGGAATTAGAGGCAGAAACGGCGAGGAGGAGAGAGGAACTGGTCGCGTGAGGTTGATGACGATGACAGCGCAACAGTGGGGTCCAGCGGTCAGCGAGTTGAAGGTTTGCATGTGGGGTCTGGTCGTCAGCGGCTGTGCGGGTGCGGGTCTGAGTAGAAAACGATTCGCAGGAGGGCTGCCGGGTGGGCTGATGTTGGGCTTGCTGGGTTGGGTTCTTCCTGGGCTGGTTTTTCTTATTTTTTCCTTCCTGTTTCTTTTTCCTTTTTCCATTTTATTTTCTATTTTCAAATTCAAACACCCATTTGAATTCAGATTGCTTACTCAAAACTTTTCCAAATATTCAGTATGTTTTAATACTGTTTATTAATATATGCTAAAGTCCATTTTTAGAATATTTATTTTATTCTCATATGGTTTGTTATTTATTTTAAATAGACAATTTTGTCTTTATTAAATAGGATTTAAATATGCTTCTAATCCATATTATTTATTCAAATGATTTAACCTTCTGTTTTAAATTCAAATGTTTATCAAACCCTTTTTCATTAGGTCTTATTTATTCATTAGTGTGTTAAATAAATCATTTTGAATTATTTAAAATATTTTAATATGATTTATTAATCATTTAAATTGGGCATTTGTCTTTATTCAAATATGGTTTTAATCCCATATAAATTTTATTCAAATTATTATTTTATTCCATTTGAGTTAATTAGATAACTTTTAATCCACTTTGGTAATTTCATTTATTTTTCCCATGATTTATTTAATCATTTTTATTAGGGATTTTGTCTTTATTTAAATAATTTGAATATGGTTTAGTCCCATATACTTTTATTTGAATATTTTTATTCCTTTATTTATTTGGACTTGGATTATCTTTGTTCCATTTTCTTATGGATTTAACTCAAGATTTAAATTGTCTTCTAAATAATTTCCTTGGGATTTATTATTTAGTTTAGGCAAATTATCTTTATTCCAATAAAATTGGATATTGTTTAATCCTTATGATTTCATTTAAATAAACCTTTTCTCCTTTTTATCATTCAATAACCTTTCATTTGTTTAAGAAATTAGCCAAGATTTAATTTGTCTTTTAAATATTCCTTATTTATTTATTTATTTATTTATTTGTTTCTTTATCCCATAAAATCCATATCTTTTTATTTATAGATCCAAAATTGGTGATTCCAATTTGTATAATTTTATTTAATATTTGTTTATCTTTTAAAATCCTTTTAGGATTATTCTGATCACAATTTGGTATGGATTTTAGATAGGAGTTTTTATTAGCCTTGGCAATTAATTCTTTTCATCTTATTAAATTCATATGTTTTATCCATGGCTCCAAATTAAGTTAAACCAATTTCTATGCTTTTATAATATTTTTGTTTATCACTTTTGATCATTTATAAATGTTTGTTGTTAAAATTTTTATATGGATCAAATCCATAGTCTTGGAGAGACCTTGGAAATGATTTCTTCCATTAGGATTTTTAGGGTTTTGGTTTAACTTCTCCAAGTGTTTAAATTTCAAGATACATTCATTGATGAATGCATTTCACTTGATTGAAATTTGTTGGATTCCATTTTATTCAAAAAATTTCAAGATGGGTTTTGATGTTTCCATTTTGAATCAAAAAGTTTCTTTTCACCCTAAATTTCAATAATTAATTCTTTTGTTTATTTATTTTTCACATTTCAAAATTTGAAGATTTTTGGGATGTGACAGGCTACCACCCTTAAAATAAATCTCGTCCCGACATTTGGGAAGGCTAGAGGTTACAAGTTGGCTTCAAGACAACTAGGGTACTACCACCCTTAAAAAGATTTCAACTAGATTACATCTTGGCTTACTTGGGATCTTGATGTAACTTCTCTAGACAGAGGTTTGCATAGTGTCCTTGATTTTCACACTTGAAACATGTGACAAGGCTGAGATCCTTCATAGGTCTGCTTGTCTTGTACTTTTTCTTTTCTGGACAATGTGGTGCATAATGACATGGATTTGTGCATTTGTTCCACATCACCTGGCTAATATCCTTCTTCTCCTTTGGCATCATTGCCTTTTGTTTGTTTCCTTGGTTCTTCTTATTTTCTGGACATTCACTGGCATAGTGTTCCATCTCTTTGCAATTGTAACATTGCACTTGGCTTTTGTCCTTCTTTTTCTTTTTTGGTCTCTCCAAAGCTAGGAGTTCTTCTAGTTCATGCTCTTCATATCTCACCTCAAAGGTGGGGAATCTTTCTCTCTTCTTGGGGCAGTCACTAGAGATATGACCTTCTTCTCCACAAGAGTAGAAACACTTTGTGGTCACTTTGGGTATGGCTCTATGGGGCATGGTTCTGACTTGCCTTCATCCTTATTGGTAGAAGTTGTTCCTTTATGGAGGTTTCCAAACATTTGATGCATTCCATCTTGCTTCATTTGTTGAACTATGGGATAGATGGGGCATTGGATAGGGACATGATCATTTCCTTCACATAGGAAATAAGTCACTTGAGATGTGGGGCATTGTTTAGTTGGATGTTTCTCTTAACAATTAGGGCATTGGTCCTCATGCTCTTTGGAAGTGTGTTCAATGTCTCCACAAATATTGCAAGCTTGAGTTCCTACTATAATATCATCCTTGATGTCATTGTTGTCACAATCTCCTTGGGAAGAGTTGCTTATCATGTTGATCATTTGATTGGTCATCCTTTGAAACAATTGGGATTGGATTTCCAAAAACTTTTGCATGGTTGAGTCTAACTCATTGTTGTTGTCTAAGAATTGAGTTGTCACTTGATTCAACTAGGCTTGGGTTGCCAGAAGTTGTTCTCTCATGTGCATCTCTTGGTTGTTGTTGTTGTCACCATTCTTGATGTTGGAGTCTCTTGGAGAAGTCATCTGTTTGGGTTGGATTGGGATTAGAATAGGCAAAAGATTTCTAGGGAAGAATTCTAATCACACACAAACAATGTGCAAGCAATCACAAACAAACATTCCACTCAAACAACAAGGTTCAAGCACATTTGTAGGCAACAAAACATTTTTGCTACACCACATAAGTTGGTGTGATCAATATATGATCTAAACTAAACATTAGTATGGTGGTCCAACTATATGGTTTTCTTGAGATCATTCCATTCTTCTTAGTTGTTTCTTCTTGAATGAGATCATGGTTTCCTTGGAAAAATTCTTGCATCTTGGTCACAAAACTTCAAAGGTGATGATGATTCCTTCTAAGTTGTGTTTCTTTAGTCTTCAAGTCTTGAATATTATTCTTGTCTCACTTGTAGTCTTTAGTGATGTCCAAGTTGAAGTCCTTGATGAAACTAAAGTTGAAGTCATTTGAGTTGGTGAAGTCCTTTGCTCATGTTGAAGTCTTTGCTCATGGTGGAGGCTTTGTCCAACAAGTTGAAAAAGGAGAGATGTAGAATCAAAACCAAAAAGGTTGAGGAAATAGTTTACAAGATTGTTTGTAAATAAGTTTGAACAAATACAACTCCTATTTTTCTAAGGGGTTTTGTCCAATCCTAGGGTTACAATCATACAGGCAACACAGTCTGATACCATTTGTAGAGATCCCAACCTGATAAGATAGAGATCCCTGTGTTTACAATGCTAGTCCCTGGATCAATAGCTAGCATCCATAGTTTAAGATGTAATATCAAGAAACAAAGGTCATAATACAATTTTATAACCAGGAATAAAATAATTCATTACATCTTACATAGCTCATTTGGCTATCTCATTACAATGCATAAGAAATAACTATATCATGGAGTCCTTCATCTTCAAAGTGCCACAAGCATTCATGTTGGTTGTAGACTTGTAATCCTATTCAACACACTTCACTAACATCAAACAAACCTGCAACATAATAAGTTACAGCCACAAGGGTCAATACATTTGAATTGTATTGGCAAGTGATACTATGGTACAATAGTGGTAACTATCATCTATATGCATTTGGCTAAGTGGAGCTTAGGCTTGCTTTGCTCAAAACAGATTTTCCTTATCATTTGAAAACACTAAGTTTTTGTTTGTCAAAATCACCCAAGGAACAACAAATGAATATTGGTTAAACTTTACCCTTGTTTAACCACAAGTTTTTAACTTAGAAATTGGGATGAGGAGATCCTTGATAGCTTCCATGTCTTGATGCTCAAATTGTCCATTGCCGGGGACACGACTAAGTACTTAGATTTTACTCTCTCGAGAGGTGGTGCACTTTCCCCACAAGACTCGACATGCATCGAGACAAGATCTTTCAGAAGTCTTCCCTTAGAACAAAATGGACGTGTTCCCAAACCTATCACCCCTACCACCAACTGTCCATCTGGCTAAGTTATTGCAACCTATATGATCCAGGCAGAGCCCATATTACCAAGTGGCTGCACTTGAAGCTTCTCAACATTTGACATCTCAAATCTCTTTGTTCCTGGGTGGCATTCCATAAGTGAGATACACAGGGTAGGCCATGAAAATGGGGCCCTGGTAACCACTCAACAAAAATCCATCCAAGCAATACCATTCCACCCAGGTGATTCATTCACTTAGTACTTTGTTAAGCAAAAACATAAGTCAAAAGACTTAGCAAAATTTCCATAGCATGTATATAAATCACCCTTGTTTGCTAATAGCTAGGCTAAGCATGATAGTAGTAGGAATCTTAACTTAGGGAAAATTCTACTAAGGTATCATCTACTAGGATTTCCCATGGCATAGTTAACACATAGACAAATTCCATGCAAGTCCTACTTATAAATATCACTAATGCATAGTTAAAATAATAGGACAAAATGTATGAAGCACCACTTGCCTTTTTAGTAGAGGATATAGATTCACTCCTTGATCTTGCAATTGTCACACTCTTCAAAGTTCACTACAATTCAATCAAGCAAGCAAATATTCAAACTAGCATTCAAACAATTCACCACATAAAATAAAGAAAACAAATACAATGCATGCAAGCATGCAAAAGATTGTTTTATTTTTAAAGGTGGTTTCTAGTAGGTTATAAACATTTTAAAACACCTATTGGTCATTCATAAAAGTGGTAAAACCATTTAAAATCAAGTTAGTGAAAATGGGCCATTTAAATCATTTTTGTTTGCTAGAAATGATTTAAATCAAAGTAATAATTTCTAGTGTTTGACAAATTTGTTTTTAAACACAAATGTTAGAGTTTTAAGGTCAAGTGTTTAATATCAAACCATTTTCAAAAGGTTTTACTGTAAGGGTCCCAACCTTTAATAAGGTAGAGTCCCCTGTGTTTACAATGCTAGTCCCTGGATCAAATGGCTAGCATCCACAGTTAAGATGTAATATCAAGAAACAAGGGTCATAATACAACTTTATAACCATGAATAACATAATTTATTACATCTTACATAGCTCATTTGGCTATTACATTACATTGCAGCAGAATAACTATAAGCATGGGGTCCTTCATCTTCAAAGTGCCACAGGCAAACATGTTGGTTGTATACTTTGTAATCCTAATCATTCAATCTTCACTAAAATCAATCAAACCTGCAACATTACAAGTTACAGCCACAAGGGTCAATACATTTGAATTGTATTGGCAAGTTTCACTACTATGTAGAATATAAGTGGATCCTATCATTACATGCATTTTTGGCTAAGTATGGTTTAAGGCTTATTTGCAGAAGCAATAATTTATCCTATCTTTTCAAAATGGTTTTGATCTTTTGTCAAATCTCTTTATCAAAATCCCTTGAACTCCTTGGTAAATCCCCAAGTGTTCAAGTCCTTGTCAAAAATCTCTTGAGCTCCTTTGGTAAAACCCCAAGTGCATCAAGTTTTATCAAAATCTCTTGAGCTCCTTGGTACCCCCAAGTGCATCAAGTCTTTAGTTGTCACTTAAAAAGTTTTCTTTTAGAAATTGGAATGTCAAGATTTCCCATAGCTTCAAGCTTTGGTTGCTCAGTATTGTCCATAACCGGGGACACGGCTAAGTACTTAGATTTTATTATCTTCTGCAGAGTTGTACACTTTACCCACATGTCACACTCCCATCTTGTTGCCACCAGTGGCCGCTGGATAAGTGCTCACCAAGATGGAGTACTGGCAGATTGAGAATGTGACGAAGTCTTTCCAGAGGTTCCTCCCATACACCATTGCTAGCTTGTCTTTAGTACCCATGTAGGATTCCGAGTTCCCTCATTTTCAGTAACCTGAAGACAATGCATGGGTCTTCCCAATGTAGTTGACTAAGCCAGAGCCATAAGTAGCATGTGGTTGTACACGAAAGCCACAGTTGGAGAAACATGTTCAATCTCTAAGTTCCTGGATGGTTTTCTTTTGGTGCACAACCCAAAGAGATTGCCATAGACATGGTTCCTTTTGTTGCCACCTTATCAAAACTCAAAGTATCCTTGTCCACCCAGGTGGTTCATTGAGTCCTTGTTTTATTATATAAACATAAGTCTTTTCTCAATTTCATAAAATCTCAACATGTATATCTTCTCAAAATATCTAGCATGGCTAAGCATTTTACAACTACATTGTTTTCACTAAGGAATATATAAGGGTATCCTATTAGGATTTAGCATAGCATATAGTATAGAAATTCTTTTCATGCATGTTTCAAAATCCACTAAGTATAATGAAAATAGTAGGACTTTGGATGATAGTGTCACTTGCCTTTTTGGTAGGGAATGATGGTTCACTTCTTGATCTTGCTAGTTTCACACTTTTCTAACTTCACTACAAATCAATCAAGCAAACACAATATCAACTAGCATTCCAACCAATAACCAGACAAACAAAACAACACACATAAAATCATAGAAACTAAGTCATGCATGCAAGCATGCAAAAGATAGTTTTATTTGCAAAGGTGGTCTCCACTAGGCTTATAAACTTTGTAAGGTTCAAAGTGGTCATTTTCCAAGTGGCAAAGTCATTTGCAAAAGGGTTTTTCCTATAGATCATCATTTTTTTTTAAATCCAACCTTTATTTTATGTGATGGAAAAATGTTTTTATCAAAGCAAAAACTTTATGTTGTTCACCAAATAAGTTGTTAATTCTCAAAACTTGGTGTTTAGGGTCAGTAGGTTTGATCCAAATCATTTTCCCAAAGTTTTTACTCCAAAGTCATTTTTATAGCAAAATCAATATTTTAATTGACTAGAAATGGGCTAATTCAAGTTTTTATTCCTAATATTCACAAAATCCATTTTTAAAACCATGGGTTGGTTCCTAGGGTCAGTAAGTTCACCACAAACCAATTTGCAAAGTTTTCATCCTTAAAAACATTTTGGACTAATTTTTCTAACCTAAACAAGCATACAAATGTTTCTGCAAAAACAAAAAATCTACCAGAAACTTTTTACAAAACAAATTGCATGGTTTGCTAGGGATTGTTCCACTGATTCCATTGATATAAAGTTTGCAAATTTTGGACGTGTGGATCAAAAGTTACAAGGGTTTCAAATTTGCAAACAAATCTGATTCAAAATTTCTTTTAAACAGATCTAGTGCCACGCGGCATGATTTCATTGGGCGGTACCGCTTCGCGCAGATTGCGCTCTGTGGGGGCGTTGGATCTAACTTAAATGAAGGGATCAGATGGGCGCGTACCGGTTCGTCTAGTTCTAATCGCAGCCACAGGGTTTTCATCCTACGGTTTAGACGCTTGGCCAAAGGTGGGCGGCGCTGCGCGGCGGCAGACGGCGGCGACGGTCGGACGAGGTGCTAACGGCGGTTACAGGAAGCAAGGGAGGAAACGAGGATGCTCACCGTGTTCGCGAGGTCGAGGTGGTGCTCAACGTGTGGTCGGCTTGGCAAGGGGCGCTCAGGGACAGAAGCGATTCGTCGCCGGAGTGGGGAACGACGTCGGGTGGTTCTGTTCGTGGTCGAGGTCGACGCTACAGATCACGAGGAGGCAAACAGAGGGCACGGTTAGATGCGCAAGACCAAGGCGAAGCTGCGTGCGTGAAGGAGAGGGCTCGGGGTGGTCTGTGCTTACCAGGGGACGTCGCCGGAGAAGGTAGCAGACGCGGCGGCGCTCAGAAGTTGTCGAAGTCGATGCTCTAGGGCGCCCGCGGTTGAACGGAGGGCACAGACAGGTGCGTCTGGGAGTGGGAATCACGGCGGTGTGCTTAGGAAGGCAAGGGGCGACAGTGGTTCGCCAGAATTCACTGGTGATGCTCGTCGGAGCAGTGGTGTTGCGAGCTCGAATTGAGGCAGCCTAGGGGCAGAGAGAGGGAGGCGCGTGAGGGGAAATGGAGAGGAGGTGCTGGCGCTTTAGTAGGCATCGTCGCAGGGGGAGTTAAAGCCGTGGTTAACGCGAATTGATCGCCGACGTAAAGGGCAGGAAACGGCAGGGCGTCGTCTGCGCGAGGAAGAAGAGAGTGAGCTGGCGCGTGGGGTCTGGGCGTCAGCGAGGGAGTGAGATGGGGAGAGGGTCCACCAGTCAGCGTCTGTGCGGGTCAGCTAACAGGTGTGAATCGTTTTCCTCGGGAGAGAGGGAGTGGGCTGGTTGTTGGGCTTCCTGGGCCAGGTGGGTTGGGCTGCGTCCACTTCTATTTTTTTTCTTCCTGGTTGTTTTTCTTTTTCTATTTCTATTTTCTGTTTTTTGAAATTCAATCAACAAATCAAACTTTCAAAACAAATCAGACTTTCACCAAACATTGCAATTGAATTTGGTTCTGTTTAACAACATAAACCAAAGTCCAAATACAAAATAATACTTTTATTTTAGGGTCCATTATTTAGTTAAATAAATAGACCTTGTTTATTAAATCAAAATAGAATTTGTTTTATTTAAAATCTCCATTTGAAATTTAATTATTTTCAAAACCAAATCAGTAGGTTTTATTTGGAAATAAAGAATACCTGAAAAACTTGTTTAAAACTAATAAATAAGCTTTGATGTTTAATTAAAATAGCAAAACCTTTATTTTTAATAAACTTGGATATTAAATCCTTATTATTTTATTTAAATAAACCCTTACTATTTTTATCAAATAGAAATATTTTATTTCAAAGACTTGGCCAAGTTTTAATTTGGATCTTTAAAATAATCTTTATTTATATTTCTACCTTCTCATTTGAAAACCAAATCTTTTTATTAAAAGATTCAAAAATAGTAATTCCAAATATTTTTATTTTCCTTTATTAAATGTTTATCTTTTTAAATCCCTTTAGGATTTATTTGATTGAAATAGGTTTGAAGGTTCCCAATTGGAATCAAAAAGTTTCTTCTCACCCTGAAAATCAACAAAGTTTTATTTTATTCATTTATTTTTCACATTACAAGATTTGGAAAATCTTGGGATGTGACATTTACCTAAAAACCATTTTTAAATCAAAGCAGTATTTTATTTTGTTGGAAATGCCTTTAAACAAAGTAATAATTTTCTAGGGTTTATCAAATATATTTTTAAATCCTAAAACTTTGTGTTTAGGGTTAGAGAGTTTGAATCAAATCATTTTCAATAGGTTTTACTCAAAAAGCATTTTTAAATCATAATCAACATTTTTATTTAACTAGAAATGCTTTTATTCAAAGGAATAATTCCTAAGTGTCACAAAATATATTTTTAAATCCAAAAGTTGGTTTCTATGGTCAGTAGGTTCAAAACAAACCATTTGTAAAATATTTTACCCTAAAATCATTTTTAGAATAAGTTTTATACACCAAATATGCCTAAACATATTTCTGCAAAACAATTAATTTTACAAAAGCAAATCACTAAACAAAGGGCATGGTTGGAAAGTATTATTTTTCTTGATTCCAATGATATAAAATTTGTAGAATTTGGACATGTAGATTAAAAGTTTTAAATTTTACAAATTCAATCATCTAATAGAACAAATCTGGTTTTTAAAACAGAGTCTGGGCCACGTGGTGCAACCCTATTGGTGCATACCGTTTCACACGGATCGAGCTCTGTGGACCGCTGGATCTAAAGTGACCTGTGCAGCTCAGATGGATTATACCGGTTCGCTTAAGTGATTTGTTCCTAGCCATGCGATCTAGATCCAACGGACAGTGGCTAGTTAGACAAAATCTAGCGGCGCTGGCGACGGTGGCGCGGCGATGGCACTCGGGCTGCGACGTTCTGGCGCAACCAGGAAGCAAGGGAGAGGGAGAGGTTGCTCACCGGGTTCGTTGCGACGTGCTGAAGCTCGAGGTGGTAGTCGTAGATGAAGGGGCGCACTGTGCTGACTTGAATCGCTTGCCGGAGAAGCTCCTAGCGACGGGTGCTCTCTGTTGAAGACGGAGGCGACGCTATGGACCGTGCTAACTTGAAACAAGAAGTGTGTCAAGCGCACGTGAGTTAGGCGAACATGCTCGGGTCATCCAGAGAGGAGGGGGCGCTTAGAGTTTACCAGGGAAAGCTGTCGGATTCGGAGAAGTGGGCGGCGATGTTCGGAGGTTGTCCGAGGCGAGCTCCTGGGGCACGCGCGGGCGAACTGGGGTTGCTGGAGGATGCGCCTAGTTCTTGTGAGCTTGCTCGTGCAGGCTAGGGGTAGTGGGGCAGTAAGGTTTGGCCGGAATCAGAAGAATGGTTTGCCAGAGCGGTGGGCGTCTCGAGAAACAATTGCAGCAGCCTGGTGGCTCATAGGCAGAGAGGCTTGAGGGGAAAGGTAGAGGAGGGGAGGGCGCTTATGAGGGCGTGATCACGGGGAGGAGTTAGCGCAGCATTAAGACGAATTTACACGGCGGAATTAGAGGCAGAAACGGCGAGGAGGGAGGAACTGGTCGCGTGAGGTTGATGACGATGACAGCGCAGCAGTGGGGTCCAGCGGTATAACACCCCAAAAATATTAAACATGGATCATCAAATGCTAATCATCAAAATTAGGGTTAACAAAAACTTTCCCAACTAAAAATAAGAAAGCGTTCATATGTGTGTATATTCAAAATTTGGATTCTTTTGAATTGCCATGGTTCTGTGTTTCTTTGCTTGTAGAATGATTCTTAGGTGAAATAAACATCATCTAAATCATTCCCAAACTTTTCCCAAAGACAAACAACTCAAAATAAATAAATGAAGTGAATGGTCACTTTGGCCAAATTAACTCTCATGCCTACTTTGGCTATTCCAAGCACTCAAAACCTAACAGAAACATTTGTGGATCTTTGCACCCCTTGTTAGTACTCATAATGAGGTACCAAGGCCCACTTTGTGATCTTCCAAAAACGTTCAAATACTAGGTTTAAATGACAGTATAAAATTGAATCTATCTCATATGGGAAGATCCCACTATTTCAAAAACCACTCAAACAAGCTGAATTTTCAAAACCCAAGCACCTACAGAACCTCCAGCACAGGCCTAGCACACCCACCAAAAATCTTTTCAAAATTAAAAATTCAAGTTCTTGCGGCCATTTCATCAAACACCTTGCAGATTCAAATCAAACCAACAACAAACACTATTTTGAGTAGTGATTTGGCTAACCTTGTCTCCTCTCTAGCTCATAGCAAACATCTAGTAGATCGTCTAGCTTAATTGTAAACCTCTAGCACCACTATGAGCTTGCCTTGCCATCAATGGTGAGCAGGCCGAGCCTCACCATGCCACCCCAAGGTGGACAGCAAGCTAGAGGAAGAACTAGCTGCGCCCACCTTGTCTAGCATACTGCCCATGCCTCACCGCCCCCTCTCGACAAGCCCTAGCTCAAAGACCGAGATAAGAACTGCCAGGAACGTCGTGCCCGCGCCGCTGTCGACCATGACGATGCGCACCACCGTGCACGTGTCGTTCCCACTCAACCCGACCACCTCGAGCCCTTGCCGCCCGCCAGCATGAACCCCACCGTCCCAGGAGACCACTAGACATGATCGTTTCCTCGCCCATACCCCGTAGCCACCGCACGCCGTGGAGTTCACCGTTGGTACCGCGCAGAGCACCGCACGTTCCCGACCGATTTCCACCGCCCCTACGCACGCATTTAACCTCTAGAGCATTGCCAGGAGACCGCGCGTCGATCACCAACCTCAGCCATGCCTCTAGCCTCCTGTAGCCATGTCGCCACCGTCGCCTGCCCATCCCTCTCGGTCTTGCCGTCGAGCCCATAAAAGGAAGCCACCCCCAGCCGTTTGAAGCACACCATTCCACTCCCCTCACCTCACTGATCATTCCACCCTCTAGCCAGAGCAGGAGGAGCAGCAGCTCGCCGGAATTGCACCGGATCAGGCCGCCTCTGGAGGAGAAGGGGGCCACTGATTGCGACCACCTCCAGAGCTGCCTCGACTGTCCCTGAGCTCGCCATCGACCACTTGTTCGTTTGCCCGCCTCGCCATCATTGCTGGAGCCCTGGTATTCCCCCTATGCACCCCACTGAGCCGCTAGTGTTCGAGCTCGCCGGTGACATGTTCATCATCGACGACGATCCCCAGCCGTCGATCTCCCTTCTAATCCAACGACCCACACAACCCCGTACCACTTCGCGCGTTATGAGCCACTGACTGGTGGAACCCCCTGTCAGCTGAGCCCCGCGCTGCGGAGTGACACTGGGCCGGCCCATTAACCTCTCCTGCGCGACCCAACTGTTTGGATTTAGATTTTTCTATTTTAATTCAAACACAGTTCTATACCTATATTCAAAAATCAACCCATCTCGATTCAGTGAACCAAAATGCATGAAACTAATTTTGTTAGAAAGGTACTGAAATGCTTAATCCAAGCCCGTTGGATTCAAATCATTTGGATCTGTAGATCAACCTTGGTAAAAATAATAGGGAAGAAGCTTTTCTGCATTCAAACATTTTTCAAAATTTAACCATAATAGCTTTTGAGTTGATTCCAACTCTCAAAAATCACATTTGACCAAACCTTTCAGAATATATAAAAACATTTGCGTTTACTTACAGAAATAATGTTCAAGCAACAAAAGAATGCCACATAGGCATTTCTAGTCACTTTATTTATTTAAAATAAAAAGGTTAAACCTTATTAAATTGTGACACCACTTTAAATCACATTCCCATGTACTGAAATATGCGGTTATGACATGTGTCAACATGATACCATGTTTGAGTTGGAAAATATTAAATCTTAAGTAGTTTTTCAATGAGTAGAAATTACTTTTCTAAAATTAAAAATAAATAAGACAAATGTTTTAAGCTTGTAATGATAGGTGATGATGCTAGATCATCTATGGTACACCTTTGTGTGATGATTGAAAATAGTTAAGTATTGGTTGGTGATTGTGTACCTTGTATTTATTTATAGACGCTAGTACCGACCAAGGATACGAGGAGGAAGGAGGATACTACGAGGAGGAAGCCGAGGAAAACTTCAACCACTACTCTGCTCAAGGAAAGCTTATACTGATACTTATGCAAGCCAATACTTAAATCCTTGCAAGCTAACCCTTGCAAGATACCCTACTTATGCAAGCTAATACTTGCTTGTTACCATGACCACTAGATGCCTTAAGTATATGTGATCATACCCACTTGATAAACCATCCTAGTTTTACTTGCAAGCTTTATACTTTATTTCTTTATCAAAGCTTTCTCTTAGAGTTTACATAGTGAATTGTAGATACTAGAAAGATATTTGAAGGTTGCATAAAGAGCATTAAATTTGGCCTAAGTAGTAATCTTGATGTCATCCTAAGGCATGAGATTGAACTTAATTAATCTCCACTTGTTTACCACCCCTCATTAGTACTTACCACCACTTGTAGATGCTAGTGCTAAGCATAAAACTTGATCAACTTTAGATGGGAATACTTGGTGAAAATGGTTATGAAAACCTTGGAATGATGCATCATTCTACTGAAATGTTTTGACATGTGTTTCCAAAACACCAGATGATTTGGATGATGAAAATGTTGAGACATGAGCCTTAGCCCTTTATAAAACTGATGGTTGTCTGGATGCGATACCATTCCAATTTTACCGTACAACCACAATACCCAAAAATTGGGTAGGGCTTGACTGGAAATTTATATACCTTAGTATGGGTTCCCTCGGGGCTAAGGTCTGAGCTGAGGTACCTTGTGAAGATTGTCCACCTGTGCAGTACCCAAGATGACAGCTGGTCATGGTTGGGAGGCCAAACTCACAGGAGAGGTGCCTATACTAGGGCGTGTAATGGAAAGGTTAGGATTGATTATCCGCGTACTGAGTATGGTGAATTCAGGATTTGTTCCTGACGGATGTATCGAATGTTGTGGTGAAAGTGTACGATCTCTGCAGAGTGTCAAACTATTTGAATAGTCGCATCCGCGGTTATGGACAGTTGGAGTGGCCATACTATTCCCCCGTCAGATGTTTCCAAAATGACTTGTGAAGTGAATTGAGACTTTGACTTGACCACAACAGAGTTGTGACATGAAATTCAAGTTCCCACTTAGGTGTTATAAAACTTCAACTAGCTTTCTTTGCTTCTGAACTTAGTAGAGGTAAATCTAGATTTTTGCAAAATAACCCTAGAGCTTAGTGTCCTACTACAAAAACCCCCTTCACTTGTTAGTATTAGTTTGCGAGTACTTAAAGAGTACTCATGGCTTTGTACCTGGCTATTCCCGTGGCCAGACTATGAAGAGGAGTATCAGGATGATGGACCGCAGGAAGGTTACGACAACTAGGATCATCTCCCATCATCAGCATTGCCTATGACCCCGAAGATGGAGCTTCGCCTACGCTATCTTTATTATTACGTTATTCCGCTGCATGAGTTGTATTAAGAACTGGACCATGAGATCCTTATTTGTGTAAGACCTTATGTATGGTTTGTAATGGATGATGTACTGTGATATCCAAATCTGTTATGTCTCGCAAAAATAGTAATCCTAGGATTGCGATGTATGGCATAACAGGCATCTGGGATTAAAAATCTGGGTGTTGACAAGTTGGTATCAGAGACATCTGACCATAGGAGACCCTAGTTAGACTGGACGTTTTAATCTAAAACTTAGTTTCAAAACCAAAGGAAGTGAGTATTTACAAAAACTTATTCTCATTCTTATCACTTTGATTCTTTCAAAAAAAATCATGTTCCTCAAAAACTCTTGCAAAATACATAAAATTTGACACACTTGATCACTCTATTAACTTACTCATCCTATATTCTTATAGATGGACGTGAAGTACATCAAGTTTTATCAGTTGGGGAATGGAGGAGACCTCATCTTTGAGCGTGACTTGGACCAGCTCTCGGAACTTCTGGAGCGTCCGCACCCCGAGTTCTTTGGAGCTCAGCTCAATGATCAAGGAGGAGAAGATCTGCAGTGGCTAGTTGTCGCAAGTCTCCGACGAAAGATTGAACCTCCCACTGTAGAGGGAATTCAGTTCACCTTAAGAGAGAACAACTGGCTCGATGGACTTGCCATGGCCATGCAGGAAGCTCTTGCCCATCTATGTGGGCAGAGTATCAATCAGATCAAGGGTACCCGCTTTGAGTTTTGTCCAAGGCGTGATGCTATGGGACAGCCACTGGAAGCACCATACCACCACGAGTTGAAGACTCAGTTGGACCACCTTAGCTTCATGATGTATGATCGTCAGCAGGAATTGGACAATGCCCATGACTACTCCAACCACAAGTCCGCCATCATCAAGACGAAGGATCAGACCATCGCCATGCTAGTGAAGGATCACAAGTCTCGTCGCCGTCAGCTCCACAAGAAGGAGCGCATCATTGCCCGTCTTCTCCACCGTATCACGGATTTGGAGGAGACCATCCACGAGAGAGACATGCAGTTGGAGGAAAGGGAGAATGCCGAAGAAGATCTTCGTGGAGACCCCTACTCCTATCTCAGCGATGATGATGATTTTCTGGAGGATCAATCCATGGACTTCTTCACCGATGAGGAGGATTTCGCCTTCATCGATGATGACGATGATGATGATTACACCGACTCCGAGGAATAGTAGCACCTGAGCACTAGCGTTAGTGAACGATATTCGGTCCCACTGTATCGTAGTTTCCAGAATGGTTCTTTAAACCATCTGTTTTCCTTTGTTGTGGTGTGTGTTGTATCGTGTGCAATGAATGAATGAACGAAAAGCAAGTTGCTAGAAAATCTGAGTCAAGCTTTAAAAACTTTTCAAAGTCCCTGAACCTTAGAAATTTCCCTCTTTTCTCATTATCTATCTCAATCTTCAGATGCCTCGCGGAGGAAGTGGTCCATCCTCGGACCCGATGTTGCAGATCCTGCAAATGTTGGTTTCTGACCATGAAGCTGAAAGGGAAGAACGTCAAACCAACTTAGCCACCCTCCAGCACATAGCTCAGCTGGCCCACAACAATCAAGGCCAAGGAAACCAGGACAACCATGGATCTAAGCTCAAAAATTTCCAGAACACCAATCCACCTGTTTTAACTTAGTCGGAAGAGCCCCTAGATGCAGATGATTGGCTGCAAACCATGGAAAACAACCTGGAAGTCGCCGGAGTGGAAGCTAACGAGAAAGTTCTGTTCGCCACCCACTATCTTGACGGAGATGCAAGAGCATGGTGGAACATCGTTCGTGCAATGACCGGAGGACAGATGATGACCTAGGAGGAATTCAAGGTCAAGTTCAGCAGAACCCATGTGCCACCGGGTTTGATCAAGAGAATGAGAGATGAGTTCAGAGAACTGAAGCAAGGAAGGATGACCGTAGTGGAATACCGTGACAAATTCTTGTCATTAGCAAGGTATGCCCCGGATGAGATCGACACTGAAGCCAAAAAGAAAGAAAGATTCTTGAATGGTCTGCACGATGAGATGCAGACGGTGTTGGTCAATATCCCCTTTGCTGATATTGAAGCGCTCGTCGACTCTGCCATTCAGATAGAAGGAAAGATCAACCAAGCCAATAAGAACCGCAAGCACCGCATGATGCATCAGCCAGGAACCCATCATACCCCAAAGTATCGCCCCAACCCATCTCCAGGATTTGCCCCGAGAACCAACAGACCCCCGATGAACCGTCCGACCTATCCCAACCGTGGAAACCCAAGTCCCAGAGGAAATCAAAACAATCCCGGCAACTCTGGCAATTTCAACCGTGCATCACCCAAGTTCAACAACAACAATGCTACCGCCAACACCAACACTGTCCCGAGGACTGGAAGCAATGTTGTGCCTATTGCAGCAAAGGACAAGTCGCAAGTGACTTCTTATGACTATGGAAATAAGGGTCACTACTCCAATGAGTGCCCCAAGAATAATGCCGCAGCCCCCAATGCAAATGCCCCAGCTCAGCAGCAGCGTTGTGTTCAGCTAGGAAGAAGGTTTGCCCCAGGGAACTCGCTCAACCGCAACTGCCGTCTTTTTCTCATGCATGCTGAAGAAGCCCAGGAAGCACCAGACGTCGTGCTGGGTATGTTTTCTGTTAATTCAGTACTTGCAAGAGTGTTGTTTGACTCTGGTGCATCACACTCATTTGTCACCAAAGAATTTGCATGCACTAGTAAGATTCAACCAACCAAACTGAAGCATGTTATGATTGTTCAAATCCTCGGATCAACCACCAAAGCTAGGCAAATTTGCAAAGTCGTCCCTATCCGAATCCATGGCATAGATTTTTATGCTAACTTGATAGTACTCGGAACTAAAGGTTTGTAAGTAGTACTAAGAATGGATTGGATGTCCAAACATAAAGGATTAATTGACTGCGCCAAGAAAGCCATAACCATGACCAGTACATCCGGAATAGCAGTCGAGCATGTATCTGAAACCTTACCTCGTCAATTCAAGTGCAACAAGAGTATAGACCAACCTACCATTGACCAAGTCCGGATAGTCTGTGAATACCCCGATGTATTTCCAGATGTTTTGCCCGGTATTCCCCCAGATCGGGATATCGAGTTTATCATTGAACAAATCCCTGGAACCGGACCCATAGCCCAGAGACCATATAGTATGAACCCGTCTGAACTAGCAGAACTGAAGAAGCAACTGGATGCCATGTTGGAAATTGGATTGATTCAACCAAGTGTGTCACCATGGAGATCACCTGTCTTGTTCGTGGACAAGAAGGATGGAGGTAACCGTTTGTGTATGGATTACCGGAAGTTGAATGATGTCACTATCAAGAACAAATACCCATTGCCCAAGATAGAAGATCTGTTTGACCAGTTGACCGGTGCCAAAGTGTTTTCTAAGATTGATCTTAGAACTGGCTATCATCAACTCAAGATTCGTGCAAAGGATATTCCCAAGACTGCCTTTACCCCCATATGTGGATTATAAGAGTATACTGTCATGTCTTTTGGATTAACCAATGCCCCTGCTTATTTCATGAATCTCATGAATAAGATTTTTATGGACTTCCTGGATAAGTTTGTCGTTGTTTTCATCGATGACATTCTGATTTATTCCGAATCAGAAGAAGAACATGAGCTACACCTAAGGACCATTCTTGGAACCCTTAAAGAGCATCAGTTGTATGCCAAGTTTAGCAAATGTGAATTCTGGTTACAGGAGGTAGGATTCCTCGGTCACATTGTATCAGCTGGAGGAATTGCCGTTGACCCTGCAAAGGTGAAAGATGTCGAAGATTGGCAAGCCCCAACCACTCAAACCCAAGTTCGTGCATTTCTCGGATTGGCGGGATACTACCGCAATTTCGTAGAAGGATTCTCGCGTATCGCCAGACCCATGACCCAACTGCTGAAGAAGGACAAGAATTTTGAATGGACGGACAAATGTGAAGCGAGTTTTCAAGAACTTAAGAGAAGATTGATTTCAGCCCCAATCTTGATCATGCCAGATATCACGAAGCCCTTTGACGTGTATTGTGACGCATCCAAGATCGGTCTCGGATGTGTGCTAATGCAGGATGGCAAAGTGATATCCTATCTATCCCGACAACTGAAACAACATGAGCAAAACTACCCAACCCATGACCTCAAGCTCGCCGCCGTAGTTCTAGCCCTGAAGACATGGAGGCATTACCTGATGGGAAACCGTTGTGAGATCTATCAGGATCACAACAGCCTAAAGTATATATTCACTCAGAAGGAGCTGAATATGAGACAGAGAAGATGGATTCAGCTAATCAAGGATTACGACCTGGACATTCACTATCACCCCGGTAAAGCCAATGTGGTAGCAGATGCCCTTAGCAGATTGTCGTGCCGCTTGAACTCCATGATTTTGAAGGAGCAACCAAGCCTGCACAAAGAGATGGAGGATTTCCGAATGGAATTAGTGAGTGAAGGATTTTTGGCTAGCATAGAACTTCAACCCACCTTGATCAGCCAGATCAAGGAGGTGCAAAAAGGAAATGCTAGTATCGACGGAATCAGGCGTCGTATCGGTACAGGCAAAGTACCCGGACATGATACTCTTTATTCTATCCACCCTGGAGGAACGAAGATGTATCAGTATTTGAAGGAACAATTTTGGTGGCATAAGATGAAGAGAGAAATCGGAAGCTATATCGCCAAGTGTGATATATGTCAGTGAGTCAAGGCGGGACATCAAAGGCCCGCTGGATTGTTGAAACCATTGCAGATTCCGGAATGGAAATGGGATTCTGTTGGAATGGAGTTTATCACCGGATTGCCTACTTCTAGTAGGGGAAATTACTCTATCTGGGTCATAGTGGACAGATTGTCCAAAGTCGCCCATTTCTTACCAGTCAAGACCACATATCAGAGTTCGAAGCTAGCAGATTTATACATCGCTAGAATCGCCAGTTTGCACGGAGTCCCCAAGAACATCTTATCTGATTGAGGAACTCAGTTTACCTCGAGATTCTGGAAGAAAGTCCAAGAAGGTTTAGGAACCCGACTAGATTTCAGCACAACTTATCACACTCAGACCGACGGACAAACGGAGCGAGTAAATCAAATACTCAAAGATATGTTGAGAGCATGTGTGTTAGAGTATGGATTAAGTGGGAAGACTGTCTGCCGTTCACAGAATTTTCATACAACAACAGTTATCAAGCTAGTTTGCAAATGGCCCCATTTGAATTCATGTATGGACAGAAGTGCCGCACCC
Source organism: Avena sativa (assembly GCA_916181665.1). Taxonomy (NCBI): domain Eukaryota; kingdom Viridiplantae; phylum Streptophyta; class Magnoliopsida; order Poales; family Poaceae; genus Avena; species Avena sativa. Next base: position 319,964,528 of record OV702279.1, read on the forward strand.
CTTTGGACTGGTCGGAAGTAGGAGAGAGTCAGATTTTAGGACCCGACATCCTACGAGAAGCAGAAGAGAAAGTTCACAAGATTCGTGAGCACCTCAAGACCGCCCAGTCAAGACAGAAGAGTTAAACCGACAGGAGACGTCGAGACCTCGCCTTCAACATCGGAGATTTTGTGTATCTGAAAGTGTCGCCATTGAAGGGAACACGGCATTTCCAGCTCAAGGGAAAGTTAGCCCCCAGATATATCGGCCCCTTCAAGATTCTGAACCGTCGAGGAGAAGTGTCGTATCAATTGGAACTACCCGAACATATGTCAGCCATGCATAATGTGTTCCATATCTCATTACTTCGCAAGTGCCTCGAAGTTCTGGAGAAGACTGAAGTGTTCAAGAACATTGATCATCAGGCCATAGAGATCAACGATGACCTGACCTATCCTGAAGTACCCATCCGCATTTTGGAAGAAGCTTTCAGAACTACCAGAACCCGAAGCATCAAGTTTCTCAAGATTCAGTGGAGCAACCACACAAAAGAAGAAGCTACCTGGGAGCGCGAAGATCACATCAGGACGGAGTTTCCCGATCTCTTCAAATCCTAGGTAATCTTTTTCATCCTTTTTCAAATCTCGGGACGAGATTTTGTTTAAGGGGGTAAGGTTTGTAACATCCAAAAAATATTAAACATGGATCATCAAATGCTAATCATCAAAATTAGGGTTAACAAAAAACTTTCCCAACTAAAAATAAGAAAGCATTCATATGTGTGTATATTCAAAATTTGGATTCTTTTGAATTGCCATGGTTCTGTGTTTCTTTGCTTGTAAAATGATTCTTAGGTGAAATATAAACATCATCTAAATCATTCACAAACTTTTCCCAAAGACAAACAACTCAAAATTAATAAATGAAGTGAGTGGTCAGTTTGGCCAAATTAACTCTCATGCCTACTTTGGCTATTCCAAGCACTCAAAACCTAACAGAAACATTTGTGGATCTTTGCACCCCTTGTTAGTACTCATAATGAGGTACCAAGGCCCACTTTGTGATCTTACAAAAATGTTCAAATGGTAGGTTTAAATGACAGTTTAAAATTGAATCTATCTCATATGGGAAGATCCCACTATTTCAAAAACCACTCAAACAAGCTAAATTTTCAAAACCCAAGCACCTACAGAACCTCCAGCACAGGCCTAGCACACCCACCAAAAATCATTTCAAAATTAAAAATTCAAGTTCTTGCGGCTATTTCATCAAACACCTTGCAGATTCAAATCAAACCAACAACAAACACTATTTTGAGCAGTGATTTGGCTAACCTTTTCTCCTCTCTAGCTCACAGCAAACATCTAGTAGATCGTCTAGCTTAATTGTAAACCTCTAGCACCACTGTGAGCTTGCCTTGCCATCAATGCTGAGCAGGCCGCCCTCACCATGCCACCCCAAGGTGGACAACAAGCTAGAGGAAGAACTAGCTGCGCCCACCTTGTCTAGCATACTTCCCACGCCTCACCGCCCCCTCTCGACCAGCCCTAACTCAAAGACCGAGACAAGAACCGGCAGGAACGTCGTGCCCGCACCGGTGTCGACCATGCCGATGCGCACCACTGTGCACGCGTCGTTCCCACTCAACCCGACCACCTCGAGCCCTTGCCACCCGCCAGCATGAACCCAACCGTCCCAGGAGACCACTAGACATGATCGTTTCCTCGCTCGTACCCTATAGCCACCGCACGCCGCGGAGTTCGCCGTCGGTACCGCGCAGAGCACCGCACGTTCCCGACCGATTGCCACCGCCCCTACGCACGCATTTAAGCTCTAGAGCATCACCAGGAGACCGCGCGTCGGTCGCCAACCTCAGCCATGCCTCTAGCCACCCGTAGCCATGTCGCCACCGTCGCCTGCCCATCCCTCTTGGTCTCGCCGTCGAGCCTATAAAAGGAAGCCACCCCAGCCGTTTGAAGCACACCATTCCATTCCCCTCACCTCACTGATCATTCCCCCCTCTAGCCGGAGCACGAGGAGCAGCAGCTCGCTGGAATTACATCGGAGCAGGCTGCCTCTGGAGGAGAAGGGGGCCGCTGATTGCGACCACCCCTGGAGCAGCCTCGACCGTCCCTGAGCTCGCCATCGACCACTCGTTCGTTTGTCCGCCTCACCGTCGTCGCTGGAGCCCTGGTATGCCCCCTATGCACCCCCACTGAGCCGCTAGGGTTCGAGCTCGCCGGTGACATGTTCATCGTCGACGATGATCCCCAGCCGTTGATCTCCCTTCTAATCCAACGACCCACACAGCCCCGTACCGCTTCGCGCGTTATGAGCCACTGAATGGTGGAACCCCCTGTCAGCTAGGCCCCGCACTGCGGAGTGACACTGGGCCGGCACATTAACCTCTCCCGCGCGACCCAACCGTTTGAATTTAGATTTTTCTATTTTAATTAAAACACAGTTCTGTACCTATATACAAAAATCAACCCAGCTCGATTCAGTGAACCAAAATGCATGAAACTAATTTTGTTAGAAAGGTACTGAAATGCTTAATCCAAACCCATTGGATTCAAATCATTTGGATCTGTAGATCAACCTTGGTAAAAATAACAGGGCAGAAGCTTTTCTACATTCAAACATTTTTCAAAATTTAACCATAATAGCTTTTGAGTTGATTCCAACTCTCAAAAATAACATTTGATCATACCTTTCAGAATATATAAAAACATTTGGGTTTACTTATAGAAATAATGTTCAAGCAACAAAAGAATGCCACATAGGCATTTCTAGTCACTTTATTTGTTTAAAATAAAAAGGTTAAACCTTATTAAATTGGGACACCACTTTAAATCACATTCCCATGTACTAAAATATGTGGTTATGACTTGTGTCAACATGATCCCATGTTTGAGTTGGAGAATATTAAATCTTAAGTAGTTTTTCAATGAGTAGAAATTACTTTTCTCAAATTAAAAATAAATAAAACAAATGTTTTAAGCTTGTAATGATAGGTGATGATGCTAGATCATCTATGGTACACCTTTGTGTGATGATTGAAAATAGTTAAGTATTGTTTGGTGATTGTGTACCTCGTATTTATTTATAGACGCTAGTACCGACCAAGGATACGAGGAGGAAGGAGGATACTACGAGGAGGAAGCCGAGGAAAACTTCAACCACTACTCTGCACAAGGCAAGCTTATACTGATACTTATGCAAGCCAATACTTAAATCCTTGCATGCTAACCCTTGCAAGATACCCTACTTATGCAAGCTAATACTTGCTTGTTACCATGACCGCTAGATGCCTTAAGTATATGTGATCATACCCACTTGATAAACCATCCTAGTTTTACTTGCAAGCTTTATACTTTATTTCTTTATCAAAGCTTTCTCTTAGAGTTTACATAGTGAATTGTAGATACTAGAAAGATATTTGAAGGTTGCATAAAGAGCATTAAATTTGGCCTAAGTAGATAATCTTGATGTCATCCTAAGGCATGATATTGAACTTAATTAATCTCCACTTGTTTACCACCCCTCATTAGTACTTACCACCACTTGTAGATGCTAGTGCTAAGCATAAAACTTGATCAACTTTAGATGGGAATACTTGGTGAAAATGGTTATGAAAACCTTGGAATGATGAATCATTCTACTGAAATGTTTTGACATGTGTTTCCAAAACACCAGATGATTTGGTTGATGAAAATGTTGAGGCATGAGCCTTAGCCCTTTATAAAACTGATGGTTGTCTGGATGCGATACCATTCCAATTTTACCGTACAACCACAATACTGAAAATTGGGTAGGGCTTGACTGGAAATTTATATACCTTAGTATGGGTTCCCTCGCGGCCAAAGTCTAAGCTGAGTCTACCTTGTGAAGATTGTCCACCTGTGCAGTACCCAAGATGACAGCTAGTCATGGTTGGGAGGCCAAACTCACAGGAGAGGTGCCTATACTAGGGCGTGTAATGGAAAGGTTAGGATTGATTATCCGCATACTGAGTATGGTGAATTCAGGATTTGTTCCTGACGGATGTATCGAATGTTGTGGTGAAAGTGTACAATCTCTGCATAGTGTCAAACTATTCGAATAGCCACGTCCACGGTTATGGACAGTTGGAGTGGCCATACTGTTCCCCCGTCAGATGTTTCCAAAATGACTTGTGAAGTGAATTGAGACTTTGACTTGACCACAACAGAGTTGTGACATGAAATTCAAGTTCCCACTTAGGTGTTATAAAACTTCAACTAGCTTTCTTTGCTTCTGAACTTAGTAGAGGTAAATTCGGCTTTTTGCAAAATAACCCTAGAGATTAGTGTCCTACTACAAAAAAACCTTCACTTGTTAGTATTAGTTTGCGAGTACTTAAAGAGTACTCATGGCTTTGTCCCTGGCTATTCTCGTGGCCAGACTATGACGAGGAGTATCAGGATGATGGACGGCAGTAAGGTTACGACAACTAGGATCATCTCCCATCGTCAGCATTGCCTGTGACCCCGAAGATGGAGCTTCGCCTACGCTATCTTTATTATTACGTTATTCCGCTGCATGAGTTGTATTAAGAACTGGATCATGAGATCCTTATTTGTGTAAGACCTTATGTATGGTTTGTAATGGATGATGTACTATGACATCCAAATCTATTATGTCTCGCAAAAATGGTAATCCTGGGATTGCGATGTATTGCATAAGATGCATCTTGGATTAAAAAACCGGGTGTTGACAAGCGGTCAGCGAGTTGAAGGTTTGCATGTGGGGTCTGGTCGTCAGCGGCTGTGCGGGTGCGGGTCTGAGTAGAAAATGATTCGCCGGAGGGCTGCCGGGTGGGCTGATGTTGGGCTTGCTGGGCTAGGTTCTTCCTGGGCTGGTTTTTCTTATTTTTTTCCTTCCTGTTTCTTTTTCCTTTTTCCATTTTATTTTCTGTTTTCAAATTCAAACACCCATTTGAATTCAGATTGCTTACTAATTTTTTTTCCAAATATTCAGTATGTTTTAATACTGTTTATTAATATATGCTAAAGTCCATTTTTAGAATATTTATTTTATTCCCATATGGTTTGTTATTTATTTTAAATAGATAATTTTATCTTTATTAAATAGGATTTAAATATGGTTCTAATCCATATTATTTATTCAAATGATTTAACCTTCTGTTTTAAATTCAAATGTTTATCAAACCCTTTTTCATTAGGTCTTATTTATTCATTAGTGTGTTAAATAATTCATTTTGAATTATTTAAAATATTTTAATATGATTTATTAATCATTTAAATTGGGCATTTTTCTTTATTCAAATATGGATTTAATCCCATATAAATTTTATTCAAATAATTCTTTTATTAAATTTGAGTTAATTAGATAACTTTTAATCCACTTTGGTAATTTCATTTATTTTTTCCATGATTTATTTAATCATTTTTATTAGGTATTTTGTCTTTATTTAAATAATTTGAATATGGTTTAGTCCCATATACTTTTATTTGAATATTTTTATTCCTTTATTTATTTGGACTTGGATTATCTTTGTTCCATTTTCTTATGGATTTAACTCAAGATTTAAATTGTCTTCTAAATAATTTCCTTGGATTTATTATTTAGTTTAGGCAAATTATCTTTATTCCAATAAAATTGGATATTGTTTAATCCTTATGATCTCACTTAAATAAACATTTTCTCCTTTTTATCATTCAATAACCTTTCATTTGTTTAAGGATTTAGCCAAGATTTTATTTGGCTTTTAAATATTCCTTATTTCTTTCTTTCTTTCTTTATCCCATAAAATCCATATCTTTTTAAATATAGATCCAAAGTTGGTGATTCCAATTTGTATAATTTTATTTAATATTTGTTTATCTTTTTAAATCCTCTTAGGATTATTTTGATCACAATTTGGTATGGATTTTAGATAGGAGTTTTTATTAGCCTTGGCAATTAATTCTTTTTATCTTATTAAATTCATATGTTTTTATCCATGGCTCCAAATTAAGTGAAACCAATTTCTATGGTTTTATAATATTTTTGTTTATCACTTTTGATCATTTATAAATGTTTGTTGTTAAAAATTTTATATGGATCAAATCCATAGTCTTGGACAGATCTTGGAAATGATTTCTTCCATTAGGATTTTTAGGTTTTTGGGGGTTTAACTTTTCCAAGTGTTTAAATTTCATGATACATTCATTGATGAATGCATTTCACTTGATTGAAATTTGTTGGATTCCATTTTATTCAAATTTGTTCAAGATGGGTGTTGATGTTTCCATTTTGAATCAAAAAGTTTCTTTTCACCCTAAATTTCAACAATTAATTCTTTTGTTTATTTATTTTTCACATTTCAAAATTTGAAAATTTGTGGGATGTGACAAAGCGAGATAAAGGGTCCAGGAGGACAGCATGCTCACCCTGGAGCTGAAGGGGTCGACGGCGAGGCATGGAGTGGACCGGAGCGAAGGGGAGGTCGTCGATGAAGCTCGTCGGACTTGGGGAAGAGACAGCCGATGCGGGCGGTTGCGGGCGCCCGAGCTCGATTCCTTCAGGTAGGTGACTGAGTCCACCATGGCGGAGCTTCCAGGCACCTCGGTTAGGAAAGGGGAGGCCGGTAACAGCGATCCGCCGGTGAGGCAGAGAGAGGGAAATGGGGATGGGGAGAGAGAGGGCGACACGCTCGTTCTTATGCTTGTGCTCTACGGCGGCGGCGGGCATCATGACGCGAAGACGATCGACGGTCGACGCAAGGGAACGCAGGAGCTCGTCTCGGTCCTTCTGTCCGAGGAAGAAGAAAACAAGAGGATGTCGAAGAGGTACGGGCCGACTGGGCTGGAAATGGGCCGAGGGTGGGCCGCGGGGTGCTACGCGCGAGCTGCAGGTAGCGGGGGAGAGGAGATGGGCCGGCCTCCTAGGGGTCTGGCTACTGTTTTTTATTCTAAAAACAGTTCTCTATTTCTGTTTCTATATTCTGTTTTGTATTTCCAAATTCATTTTTGTTTTGAAATATTATAAAAATAATAGAGGGGTTTTGTGAAATATATAAAGTAATCAAGAGCCCTTATATTCAATTTGGATCCATTATTTTTGTCATTTTAAAATTCAAAAGTATTTTGAATTGCTTTCGAAGAGAGAGGGAAAGGTAGGGTTAGGGTTTGCATTATTTCTCGTTGCATGAATTTTTAAGAGATGATGCTTATGAATGCACAAACAAACCCTAAATAGTAATTAGCTAAAACCGGGTTGTTACAGCTCTATCCCCCTTACGAGAATCTCGACCCGAGATTCCAAAGGTATGAAGAGAGACAGAGGGATAAAGAAACATGGTCACTCTAAGGATAAGAGGGAAACACACTAAACAACACAGAGTATCTCATGATCAACTCATGAAGGAGTGTTCAGAAACAGCTCTGAGATGACAAACATGAAACACGCCAAGTTAGTGGAGGAAACAAGAGGAGAAGGTTTCAACTTGTTAGATAGATGGTCTTCATAAGGATTGAGACCATGGAACTCAGAAGAGTTTAAGCTTCTGAAAAGGAGGGCTTACTACAGAAAGAACATAACCACAAACTTCGAGAAATGAACCTCTGCTAAACGACTTAAGTAGAGATTTTAGGTTGTAGAGATATGGATCAACAAAACCAAGTTGTTGAACTACTATTGAAACAGAAGGATCACTCTTTCATCCAACAGAAGGCTTAAGACAGAAATGTGTTTTGTGGAGAGGACTCATAAGAGCCACAAGAAACATGTATCGAGAGAAACTACAGATTATCAAATTCATAGTCACTCTTAAAACATGGTTGAGAAAACAAAGGAAACTCTTTATTCATCCAGGACTATCAGAATCTTTGCCAAAGATTGTGACATCACTTTACACCACTGAGATGAATAGTTAAGAAGATTCCTGATGGCACGAGAAAAAGAAACTTCATTCTCAGCAATTATTTGGCACAACCAGACGCTTGCCAACATAAAGGGTCTGGAGGATCGACCGAGAGACATTTAGCAACACTACTTTAAATGTTCTCCTTGATGTTCGAGAAAGAAGACATCAAGTAAAGGTTGGACTTCATGGACAGAGGGAACCATGAGCATAACTCCTATAATCAAATTATAGAGTAAGCCTCATAGAGAGTGGTTGTTATTGCTGAATGAAGAGAATATGACAAAGGATCTTTCCAGCTAATTGTGCCAACCATTTCAACAATCTTGCCAGATTTACAAAGAAACCCATGTCAAAACCTTGAAGAACACCAACCATCATTGCGGCTTAAGATTCAGCTTTGGTTAGGTGAGATGATATTTCAGATTCAGCATGTCTGAATAGAAAGTTTGCAACATTTACCACTAAGGTAAAGTTACTAGATTCTCAAGATATAGACTACAGTGCTAAGCTCCAAAAAGATGAGCTAAATTGCTAGACTCATGTATTCGCATATTTTTGGTAGACAACTGCACACACATAAAGTACTAACAATAACACATGTGTCCTTAAGGAAAGAAGGATAACTCTGCTAAAGTTCATAGCGACATCTTTTAACAACTGCACATGAACCAGAGAGGGTTACTACTAACATCCAGAACACATACTTCGACATGACTCGAGGATGGTTCTCGACAGATAGGGATGTCATTTATGGGATCAACAACAAAACTATAAAAACACTCCGAGAAGATGTACTCATATGTTGCGTGAACAAGGCAAGAATATTGGTCAGACCAAAGAACATGAAGATGCACTCAAGTGAAACATCACGAGAAGAAACAACATATAGTCCTTGGAACTGAGTTTGGTTTGACCATAACCCAAATCAAATCAAAGGTGGGGAAGATAACATATCCACAAAGTAAATATTATCTTTCTTCAATACGAACAAAACTAGACAACCCTTTAAGAAGGAACAAAGTCGGATAAACTTTTGTCTTATAACTCTCCAAGTTGTTGTTTAAGCTCAACCAACTAGCTCAGAGGTATCTAGTACGGATCCTTGGAGAAAAGATAAATTCACAGAACTTACTTGCTCAAGAACTTGAAAACACGGTCATGTGGCAACATGGGGATACTTCTAGAAAGACGGGTAGAATATCATGAACCACTGATATGTCACTTAGTTCGAGAGGAAACTTGCTTAGTAAGGCAAGAGGACATAGTATTAGAGCTTCGGCACGAGCCTAACTCTTTGACCGAAGAGAGTGCACCAGAATGATGGACTTGGTAGCACGATCATCTTTGCTTAGTGATGGGGTTAACCAATCATGCTAAGAATGACTCAAATGTCCTTAGAGTTCTAAGCAATAAAAATTGCTAGGAATATCAGATGGTCACATTATTATGCACATGCAACTTTCACGAGCGCAAAAGCTCGCAAAAGGGTGGTAACCATGTGTAAAAGCATCACTTCATTAAGGGTCATAAAACTCAGCACTATCTCTTAGTATAAACGAGTGTGACACTTTAAGGCAGAATAGATAGAAGCTAATTACCACTTCTTGATCTGCGGATTACAACACTTTGACCTAGTCCTAGATATGACGAGGTACTGGAGTTTGTTTCTCCTATACATACAGAAATGGTTTGTCTCGACGGACCACAAGGGTATCTTGCATCGGAAGACACCAATGCATATTTACTACTTGGATACCAACTGGTAAACAAAGGTCGGAAAACAACAAGGGGGAAGAAACATGCTCAGGATAGGATCCCGAGATGTGGACGCATAGATTAACAATCTTCCGAAAACCAATGTAGAGAAAGGGGTAAGGTGTGGCAGAGTCACGAGTATAGATGCGAGACTCTCGAGGAGTACTCTTGTCGTGATCTATTTGGTTCCATTAAAGAACACAAGCTTGAAGGCTAGGGTTGTAGTACCAGCCATCCTAAGGTAATGTATTAACAACAGGGGTCAATGGATTGGATCTTGGGTTAAAGGTTAGCTTCATGTACAAGATTCACAACACCAGAATCCAGCATAATCAGGGATCTTAGATTCAATTCCAAGGGTTAAGACTCGATAAAATAAGTAACTACTACTTGAGTTACATAGCGTACACTGCAAGGTAGTAACCACAAGGTAGCTTCCAAAAGAAGAAACAACTTCTGGAGTACCCAAACAAATAAAAAGGAGGCACACGAGGCGAAAGGAAACCTCGAAGCCTAGAACAGAACACTACAGATCCAACAATATAATATTTTGGGTCCCAAAAGATAGAGAGATCATGATAGAAAGGAATCTCTCAAATGAACAAGAGCAAGGGGAACAAGGAATTCACAACACACACAACTCTAGAGAACTCAACACTAGGTCAACTGGTTGAGAAACGACATGCCCAGAAGACAACTAAGCTTTGAAAGACTAGAAGAGATATCAAAACTTTTCCAAAATCAACACAAGATAAGATGACCCATAGTTAGAGCGAAACTAGATAAGAAGAAAAGAAGCATACTAGAGTTTTCGCAAATACTTTTCATCTTTAAATTAGTTTTCTCAAACACTAGACTCAACATCGACCAATAGCAAGGTTTTCCTACGGTCGGTACGGCTCTGATACCAAAACCTGTGACACCCCCGGGATCAGGGCTAAACAAATCCCAGACCTCTGTCTGACATAAGCTTAACCTTGAGCTCGAGGATATCCAGTGAAGAATCAATAACACAGCAGTGACCCTACGACACAAAAATTATTACAGCAAGCTCATAACTGAGCAAAGAGCCAAAATATTACAAGCAGAGGTCACTGACCACAAACATCAAACAACGGAAGGCAAATTATGCTATTAAGTATAGCAAACTTAACAAATGTCCTAAGAGGCCTGGAGCATAACGATGACGTCCCAACCCATAGATTCCAGGCTGCCGGCCGGGAACCCCAAGATATTCATCGATGTCGATGTAGTACCAAACTGATCTTCCAGGAACACTTACTCTGCCAAAAGTGTCAACAAAGAAAGGGTGAGTACAGGGTGTACTCCGCAAGACTTATGGCTAGTGGAGTTGTTTTGCATAAAGCCACTTTTCTTTGTAAAACAAGAGGGAGAAGAAGCTCATCTAGTTAGAGTATTTTTAAAAGGGATAAGAGAGCGACATCTCCAAAGTATTGATCATCATCTTTTGATATCCACCAATCATCATCATCTACCAACTAGGATCACCCCCTCGTACCCATGAGGAAGCATCCTTAAGCACACGTTGATCTGTCAAGTTTTATGATTAGGTTCAAGTTCTCTATGATCTCACGTCCATTCCCGAGTCATCCATAACCGCGGACACAGCTTTTTGAAATATTATTACCCTGCAGGGGTGTACAACTTTACCCACACGTACTAACCTTCTCTTAATTCCACAATGATTATCCCTCTTTTTTGGAAGGCCGACAGAGGGTGGTTAGACACGACCTTTACCTTGCTTTTGCCGAGACCATGAGTCACGTAATAAGTATGGTTCCGCCATAACGGTTCAAATCCCGAAGACGGTACTTAAATATGTGAGGCGAGGTTGGTTCACTAGGGGCTCCATCGACCCCAAGCAACCCGGTCCATGCTTCCCTACCTGTTATGAATGCACCTCCTTCACCTCCTTCTTTCGAAAATGTTTTCAATGCTTATGTAGAATGGAATGCCCGAACTATGTGACTCATGGAATCTACTAGGAAAGTTAGTTAATCAGGGGGTCCCATAAACCCCGTGTGGTTGTACGCTTGTCTTGGTTCAAGAGGCAAGAACTCGGGTCCTAGTGGTGGCGAGCATGGGACTACAAAAACCACATCCCAATGTGGCCTCCCATACAAGCCTTAGCATGTTTAACTCATATCACCTCTGATATCATCTCATCATGTTCTCCTGTCATACTAGATTCTCTGCATCTGATACATCATCTAGATGAACCAGACTCAACAGTTATGCATGGCTAAGCAAGACACAATATAAGCTCTAGCAGTGCACACAAGCCAAACCTAGTTATGCTAGGAGTAGTGGATCAGGTAATATAAGCTCAAGGGAGTAATGCAATAGATAGATACTCTATCTATCAATAAAAGACCACAGTAGAATCGTATGCAACATGGAAGGAATTGAAATGCTTTCGAAATCATAGGATTATATCATGGTGGGGCTATGCTTGCCTTTGCCAGTTGATAACCAATAATCAGATCTTCAGAAGCCTTGTACTTGACTTGATTAAAATTGGTCAAGTATTGTTTGTCGATCTTCGAACTTTGACGGTGTTGATATCGGTCTTCAATCTCGATCTCGATATCGTATTCTATCGAGAAGAACCAAATCACCAGAAAGAAAGGGAAATAATCAACACATGGCATTGATGCAATGCTCAAGCAAGGATGATGATATGACAAGTTAAATTGTATCGAAAAGTAACCCTAAGGCATGCTCGACAATTTAATCGGGGTTCTGAGGGGGAAAACCCTAACTTGGGAAACTCCGGAATCACCTGTGAGGGTTACTAGGTTGTTCTAATTAAACTTGTTGTGAAGGTTGTTAAACAATGCATGATTATATCTTAAATAGACAGTTCTCATTTTTCTAAACATTTTGATATATTATTTGTATTTTTTAGAGTAAATATGAATTACTTATTGAATTTACAAGTTTATATCAATTTCTGAAAATATTAAAAAGGTTTATTACATCTTTATGACGCCATCCAGCACGATGTCACACTGGCGGTGAGCCTCGGATCGACGGCGGGGATGGCGATTGGCGGAGAACTGGGAAGCACAGAGGGGTGCGTTCGAACAAGATCGTCGGGCGGACCTAAATATGGTGGTGCCACCCTATTTTGGTAGCCGGAGGTAGCTGAACGACGACGGCGAGCGGTGGCAGCGGCAGATGCACAACGGCGGAGCGATACAGAGCAAGAGGAAGCAAGATAAAGGGTCCAGGAGGACGGCGTCCTCACCCTGGAGCTGAAGGGGTCGACGGCGAGGCATGGGGTGGACCGGAGCAAAGGGAAGGTCGTCGGCGAAGCTCGTCGGACTTGGGGAAGAGACGGCCGATGCGGGCGGTTGCGGGCGCCCGAGCTCGATTCCTTCGGGTAGGTGACTGAGCCCACCATGGCGGAGCTTCCAGGCACCTCGGTTAGGCAAGGGGAGGCCGGTAACGGCGAGCCGCCGGCGAGGCAAAGAGCTAGGGTTTCGGGCTCCCTGCACGCGAGCGACACAAAGGGAGGGAGAGAGGGAAATGGGGATGGGGAGAGAGAGGGCGACACGCTCGTTCTTATCCTTATGCTCTACGGCAGCGGCGGGCATCATGACGCGAAGACGATCAACGGTCGACGCACGGGCACGCAGGAGCTCGGCTCGGTCCTTCTGTCCGAGGAAGAAGAAAAGAAGAGGATGTCGAAGAGGTACGGGATGGCTAGGCTGCAACTGGGCCGAGGATGGGCCACAGGGTGCTATGCACGAGCTGTAGGTAGCGCGGGAGAGGAGATGGGCCGGCCTGCTAGGGGTCTAGCTACTTTTTTTTAATTCTGAAAACAGCTTTCTATTTCTGTTTCTATATTCTGTTTTGTATTTCCAAATTCATTTTGGTTTTGAAATATTTCAAAAATACTAGAGGGGTTTTGTGAAATATATAAAGTAATCAAGAGCCCTTATATTCAATTTGGCTCCATTATTTTTGTCATTTCAAAATTCAAAACTATTTTGAATTGCTTTCAAAGAGAGAGGGAAAGCTAGGGTTAGGGTTTGCATTATTTCTCTTTGCATGAATTTTTAAGAGATGATGCTTATGAATGCACAAACAAACCCTAAATAGTAATTAGCTAAAACCGGGATGTTATAGGTGCATTGTGTATTTGGCTACTAACTGTGGGGTTGCCGGAGTGACAGAAAACTGAACCCCCGTTAGGACACCTTTGCACAAGGGAGCGTAGGATCTCAAAGTTTAAGGTTGTGGTTAGGTTTATATCTTAATTGATTTCCTGTAGTTGCGGATGCTTGCAGGGGGTTTAATCACAAGTATGTATTAGTCCAAGTAAGGTCGGTACATTAGCACAGGTTCACCCACACAACACTTACAACACCAAAGAAGGGTACTCATCTATTTGAAGCGAAAGCATTTGACAGAAATCCCATGTGTCCTCGAGAACGTTTGGTCCTTATAAGTATTTCCACTGGCTTGTCCTTTGCTAAGAAAGGATTGGACCACTTGCTGCAGTTGTTCGTTGTCTTTATTACTTGCACTTTGTTTCTTTGCTTTATCAGAAAATCCCTAAAAATCCGTTTGCTAAGTATTTACAGAGATTTCCTGCTCCATACCACTAGTAAACACCTTCTGCTCCTTGTTGGGATCGACACTCCTATTTATCAAAAGTACTACGATACACCCCCTATACTTGTGGGTCATCAATAAGCTATGGGTCCCATGCTGATCTAGATAAGTGGAGAGAGGTGTCCACTACGGGAACCAACTAAATGCATCCCCACTTTCCAGCATGTAACGGCGAGGGTGCACTACGGGACCCGACTAAATGCGGCCCCACTTGTCAACATCTAACGGCAAGGCTGACGGACAACGAGTTTCAGACCGTGCGGGAGTTCCATAATAGGAGCTGGGCAAAAGTGAGGAAAAACTAAGCGCCTAGGGAAAAGCGAGTACAACTAAGGAACCAAGGGCACGAAAATAGAAATCCCTAGATTTATCACAATGTAAACTAGATTATTGACTCTAGTGCAAGTGGGAGACTGAAGGGAATATGCCCGAGAGGCAATAATAAAGTTGTTATTATCGTATTACAAGTATATGGTAGATGTTTATTTTACATGCTATAATTGTATTAAAAGGAAATGTTAATACATGTGTGTATAATTAACAAAATAAATTGTTCCTAGTTATGCCTGTAATATAAACTAGCTCGTTGATTAACATGATGATCAAGGTTTCCTAATCATGGACATTGGATGTTGTTAATAACAAGGTCACAACATTGGTGGAATGATGTGATGAACATTCATCCGAAGTATAGTAATACAATCAAAGTCATTATGTTTAAATTGCTATAACATCATTACAAGTAACTTTAGTCCTTAGACCATGAGATCATGTCAATCACTAACATATGAAGAGTAGCGTGATAACATCAAATGTCACACCGTAACTGGGTGACTATAAAGGTGGGTTCAGATACTCCAATAATGTTATGTAGAGGCTCATGGATTAAGAGTGGGATTTTTCCATCCAAATGACGGAGAGATATACTCTAGGCCCTCTCGGTGATATCACATTGATATAACTTGCAAGCAAGTGATGGAGATAACTAGAATGTTATATCATGGGAACGAGAAAAGAGTACATGTCGGTAATGATATCAAACTAGGTATGGCAATACCTATGATCGAATCTTGGTCATGTAAAATATCGCGAGACAAAAGGATATAGTTGCAATGTTAAGGTTCTGACGATCACAAGAAGTCATCGTTGAATGTGTAGGAGTTAGTACGGATCTCTAGGTCCCATTGCTGATTATTGATCGGAGAGGGATCTCGATCATGTCTATATTATTCATGAACCATAGGGTGATACACTTAAGGAATATCGACACCACACCATTTGGAGAAAATGAGTTGGCAGAAAAAGAATATGAAAGCGCTGGAATTATTTCACTAGACATCGGAATTGTTTCGGGTGAAATTGGTTCTCCATGTGAAATTGAATAGTATCAAGGTGTTTTATGTGAATGTTTTTTAATTAATGTAATTGAAAAAAATCTGAATAAATAAATAAAAGAGTTTTATTTAATGAGAGATTACATTAAATTTGGTGGAAATTTAATGGAATTTGAGTGGAGGAAATGGAGAGCCATATGGGTGAGTGGGAGCTCCACTCACATGAATGAGGAAGAGGTGGGGGCATTCACCATGGCCACCATTCATGGCCCTTGGGGTGCCCCCTCCTCCTATAAAAGTCCCCCTCTCCCTCTCTCTCACTCAGAACTCCTCGTGAAGGATCTATCTCACCCTCTAGTACTATTCCCCTATGGTCCCGGTTTAGCGAGATACATGTTCCCGATGGCTTTTCTAGAGCAATGATTTGCTAGTTTCATTGCACTGCTGGAGCGAGGTCACGGAGGTTGTCGGGTTCCTAGACATGTGTGCGATCATGGATGCTCCGCTAAGTTGCGGTGCTACCGGACTTCCACACGATCTTGAGATCGGCAAGAGATCGACTACATCACCAACGAGTCCATACTCATAAATCTTTGTCTGTCTTCAAGGGTATGTATTCTGGATGTATATCCACCCGTTGATTGTATCTAGATAGATGGATCATGGCATATATAGTTCCCATCGTAGGAAATTTTTGATTTCTATGTTGTGGACCCAACACCAAGATCCCTAGGATTGGTAATGACTCGAGGTGATATGATTGGTGAACAACGATTTCATGCGGAACCCAATGACAACAATGGGAGTACAGTCTTCGTTTAGGGATCCACTTGGGAGTAATACCAACATCACTTCTTAAGTATTTGATCTGTATTTTACTTAATAATTGCTATAGCCTGGTGCTTTGTGGTATAACGTTTGGATCAAAAGACTATTGCTAAGCTTTTGGCTCATAGGAACTTTAGTATATTTGGATGTGCTGCCCACAATCTTATCTTTGTTAAATCATTTCACGTGAATGTGCATATTATTATGTTTATCCCACCTACAGCTGCAGGTTAATCTTCAACCCTGGCCTATTTCCATCCATCACAACAACCAACGATTAAAAGTAAACTAGAAAGGTCCCATAAATTTAAGGTACAACTAACAAACAAGTCTTGCATACTTGCCTCATTTATTTTGCATTTAGCATTGTTTCCCGAGATTCTATTAAACCTAGGTCTACTATGGAAAAATCTAGTATAAATCCGGATCAAAGGTATCAAGACCTTAATCTAATTTCAGGATGTATCCATTGCCTCACCATCATGAAAAAGACACGAAAAAACAACCTAAAACAAAGAAAAATACCTCTCACCTACAAAGGGACATGGTCATACACACCTCCATGTCCCTAAGACCACTGGAGACGGAGCAGACAAACGGCGTCACTGGTGAGTGGAATAAAACCCTTGATGGGTTTTCCAGCTGACGCCTAAATCGCCTTTTGAACCTCAAGTCATGACCTCAAAAGAAACCTCAAGTCATGATTGGGATGCACGTTTATTTTGTTTCGAACTCTTTACTTATACATTTTACTTTGTGAGAGCCTTCCTACTTCAAGTTATATATTTTGTTATCATATAGTTGTTTGTATTTCTTTGCGTAAGTTGTCCACTACAAGAAATGTTTCCTTCCGCAACGACTGGGCCCGTCGGCCGTCATAGAAGATGCGTCTTCCGCGATGAAATTCTTGGCTCAACCATGGCTGATGCAAAACTTTTTTTCCGGTTTCACGCCCCTCTACTACGACAAAACCGCTAAAAACATGGACGAAGCTCGACGGGCGCATGGCAGAAGTAAGATTTCCGCTTCCTCGCGGGATGTTGACTCGCTGGAATATTTTTTACGTGTGGGTCTCGGATGTCGGTGACTCTAGCATACCAAACTTTCCAGTCGCGCCTCCCTGATTTGAACTCGGTAAAGTTGTCCGATGCCTCTTCTGTTTAGTCAGGCTGCTGGGTCCCGCATGTCTGCCTCACATTAGAGGAATCGTGTGTATGATGGAATTTTTTTCCTTCCCTGTTCCGAACTTGATAGCATCGCTTGATGCATTTGTCGTTTAATCAGGCTGCTGGGTCCCACATGTCATCCTCACACAAGAAGAAACGTGTGCATGATGGATTTTTTTCCTTGGCTCGTGACTCCCTAATATGAACTCGATAACGTTGCTCGATCTATCTGCCGTTAATCACGATGCTCGGTCCCACATGCCAGCCTATCATTAGAAGAATCATGTGTATATGATGGAACTTTTTCCTTCGCTCCCGCTACCCTGTTCTGAACTTGATTGCGCTGCCGTTTAATCACGCATCTGGGCCCAAATGCCATCATCTCATTAGAAGAAGCGTGTGTATGATGGATTTTTCTCCCCTGGTCGCGCTACCCCGTTTCGAACTTGATAGTGTTGCCAGATGCATAATCACACAACTAGGCCCCACGTGTCATACTTGATAGCGTTGCTCGCTGCTTTAGCCGTTTATTCAGGCTGGTGGGTCCCATATATCAGCATCTCATTAGAAGAACGTGTGCATGTTGGACTTTTTTTCTTGTCCGCGCCTCTGTGTTTCGAAATTGGCAACGTTGCTCGATGCATCAGCCATTTATACAGGCTGCTGGGTCCCACATGTCAACAACTCATTAGAAGAAACATGTGCATGTAGGACTTTTTCTCGCTCACGCCTCCGTGTTTCGAACTTAGCAACGTTGCTTGATGCATCGGCCATTTATATAGGCTGGTGGGTCCCATGGACAAGATTTATCTTAAGGGGGTTAGTCTTGTCACATCCCAAGACTAAAGAATTGGTACTGCATATCATACATGCCATTGCATCATAATCATCAGTGCAAAAGAATCAGTTTTAAAGCTTTTTGCCAAAAACACCACAAATTTGCTTGTTGTCACATACACATGAATAGCATGGTTTTATCTTGCATTCTGATGGGATGGGATTATATACCCAATCCAGGTGCACAGATGCATAGAGGGTTCCAACACAAAGCTGAAGAAATTTGTTTCACTCAATTCGAAACTACAGAAGTTCAATTAACAGCAGAAATAAGGAAAATAAAAAGAAAAAACTCAGCTCGGCCCAGCCGGCCCACCAGTAGCAGCAGTGGCGGCTGCTGCAATACCGCGTCGCGCGCACGGCAGCCAGCAGCGCACCGCCCGCGGGCCGGCCCACCAGCACCGCCATAGCTCGCCAAAGACGTCGTCCGTCCGTGTCGGGCACGGACGCCGAGGCCACCACGACGCCATGTTTCTCGCGAATTCAGCCGCACCCCGCGCCCCTATCTGCCTTGTCATATAGCCCTTCGAGTCCCATGTCGAAGCCCTCTAGAATTGCATCTACGCCGCCGCCGCAAGAACCCCCGATTCCTCGTCAGAGTTCCACGCCGTCGCCGTCGCCATTGCTCGTTATGATCTCGGAAGCTCGCCTCTCGCCCTCGTTTCCTCTCCGTCCGCTCCACAATGCCGCACCCACCTTCGTTCTGACCTCGCCTTCCCTGGCAGCACCCCCGAGCCGCCCGCTCGACCACTTCGGAGACCGACGCGCCGCGCCACTCCAGCTCATCGCCGTCGTCGTTCGTGGACGCGAGAATTGTCGTCGTGACCTCCCCCAAGACCGCCGCCTACCGCTGCAAGCCATGGACCACCTCGCCGCCGACGAACCTCGCCGGAACCGCCGTCGCCATCGACTCCCGAGCAGCCGCCGGTGAGTACCACGTCTGGGTGATCGCAGCCACTCGATCCCCAACGGACGACCCAGATCCACTCATTGATCATGCAGTGGACTGCTGACCGGTCAAAGGTCCAGTAAGTGCCACATCGCCTTGATCAGGCAGCGGGAAGTTTTCCCTATTTTTATTATATTATGGCAGAAATTGTATAAAACTTCAAAAATTCATAGTAAATAATGTACTGGCCAAAAATCACAAATAATATACCGTTGGATTCATAATCTCGTATAGATTACGGATGCGCAATTAGTTCAAACTTTTACAGAAAGGTTTTGTAGTAATTATTTAAATGAGTTAATGGCCTTTTTAGAGTAATAAATTCATAATAAAATAAGTACTTCTTAGAAAAATACAAATAATATGTACCTGGTGTCACAAGAACATGTAGAACATGTTTATGAATTAATATGACATGTTTAACGTACATAATACTTTTAAGATAATATAATGCTTTCTGGAGTATTTTAATTATAAAAAAGATCTGTGAATCTTTTTTGCGTGATTCCAGTTTCCCCTGGTCAAAAATTTAATTATATATACAGTAAATATTTTCCAAGGTTTTACAACACATTACATGGCTTGGGCTTATTATTTACCTTAAAATCCATTAATGGGATCAATAATTCTTAAAAATGATTTTCAATGCATCAAAACCTTTTCATGCATGCCATCAGTAGTCATAAAGAACAGAGAACATGCATATGCTACTGAAACTTGATTGAAGATGTCATGCATTCATTTGTGCATTTATTGATGATTGTGTTTGGATTTTTTATGTGTTGCAATTGTGCCGTGTATATTGTGATGAGTGCAACGCTTGCTCGTGTGAGGATTGTTCATTCGATCGCTATAGCCAAGGCAAGTAGATGATAATTTATTCATGATTATTGTCCTACTATTTTTAATGCATTGTGGTGTATTTTGTAGATGCATGAATATGAACTACTATCGCTATGCTATGTCCTATTATGTGGTAGGGATCTCTTGTAGTTGAGCCACCGTTGGTATATGTGCTTAGTCGTGTTGTGATAGACGAGGGATGGGTTACATTACTTGAAAGTTGTTTCTAAAGTATTGGTTTGCGAAAATTAAACACAACTTAATCAATGAATCTCCGGGGTGTAATGGGATTGATATTTTTGGTGGTATCATTGCGGAAAGGCACCCAAGTATCAAGAGAAAATGATTGACTTCTTTATTTTATAGCTTACATGTATAACCATGTGCCAATAATAAAATGGGAGGTTGGTTAGACTCGGTAGGTTGTGATAACTCGAACCCGCGTAGCCAGAGATGTAGAATTTTGATAGGTTGGTACGGTGCGTGTCGGGTTTGGGGAGCTACTTCCCGAACGGTCGCATCTTGGACTTCTCCCTATCATCACCCAATATGAGAGTGGTGGTATAATCTGGGCTAGACAATTCACATGGGTAGAGTGTACTAACCCCTGCAGGGTGTATAAAGTAATCGATTAGTCGTCTCCCCAGTTATGGATATCTGAGTTGCTTGCTATTAAGTTCATGACATGTTTCTCGCCCATTCTAATTTCCTAATTGCTTTAATGTTGATGGGTTAACTTAATTGGGATCTTTTCAAAGAAAATCAAATACTGATTATGAAAGTAGGACAAAGGTATTTGAAAATGCAAGCTAGCCACAACTCCATGTATTGATCCTTCAGGGATGCTACGTTTCATGTTGCAGGATGTTATAATTCTGAGTGAACGAATAGGTCGCGATACTCCACTTGGCACTTGTTCACTTATGGGAAATTTGAAAAATGGAGGAGTTATTTATTTATGTTGCTACTCGAATAAGTTGAGCTATCCTTAGAGTTAAGCATTATTGTAATAAATGATTACTCTGGATGTTTTGTTATTTATGATACACGGATATTTTTCTATGTTATTTATCTATGTTCTGTGTGAGCCAATGAACTGATCCGGGGATTGGCGTGTCACATAGGAGCTATAGTTTTTTCAGCACTGTAGTGTTACGGACAACTGCATTTATGTCAAGTTTAAGGGTAGTAGGTTCACAATATTAGTTACGTATGTGGATGACATATTGTTTGCTTGTAGAGATAAGGTTATGCTGCATGAGACTAAGAATTTTCTGTGTTCCAATTTTGATATAAAAGATCTCGGTGAAGCATGATATGTCCTTGGCATAGAAATTCATCGGGATATGTCTAAGGTGTGTTGGAACTATCACAAAAGGCATACTTTGAGCGAGTACTAAAGAAATACAATATGCATAAGTGTTTGGCCTCACCTGCTCCAATAGTCAAGGGCGATAGATTCGGGACATTTTAATGTCCAAGGGACCAAATTGAAACTGATCAGATGAAGTTGGTTCCTTATGCTTGAGGTGTCGGAAGCATCATGTATGCAAAAGTTTGTACGCTCCCTGACTTGGGTTTTATAACGGGAATGCTTGGTAGATTCCAATCGAATCCAGGATTAAACCACTAGAAGGCCACAAAGAAAGTCTTGTGTTATATGCAAGGCACTAAGACTACATGCGTACATATAGAAGGTCTCATAGCCTAGAAGTTATTGGCTATTCAGATGCTGATTATGCCATTTGTGTGGGTAGTAAGACATCCACGTCAAGTTATGTGTTCACACTTGCCGGAGGAGCCATATCCTGGAAAATCTCCAAGCAAATAATAACCTCATATACGATGCAAGAAGAATTTATAGCATGTTATGAGGCCACTAGGCAGGCTGTATGGTTAAAGAATTTTATTCCCGGGCTTAAAGTGGTTGACAACATTTCTAAACCACTTGTATTGTACTACGATAATGAAATTATGGTTTTCTATACAAGTAACAAGTCAAGTTCTGCTGCCAAGCACATTGACAAAAAGTATCATGTTATGAAAGATAGAATCCAGGATCATACTATTGATTTTAGGCATATTAGTACTACTCGTATGCTTGCAGATCCGCTAACAAAAAGCTTACAATCCAGTATTTTTCGTGAGCATGTTGCCGGCATAGGACTGCTGGAAGCCTTATGATTCTGTAATAGAGGGACCACTATAAAGAACCACTTCCATTAAGTAAAATGTTATCAATTACAAAATAGGTTTGTATTCTATAAGTATTGTGGTTCAATAGTATTTTATTTGTTGTTGCAACACCTCACTTTGGTGTATTATTCCTATGGAGAATGGGCAAACGAAGTTAAACCTAACGATCAAGAGGGACAATGTTGGTTGTTGATATGTCACGTTAACAGGCAATAGACAAATTCAATAAAAGGATAAGTGCAGTTAACCTTAAGTAAAAGGGGCCCCACAAAACCAACATTTTGAAGCACCTCGTATGCTAACTAACGCGCCCCGATCGGGGGCACCAAAAAAACTCGTGGCTCTTGGTCCCCTATCATCTACGCCATAAAAAGGGAGGGGGATGGCAGCAATCGACTCCACCCTAGTTTACGATCTGCTACTGCTCCTTGCCCACATCCCATGAACCCTATTGATCTAGGGAGGCTCAGCAACGGCGGAAAGGCCAGGCTACACCTGGTCAGTGTCAGGGCAGTGCCGGGGCAGTGCCGCTGGAGGCTAGAGGGCATATGTTCCTTCCCTAGGGTGTCTCCCTTGACTACAGAACAAGTTTGCATCTCCCAGGCAGCAATGGCTTCTTCCTCAACTCTAGCACCAAGTAAATATCTAATCAACTCTCATATTTATGTTCATTTGGTGTTCTAGATGTTGCTCATGCATGATCTTGTGCTACCACCGTAGAGTTTTACCTAACATCCTAGAGTCCAAAAGCCAATGTATAGAGTACATGTATGTGTGGTAGATATGCAGAAAACCCTTCATACAATAAGAAAATATATACATAATTACATGGAACATAATATAACTAACAAGTTTCAGTCAGGGTATGTACATGTGAGCTACCTCATACACTTACTCGTCCACCCCTTGCTTGATTATCGCCCATACCCATACCTATTACAAGTACTACCTCTTTTTAATGAATAATACTTATAAATTTAGTCAAAAGTCAAACCTTACTATGAACTTTTCTTTTGTGAGAAAAAATTACTATGATTTGACCAAACATATAGCAAAAAATAGCAATATCTAGATATAAAATAGATATACTATAAAAAATATAGTTTTATAATGAATTTATTGACATTGATTTAGTGTTGTAATTGTTCATAATTTTATCTAAAATATTGGTCAAACTTAGAATGCGTTGACTTTTGACTAAATATGTAAGTTGGAATGGAGAAAATATAACTTACACCACTAGGAAAACGGCTATAGGTAATCCAAACTTCTGTGGCTCACGTGGTTGAAGTGCCCCACGGGTAAAACAAGCGTGGCTCACCTGTGGGCAGTGCCCTACTAGTAACTACAACAACTGTGGCGCACATGGTTATGGTGCGCCACAGATGTGTGAGGGCCAGGGCCCTGCTGGCCTCATGCCACATACCTGTAGCGCACATGGGTAAGGTGCGCTACGGATGTTATGGTCAACCGTGGTGCACGTGGAGGGGGTGCGCTACGCCTAAGTGGAGGCCTCTCTGTTCTATAAATGGACAGACATCGAGAACCCTGTCGGTCTTCCCGTCAACGGGCACCTTGGCAAGCTCGACGGATCTGGTCACCGAGAGGGTCGTCGCATACTGCATGCAGACTTCGATTTTCGACGCGCAGACTTTGATCGAGCAAACCTCGTCGCGCTACAGCATTTAGAACTGGTCGATCCTTGGGTACAGAAGCACAAAAGGTTAATCGAGAAGAAGTACAGTGACCGGGACATACAGATGACGCAGGGAGAAATAATCAAAGAGCACAACTCAGATTTCACGCGTTGGTTTAGGCAGACGCTCCTTGATAATCCCCCGCAATCACATTCTTCTGACACGGAAAATATCATATTCACCTTGTCGCAGGGACCGATGCAAAAGCTGGTGACCTATCAGGCGTATGATATCAAGGGCTACACATTCTACACGGAGGAAAAGGACAACAAGTGTGATTATCAGAACTCAGGCGTAACGTCGAAATTCTACACCGATGACAACGTGAAGAAAAGATTCTATGGAAGAATCAAGGAGATCTGGGAGCTCGACTACTGTGGAGAAAAGGTGTCGATGTTCCGTGTCAGATGGGCAAAGAGTGTCGAAAGAGAAGACCGGTATTTCACAACCATGGTTATACCCGAAGCAGCCAAATCCAAGGCCGCTGATGCGAACGTGGCCGCGAAAAATGAACCGTGGGTACTGGCTATAAAAGTGGACCAATGTTTTTTCATTACCGACACGACAAAGCCTAGTCGTGTTGTCGTGAGGAGAGGAAAAAGAAACATCATCGGAATGGATGGAGTCGCCAACGAGCAAGACTTCGACCAGTACGACGATCCAAAGATTGAAGATGATGACGACTACGATGCAACGACATTCATCACAAGAAGAAAAAGGACAACCCTACCTAAAAAAGGTAGCCCGTTCGAAAGAATAAACATTAAAGTGCCGAGGCTAAATTATTCATCCGCGACAAAGAAGGGAAAAAAGATTGTAAAACGCTAGCTCAAAAAATATTGTAAAACGCGTGGTCGAAAAAGATTGTAATATTCATGGACAAATTATTATGACATATTTGTATCATGGACAAATTATTATGACATATTTGAATCATATTTAATTTGTACCACTTTTATGACATATATTATCACTTTCGGGCATTTTTGGAATATTTAAAAGTATTTTAAAAACAAAACAAAACTTTTATGGAATATATCACCAATTTGGCCATTTTTTGGAACATTTAAAAATATTTTTAAAATAAAAATAAAAAAGGTGGGCACCAAGATTTGAACCTGGGTGCTCACAGGTTTAGATTAGAGAAATGGGTGGAACCAGTGGGATAGGCTAGTATAGTTGTACAACAGGGGTGGCCGCGCCATCTTATGTGACTAGTAGTATCGAGTTAGGCGTAGCGCACCCTAGCCAAGTGCGCTACGGTTACCCTTACCCTTACCGCCCTCGTGCCAGCGACAAGCGGGGGCAAGGCCCCCTTACCGCCCTCGCCGTCACCTCCATGCGGTGGGTTGGATGATCATGTTGATGATATGCACATGGCGCAGGATCCGACTGAGGATGACGAAGACTGGAATGATCACTTCTTCAACACTCAGTTTAGCAACGAAGACCTAGCTGGTGGCCCCATAGAGAAAGACACTATCACCAAGCGTCTGTTTGGTTTTCAGGAGACGCCTCCAGCTTGCGCCTTTACAGAACCAGCTGATACAACCAACTGGCCCTTTATTCTAAGCCCTGACACACTACATAGGGCGGCCGGTTCTTAGATTGTGGTGCCTGCCCGCTCCCCAAAAGGAAAAAAGGGCACGAAAAGAAAATCTAGCAGCTCGAGCCAGCCGGTGGCGTCAACAACTGCGAATCCGATCAGGTTTCGGGACGGGCCACCAAGACCCGAGGGTATTATGTGGAGGATTCATGTGGCGGGTGAGCCCATGCTACCTAAGAATTTGCGGAGGCTCGCCAGTTCGGAACTGCAGAGTGTGTATGACAGCGTGCTGACGATAGAGAGACACCTTCTATCGAAGAAAGATCCCTCGCACCCGGTATTCGTGGTTAAGGTGCCACCAGGCTTGGGCTTCGTCGACAATGCTCCTGCGGGTCTGTTCTTCCTGCGGTTCGACGACATCTTCAATATGTTCCACCTATACCCGCTGCACTATACCATGGTCCGTCTGTTTTCTCTCAGCCTGGCCATGCAGATCATTAGAGAGAACACACCGGGCATCGCTATAGTGGACCCCTACTACATGTGTGACGGCTGCTTGGGTTCCCCCGCCGAACGACGTATCGTGGCCTCGTACCTAAAAAGAATCCTCGTGGCGAACAAGACAAAGTAATACATTCTCGTGCCTTACTTTCCCGAGTAAGTCGTTATTCACTCGCCACCGTCGATTGGCTTTATTAGATTATTATCATTTTTTTTCCAATACATTCCATTTGAATTGTTTGCATAGATATGAACATTGCACGCTCATATCCTTATCGCCGAAGCATTCCCACGCCACGTATTTTGACTCGGGGAGTCTAGAAAAGAAGAAAAACTACGACAAGATCAAGAAAGTTCTGGATGATGCTCTCACTGGCTTTGCCTCGACGGAAGGCACCACCTTCGTACGTACGAAGGTCAAGTTCGGCAGGCACATCTTCAACCACGTAATGGAGTTCTCCTGCGTGAAGCAGCCGGAAAACAGTAAGAAGGAAGCCTACTACGCACTCCATCACATGAGGGCGTTCCTACTTGACCAGCAGAATTCTACGCAGCCAGATCATCTCAAACAGTGGGCCGAAGCAAAGGCCAAGATCACTGATTCAGATATTAGACAAGAGATGTATCGCATCCAGCACCAGTTTGGGGCAATCATCTTTCGTGATGTCATGACTTCAGGGGGATCTTCTACGGAGGAAATATCCCTAATAACCGTGACATAGAAGATCGCCTAGAGATGCAGGGTGACTATAGGAAGTTCATGACGAGACAAGGTGTCCTCCCGTTCCTCTAAGCCAAGCCAGAAGGCTTGATGTTAGCCTAGTTGTAGTTACAAACTATAGATGACCTTTGTGTGTACGTGGACAAGTGTACATGCTACTATACTTATCTTATTAGGTTTATGAATCATCGCTTACTTCTTTTGCTTATTATTATTATATATCAATCAATGCTTGGTTTTTTTGCTTACTCTTTGGTCCTTTGCTCACTTTGGTCCTTCTTTTTTTCCCTTACTTTATTAGTCTTTTTTCGAGAATAATACCGATGATTGAAATGTCGTGGCACAATATATATGTGAATGTGCTACGACGGGATTGTGAGCCTTGTGATATGCACAAGTCCAGGTCTTCTGCATCCTACTTGGCTCACGGTTCCGTCGTAGCATATTCCTGTGTCCAATGACCTATATATATATATGAGGCATTCTTTTTTGATTTACTTTGGTCTTTTTCGAGAATAATGTCGATGATTGAAATGTCGTGGCACAATATATATGTGAATGTGCTACGACGGGATTGTAAGCCTTGTGTTATGCACAAGTCTAGATGTTGTGCATCCTACTTGGCTTACGATTCCATCGTAGCATATTCCTGTGTCCAACGACCTATGTATATATATGAGACATTCTTTTTGATTTACTTTGGTCTTTTTCGAGAATAATGTCGATGATTGAAATGTCATGGCACACTATATATGTGAATGTGCTGCGATGGAATTGTTCGCCTTGTGCTATGCACAGGTCCAGGTGTTGTGCATCCTACTTGGCGAACAGTTCCGTCGTAGCATATTCATGTGTCCAACGACCTAGCTAGTTATATATGGGGCATGCTTTTTGAGTTACTTTGGTCTTTTTCGAGAATAATGCCGATGATTGAAATGTCGTGGCACACTATATGTGAATGTGCTGCGATGGGATTGTCCGCCTTGTGCTTTGCACAGGTCTAGGTGTTGTGCATCCTACTTGGCGTACAGTTCCATCGTAGCATATTACTGTGTCGAACAACCTAGTTATATATGAGGCATGCTTTTTGAGTTTGGTCTTTTTGATTTAGGAGTACTTTCTATAAGTGTATCTTCATATGCGACTTTAATTATACATGTTTTTTTTCAATCACCGGTTAATTATTATTGTCAACTTGTAGATGACGTGGTACGTCGTGTACAAGGGACGGGTTTTCGGAGTCTACGATGATTGGGAAGACTACCGGAGACAGGTGCACCGTTTCAGCGGCAATAGCTACAAAGTGTACAACACTATGGCGGAGGCGGAAGCTAGATACACGCGCTATCTAGCGGGAGTTAGGATGAGGAACCGGATGAAGACCTACACCTTCGTCGCGGCGGTGATCATGCTTATCTTCTTTGGTTATTTATCCCGCGTTTGTGTCTAGCTAGTTTAGATGTGTAGGCGAGCTTCCGAGCTCTAACTTGTTCGATCGACACATGTATTCGCATGTCACCAACTACTTTATAACTTGATCGAAACAATGTATAACTTATGTATTCATGTATGAGACTTATCTATATGTATTTGTTTCAATCTTGTTTTGCGAATTGTGTATTTATATATATATAACTATATATCTTATATCTATGTGTATATCTGTGTGTATATCTGCCTATATAATCTGTATTTGTATATCATCTGGCCCTGAATTTAAAAAAAAAAGACACCTGTGGAGCACATGGCACATCTTCTTTGGCGCACAGTGCCTAAAGCGCACCTGCTCATGCTTGTGGCGCACTGACAGATGTGCCACAGAAGATCCAAGGCGTAGCGCACCTGCCAACATATCCGTGGTGCACTAGCAGGTGCGCTACGCCTATCTCGACATAACCGTGGCGCACCATGCAGTGCGCCACGGCTAGGAGATAGCCGTAGCGCAAGGCCCACTAGTGCGCCACGGATGGGCCTTCTACGTGTGCCACAGACGACCATTTTTCTAGTAGTGTTAACTTTACTCATACCCAATAGGGTAAATGGATACGCACACGTAAAAATATTAGAGTTTACAACACTTAAAATGAGCAGAAAATAGAAAATAATCGTAAGAAAGCAATAAATAACCACATCATTTCTAAACAATATCATAGTGTAAACAATAACACGTACTTATAAAAAACAACATATTATAAACAGTAGCACTTGCACATAAAAAAACACATCATACATAAAAAATCACTGTCACATAATCATAAACAACGATACATAGTCATATATTTATGTTCACAAATTCATCACACAGTACAATGCAAATTTGACCCTGCGTAAGGCCACTTGTCATACTATTAGACGAATATATGAGTACGCGGGTATGGGTTATATTATCTCATATATGTACCTGATTTATCCGATTGTATGATATTTTCAACTCACGTATCCATGGGCAATTTTTTTTCCATATACCCTTACCTTGTCGTCCATAACTACGAACCATCTTCACATTGAGGGTGATGACGATTTGCGTACTGATGTGAAGCGTTGTTGGCTATGGCGGGGCGTTTTTCTATTTTTGTTTTTTCATTGTTTGTTTTGACTATGTGCATCCTTAATGTTGTGGCATCCATTTTTCTACAGGCACCCATGTTTAGCCAATTAATAATTGTGCAAATTATCATACCGCAGATTTTGCATGTCTTAAGCATGATGTACTTAACGTCATAGCCTAAATGTGAATTTTCTATATTTTTTAATGGACAAGGACGCTCTATCCCAATAGCATTACCGCGAGCTAATGTTCAACGGTGAACATTATTAGCTCAATCATACCAGCATGCTTCATGCGAATGTAGATAAAATAAGGAGACAATTTGGACCCCGCAAGTCACGAGTCTCAGTCTGGTCCGGCACTGCCATGGCGAGCAGGGCCAAAATATCCCACTACAAGAAATGTTTTCTTCCACAAATACTGGACACGTCGTCGTAGAAGGCACGTCTTCCGCGACGAAATTCTCGGCTCGACCGTAGCCGATGCAAAACTTTTATTTTCCGGTTTCGCGCCCCTCTACTACAACGAAACCGCTAAAAACATGGACGGAGCTCGATGGGCGCGTGGCAGAAGTAAGATTTCCGCTTCCTCGCAAGATATTGACTCGCCGAAGTATTTTTTGGGTGTCGATACCAGACGTCAGTGACTCTAGCGGACCAAACTTTTTGGTCGCGCCTTTCTGATTTGAAGTCGATAACGTTGTTCGATGCCTCTTCCATTTAGTCAGATTGCTGGGTCCCGCATGTCTACCTCACATTAGAGGAATCGTGTGTATGATGGAATTTTTCTTTCCCTGTTCTGAACTTGAAAGCGCCGCTTGATGCATTTGTTGTTTGATCAGGCTATTGGGTCTCACGTGTCATTCTCACACTAGTAGAAATGTGTGGATGGATTTTTTTTCTTGGCTCATGCCTCCCTGATATGAACTCTATAACATTGCTCGATCTATCTCTGATGTTAATCAGATGTTGGGTCCTACATGCCAGCCTCTTATTATGAAAAATCGTGTGTACGATTAGAAGAATCGTGTGTATAATACCAGCCTCTCATTAAAAGAAACGTTTTGATTGATTGCTCATTTCATTATATGCACACTTGTCTAATGCTTGCTTATCCTCTTCTACAGGTTCGTCAGAGACACCATTATATTTCTAATTTGATACCGGTTCATCCTTAAGCAACGACATAATTATCATCTACTGTGTATTTTATTCGTGGTTTGTGTTCCTGCTCTGCAAGTTTTGGTATGACACCATTGTAATTTCTATCTGGTTCATTCTTAGATATGACAGTAATTGCATGACATTGTATAGCTCACCGCAAATTCTGAGTCAACCAACGCCTCTTGCTTTTCGGGATATACAACTGCTTTCATATATATTTGTTAAAATAACCTGGTAGTTTATATTTACTGAAATTCTAAGAAACACTTTGTTTGATTGCTCATTTCATTGTAGACACACTTGTCTAATGCTTGCATATCCTGTTCTATAGGTTCACAAGCGACTCCATTATAGTTTGTATCTGGTTCTGGTTCGTCTTAAGCAACGACCTAACTATCCTCTAATCTATAGTTCATTTATGGTTTGCATTCCTGCTCTACAAATTCTCGCATGATGTCGTTAAATTTTTGTCTCTTTCATTCTTAGATACGACAGTAACTGCATGCTATTGTCTGGTTTATTCTTCTATATATATTTGTTGATATGACCTGGCTAGTTTATATTTGCTAAAATTCTAAACCACCCACATTGTTATATTCCTCGTTTCATGGTAGGCATACTTGTTTAATGCTTGTTTTTCTTGTTTGTTTGACGTGATGGTCAATATATTTGAACCATTGACAAGTAGTAAACTCCATTTCATAGCTCCCGTCGTATCAGTTAAATGAGTAGTTTGTCTTGTTTAATGTATTAACTTGTTATTATTGAGTTTCAGACTGTAATTATTGCTATCGCCACCAAAGAGGGGGCTGCAAGATCATGTCTCAAGGTTATTTTCCATTGTATATGTCACTCAAAAGGGAGATGCAGGTGATAGATGGAGAAAGAAAATTGAGGACTGCTATCAACTCGATTGTCAACTAAAATGTTGAATTTTCTTTCCTTGAGTTGATAATATGTAATAATTGTACGTAGTTTGCATTTGATATAATATCTAGATAAATTGCATAGGTAGTGTAGGAATTTAGTTGACGCTGTCCACACATAGCGGTAGGCAGTTCCATACCTGCACTAACCAGGTCGATTAGGGTACAGTATCGTGCTTTGTATTTGCATGTCTTGTATTAGGCTGACGATGAACAGTAAAAATGCTCACAAGTTGTACACCTTTTATGATATCAGAATGCGTTACAGAACAAAAACTATAAAAGAATGTAAAAGTAATGGGCCCGACCCATAGATGTGGTAAGTAACAGTAAATGGCCAAAATAGTAACAGTCCGAAACAGTAACCGACAAAACAGTAACATGCCAAAACAGTAACCGGCCAAAACACTAACAGGCTGAAACAGTAACCAACCAAAACAGTAACAGCCCGAGAACAGTAATGGACCAGAACAGTAAAAGAGCCACAAGCTTAAATGGCCAAAACAGTAACGGGCTAGGCCAGAAAAAGGCCAGGGTTGTAGCAGGACAGAACAGTAACATGCTGAATTGCACCATGAAGGAACAATAACATGCCGAGAAACCTACCAGGCCAAAACAGTAATAGGCCAGAATTTGTGTAGGACGTTTATGGGCCTGAACAGTAACGGGCCCGGATGTTTATGGTCCACAGTATATTGCATAAATGGGCCCATTTTCAATAGTGCATATCTGTACAGTAACAGTCCAGATTGGTTATGGGACAAAGCGGGTTGGACAAACGGGCCCAATTCAACTACTATAGAGCGGAACAACAACGGTCCCACCATTTTATGGACCTTACAAATGGGCCAATTTCAAACAATATAGATCGAAACAATAACAGGCCCAAAATTTTATGGGTCGCCGCAGGCAGCACTAGTGGGTCCATTTGTAACTGTGCATAACGAAACAGTAACGGGTCATGATACTTTTGGGCTCTCTTAATGGGTTGTTCCACTTAATAATCATTAGGCCTTGGCTGGGCCTGGCTTCTACCATGGTTTCACTGACAGTTAACAGCGCTAACTGGTCGTTAACGGCATTTGCCACGTGGCAGTTTGCATGACGTCAGCAGTCAACGAGGCTTAGAAGTATTTTAACAATGTTTTTGATAATATTTGTAGATATTATTCAAACTGGTGAACAGATCTACGAAGGAACGACTTTTCGTGGCTAAAGGGTGCGATCCGCCACAGTAAAAAACCCATGGTAGATTCATTTGTGATGGGGCTTTTACCACGAAGGGAATCCGTCATAGAAGG
This sequence comes from Avena sativa, assembly GCA_916181665.1. Lineage (NCBI taxonomy): Eukaryota > Viridiplantae > Streptophyta > Magnoliopsida > Poales > Poaceae > Avena > Avena sativa. The sequence goes on from OV702279.1 coordinate 319,997,350, forward strand.
CTTTTCAACCATGAAAAGCGTACCTTCAACCATGAAAATCATCCGTTATAAAAGGACATTTTTCTTGTAGTGTCTTATGAGCCATGTAATGCAACCCTTTTGATAGCCTGTATTTTCTCAATCGACATTTTTTGCAACTTGTTTGGTAACCTTCATGCAAGCGCAGAGCACAAAGGAAAGCAATCATGTGTGTTCATTTTCCTCTAGGCTAGGCTTGTGCTCACATCTTCTCTCTATGGGTGATATTACCATTCTATCACAAACAAAGTTAAAACCGGTAGTACCATAATCTGAAACAGTTCATGATCACAGAACCCTAACTACTATAAATGGCAGTACATCAGTTCATGGTGACATCCCTAGCTACTATGAATGGAAGTTCAAAAGTATAGTCGGTCATAAATATTTTCCAGGAAAGGGGGTGCAACCTTTCTTATTATTAGATTGTGGAGGAACCTCTCTCATTCCACATTGCCATTGCTCACTCCCCCTCTTGTTCTTCCAAGCTTCATTATGAGATGCCTCAACACCATGAACAACGTGATTGTCGTCAGGAATGCCAGTCTCCTCATCCGGCACATATGTATCAAGGCCATACCCCACGATCTAGTTGTTGAGTATGCAACAAGCAAACACTAGCTTTACCTAGGTGGGGAAGGGGTGTAATAGCTTCTGATCAAGAATCTTGAACCTATTCTCAAAGCAGTGAATTCGATCTCAGTGGTGACCCTAAGACTAGAGTGTCTGAGATTGAACGGCTCCTTGGCATTCATTGGCATGTTCCTGCAAGTGAAATCGTTTAGATGGTACCTGGTTGACCTGAATGGTGAAAGAATCCTAGGGTGACAACCATATCCAGCATCTCCTAGATAGAAATTTCCATCAGGGATATTGATCCCATCATCTCTAGCATGCTATCTTGGGACGATCCTTCCCAACTAGCTAGCACGTATGTGAACTTCATGTCAAAATCACAAGTAGCAAGCACATTCTGGCTGGTGTAGTGAGTCGTTCTCATGTAAAATGCACATTGTGCTCTTGGAACTCTAGCAGTGACATGAGTATCATCGATTGCACCAATATAATCCTGATACATGAAGACAAGGATGCATTGACAAATCAGAGGAGCACAAGGCACACAAGAGAAAACTGAAGGGAATATGCCCGAGAGGCAATAATAAAGTGGTTATTATCGTATTCCTTATTTATGATAAATGTTTATTTTGCATGTTATAATTGTATTAATACGGAAACGTTAATACATGTGTGTTTAATAAACAAAAATAAAGTTCCTAGTTATGCCTCTCTTATAAACTAGCTCTTTGATTAACAACATGATCAAAGGTTTCCTGATCATGGACATTGGATGTCGTTAATAACAAGGTCACAACATTGTTGGAATGATGTGATGAACATTCATCCGAAGTATAGCATTTTGATCAAGGTCATTGTGTTTATATTTCTATAACATCATACGAAGTAATCTTAGCCCTTAGACCATGAGATCATGTCAATCACTAACACCGGAAGAGTATCTTGATAACATCAAACGTCACACCGTAACGGGGTGACTATAAAGATGGGTTCGGTGCTACAAAGGTATTATGTTGAGGCCCATGGATGAATAGTGGATTTTGTCCATCCTGATGACGGAGAGATATACTCTGGGCCCTCTCGATGATATCACATTAGTTAGCTTGCAAGCAGGTGATTTGATCACTAGAATGTTATATCACGGGAACGAGAAAAGAGTACATGTCGATAACGAGATCAAACTAGGTATGAAGATACCGATGATATAATCTCGTACATGTAATATATCGCGAGACAAAGGGATTAAGTTACATGCGTATAAGGTTCACACGATCACAGAAGTCATTGTAGAATGTGTGGGAGTCAGTATTAATCTCTAGGTCCCGCTGCTGATTATTGATCGGAGAGGGGTCTCAATCATGTCTACATTATTAAAGAACCATAGGGTGACACACTTAAGGGATACCGACAACATTTGGAGCAAATAAGATGCCAGAGAAAGAAAAGGAAAGCGCAGGAATTTATTTCACTAGACACCGGAATCGTTTCGTTTGAAATTGCTGAAATTGGTTCTACATGTGAAATTGAATACTAGCAAGGGGTTTTATGTGAATGTTTGTTAATTAAAGTAATTAAAAAATTCTTAATAAATAAATAAAAGAGTTTCATTTAAAGAGAGATTGAATTAAATTTGGTGGAAATTTAATTGGATTTGAGTGGGATTTTGAGTGGAGGAAATGGAGGGGCATTTGTGTGTGTGGGAGCTCCACTCACATGAATGGAGGAAGATGTGGGGCACCACCTTGGCCACCGTACATGGCTAGTGGGTTGCCCCCTCCTCCTATAAAAGGGAGCCCCACCTCTCACTTCTCACTCACACCTCCCCGCGAAGGATCTCTCTCCCCCTTTAGAATTTCCCCATGGTCTTGGATCAACGAGATACATGTTCCCGGTGGATTTTTCTGGAAGGATTTGTTGCTTCTGCTGCTTCGCTGGAGCGAGGGCGCGAAGGTTGTCGGGGTACCTGATGACCCACAAGTATACGGGGTGTATCGTAGTACTTTTGATAAGTAGGAGTGTCAATCCCAACGAGGAGCAGAAGGTGTTGAACAGTGGTATGGAGCAGGAAATCCCTGTGAATACTTAGCAAACGGATTTTTAGTGGTTTTCTGATAAGGCAACAAAACAAAGAGCAAGTAACAAAGATGACGAACAAACGTAGCAAGTGGACCAATCCTCGCTTATCGAAGGACAAGCCGGTGGAAATACTTATAAGGACCAAACGTTCTCGAGGACACATGGGAATTCTGTCAAGTGCTTTCGCTTCAAGTAGCTGAGTACTCTTCTCTGGTGTTGTAAGTGTTGTGTGGGTGAACCTGTGCTAACATACCGACCTTACTTGGACTAATACATACTTGTGATTAAAGCCCCTGCAAACATCCGTAACTACAGGAAATTAATTAAGATATAAATCTAACCACAGCCTTAAACTCTGAGATCCTACACTCCCACTGTGCAAAGGTGTCCTAACGGGGGTTCAGGTTTCTATCACTTCGGCAACCCCACAAATAGTAGCCAAATACACAATGCATTCCCCTAGGCCCAGAAATGGTGAAGTATCATGTAGTCGAAGTTCACATGACACCACTAGAAGAATAGCACCACAACTTAAATACTAAACCATTGAATAATAACTCAACACAGATTCACTACTAACAACATGACTTCTCCCATGTCCTCAAGAACACAACGAACTACTCACAAGACATCATATGGATCAAGATCAAAGATGATACGGTACTGTATAACAATCTGAACATAAACAATAATCCAATGGTTCCACTCACAAGCATCAACTACAATAGTAATTAACACCGGGAAGGTTTCCCCTAATGAACTAAAGCAATATCCAACACAATTGTTACAGTGGGATGGAGTGGTGATGATGGTGCTGGTGGATATGATGGTGTGGATGATGATGATGATCCCGATGAAGCCTAGCTTGATGATGGTGTTGATGGCGACGGTCTCCCCTCTCCGGGAAGGAATTCCCCCAGCAGAAATCTGTCTGCCAGAGAGATCTTTCTCTCTCGGTGTTTTCCGCCCCCAGAGGCGGCGGAAATCTATCTATGGTCGCTCTCCTAGCCTTAGGGTTCCATAGGGAAGATATAGGTGAAGGGGCAGAGTCGAGAGCCGGGCAGGTAGGCCACACCTGCCCTAAGCGTGGCCTAGGGGGACCCGCGCCTAGGGGGTGTGGGCCTCCTGCGGCCCCTCTTTTCTCCTCCTTCTGGCTTCCTCAATCTTTTGGAAAAATAATATTTTCCCATATTTTTCTGGTATTTTTCTGATCTTCGCGAAATTGCATCGAAACGCCTTCTTTTCCATCAGAATCCAGACTTCGGTAGTTCATCCTCCAAGAATCATCCAACATGCATAAACAATTGAAAAAACATAAGTAATACCTCATAATAAGATATATATCAATGCATAGAGGTAAATTATGATATAGAAAGGTGATGCAAATTGGGTGTATCAACTCCCCCAAGCTTAGACCTTCGCTTGTCCCCAAGCGAAAACTGAGCTTAGTAAACATGTCCACAGGTTTATGGAGTGAAGTGTCGATAAAATAATACGAACAAGAAGCATCACACTTACCATTGCACAACTCATAAAAGAAAGCAACTCACCATTATATAACTTAGCTTGCAACCAAGTACAGCAGTCACAATAGAGATTCATAAAGATAAATCATAATTGGAATTGGCAAACTTTGTTCTTGTAAGAGAACACCTGGCAAACAGTTTCACAAAAAGATTTTTGTAGAAGTTTCAAAACAGGAGCACTCTTTGCTCAAAAAGGTCTTTGACAAGTGAAGGCTTTAAAAGTAATACTCAATAGATAAGAGTTTTGTGCAAATAAGGAAGATAAAGAACATGATTGAATAAATCACCTTATGAATGCTTGAAACACAACAACTCAAATGCTTGCTGGAGATAGAGAGGAAATAGGTTTACTAACTCAACTTGGAAGTGGGAGAAAGGTCCCTTCTTAGAGGGAAGCAGGGATTACAAGTCATAAAGAGCTTCCAAAAGATTATGGTACTTACTAGCTTTGAGCCCTCATTGCCCCTATCATAGGCAGCTTGAGATGATTAAGGTTAAAGTGAACAACGATGGAGTATATGCTTGACGAAATATAAGTTGGCAATCTCATTCCCTTGAATATGAGGGCCACTCCTCATGCTACTCAACTTCAATCACCGGTAAGTTCTTGTCATTGTAAGTACATGCATATCATTGAGAACTGCCAACGGGGTACCCCTTGCACATGGTACATGAGCTTTCCCATAACCAAAATGATAAGGCAAGCAGATAGTGAGCATCTCAGCGATCTTTTTATTTACTATATGCATAGATTTTTATTGAGGATGCTTCATAGATAGCTCACTATGGTGATGCTGCAAGTTTCCACCATGATTAGGAATGGCTTAGGCTAGCGGCCCAGGCGTTCCTCTAACACAAAATACAAATTCCATGGACTTACAAGCTCCCTTTTTATTTCACACCGGTGACATCCACAGACAAAAGTGCACAATATCAACTGTGTGCAGAGTACAAGTGCAATGTTGAAAATGTTCCCCGTGACAGCACGGTTCTGCTAATTCCAACGTATATATGCAAGCATATACATCTTCGATGTTCACAATGGTTCAAGTCTATTAGGGGAAAGAACATAAGGTGCGCCATCAAGTTCATGAGAGCTTTACTAACTAGTTTTCACATAACAAAATACTTTTTAATTCGAAAGATAGATGAAGCTTGAGAATTTTCTTGGAATAGCAATAATGCTACTAGGTAGATATGGTGGACACAAATGGCATAAGTTTGGTTCAAAGGGATTGGAAACATGAGAAGTATGTCTTCTCAAAACAGGTTTTTGGCTAGCAAGGCTGGATAGCAAGCAAGAGAGTTGAAAGAAACAAGCAAACATACAAGTAATAAAGCCAAACATGCAATCTTCCTTGAAGACACAAAACAACTTAAATAAACAATACTAAGCTTATGAGCCAACCAGAAAGAAAATAGATGATACAAAATACCTATAAGCTTTTTCTCTTTTTCTTTCAAACCTCAAAAATTGTTGCTACTGACCAGAGCTCGGTTTGCCAAAAACCAATTTAAATTTACTTGATGATCCCAAAGTGATGCCAATACTGATCAACAAGATCCATCGTATAATAGAGATTGCAAACTAAAATAAGAAATGCAAAAAGTAAAAGATGAGACTTCTCATTAATATTCAATAAAGGCACTCACACCAAGGGATACATAGATAATCAACTAAAGGAGATATACCTCCACACGCAAACCAACCTATAAGACAACTTCTCTACCAAAGATATGAATCCACTGAAAAGGTAAAAGATGGAAGATAATGATGGTGATACCACGACACTCCCCCAAGCATGGAACAAGCCAAGGGGATGCCAAACCTGATGACGAATTACTCCTTCGGTGGTGGTGGTGTTCTTTTGATAAGCTCTTCAATAAGTTTCTTAAAATCCTCCATATCGAAGGTCAGAGTACGAATCAACTCCAAATTATGCGTAATGCAGCTCATGATCAACTCGGACCGAGGATCCTAGTCCTTGTTATTCTTTCCCCACTCTTCATCCTTAGCATGTTCCTTCTCTGCATTGTTAGAACGGGGCATATCCCAAATCAAGGGAAAGTTACCTTTGGGCACATATTGGTATTGACGCTCATATATAAGAGTATGGAAAGGTCTCTTGTTACGTGGAGAAGATGATCATGGATTATATAAACGACGTGGAGGTTTCCCTCCTATAGACATCCGTGATGTCCTCCTAAGCTTGATAGGGTCTGCCACCACTTGAATGCTTGCGACGGTAGCGCGGGTGTCCGGATGCTTGTCCTCCTCCATGTCTTCATCATCCCCAACCAAAATCTCCTCCTCCTTGGGGCCTTGAGGTTCTTCTTCCTCGGGCTTCTTGCCTTTGTCGTTGGCGGAGACCATGATGCTCTAAACTTGAGAAGATTTCCTGACAGAAACAGATCGAAACGAAAACACGACGACAACACGATGCACGAACCTCGGGGGATCCGGGGGTTATATATTATGAAGTTTCAATGCATAAGGAAGGTACTGACACGGAAACGAGGCCGAGACGAAGTTCGAGGGTGGCACACCCCCTCCAGGCGCGGCCAGGCTAGGCCCGCGCCTGGGTGGGTTTTGATGGCGCCTTCTTGATGTGTGAGAGTTTCGTTGGAAAACCCAAGAGCAAGGTGTGATGAGCACAGCAGCAAGTCTTCCCTCAGTAGAGGCCGAGGTTATCAAACCAGAAGGAGGAAGGAAACGTCTCAAAGGTGTTGCAAGCAACGTGGAAACCTGCACAACACAAACTCAAGACTTTGCCCCCAACGAATCAGTGAGGTTGTCAAGCTCACCGGTTTGCTATAACAAAGGATTAAACATATGGTGTGGAAGGTAATGGTTTGCAGCAAGTAAACAAGTAACAGTGGAAGATGTATCAATGGTAAAGATTGGACCGAGGTCCATAGTTCACTAGAGGTGCTCTCCTTAGATAATCAACATGGCATGAAGGGTAAAAAATTACAGCGGGGCAATTGACAGGAACTGATCAAGGCATAACAATGCAATTACTAGTCAGAAATATCCTAATGAGATTCGATTGGGCAATACAACAAGATACATAGACCGCCATCCAACTGCATCTATGACTAGAAGTCCACCTTCAGGTTATCATCCGAACCCCCTCTAGTATTAAGTTGCAAGCAACAAACAACTACTTTAAGCAAAGTGTGTAAGGTAAACAGTCCACATGTTCCATGAATAAGAGACCGTTGTTTTCTCCCTAGTAGCAACAGCACATCTACAACCGAAGAGATTATTGTCACTTCCCTTGGAAACTAGAGGCATGACCCCACTATCGAGCATAAATACCCCCTCTTGGAGTCACTATAAACTACTTGGCCAAGATAGCTACTAACAACGGAGAGCATGCAAGATCCCAAACAACACAGACATGATAGAATCATAAGAAAAAACCATTAATCAATCTGACATAGTAATCTCAATATCCATCGGATCCCCGCAAACACAACATGCATGATTACAAATAGATTAGATCTTGATCATGAACGGAGCTCACAAGATCTATACATGAAACCACAAGGAGGAGATACAACCATCTAGCTACTACATGGACCCATAGTCCAAGGTGGAACTACTCACGCATCATACCGGAGAGAAGGCCTCCGGTATGATCTCCCCTCCGGCAGGGTGCCGGGAAGAACTTGAGATCCCCCCGATCTAGGGACGATGGTGGCGGCGGCTACAGACGGTTTCATGGATATTTGATCGGGTGCTTAGGGTTTCTGCATCGGGGGCTTCTTATAGGCAAAGGGGGAGGCCAAGGCGGCGGCCAGGGGCCCCACACCCCTCCCAGGCGTGGGGCAGGGCCCACCCACGCCTAGGGTGGGTCTGGCCGCCCTGGCCAGCCTCTCCGCCTCCTCTCTGGACTTCTTGTTCCCCACAGAAAGTAATTGACTTTGACGTTTGTCCCGTCCAATTCCGAGAATATTTCTTTACTAACTTTTTTGAAACCAAAAACAGCAAAAAACAGGCATATGGCACTGTTGCAACTTGTTAATAGGTTATTACCAGAAAACATGTAAAAAGCACATCAAAGTGTAGACAAGTAAAGCAAAGTAGATACTAAACAAGCATGGAGCATCAAAAATTATAGATACGTTTCCGACGTATCAGGTTTGTCCACCCCGGACTCTGATTCGTCCTCTGTTCCGTCTCGTAGTCTTCCTTATGTGTTAAAAACATCAAAAATATAAAAAAATGGAGTTTCACGAACCTTCTGTTTTCACCACTTTTACCTATTCAATGACGAACTCTGCAGTTTCCTTTTCTCCTTCTCCTGAAAACTTCCTTCTTATAAAACCCTTGCACAAACTCAATGACAACATCAGTGTAAGCAAAAACAATAACCTTTAGGTACACACTTCAACTGAAAACCCATCAACACAAAAGCTTCTTTAAGAGGCAAAATGCAAATGATGGCAGAAATCTGTCAAAACAGACCAACAGTCAAAGATTGATTTTTTCGAAAACCTTCTGTTGCTCAAATCAAAAAGTGCAGAACTAATGAAAGTTGGGTAACAACCTGGAGAACAATATCAGAAAAATACAGATCCATCCGATGTACTGAGCTCCTTCACGATTTTTTACAATGCAGCACAAAAATCTGTCCCGGGACAACCACTTTTCACAACTCCTCTACTTCACAAAAGTAGTTGAACTTGACACAAAAACCAAAACAAAAACAATAAGGAGAGGTTATTACTTAGGTAATAACTTCCAAGACTCGATAAAACTCTTGGGTTATCTCCCAACAAGTACTTTTCTTTAATGCCTTTAAGTTAGGCTTGAAACTTCCAAATATGCTCACAAAGGAGATAAATATTTGAAGTGAAAGAGAGCATCAAGAAGAAAATAACCAACACATTTGAGTCTAACCCACTTCCTATGCATGGGAGTATCATGAGAAAACAAATTGTTGAAACAAAAATCCACAAGCATAGGAAGACAAAACAAATGCAACTTCAAAGCTTTCAACATAAAACGGGGAAACTTAACATCATTGAGATGCATAAAACCATGTTTCCCTCTCTCAAAATAACTTCCATTGGCACTTTGAATAAAGTTGACAATATAACTGTCACTGGAAACAACTTTATCACTAGAATAAGCATACTTATAGTCATCAAAAAGAGGTCCAAGGTCATAGACTGGATCAATAGAAGAAAGTTGTTCCATCCTGAAATCTTTATTAGGCAAGCTATTTTCACAAGGAGCTTTAGAAAATTTGGAAAAGTTAAACTCATAAGAATCTCCATCAAACTTAGTTAAAACTCTTTCCTTCTTACAATCAATAATAGCTCCACAAGTGTTAAAGAAAGGTCTACCAAAAATGATAGGACAAGTTTTGCTAGCTGCTGAATTAAGCACTAGAAAATCAGCAGGATACTTACTCTTACCACAGAGAACCTCCACATCTCTTACAATGCCAATGGGGCAAATGGTTTCCTTATTAGCAAGGTGAATAACCACGTCAATGTACTCAATCTCACAAGGACCAATCCCATGCTTAATTTCCCTATAAAGCTCATAAAGAATAGCACTAGAACTAGCACCAATATCACATAAACCATAATACCAATGATCACCAATTTTAACAGAAAGCACATGAACACTAGCTTTTCTAGCTTTACTAGGATGATAGATAATATTAGAAGCGTCTTCACAGAAGAAAATGTGCTTATCATCTATATTTCTAGTGACAGTGTCTTTCACAATAGCTACCACAAGTTCATCATTAATTTTCTCACCGGGCTCCACGGTTTTTATTGTACCTTTGTTATATGCACTAATATCATAGAATACTACTTTACCTTAGCTGGGAAAGGTAATTTATCAACATGAGGTTCAGGCATAATATGATTAGTAGTACAAACTTCAGTACTTCTAACGGGAACATGACTAACAACATCTTTATAAGGAGCATGGTACTTATTCCACTTATTCTTGGGAATTTCTATGTAAGAGGCAAAGGCCTTAAAACGGTTGGCAATACTTTGGGAATCAAGACCAAAATCATTACTAATATCACGGAAGCCATCAGTTCCCATAAAAGATTTATTGCATTCATAATCATAGTTTATACCTGACTTCCTTCCTTTGTCATTCTCCCAAGCTTCAGTGTTTTCTTGAATACGGTCTAGTAGATCCCATTTAGCTTCTTCCTTCATACGTGTGAATGATCCAGCACAAGAAGCATCTAGTAAATCTTTATCATGAAGAGAAAGCCTAGCATAAAAGTTATTGAGAATAATATTGTTAGGGAGTTCATGAATAGGACATTGAAGCATTAGTCACTTCAATATCCCCCAAGCTTGAGCTATACTCTCTCCATCAAGAGGCCAAAAGTTATATATAAGATTTCTATCCTTATGAATCTCACTGGGAGGATAAAATTTATAGTAAAAGAGAGATGCCATCTCCTCCCATTCCATGGATTGTCCATTCTTTAGCATCTTATACCATTCTTCAGCTCTCCCTTTCAAGGATATGGAGAGTAACTTATTCTTCACATGTTTAGTTGTGATACCTTCGCACTTAAACAACCCGCATAATTCATGGATAAATAGCAAGCGATCACCAGGATGGACAGTTCCATCCCCTAAATAATAATTATCCATAACACGATCAACAATACTTGTAGGTATCTAAAAAGGATCTATCTCAACAAGTGGTGGTTCCTCTACTACCCTTTCAGTGGTAGTAGTTCTCCCAAACAGAAAACCAAGTGGGTTATCCATATTGGAAACAAAGCAACAAACAGAAACAAAAACAATACTCACAGTAAAAGCTTCCTTTACCAGTTCCACTCTTCAATAGCGCTTCACTCCCCGGCAACAGCGCCAGAAAATAGTCTTGATGACCCACAAGTATAGGGGTCTATCGTAGTACATTCGATAAATAGGAGTGTCGATCCCAACGAGGAGCAGAAGGTGCTGAACAGTGGTATGGAGCAGGAAATCCCTGTGAATACTTAGCAAACGGATTTTTAGTGGTTTTCTGATAAGGCAACAAAACAAAGAGCAAGTAACAAAGGTGATGAACAAACGGAGCAAGTGGCCCAATCCTTTCTTAGCAAAGGACAAGCCGGTGGAAATACTTATAAGGACCAACGTTCTCGAGGACACATGGGAATTCTGTCAAGTGCTTTCACTTCAAATAGCTGAGTACTCTTCTCTGGTGTTGTAAGTGTTGTGTGGGTGAACCTGTGCTAACATACCGACCTTACTTGGACTAATACATACTTGTGATTAAACCCCCTCCAAACATCCGTAACTATGGGAAAGTAATTAAGATATAAATCTAACCATAGCCTTAAACTCTGAGATCCTACACTCCCTTGTGCAAAGGTGTCCTAATGGGGGTTCAGGTTTCTGTCACTCTGGTAACCCCATAATTAGTAGCCAAATACACAATGCAATCCCCTAGGCCCATAAATGGTGAAGTATCATATAGTCAACGTTCACATGACACCACTAGAAGAATAGCACCACAACTTAAATACTAAACCATTGAATAATAACTCAACACAGATTCACTACTAACAACATGACTTCTCCCATGTCCTCAAGAACACAACAAACTACTCACAAGACATCATATGGATCAGGATCAAAGATGATATGGTAATGTATAACAATCTGAACATAAACAATAATCCAATGGTTCCACTCACAAGCATCAACTACAATAGTAATTAACACCGGGAAGGTTTCCCCTAATGAACTAAAGCAATATCCAACACAATTGTTACAGTGGGATGGAGTGGTGATGATGGTGCTGGTGGAGATGATGGTGTGGATGATGATGATCCCGATGAAGCCTAGCTTGATGATGGTGTTGATGGTGATGGTCTCCCCTCTCTGGGAAGGAATTCCCCCGCAGAAATCTGTCTGCCGGAGATATCTTTCTCTCTCGGTGTTTTCCGCCCCCAGAGGCGGTGGAAATCTATCTGTGGTCGCTCTCCTAGCCTTAGGGTTCTGTAGGGAAGATATAGGCGAAGGGGCGGAGTCGGGAGCCGGGCAGGTGGGCCACACCTGCCTTAGGCGTGGCCCAGGGGGTCCCCGAGCCTAGGGGTGTGGGCCCCCTGCGGCCCCTCTTCGCTCCTCCTCCTGGCTTCCTCAATCTTCTGGAAAAATAATATTTTCCCATATTTTTCTGGTATTTTTATGATCTTCGCAAAATTGCACCAAAACGCCTTCTTTTCCATCAGAATCCAGACTCCAGCAGTTCATCCTCCAAGAATCATCCAACATGCATAAACAGATGAAAAGCCATAAGTAATACCTCATAATAAGACATATATAAATGAATATAGGTAAATTGTGATATAGAAAGGTGATGCAAATTGGGCGTATCAGTACCCGAACGTGTCTGAGATCACGGATGCACCACTGCTTTGCGGTGCTGAACTAGATGGTGTTGGACCTGCTGGACCGGATGTACTTCTTCTCGATCTTGAGATCGGCAAGCGTTCGACTACATCATCCACGAGTACAACCTCGTTAATGCTATTCGGTCTTTGAGGGTATGTATTCTATGGATGTATATCCACCTGTTGCTTGTATCTAGTAGATAGATATTGTACATAGTTGTTCCCATCGTAGGAAATTTTTCGTTTTCTATGCTGCGAACCCTTCAAAAAAGTGATGCATGTGATGTGATCCAATGACAATATAAGTGCTCACCTTTCAATTTGGCATCCACCTCCTGCTATTGCGTATCTTTGCAGGCGTTTGACCTCTAGGTGACTTGATCATCTCTTTTCTAAGCTCACCTATTGTCTCCATGCTACTTCTGAATGTGTTGTGGATTGATGGCTGTGAAACTAGCCATCTTTATCGCGTTTAAATATTATTTGAAGTCAAGAAATTGAATACTATCTCTCTAGCCTTACAACTAATGACTAATTGTTGCAAATATGTGCAAATCCTTCTCTTAATTTGTGATGTGCAAAAAATCACACTTTTATGGAAAAACGGGAGAAAAATTGAAGAATATGTCACTGTTAGCACAGCAAAGTCAACCGGGGGCGAAATGGGAGTCCCAGGAGCAATAACGAGCATCAGTATGGGTGAGGCCCGCCTGAGTCTTCCATAGGTCCAACATAACTACTTATGTGAATGGAGCAAGATCATTCGAGGAGATACAAACTATCCAGACGCCGCACAACAGATTTGCCATCCAGGTATCATCCATCACACGTCATAAGATATCCACACCACCATAGTTCATCACCTCCATCGCCAATCTCCTTCATAACCATAACCATCATCTTGTAATTGAGATCTCCTTGTGAATTAGCTACCATTATAAGAATATTTGATTTCAATCTAAGTATTCCAAGAATGATTTATATTCTTGATCTTATTATTATGATTGAGTGGTCCACACGGGTTGCGGTTTGAGGTGAAACCTCGCATCGATTATGTCCATCTAATTACATGGGAATATTGTGTAGTGATTGAATAGGATCTATGTTATCTTGTATCTTTGTCTCTACCTCAATCCAAGGACTTGTAAGTACCCAAGGTCCCGCGGATAATCAAGGTGTGAGGTGAGATGAGTAGAGAACAGCGTCTGACACGCGAAACCCTAGTAACAGAAAGGGGGAGTACAATATTCTCATAGTGATCCGCTTGGGATCTAAAACAATATCACTACTCTTAAGGATTTGGTCTACTTTACTTAATAATCGTTTTAACCCATGGTTTGGTGGTGTAAAGAGTTGGACCAAGAGACTATTGTCGCATGTGGTTTCGGGGTCTCTAGTACCTAAGAATGTCCTGCCCACAACTCTTATCACTATTAGATCATTTTATACATGAATGTGCTTAACTTTATCTTATCCCATATGAACGCATAGCTACAGGTGAATCTTCAACCCTGGCCTATCTCCATCATCGCAAACAACCCAAGATACAAATTAAACAAGAAAGAACAGTAAACGGGAAACAAAATCATTTAGCATGTCTTGTAGACATTCCTCAATTCCATTTTGCAAGTGTTTCCCAAGGTTCAATAAACCTAGGTCCTTTTTAGGGAAAAAGCTACTATACTTCATTTGTAATCTGGATTAAAGGTATCATTGATGACCCAAAACCTTTGGTTATGGCCAACCACATGAAAGAACATCACAAGTTGTTATTTGACTGAGGTGTGAATGATGTCTTCCAACAATACACTCCCCTAAACCATCTTACAAGTGCAAAGAAGCAGACTCTTTTCGTTCGGAGTTACATCATTGTAGTTGAAGATGTAGATTGGGTATCCTCTCTTGATCTCGGGTCAACATAGGAGTGTACATCAGGTGAGGAAAGGAACATGTCTAATAGCTCTCTTGTGTAGTAGCAAGATCCATGCCTAAATCACAGCTATGAGTGGAACTTTCTGATGGATACGGGCCATCATGTCAACCTAATGAGGTTGTTCTACCATGAGTTCTTCCTAGATCCATACTCCAGGCCTAGTCAAAAAAAGGGGAGAGGGATTCACGGTGGTTTATCATAGCCATGGCGATGCGCAGCCGGGGAGAGGGAGTGAGATGCACAACGACTCTCCTGACCGTGGATGAGCTGCCGAAGTAGGAGGAAGTTGCGGGTATGGTAGATCTATGTCGCAGTCGCCACCTCAATCTCGCTGCCGCCACTCTTGGTGTCGAACTAGGAGGAAGGGGATTTTGGGGAGGGAAATGCGGAGAGGTGAGCGAGGTCGGGCAGGTGAGGCCACTCTTGGTGCAAAATAGAGCCGAGAATCTTTTGTTTCCCGCCTGCACGGCTATGGCAACCGCGCGCCTAACGGCGCTCCTTTTGTAGCTCTAGGGCATGGCTCCACGGAAATGCTCGATTCGAGCGTTGTCATTGGGCATGTCTTTCGTCTGTTTTACAGATGGTGTTGTCCACAACGCAGACGCCAGGCAAACAACCAAACAACCCTTTTGGTACCGCTTCAGTCTGTTTAGAGGATATGCAGGCTACCAAACGCGCCCAAGAACTCGTGAATACTTTGGTTGACTGTTCATGGCCTGATATAGGTGCTCTTCTCGTGTGACCACACGGCGAGCCGCAATAGTAGCGCCACCTTCGATAGCATAAACAGGCTATGCTGGAGGTCACATACTCACGGTACCAGCACGGAAGGTACTGAAAATGATCTTCCAGCTTTTTCAAGCCAAGTGGCACTAAATATTTACAAAGATATCTCCCATTATTGTTTTCCCTAGCGAAATAACTAGGGTTTAGGTCTCCTCCAGCGGCGACCTTCGCCAACATGAGTTTTGGATCCTATTAAGGTGATTAGCTCGCTGATCTAATCCTTATTCCCATTCCTTCCCTCGGAGGGTGTGCTGCGATGGCTTCCCAAAAGTCTTCTGAGGAGACGATGGACGAAAGTGGATCATCTGGTGCTGGTGGGACGAAGAAGGAAGAAGTGGATGATCTGTTGGATAGGATCCATCTTCATGCGGATGAGATCGAGGATTTCGTTTGGGAAGATGAGGATGTAGAACCTGAATTTAAGGAAATGTGGTTGGTCATAGCTACGGTCCATACTACCAAGCTAGGGTTTAGTGAGAGTGATTTGTTTGTGGACATGAGATCGTCGTGAAACCCACTGCAGGAGGTAACATGGATGAGAGTGGATGATAACTTGTTCACGATCCAATTCAGTTGTCTTGCGGATTGGAATAAAGCTATGCATCAGGGTCCTTGGCTATTCAGAGATCAAGCTTTGGTAATGGAGGAATATGACGGATTTATAAACCCTAGATCGGTGAAGCTCGATAAGATAATGGTTTGGGCTCAAATCCACCAATTACCCAATAATTATCTCTAGGAGCCGATCATCAAAGGGATGTACCGTGGAATGGGGGAGGTGCAAGATGTTCAGATCAAGATTCCTTCAGGCTTTGTGGGTAGCTTTGTTCATACTAAAGTTAAATTGGATATTCATAAGAATCTCAGCAAGTTCTCATCGATTACTAAGGACAGGAAGAACGAATTCTATTAGATCAAATATGAAAAAATGCCAACGTCTGTGGAAATTGTGGCTTCATTGGTCATTAACACGAAAAATATGGGTTTGGTGAATATGATGTATCTAAACTAGAATGGGGGAATTTTATTCTTGCTGATGGAGGTAGAGGAAGAGGTCGTGGTAGGGGTCCAAGCCGAGGCCGTGGTGGTGGAGGAAGGGATGGTGGCCCATGGGGTCGTGGTAAAGGACGAGGTTTTTCTGGTTTTGATGATGATGGGGATGTGCCTACCGGGGTATACGTAGCAGGACGTTTCCGACTGGCCCAAGAACTGGCGAGTGGGCCTGCAAGACGGCGACTGGATCGAAGCCCAGCGAGGATCCAAGCGACTGGAAGCTGAAGGCCCAGGCGAGTAGATAGGCCCAGTCGGATTAGGTTAAACGAGTACCGAAGCCTTAACTGATTTGGTTGAGATATGTAAACCCTAGGGGAGGTGAGCCTATATAAACCTCCCTGCAGGGCGTGTAGAGATACGTTCCATCATACACCCAAGCGACTCGCCGCCTAGCCGCCGAGCTCGCCCATTGTACCACCTACATAATACAATCTAGCAGGAGTAGGTCTTTACCCTCCGGGGGGCCGAACCTGGGTAAAACCCTGTGTCTCCGCCCTCATCTCGCACCGCAGATGGCTGGCCGCCCTTGCCCCTCGTTCTACTACTCGCTGCCGATTGCAGCATCTGTCGTGACCGTTCCCACGACAGTGGCGCCCACCGTGGGGCCTGGCCGGTCTGGCCGGTGTTCTGCGGCGAGATCCAATCTGCCCATCAATGAGACGGTCGCCACCGGCCACATGATAGCGATCGGCGAGATGCTCCAAATCTTGCCAAGCAGCTACGTCCCGGCGGCGCGACCCGTCACGCACAGCGTGATCCTGCCGGTCGGCACGATCAGCCTCTTCGTCGGCCTCACCGACGTCATCGTCTCGGAGGACTCGGCTCGCATCCGCGAGTCGCCGCCACGCGATCGGATCTCCGATAGCCAGATCCGCACAATCCATCGCCTCGCCTCCGAGTACAACTCAGCCCACAGCGACGTGGCCGAAAACTCAGCGGCCGCAGAAGACGCGGCCCTCAATGACGACGCCGACTCGGCGACCCCGGCGTCACTCGTCGGGTCCATCACCGCGGCTTCACCCGCGGGCTCCATCACCCAGGTCTCCAACGTGGGAGACTTCGAGGACCCCTCCATCCTCGGGATCTTCGAATTCGACTCCGGGTCGGAGAACTCCGCCGACCTCCGCGACGGAACCGGTCGCCACGCCGCGACCTACATGGCGACCGGCACTGAGCCGCCGGAGGACCCCTTCTCCACCCCAATCCCTCCTAAAGCCACGGCAACGGAAGTCGAGGAACTCCGCCTGAAACTGGCAGAGGCGGTGCGCAAGGAACAAGTCGAGCGCGAAAAATTTCGCCTCGAGCAGGTGACGGCGCAGGAACTATCGCGCTACCATCAGCAGCGGATCAGGTCGCGCCTGAACCCCACTGTTCAGGGGCGCGCCCTGAACTTCGACGACGAAAACGACTCGGCCCGCGTGGCCGAGCGCGCGATCTGTGAGAACGCGCCACCAGGAGGAAGCGCCCGGCCCCCGCCAGGATCGACGGCGATGGGCACCCCACCTCCACCCAACCGCACACCTCCCAGGGACCAGCCGCGGATAGTAGTCTCCTCACGGGAGCGAGACGCAAACGGCCTCCCACTGTTCTCCACCCCGATGGACAACCTCGTGGCAGGCCGAGCAGCAGCCGACAACATCACGGCCACGGGCGATGGCGCCCTACAGATCCAGTATGTCAGGGCCCTGCTCGCAAAGGCCGTCGAGCAGCAAAATGCAGGCGCCGACTCGCAGGGTCGAGTATACTCGCGTTCTTCGGGAAGCAGAGCGGCCTCAAGCGGCCGCCCAATGGCAGCAAACACCCTCAACTGCCCGCCACCGGAGCCACTGCAGCTCCAACACCGACCCGCGAATGCGGCACTCTCCACCAACGACCCCAGGCCAGCGACCAACTTCGTCGCCGCCAACGGTCAACCCATCGACGCCCGCACCCACCTCATCAACAACCAAAGCTGGCACGCACGCCAGCCCGACGACCTGCGACACACCCTAACCAATCGCCGCGACGGCGAGCCCATGGGGTCGCTCAGTCGACTCGGCCCCAAGTGCTTCGGACCAATGATCCGAGGCGAGAAGTACCCACCAAACTTCAAGGCGCCAAAGGAGATAGAAAAGTATGACCCCGCCGTCTGGCTCGATACATACCTCATGGCGATGGGGATCGCAGGTCACACCGACCTGCTAGCCGCCCGTTACCTCCCCCTGATGATGGAGGGGACGTGCAGGCAGTGGATCAACACCCTCCCCCAGGATAGTATCGAATCCTGGGAGGAGATGCGCGACGCCTTCGTCAGGCACTTCGAGTGCTCCTACAACCGCGCCACCACCATCGAGGACCTGGAGCGATGCGTCCAGGGACCCCATGAGTCGACCCGCAACTGGGTCCAACGGTGGCAAGAACTCTGGTACAATGCGGTCGGCATCCACCCGGACACCACGATCCATTGCTTCAAGACCTCGTGCTGCTACGAGCCCCTGGTCGCCAAGCTCAAGCGACACTCTCGCACACTCGACAACATCCCGGACCTACTCGAGATCGCCAAACGGTACGCGGAGGAAGATCCAAACCAGGAAACTGACGACGAGTCAGGAGGTCAACGCCGCACGAGCGGCAACGACAGCAGACGACGGTCCGACCTACGCTACAGCAACACTCGCCTCACCGGCAAGCGCCGCAGTGACGGGCGAGTCGACTTCGTCGCCAACGCCGGGCACGCACAATGCGAGCCCAAGAGCTTCCGCGCGACGGAGGACAACGCCGCGACGGCGGCAACTACAAGGCCAAGCCAAGGTTCGACCCCGCGGCCCTCCTTAACCAACCGTGTGCGTTTCATAGTAGGGAAGGGAAGCCCACAACGCACACAACCGCCGACTGCCACACCCTCAGGGAGATCGAGAAGGCACGGCGAGCACGGGAGGACCCCGACAACGACCCGCCAAACGGCGGAAAATTCGGCAAAGTGGCCGGCTCGCTCCATACCTTCACAGGCTTCAACACGAAGCGCGAGAAGAAGGTCATCGCCCGCGCCATCGCCGTCAACGCGGTGGCTCAGGCGGACGTTCCCCAGTTCCTCAACTGGTCGGAGCAGCCCATCACCTGGAGCCGCCAAGACCACTCGCCACGCATAGAGTACCCAGGTCGAGTCGCCCTGGTGGTCAAGCCTAAGGTCGGCGACTACTGGCTCCCCAAGACATTGATGGACGGCGGCAGCTCCATCAACATCCTGTACCTGGACACCTTCAGGCCGCTGCTGCTCCCACATTCGATGATCGAGACGACCCACATCACGTTCCATGGCATCGTCCCCGGTCGGAAGGCGTACCCGATCGGCAAGGTCACGCTTCCAGTCACCTTCGGCACACCAGCAAACTTCCGCATCGAGCGAATCGTCTTCGAGCTGGTGCCCTTCGACAGCCCCTACCACTGCGTCCTGGGGCGCCGGGCGTTCGCCAAGTTCATGGCAGCGCCCCACTACGCGTACAACGCGATGAAGCTCCCCGGGCCATGCGGCGTCATCACCATCAACGGCGACCCCGACATGGCCGCCGAGTGCGAGGCCAAAGGAGCCGAACTCGCTGACGCCGTCATCGCGGTGGAGACCAACCACGCCGATGAGCTCGCCAAGTACGCGAGCAGGGTCAACAACGACGACCCCACCATACTCAAGAAGCCCAACTCGGAGGGCACAAACACCTCAACCTTCGAGGCGACGACGCACACCCGCACCATCGAGCTGGTCCCAGGCGACTCCAGCCAGACGGTGACGATCGGGACGGGCATGAGCCCAGCATAGGAAGGCGCGCTCATCGAGTTCCTCCGTGAGAACAGGGACATCTTCGCATGGAAGCCCTCTGACATGCCTGGTGTCCCTAGGGAGCTCGCTGAGCACAAGCTAAACGCCGACCCCAAAGTGCGACCCGTCAAACAGTCGCTGCGGCCCTTCAATGAAGAGCACCGCCGAGCAATCGCCGAGGAGGTGCAGCGTCTACTCGCTGCAGGATTCATCCGGCCAATCAAATATTCCAAGTGGCTGGCAAACCCAGTCCTGGTCGAGAATAAGAACGGGACCTGGAGGATGTGTATCGACTACACAAACTTGAACATCGCCTGCCCAAAGGAGCAGTTCGTCCTCCCGCGGATCGACCAAATAATCAATTCCACCGCGGGCTCGGAGTCGCTATGTTTCCTCGATGCCTACTCCGAGTACAACCAGATCAAAATGGCAGTCGAGGACGAGGAGAAGACGGCGTTCATCACGCCATTCGGAGCCTTCTGCTACACCGCCATGACCTTCGGTCTCAAGAACGCCGGGGCGACCTACCAGCGGTGCATGCAAGAGTGCCTCGCGAGCCAAATTGGCCGCAACATCCACGTCTACATCGACGACGTGGTCGTAAAGTCCGCTCGCCAGGGTGACCTACTCGCCGACCTGGCGGAAACATTCGCCAACTTGCGAAAATACAAGATAAAGCTTAACCCAGGCAAATGCACCTTCGGTGTACCAGCAGGACAACTACTGGGGTACGTCGTCTCCAAGCGAGGGATCGAGGCGAACCCCACGAAAATCGACACGATCGCCCGGCTTGGCTAACCCGAGTGCCTGCACGACGTCCAGAAACTGGTCGGGCGAGTAGCGGCTCTCAGTCGCTTCATCCCCCGCCTGGGCGAAAAGGCGCTGCCCCTATACCGCCTGATGCGCAAGATGTTGGAGATATGCCCAAGAGGCAATAATAAAGTGGTTATTATCATATCTTCATACTTATGATAAATGTTTACATACCATGCTATAATTGTATTAAACGGAAACATTAATACTTGTGTGATTTGTAAACATAAAAGAGTCCCTAGTAAAGCCTCTTGTTAAACTAGCTTGTTGGTTAATATATGATTATGGTTTCCTGATCATGAACATAGAGATGTTATTAACAACATGGTCATATCATTCGGAAAGTATTGGTTGAGACACATGGATCAAGAGTGGGATTTGTCCATCCATATGACGGATAGATATACTCTGGGCCCTCTCGGTGGAATGTCATCCAATTAGCTTGCAAGCATGTGACTGGCTCACAAGGGATCACATACCACGGGAACGAGAAAAGAGTACTTATCGGTAACGAGGTTGAACTAGGTATGCAGAGATACCGACGATCAAAACCTCGGATAAGTAAAATATCGTGAGACAAAGGGAAATTGGTATTGTATGTAAGTGGTTCATTCGATCGCAAAGTAATCGTAGAAATATGTGGGAGCCATATGAATTTCCAGATTCCTCTATTGGTTATTGATCGGAGAAGTGTCTCGATCATGTTCGCATAATTCACGAACCGTAGGGAGACACACTTAAGGATTCGATGTTGTTGAGTAGTTATGGAATGATGAGTAAGAGACCGAATGTTGTTCGGAGTCTCGGATGGGATCCGGGATATGACGAGGAGATCCGGAATGGTCCGGAGAATAAGATTCATATAAGGAAAGTCCTGTATCGGAGTTGGGGAATGATTCCGGAGTTTTCATCGGGAATGTTCTAGAAGGTTCCGGAATGTCCGGCACTCCGGAGGGGAAGGGGTACATGAATGTGTCATTACAAGTTGGAATGATTGCATCATGTACTAGGTGTCATCGCTGTCCAAAATAAAGGGTTTATTCAAATCCTAGTTTGAAAAGTCAAACGGCTAGTTTGAAAAGTCAAACGGCAGTTTTTGGAAAGAGGAGGAGAGGTGGAAACCGAGTTGGGGAGGAGTTCCCTCCTCCAACCGGTGGCCCACCTCCAAGACGAGTTGGGGAGGGACTCCCCTCCCCTTGGCCGCACCTCCCACCTATAAAGGGAGGGGCAGGGCTGCCCCTCCTAGCACACAAGTTGCCTCCCTCTAAACCTAAACCCTAGCCACAGCCTAGGGATTTCTCCCAAGCCGCCGAGTTGGGGCCTCTAATTGCCCTAGCCGCTGGTTTAGCCCCTTCTAATTGGTGTGTCTAAACCCTAGATCACCAAGGCTCTCTCATATACTCGCTCCGTCTTAAGGCGAAGCCCTGCGAGATCTCCCCTCTACTTCCGGTACCACACCGTCGTGCTGCCGGAATCACGAGGAGAGTGCTACAACCTCCGCTGCCTGCTGGAACAAGGGAGAGGAAGGTCTTCATCGAGTACCGAATGTGTGACCGACTGCGGAAGCGCTGCCGGAACGCAGCGCCGGAAGGATCGTCTGCGCGATATTGAGATCGGGAGTGTACGACTACATCATCCACGAGAATCTGCTCTCGTTAACCGCTTTGGATCTTCGAGGGTTAGTACTCTATTGACTCGTTGCTACAATGTAGTAGATAGATCTTGGCTTGATCATAGATTAGATCTTGATTGTGTGTTCATGCGGTAGAAATTTTTTGTTTTCCATGCTACGAACCCCTACACAAGAACCCCACCTTCCAGTGGGACAAGGAGGCGGACGACACGCTCCGCGACCTCAAGAAGGTGCTACTCGCCGCACCGCTACTCGCCGCCCCCGCCGACAAAGAACCCATGCTGGTTTACGTCGCGGCTTCCAAGCGCGTCGTCAGCGCCGTCAGCGCCGTCGAGCGACCGGAGGAAGGAAAGGAGCGCCCAGTACAGCGACCGGTGTACTACATCAGCGAGGTCCTCACCGAGTCGTGCCAGCGGTACCCGCAGTACCAAAATCTGGTATACGCGGTCTTCAGAGCTCAGCGGCGCCTGCCGCACTACTTCCAGGAGCACCCGATCACGGTCGTCTCCTCAGCACCACTTCAAGACATCATCCGCAACCGCGAGGCGACCGGGCGGGTCGCCAAGTGGGCCGTCGAGATCGGCGTCCACAACATCAAATACGAGCCACGAAAAGCCATCAAGTCGCAGGCCCTAGCGGACTTCATCGCCGACTGGGAAGAGGCCCAGCAGCCAGAGAAGCTGCCATACCTCCATTACTGGAGCCTGCACTTCGACGGCTCCAAGAACGCGGACAGCGCAGGCGCAGGGATCGTGCTAACTTCACCGAAGGGCGACAAGCTCCGCTACATCCTCTTCCTCGACTTCACACCCTGCACCAACAACATGGCCGAGTACGAGGCCTTACTCCACGGCATGCGAGCTGCCAAGGAGATGAATGTCAACCGCCTACGCTGCTACGGAGACTCCGACCTCGTCGCAGGGCAAGTCGCTGGCACCTGCGACGCCGTCTCCCCCACCATGGCGGCGTACCGCCAAGAAGTGGACAAGCTGGGCGGACACTTCACAGGCTACTCCGTCGAGTGGATCGACAGGCGGAAGAACGAGGAGGCCGACGCCCTCTCTCGCATTGGGTCGGCTCGACTCGCACCACCCGTCGGCGTCTTCCTCGACACAATAACCAAGCCATCAGTCTCTCCCCCGAGGGAGATCGACATCGGAGTCCCGTTACAGCCGGAGGCAGCCCTGGTCGCACTCGTCACCGAGCCAAACGACTGGACCAAGCCCTACATCGCCTACCTTGAGGCCGGCACCTTGCCGGCAGACGAGACGGACGCTCGGATGATCGCCCTCCGATGCAAGTCCTACACCATCATCGACGGCGAGCTCCACAAGCACAGCGTCACCGGCGTGTTCCAACGCTGCGTCCAACCCGCCGAAGGACGCAAGATCCTCCACGATATCCACTCCGGTGACTGCGGCCACCACGCCGGCGCCCGCTCTCTGGTCGCCAAGGCTATGCGGCATGGCTTTTACTGGCCCACCGCACACGCCGATGCTGTCGACATTGTCCAGCGGTGCGTCGGGTGCCAGAAGTACGCCAACCAGACGCACGTGCCGAGCTCAGCGCTCAAAACAATCCCCATCACCTGGCCATTCGCCGTGTGGGGCATGGACATGGTAGGCCCCTTCAAAAAGGCTCCCTCCGGCTGCACCCACCTCCTGGTCGCGGTCGACAAATTCACAAAGTGGGTGGAGGCCAAGCCAGTTCGGAAATGCGACGGGAAGACCGCCACTAAATTCCTACGCGAGCTCATATATCGCTACGGGTTCCCAAACAGCATCATCACGGACAATGGCACCAACTTCGCCAAAGGAGCCATGGCCGAATTCTACGAAGAGCACCACATCCGGCTCGACCTCGCGTCGGTCACCCACCCGGAATCCAACGGCCAGGCGGAACGGGCCAACCAAAGCATCCTCCACGGCCTGAAGCCGCGACTCCAAGTACCACTCGAGCGCACCGCCGGGTGCTGGGTCGAGGAGCTGTCCTCTGTCATCTGGGGGATCCGCACCTCGGTCAACAGGTCGACAGGATTCACCCCCTTCTTCATGGTATACGGCGCCGAGGCAGTCATGCCCACCGACCTCGAGCACGACTCGCCACGGGTCGTCCACTACACGGAGGCTGCAAACGAACTCGCCCGCCAAGACGGAGTCGATCAACTTGACGAGGCACGTGACCTCGCTCGGTCATGCACCACCATCTACCAGCAGGGACTCCGCCGCTACCACAGTCGGCGGGTGAAAACTCGCACCTTCCAAGAAGGCGACCTGGTGTTGCGCCTCATCCAGGACAAGAAGGGCATGCACAAGCTCTCCCCTCCGTGGGAAGGACCATTCGCCATCGGGCGAGTACTCGGCAACGACGCCTACTACCTCATCGACGTCCACGGGGACGGCAAACTCGACGTCAAGCGACCATGGAATGTAAACCTCCTACGGAAGTTCTACCCCTAGAACCCCAAATATGTACTCTCCAGTCGCTATGAAATAAAAAGAATCGGTTACCGCAAAATGCGTCTACTCTCCGTGTCTTGTGCCACTCGCACTCGTACTAACAGCGTCAAGCTAACCACAGAAGTCAACCTTTGGTCAAGCGATCGGCACGGCTAAGTAGTGCGATGCAAACCACTGGGTCACCTCAGGTTTTACATCGTCCACGAAAAACGCCTACCCGAAGCCCCATCGGAGTCGCCTAGCCCGACTGGCTCTACGAGCCAAGACAACTGCCCTCGCTTCTCACAGCGACCACGATCCTCCACATCCTCGACATAGCGACTCGAACGGCCACGTACCACGCTCGGGGACTGATGACCAGTTCAGCGCGAGCGGCTCGGGAAAACGCCAAGTATGAGAGCATGCCCAGGACTCGACACGCGACTGACCCCACGGGCCAGGCAGGAGTAATGCGCCCAAACTAACGCGCCAAGCCCTTACCCACCCTCGAGTCGCGCCTAGAACAACCAAGTACCACGCTCGGGGACTCGGCCACCCGACCTCGTTCACGCAAGGGAAAACGGCGAAGTACAGAGCGCTCAAGGGAGTCGCCTAGCGACTGGCTCTTCGAGTCTGGGCGAGTTGACGACAATAACAAAACATTCAAAAACAACAAACATATCACACACGATGTAAACCCCACAAAAGGGCGGACGCGCTCGGGGACTCGTTCAAACCACAATCACAAAACACATGACAAATTCCAACACAGACATGATGTCTCATTCAATAGCATGTCGCATTGTCTCACATTACAAAATATGCCCATAACGGCAGACCTGCTACTAACGCCTTAGGGCAAACTACCCTATTCTGCAGGCTTCGACGACGACTCGCCAGCACCCCGGCGATTGCGGATGAACGACGTGTATGGGTTTGACGGGTACGTCGTCAGCTCACCCGCCATCGCCGCGTGGAAGGGCTTCTCGACCTTGAAATCCCGGTGCGGCGGCTCGGGGTCGTTGGGCGCGACGACCGTCTCCTGGTACGGAAGGAGGTCGCCCATTTCCCAGACCCGCTCAGAGTACATCGCGGCGTGGTCCGTCAATTTGAGCACCTCGGAAAGCTCCACCGTGCCAGTCGACGAAGGGTAGCCACTCGTCACGTCGTCGAGGTCGAAGTCCTCTGGAAAGTGAGCAAGTCCAAGGCTTAGCGCCATCACTGCTCCGCGCCGAAACGCCGACCGCGTCATGAATTCAACGACCGAGGGCGCCTTCTCCAAGTACTTCCACACCTCGACGAGGTCACTGGGAATTACCTCCGTGGGTGATATCTCTTGGAGGTAGGCTCGGATGCATGTCGCCGACAAAGTCGCCGAGTCGACGAGCGTGGCCACACACTGCCGCGCGTCAAACGAGCTCGCCTCTTCCGCGCTATCAATGATGCGACCTGCGAATAGAAGACAACAATGAGTACGTCGGGTATCACAACAGAACACATGTTATTGGCAGAGGCAGATACACTTACCAATCAACGGGCGGGAGAGATCCGTGATGAAGCATTGAAGCGAAGTATAGTCGTCCTGGATCCCAGCAACAAGGGCGTCGAAATCTTTGCGATCCTCTACGGTGGCGGTAATAGCGTCCTTGGCTCGCCCATCCGCCGAGTTCGCTTCCTCCTTCGCCTCCTTCAGCTCGCGCTCGAGTTCGGCGATCCGCTTCTCAGCCGAGCTCAGTGCCGATTGCGCCGCCGCCAACTCACCCGCGGGGATAAGTCCCTGGCGGGCCTCTTCGGCCTTCGCGGCAACTGCCTCAAGTCCCTTATTCGCCTCTTGGACGACAGCCAGTTCCTTCTCCGCACGGTGTTTCGCTGCCAATCGGTCAGCTGACTCACGTTGCAGACCCTGCACACAATTCAAACAGTTAACCAAAGCGAAATCCTAAGTGCCCTCCCGCTGAAATTCAGCGAGTGCGCACTCGGGGACTGGCAATCAAGAAATCCTAAGTGCCCACTCGCTGAAATTCAGCGAGTGCGCACTCGGGGACTGGCATTCAAGAAATCCTAAACGCCCACCCGCTGAAATTCAGCGAGTGCACACTCGGGGACTGGATGCGAAAAATAATAACAAGACACTAGAAGAATCAGACCGCTGCAAAACACCGACCTGATCCTCGGGGACTGGACATACCTGGATGGCTGCGCCAAGCATGCCATGGAGTTGTATCGCGTCCACGGACGTGAGGAGAGCTGGCGTGTACCCACGACGCTGGTCGACTTCCGCATCGGCGACCCCAGGTGCACGGCTCGAGGGCGAAGTTCCACTCGCCGTGGCCGCTTTGGCCATGAAGCGCGGGAATGTCGCGATGGAGGCACCCGCACCAAAGGAGGTCGGCTCGGCCGCTCCAGGCGAGGGAGCGCCCTCCTTCGTGGATGCGGCCGCCTCTGTTACGGGCTCAGTCGGTGCGACCGCCATGTCGTCAGAAATCGTGACGATGTCATCGCCCTTGGCCTTCTTGCCGCCATCCGTAGGGACGACGACCTCGTCCGCCTTCCTCTTACGGGAAGGATCCTCCTCGCCGACGACGGGTGTCACCTTAGCCACGGTCGGGTGGCCCAACCTCTTCACTCCGGTCCTGTACATCAATCATGTAAGCAAGATAATTCAAGCTGCTATGGAAGACAAAGGGAGGTGAGTATACTCACTTGGCGACTGGAATGAAGCGTAGCCCCGTGCGGAGGCCGGCCGGCTTCTCCAGTTCAGGGCCCAGTCGGCGGCTGAGCCCCATCTCCAGGACGTCGCGTTCCCAAGACACGGATGGCTTCTTCATCGTCGAGGCTGCAACCGGAGCCTCTGGGACATCTTCAGTAGGAGCTTCCCTGCGAGGCGAAGCCGCCGCAGTCGGAACATCCCCCAACCCAGAAACTGGGGCAAATGGCGGAGGCATCGAAGCCAGTGGCACCTCGACAACGGCCGTGTCCAGCACGGTTGCTGTCGGTGGCGCTTCGTCCTTGGCCAGGCTGGGGGCGTCGGAGCTACTCGCCGAGCGCGGTGGCGAGGCCGGCTTCGTCTTCCTCTTTGGAGGGGCCTTCGCTTCCTTCTCCTTCTTTGTCTTCTTCGATGGAGTAGCCTGGCGGCGCGAGGTGGTCTCCGGAAGTTCTTCGTCGTCGTCATGACGCTCGAGGCTTTTGCTCGCCTCAAGCTCACGTTGACGCTGCCCGCGGGTCTTGCGGACCAGTGGGGCGACCTCCTCCTCGGACTCGTCGTCGCTGTCACTCTCATCGCTCCTGGCGTCGCCCTTGGCGGGAGGCGACTCGCCCATGTCCTGGACGGACGAGCTCGAATTCTCGTCGTCCGAAGGCGGGAGCCATCCTTCCACCACTTGGAATAACTCCAATAAACGCAAGATGAAATTAGAATGACCGCGACTGCAAAAACTGCGACTGCGAATGAAGCGAGGTGATTACCGTTGGGGCTGGACACTTTGCAGTGTAGGGGGCGACCCCAGCCTGTGTGTCCAGGTACACCGCCTGGGTGATCTTCTTCAGTGCTGCGGTGTAGTCCTCGAGCTTCCACTCGGCGAGGAAGGACTTCGTCGAGTCCTCCCGGCCGGTGTACTGGTACATGTAGTGCTCGCGCCGAGCCAGCGGGACGAGCCGCCGCCCGAGCCAGCAGTTGTACAATTTTATCGTCTGGAGGCCCTTCTTGTTCAGACCGCGGATGGTCTGAAGCATCTCGTCCACAACCATCCGCTGGTCGCTGGGAAGCTTGCCGGCTTGAAGACGGCGCGGTTCGGACCGGTCGGCGGAGTACCGTGGGATCGCCGTCTCGCCCTCCGGGGTCGCCTCGGCAACATAGAACCAAGATTTTTTCCAGTCGCTTGCCGCCTTGGCGGGCAGCATCAAGTCGAAGAACGAGGCCTTCGACTTCAGCTGGAAAGTTAGGCCGCCCGCGGCAAGCATTGGGCCGCCCGCCTCTTCGCGGCTGATCCGTCCGTGGAACAGATCTTGCCATAGAGGGAAGTAGGGCCGGCAGCCCAAGTAGCACTCGCAGAACGCCATGAAGATGGCGAGCTGCTCGATGCTGTGGGGACCCAGATCCGATGGTTAGATCCCGTAGTAGGCGCAGAAGTGCTGGAAGAACAGGGACGTGGGGAATCCTAGCCCCCGTTCTAGATGACTGGTGAAGCAGATGAATTCCCTCTCGCGCGGGCTTAGGGTCACCTCTCCGACCGCGGGGATGCGCCAGCAGCCAGCTCGCAGGATCCCGGCCTCCTCAAAGGAAGCCAGTTGCGCCCTCGTGCACTTAGATCTACCCCAAGGTTCGGTGGAGAGGGCCATGGCAGAAGGATTTGTGGGGGGTCGGAGGATTTCTGGTCGGCTGGATCGCGATGCGAAGGGAGGTGAAAGTGCACGCAATCGGAGAGAATGGCGAGAAGATGGTTCTCTGATCGCCTGCCATTCCCCTT
This sequence comes from Avena sativa, assembly GCA_916181665.1. NCBI lineage: Eukaryota > Viridiplantae > Streptophyta > Magnoliopsida > Poales > Poaceae > Avena > Avena sativa. The sequence continues at coordinate 320,026,866 of OV702279.1, forward strand.
ATATAGCGGTTGTTACCCGCCAAATCAGGGAACCGTTACCACGCGATGATTACGCCAAAAGTTACCGTTGGATTACCCCAACGGCTAGTTTGACCACGTTAACGGTCCAACTTCAGCCACTCGGCTCGCCGACCCGATCACTATGGCAGTGTTTCGCCGACTCGACTCGCCAAAAGCTGCGACCCGGATGACTAGTTTTATCCTTTATACAGGAGCCCACCGACGATTCGACTGGATGTCTACTCTGAAGCCGTATACTCCGACTGCCAGCAGCCACCAACGCCTAATCGACGACGGCCTCGGGGACTACTGATGGGGATGTGCCTACCGGGGTATACCCAGCAGGACGTTTCCGACTGGCCCAAGAACTGGCGAGTGGGCCTGCAAGACGGCGACTGGATCGAATCCCAGCGAGGATCCAAGCGACTGGAAGCTGAAGGCCCAGGCGAGTAGATAGGCCCAGTCGGATTAGGTTAAATGAGTACCGAAGCCTTAACTGATTTGGTTGAGATATGTAAACCCTAGGGGAGGTGAGCCTATATAAACCTCCCTGCAGGGCGTGTAGAGATACGTTCCATCATACACCCAAGCGACTCGCCGCCTAGCCGTCGAGCTCGCCCATTGTACCACCTCCATAATACAATCTAGCAGGAGTAGGTCTTTACCCTCTGGGGGGCCGAACCTGGGTAAAACCCTGTGTCTCCGCCCTCATCTCGCACCGCAGATGGCTGGCCGCCCTTGCCCCTCGTTCTACTACTCGCTGCCGATTGCAGCATCTGCCGTGACCGTTCCCACGACAGATGAAGATGTTGACCCCGTAGGGGAGACTGAGCGTTCTAATTCCGAGATGATTATTGATGGGTGATGATTGCATATTTGCATCATGTTTTAGATTATTATTTTTCATTGTAGTAGTAGGATCTTGGTATTTTACGGTGTTCGCACACACTTCTATGTTTATTTTCACCAGGATCAGATCAGATGATGGATCCAATGGACACAATTCTTGGAGCAGTTGTACTGGAGCGAAAAGGAGTAAAAAACAACGTAAATCGCTTACTTGGTAAATACTAATAATACCAGAAGAAAACCCGACGCGAGCAAAGGAGGAAGAAGGGTTGATGACCAACTATACGGGCTGCCGCCATATAGTTCGGGCCGTATAGTTAGCGCCGCCTCCGCATCCTCAAATAGTTTCACCTCATGCAAATGGTTTGGAGAGACGACATACAGAACACCCAGAAATCACCGAAACCTCACCTCCGAAAGGCATCTGGAGGGGGAACTTTCCCTAGGGATCCATCTTCGCCCTAAGCAGATCTAGGAGGCCAAGGCATCGATCTCCATCTTCATCAACCACTACATATTCATCACCGCCATCACTTCCATCCATCCCATCTATATATTGTTGTAATTCTTGCACTAGTTGTGTATTTATACAAGTACTATTCATCGATAATTGTTTCCATTACCATTGCCATGATGTTGTTTGCCTCCATGTCTGAGTAGATCATTAGTTCTTGGGGAGATGGAGAAACCCTAGCATGAGATTTAAATAAGAAAAATTTATTATGATATTCATCGATGTGACCATCTGTTAGATTGTCTTCATCTTGATGTTGGGAGAAGTTGACCTCTCAATATTTGCCTCTTGTGGGTACTTGATGGATGTAACTACTTGTTGGTAGACGGAGGGATGTTAGCACTTACAGTGACTATAAAGTTGTTGGCACACCATACGTATCAACTTGGGAATCGAGGAAACTCACAAAACACTATCCATGCCATGGGATACATCCTCCGGGATTATGTCCCTTAATAGCGCAATAATTCAATTGATGTTGATTGTTGTCTGATGTGGTTATGAGGATGATTTGAGCAGTGGTTGCTGCCTCTTTGTACAAATATGGAGTTCCTCCCACACATACATAGTTGAGAATATTCATGATAATAATCTTTACCTTAGCCCTTTATAATGCTAGTGGTGTATCCGCTAATCCCCGAGAATGCTTTTTCCCACTAAAGTTTCAAATCTCTTTTACATACGTGATACTTATTTTTTGTATCCTGCTTTGCATTGCTCTCTTATACCAAAAACCCCAAAACATATTTTTACGCAATACTCGCATTTTATCTTGTCGCTTAGAACTTTATTTAGCACTTCTATTTTTCAGTATTTATTTCAAAAATTCCTAGACTTCAGACTCCTGCTCCCTGTGGGATCGATATCTTTATTTCGAAATTAGTAATAACCGATATGTGCACTTGCAGTCATCAACTATTTTCTGGCGCTGTTGCCGGGGAGATAAGCGATGTAGGTCTTTTATTTTTGCTTCTTTACTTTAGTTTTGTTAAGTTTTGAATTACAGGTGTCCACCAACATGATGGAGTTCGAGCATATGACTAGTGCTAACCCACTCAACCACTTTGGGAAGCCCTATGATATTTATAAAAGAGACAACTCCAACGAGAAGACAAGGGGGTTTGAAATAAATCATATACTACTTGGTATTTTACACAAAGAGCAATTTACTTGAGATGAAGAAGATGATAATATTGCATGTTTCAAATATATATATATGTGGCACGTTCCAATTTACGGGGTATACCATCGATGAGGTAAGGGTTAAACTTTTTAGTCAAACTTTGACAAGTACATCTCTCTCATGGTATAGATCCCTACCCTCAGAAGCCACTACTAATTGGGATAATCTAGCTTGCGAATTTCTGTCCAATTATTATCCGTTATCAAAATATTTTGGAATCAGGCATCTTATAATGACTTGGAGGAACCGTCCCAATGAAGGACTAGTAAGAGCTTATATAAGATTTAAATATTTACTTAGTCAATGTCATCACCATGATTTGCCTGAATGGTATTTATTGCATATCTTTTATGGTGGTTTAATTGAACCTACTAAAATTGAACTAGACTCTTGCGCGAGAGGAGATTTTATGGATTTACCTATAACTAAAGTTTGGGATTTACTTAATAGAATTCGCGACCATAGAGTTTCTAGGAATTTTGGTCTAGGAAGTGAAGGAGGCACAGAAATAGATCATGACTATAATAAAAAGGTCCATGTTAATGAATTATATAAAGAGCTTTATTTAGAATCAGATCTTGTGTTGAAAGTTGCTAAAGCTTTTACAGAACACATCAAAGCTCCAAAAGAGGGTTCGGCCAAGTATGATCCACCACCCGAACCTGAGAAGAAAAAAGAAGTTAAAGCAACATTGGCCTCCCAAGAACCAATGTATGAGATACCTTTCCCTAAAACTACATAGAAGCATATTTTGGAATATGAATAGGTCAAGGCAGTACAGGAGGAGAAAGAAGAGGAAAGTGTGCCAATAATTGAAGAACATCTGGAAGAAACTAAAGATGAAAAGGTAACTCATGACCCATAAGTGTAGGGGATCGCAATAGTCTTTGTGGGTAGTATTACCCAATTTATTGATTCGACACAAGGGGAGCCAAAGAATACTTGCAAGCCTTAACAACTGAGTTTTCAGTTCAGCTGCACGTGTAAATAGTTCTTTCTCATAGAAGTTTATCAGTATCAACAGTTTGGTAGTAGCAACAGCAACAGTAGAACAAGATCAATAGTAACAATAATGGTAACAGTGGGATTCGAGTGCGGTAGGCATAGGGATGGATGGACGGGCGTTGCATGGACGAGTCTAAACATGTAACTTCAAGATCTAGGGCATTGCAGATAAATAATAATAAGCATCAAAGTACTAAACAATCCTAGGCATGTGCTCCAAATATAGTCATACGTGCTCGCAATGAGAACTTGCACAACATCTTCTGTCCAGCTAGCCCGTGGCAGCGGGGCCTCTAGGGAACTACTGACAATTAAGGTGCTCCTTTTAATAGAGCACTGGAGCAAAGCATTAACACTGTGAATACATGTGATTCTCACACCACAGCCATCCCCTCCGGTTGTCCCAATTATTATCACTTTGGGGCCTTTGGATCCGGACAATGATATGTGTACACAACTAGTATATAAGATCACAAACAATACTATCATAATGATTCAATAATAAGTTCAGATCTGAGATCATGGCACTCGGGCTCTAGTGACAAGCATTAAGCACAACAAGTTGCAACAAAGTCAAATAGCACTAATGGAGATACTAGGCACTATGCCCTAACAGATCTTATTCAAATACATGATAGAACTCATCCAATCCCTACCATCCCCAAGCCTACAGCGGAGGATAACTGTGGCATCCCGCAAAACCACTACTAGAAAATCGCGTTGAATTTGTGCATTGCATCTCATCATCATGCATTGGTTGCATAAAACTATTTTCGCAAAGCCCGTTTTGTTCTCTAACACGCCCCATCTTTATTCAAAACCAAAACCCCGGGCCTCCGGAATATTTTGTTTGTCAGCTATTGGTTTGCAAACGGTGCTTTTAGAATAAATAAAATATTATATTATTTTAGTGGGGCAGTCGAACGGGCCGGATAGACCCGAACGACCACCCCAGAAAATACAAACGGCCCACCCCATTAATCCTATAGCTACCAACTAACCTACCCAGCCCTCCCCTCCACCTCACCCTGGCCAATCGCCATCCGCCACCTCACCTCACCCTTTCCCCCTAGCCTATCCCGGGCTGCCACTTGTCCAACCCCCTCACCCCACTCCCTCACACTCACCATGCCTCCACCACACAACACCACACACGACGCACACACGCACGCAGCCACTCTCCCCACACCGGATCCCCACCTCCCTGCTGGCCCACACTGGCCCCACCACGCGCCCCCGCAGACACACGCCCCGCTCCCTCTTCTTTCTCCCTCCTCTCCCCGCGCCAACACCAACCTCCCCCAGCAGCGCCGCTCCCCTCCGCAGCCGGCCTGCGCGCGCCGCCTCGGGCCTCCCCGCGTCGCCTCCCCCTCCCTCTGCTTCTCCCGCCGGCCGCGCCCCGCAGCTCCGCCCGCCAATCTCGCCGCCACCAGGTGCCCGTCGCCGCGAGCCCCCACCTCGCCGCCAACCTCCGTTGCGGCCTCGCGCCGACCGCGCTGCCCCGTCTGCCTTCCCGCAGCGCCCCCGATGCCGGCGCCCTTCTCCTAAGCCACCGCCTCGCCACCGCCGTAGCCTACCTCGCCTGCTCCTCCCCGCCTCTCCGGCCCCGACGTCCGCCGCCGCCAGGGGGTCCGCCCCGCGCGTCACCGTCGCCGGCCACGTCCTCCGTCCGCCTGCCGACGACCCCCTCTGCCGCCGCCCTCGCCGGTCCCGACGCCCACGCGCTCCCGCCGGCGACCCCGCAGCCCAAGACCCTCGCGCGCCTGGCCGCCTTCCGCCGCCGCCGGCGCGCCCCGTTCTCCCCGCCGGCCTCGACCTGCCTTCCCCGCCGCCAAGCACCGCCTCAGCCGCCTCGCCCCTCCCCGCTCGAGCCAAGCTCTGCCGGGGCTGCCGCCGCGACGACCCCGCCGGCCACCGCCCCGTCATCCGCGCCAGGTCGCCCCGTCGGGCCCACCACCCTCTGGTGTGTCGCTGCACTGCAGACCCCAACCTTGCCGCGTTGCCAGCTCGCCTCTGCCTCGAGTGGCGCCACCCCGGTGCCGTGCCTTGCTTCGTCGTCACCGGGCCTGTAGGGTGTTCGAGCAGTGGCCGCGCGGAACATGGCTCGTGGGCACGCAAGCACCCTGGTCCATCGTCAACAAGATGGTAGGACGCGTCCAGGACTGTGGGGTCAGTCGGTTCGACAAGACCTTCGTGCTACGTCCAGTTCGTCTACCATCGGTGCCACTCGAAGACCGCACCAATGGATAACGCAAGTTCTCCATCGACCACCGGAGTCCGGAACGTCGAGGCCCCTTCGCAGATCCGAGGCCCCGAATCGAAGACCGTACCTTCACGGAACACTGAACCCCGCCGAACCCCCGACACGCCAAGTTCGCCACGAACCGTTCCCGGAGTCCAGTTGTCGAGCCGAACCCGTGGAACCCGAACCATCCCCAAGATCTACGCTGCGGACCGACATGATCTTCTTCTCGGACGCCAAGGTTCGTCGAGAGTCCGGAACGCCAAGTACTCCCCCGGACGACAAGTTCTCCATCCCGGAACGGCAGGATGGACCGCATAGAACACCAAGATCTTCCAGTACCGAGACCCGAGTCCGACACCGACAATCGAAACCGCTGAACCGACAAGACCGGCACCGACCCGGAAGCATCCGATGCGCCCCGACACCGACCCAAGTCCTGCTTCCCGGAGGCGACAAGAACTACCCCCGATATCCGAGAACAATCCCGCCGAGCTCGAACCCGTCGAACCCTGGACCCTGAGACCGAACCCCGGAACCAAGTTCGCCGAACCCTAATGTGTGAACCCCTTCCCGAAACCCTATTTTATAATATAATAACAACTTGTTGCATATTAAATGTTCATGCATGCAGATTTGTCATGTGGTTTGGGGGCCTTATGCCGATTCACCTCATAATTAAATATGGGGCCCATATGCGGGCAAATCTAGTCTCATATCGGCCTCATTTAAATTTGTGTAGCGAACCCCGTGCTATCTTCTGCCATGTTAAACAACATTTAAATTGCGGGGTAGCTAAACAACATGAACCACCTAATTAATTGTCGGGACCCCGGTTCCGCTTAATATTGACCTAATTGCATCGCATCCTTGCCATGCCATACATCATACATGCATCATGCCGATCTTTTGCCGTAGTATTAAATATTGCATCCGGTGTTTATTCTAGTGTTTTGGCTCTTCGCGGATAAGGCCGTTGAGTTGATGCGAGTGTCGACCCGATCTTCGGTTGAACCCTTCGACAATGTTTTTCAGGCGAGCATCCCCCCCCCTTTCTACCTATCTTACTTTTATAGTATTTATTTCCCTCCTGTTGATCTATTGCTATCTGTGTTGCGTTGCTCTAGTTTTTCGTACCCGTGATATACCGTGCAGCCCTATATTGCCTTGGACACATCCTATTACCTGTTATTTGGTAGATAGTTGGACTTGCGCGTCGTAGTCGCTTGCTCAAGTGCTGTTTCGTGTCGTCAAGTACCACAGTTGTTGGAGAAGTGCCGCATGTCCAATGTTGGAGATGATCATGGTTTTACTTATCGTTCACTTTAATTCCTGTTTAACAACTAAAATTGAAGTAAGCAGAGGCATCGGTGGGTGATAGATAATATTTGGTTTCCGAACGCCCACTTGTGTCCCGTAGGACCCCGAGTACTTGATACCTGTTCCTTGATTTATCGCACTATCCACATCCGGGAGGTATATGGGACCCCCCTTAGCCAGAGCTTGATTCAGTCTTATTTCTTGGGGCCACAAACTAGTTCGAGGTTTTATTTACGATCCTGTACTTATGCCATGCTTTACTGCTTTAATTAAATTGTGCGACAGATAGCACCTGTACTGTTTAGGATCGGGACACGTTTTCGCGGTGTCGACAAGCCCAGTTTTGGGTTCCCAGTCGCTCACAGCCGTCCACCCAAACCTTGAGTCCGTCTCGGAGCTAGCTTACTTTGTTGCGGGTAAGACTCCAAGGGGTGGCCCCCTGAAATATTTCTGAATCCTGTGATTGCTTTGTCGTGAAGGCCTCGTTGGGTTTTGATTTGGTTTTTCCGAGGTTGATCGAGTGTGTGTTGCTATTGGTGCACCCCGGCCGGGTAAAACTTTCTGAAAGCCGTGTCCGCGGTTATGGACGACTCGGAGCACAGTATCTCGACCATAGACAAGCATAACTAAAGTTTATTGCTATAAATTTGACTTTATAAGGACTAGTAATCAGCTTCACTATAATGGAATGGCTAAATAATACTGCCCACAATTGCTTGTTTTGAGTGTCGCTTGCGACCATTGTACCTGACTAGTAATCATCGCAACTACAACGGAATGGCTGAATAAAAGTACCAACAACCGCTGGGTTTTGGGGTTATCTCATGTTATTTGTATCTGACTAGTAAGTGTCGCAACCTCAACGGAATGGTTAACTAAAAGTGCCCACTGCTTATTTTACCAGGATGAATATCTTTACCTGACTAGTAATTACTGCAACGATAACTGAATAAATAAAACTGCCAACTGTGTGAGTTCCTCGGTTGACTTCCTCGTATGGTCTCGAGGGGGAAACACCAGGATGGGTTTGTTTGATGGTAGTATCAGGTTGGTCCCGAACAGGTCATTCTTATCCCTCTCTGAGAACCGCCAGTTGTATCGAGTCTCTATAGGTTGTTTAGTGCATGTTGCCGCTGCCGCTCAGTCCACCATACCTATGTAGGCGAGGACCGCCGAATTCTAGTCTCGCCGTGTACTGGCCTCAGTACTGACGCTCCTCTTTTTCCTTTGCCCTTTGTCGGCACCCCTTTTGTTTAAGCAGGTTTTGAGATCGACGTCGTTAGCAAGGTTACCCTTCCGGCTTGGCCTGGGCAGGGTTATGGACGCCATTGGTTATTCTTCAGGGCTCTTAGCCCCATTTGCATCTTGTTCGTAGCTGGACGCTCTATCATTTTCCAGGTGATTTGGATCTTTGTATATTATATCTGTATTCTTGACTCTTTGAGTCGCTGCTGTATATATCTGTTCTGTGGGTCCCATCGAGGACTGTTGTGTAATGTTATTACTTCGTTTTCCACCCGCACGAAAGTGCCTGGTGGGCACCTTTGAATCGTTTCTATGCGGGTTTGGCGGGTTTCGCTCAAACTTGCATAGGGTCGATTCCGAGGGTGTTACAGAGTGGTATCAGAGCCCAGCAGTTGCGATACCCCACAAGTCCAGCCTGTAGGATAACCTAGCTAACGGCCGAAGTAGAGTGTCAAAACTATTTTTGAAAAATCGGTTGGATAGTTCTGGTTAGGTCTGATTTTTACTTCTTACCCCTCTGCTATTCTCCTCTTATCTCGACGTGTTTTGAATCCGCCCTCTTCTCTTTCTTCGAGTCCAGGAATTCTCGTGGTTGGGTTTCCGTCGTACCTTCAGGGTTTCGCTTCCTTCTCTGATAACGGTGTTCTACCATCCGGTGTTCAAGCTGCCTGAGGAATCCGTCTGCTGTGGTACCATTCTTTGTTCCTTGTTTGTGCCTTCCGGTGTTTTCCGACGCGACGACATCATCTACGCCAGATCCGATGCAGAGTCTGCATCACTCCTTTGTTCCGAACCTCGATTGTCGAGATCTCCAGTCTAATTCCGAGAGTTGGTTGCATAATCCGCCTATTCGTGTGCAGAGTAATGGTTTAAGTGCGGGATGGAGTAGCTACCATACCACTACTCTTATCATTCGCTCTTGTACGTCGAATCAGTGGATCCAACAGTTTTACTCCGTCCACGGAAGTTAGGGGTGGCTTTATTTGCGATACCTCTACCTTCGACCTTTTGTTTCCGGAGTGCTCTCTCGACGATCACGGACAACGACCTCTTGTTAGTGGTGTCGCGAAGATCTACACGAAGCGAGAAGACGCAGGTCGCCGACCTTCCTTCCGGTACCATGAGGCGGATCTCGAGGGCGAGATCCATTGTTAGTGGTGTCGAATTGTGGCATCCCGCAAAACCACTACTAGAAAATCGCGTTGAATTTGTGCATTGCATCTCATCATCATGCATTGGTTGCATAAAACTATTTTCGCAAAGCCCGTTTTGTTCTCTAACACGCCCCATCTTTATTCAAAACCAAAACCCCGGGCCTCCGAAATATTTTGTTTGTCAGCTATTGGTTTGCAAACGGTGCTTTTAGAATAAATAAAATATTATATTATTTTAGTGGGGCAGTCGAACGGGCCGGATAGACCCGAACGACCACCCCAGAAAATAAAAACGGCCCACCCCATTAATCCTACAGCTACCAACTAACCTACCCAGCCCTCCCCTCCACCTCACCCTGGCCAATCGCCATCCGCCACCTCACCTCACCCTTTCCCCTAGCCTATCCCGGGCTGCCACTTGTCCAACCCCCTCACCCCACTCCCTCACACTCACCCTGCCTCCACCACACAACACCACACACGACGCACACACACACACACAGCCACTCTCCCCACACCGGATCCCCACCTCCCTGCTGGCCCACACTGGCCCACCACGCACCCCCGCAGACACACGCCCCGCTCCCTCTTCTTTCTCCCTCCTCTCCCCGCGCCCACACCAACCTCCCCCAGCAGCGCCGCTCCCCTCCGCAGCCGGCCTGCGCGCGCCGCCTCGGGCCTCCCCGCGTCGCCTCCCCCTCCCTCTGCTTCTCCCACCGGCCGCGCCCCGCAGCTCCGCCCGCCAAGCTCGCCGCCACCAGGTGCCCGTCGCCGCGAGCCCCCACCTCGCCGCCAACCTCCGCTGCGGCCTCGCGCTGACCGTGCCGCCCCGTCTGCCTTCCCGCAGCGCCCCCGACGCCGGCGCCCTTCTCCCAAGCCACCGCCTCGCCACCGCCGTAGCCCACCTCGCCTGCTCCTCCCCGCCTCTCCGGCCCCGACGTCCGCCGCCGCCAGGGGGTCCGCCCCGCGCGTCACCGTCGCCGGCCACGTCCTCCGTCCGCCTGCCGACGACCCCCTCTGCCGCCGCCCTCGCCGGTCCCGACGCCCACGCGCTCCCGCCGGCGACCCCGCAGCCCAAGCCCCTCGCGCGCCTGGCCGCCTTTCGCCGCCGCCGGCGCGCCCCGTTCTCCCCGCCGGCCTCGACCTGCCTTCCCCGCCGCCAAGCACCGCCTCAGCCGCCTCTCCCCTCCCCGCTCGAGCCAAGCTCTGCCGGGGCTGCCGCCGCGACGACCCCGCCGGCCACCGCCCCGTCATCCGCGCCAGGTCGCCCCGTCGGGCCCACCACCCTCTGGTGTGTCGCTGCACTGCAGACCCCAACCTTGCTGCGTTGCCAGCTCGCCTCTGCCTCGAGTGGCGCCACCCCGGTGCCGTGCCTTGCTTCGTCGTCACCGGGCCTGTAGGGTGTTCGAGCAGTGGCCGCGCGGAACATGGCTCGTGGGCACGCAAGCACCCTGGTCCATCGTCAACAAGATGATAGGACGCGTCCAGGACTGTGGGGTCAGTCGGTTCGACAAGACCTTCGTGCTACGTCCAGTTCGTCTACCATCGGTGCCACTCGAAGACCGCACCAATGGGTAACGCAAGTTCTCCATCGACCACCGGAGTCCGGAACGTCGAGGCCCCTTTGCAGATCCGAGGCCCTGAATCGAAGACCGTACCTTCGCGGAACACTGAACCCCGCCGAACCCCCGACACGCCAAGTTCGCCACGAACCGTTCCCGGAGTCCAGTTGTCGAGCCGAACCCGTGGAACCCGAACCATCCCCAAGATCTACGCTGCGGACCGACATGATCTTCTTCTCGGACGCCAAGGTTCGTCGAGAGTCCGGAACGCCAAGTACTCCCCCGGACGACAAGTTCTCCATCCCGGAACGGCAGGATCGACCGCATAGAACACCAAGATCTTCCAGTACCGAGACCCGAGTCCGACACCGACAATCGAAACCGCTGAACCGACAAGACCGGCACCGACCCGGAAGCATCCGATGCGCCCCGACACCGACCCAAGTCCTGCTTCCCGGAGGCGACAAGAACTACCCCCGATATCCGAGAATGATCCCGCCGAGCCCGAACCCGTCGAACCCTGGACCCTGAGACCGAACCCCGGAACCAAGTTCGCCGAACCCTAATGTGTGAACCCCTTCCCGAAACCCTATTTTATAATATAATAACAACTTGTTGCATATTAAATGTTCATGCATGCAGATTTGTCATGTGGTTTGGGGGCCTTATGCCGATTCACCTCATAATTAAATATGGGGCCCATATGCGGGCAAATCTAGTCTCATATCGGCCTCATTTAAATTTGTGTAGCGAACCCCGTGCTATCTTCTGCCATGTTAAAACAACATTTAAATTGCGGGGTAGCTAAAAAAAATGAACCACCTAATTAATTGTCGGGACCCCGGTTCCGCTTAATATTGACCTAATTGCATCGCATCCTTGCCATGCCATACATCATACATGCATCATGCCGATCTTTTGCCGTAGTATTAAATATTGCATCCGGTGTTTATTCTAGTGTTTTGGCTCTTCGCGGATAAGGCCGTTGAGTTGATGCGAGTGTCGACCCGATCTTCGGTTGAACCCTTCGACAATGTTTTTCAGGCGAGCATCCCCCCCCCTTTCTACCTATCTTAATTTTATAGTATTTATTTCCCTCCTGTTGATCTATTGCTATCTGTGTTGCGTTGCTCTAGTTTTTCGTACCCGTGATATACCGTGCAGCCCTATATTGCCTTGGACACATCCTATTACCTGTTGTTTGGTAGATAGTTGGACTTGCGCGTCGTAGTCGCTTGCTCAAGTGCTGTTTCGTGTCGTCAAGTACCACAGTTGTTGGAGAAGTGCCGCATGTCCAATGTTGGAGATGATCATGGTTTTACTTATCGTTCACTTTAATTCCTGTTTAACAACTAAAATTGAAGTAAGCAGAGGCATCGGTGGGTGATAGATAATATTTGGTTTCCGAACGCCCACTTGTGTCCCGTAGGACCCCGAGTACTTGATACCTGTTCCTTGATTTATCGCGCTATCCACATCCGGGAGGTATATGGGACCCCCCTTAGCCAGAGCTTGATTCAGTCTTATTTCTTGGGGCCACAAACTAGTTCGAGGTTTTATTTACGATCCTGTACTTATGCCATGCTTTACTGCTTTAATTAAATTGTGCGACAGATAGCACCTGTACTGTTTAGGATCGGGACACGTTTTCGCGGTGTCGACAAGCCTAGTTTTGGGTTCCCAGTCGCTCACAGCCGTCCACCCAAACCTTGAGTCCGTCTCGGAGCTAGCTTACTTCGTTGCGGGTAAGACTCCAAGGGGTGGCCCCCTGAAATATTTCTGAATCCTGTGATTGCTTTGTCGTGAAGGCCTCGTTGGGTTTTGATTTGGTTTTTCCGAGGTTGATCGAGTGTGTGTTGCTATTGGTGCACCCCGGCCGGGTAAAACTTTCTGAAAGCCGTGTCCGCGGTTATGGACGACTCGGAGCACAGTATCTCGACCATAGACAAGCATAACTAAAGTTTATTGCTATAAATTTGACTTTATAATGACTAGTAATCAGCTTCACTATAATGGAATGGCTAAATAATACTGCCCACAATTGCTTGTTTTGAGTGTCGCTTGCGACCATTGTACCTGACTAGTAATCATCGCAACTACAACGGAATGGCTGAATAAAAGTACCAACAACCGCTGGGTTTTGGGGTTATCTCATGTTATTTGTATCTGACTAGTAAGTGTCGCAACCTCAACGGAATGGTTAACTAAAAGTGCCCACTGCTTATTTTACCAGGATGAATATCTTTACCTGACTAGTAATTACTGCAACGATAACTGAATAAATAAAACTGCCAACTGTGTGAGTTCCTCGGTTGACTTCCTCGTATGGTCTCGAGGGGGAAACACCAGGATGGGTTTGTTTGATGGTAGTATCAGGTTGGTCCCGAACAGGTCATTCTTATCCCTCTCTGAGAACCGCCAGTTGTATCGAGTCTCTATAGGTTGTTTAGTGCATGTTGCCGCTGCCGCTCAGTCCACCATACCTATGTAGGCGAGGACCGCCGAATTCTAGTCTCGCCGTGTACTGGCCTCAGTACTGACGCTCCTCTTTTTCCTTTGCCCTTTGTCGGCACCCCTTTTGTTTAAGCAGGTTTTGAGATCGACGTCGTTAGCAAGGTTACCCTTCCGGCTTGGCCTGGGTAGGGTTATGGACGCCATTGGTTATTCTTCAGGGCTCTTAGCCCCATTTGCATCTTGTCCGTAGCTGGACGCTCTATCATTTTCCAGGTGATTTGGATCTTTGTATATTATATCTGTATTCTTGACTCTTTGAGTCGCTGCTGTATATATCTGTTCTGTGGGTCCCATCGAGGACTGTTGTGTAATGTTATTACTTCGTTTTCCACCCGCACGAAAGTGCCTGGTGGGCACCTTTGAATCGTTTCTATGCGGGTTTGGCGGGTTTCGCTCAAACTTGCATAGGGTCGATTCCGAGGGTGTTACAATAACTCACTCATGGATGAGGGAAACATTGATGGTTGATGGAGATGCGTTGGTGATGATGATGGCGATGATCCTCTCCAAATTCCCCGTCCCGGCAGGGTGCCAGAATGGAGTTTCTAGATCCGAATCTTGGTTTCTGGTGGCGGCGGCATAGCGGCACTCTTTCTGGAAAACTATCGACCCCCCCCTCGGTTTTTAGGCCGAAAGGCAACCTATAGGCGTAGTGGGAGGTCGAGGGGGTGCCTGGGGTGGCTGCACCCCCCCCCCCTAGGCGTGGCGAGTGGTGGGCCCGCGCCTGGCAGAGGTGTGGGCCCCCAGGCCCCTTCTCTGTCTCGTCTTCTAGCTCTCTGGATCTTCTGGAGAAATAGGATTTTTGGCATATTTTCCGGGATTTTTCCTGATAGTTGATTTTCTGCACAAAAACTAGACACCGAGGTAATTCTGCTGAAAACAGCGTCAGTCCATGTTAGTTGTATCCAAATCACATAAGTTTAGAGGATAAACAATAGCAAAGTGTTCGAGAAAGTAGATATGTTTTGGACGTATCAACTCCCCCCCAAGCTTAGCTTATTGCTTGTCCTCAAGCAATTGAGTTGAAAACTGAGTGCGATAATAGAACTTTCATGAACACTTTTCTCCATATGATGTATATATTCTCAGCACAGGAGTAGATGCTTAGACAATTCATAATAAGAAGCATGCAACTAGGTCTACTCAATAGTCATTGCAAGCTATGAAGAGAAACCAACTCAATAATAATAAGTAGCAAGAAACATAAACATAAGCAACATTGCAATGCTCATAATAAGGTATGATAGAGTGGTATCTCGCTTGCCTTTGTTTGAAGATCACAATATAAATGCCAAGGCACCTCTGAAGTTCAAGTGAAGACTAGAGATAAAGATATCAGAGATACAAGCATCAAAGTCATGACATAATTAACCAAGTTTTGAAACAAACACAAGAATGACAACTATGTTCTCAAGAAGGTGCTCATAGAATAGGTGGTGACTCAACAAGGAAGTGAAATGGTTTTGAAAAGTTTGAAAGGCTTCCAAATGCTGAAAGTAAGGTACTTGTTAGCTTTGAGCTCTCATTTCCCCTATATGCATCTTTATGTGGTTAAGGTGAAAGTGAGGTCCACTCTGAATCATATGCTTGACAGACCATAAACTGGAAATCCCAAGTCCCTTGAGTACGAGGTCTGCACCGCATGATACCCAACTTTGGTTACCTGTAAGTTCTTGTCATTGTAAATACATGCATATCATAGAAAACCGCCAACGGGGTACCCCTTGCACATGATATAGGAGCTATCCCGTGATCAAAATGACAACGCAGGCAGACAATGAGCATCTCAGCGATACTTTTATTTACTATGTGTATAGCTTTTTATTGAGGATGCTTCATAAATTCTCATTATGGTGATGCTGCAAGTTTCCACCATGATTAGGCATGGCTTAGGCTAGCGGCCCACGCGTTTCTCTAACACAATGTATACACTCCATGAACTCACAAGTCCCCCTTTTATTTCACATCGACGACATCCGCAAACAAAAGAACAAGGTATCAATTGGATATAAATATCCAAAAAGTGTTGAAAGCGTTCCCCGTGATAGCACGGTTCTGCTGACTCCCAGCATATAATTTGCAAGCATCTAACTTTCATGGACAGGTCACAATGGTTCAGAATTATTAAGTGCACGTTATAAAGTGTGCCATCAAGTTCGTGAGAGTTTTACTAACTAACTTTCTCAAAATAGACAAACATTTTATTTTGCAAATGATGCTAATAGGTAGGTATGGTGGACACAGCTGGCAATATTGATTTTGGGGAGTTGGAAGCACATGTAGAGCTCATACTCAGTGCAAGTGAAGGCTAGCAATAGAGAGGGAGCGACAAACGAGAGAGCAATAACTGTCATAATCATGCTTGCAACAAAACATGACTAATTATGGCATGGAAATGATACTAGAACTCTGAGGCAAAATAAATCATCGAGGCTTACTGACTATTGTTTAGTCATATGCATGCGTGAGCATGTGCCAAGTCGATTCACATGAACAGTCAGAGGAGGATACCACAATATCATACCAAAGTATGAATAAAACAATGCAAGCAAACATTCATATGACATGCTACAAACTATTAGCAAGCTGGAGCTAATCACAAGCAAGCAAGAACTACTAAGCATCCATAATGACATACACCTTACACAAACAGGCTAAGCATGCTCACAATGATGAGTATATGTACAAAAATGAAAACAAATAGAGTTCACCAACCTCTTACCACTCCTCAAGTTGTCTTAATCTTCATTATCGCCCTTCTCTTGTGTGATTTGAATAATAACATGAAACCAAAACTCCACTGAGGATGGCTGAACCCTGCAAAGAACTCACAAAACCAAAGAAGAACAACAAATATTTTTGGTGTTTTCGATTTTTTAGAAACAAGCAAACAAAGAAAAACCAAACAAAGCAAAAGAAACACACAAAACAAAATCTTTTTGGATTTTTCTTTTAAGGCAAACCAAAACGAAAAGGCAAAGAAACAAACCAAGAGAAACAACGAAAATATTTTTGGTATTTTTGTGTTTTTGAGAAAGAAGCAACAAGAACCAAAAAGAAAGCGAAACAATGGATATACAAAGAACCGACGAAACATGATATATAAATGAGTGTGATGTCGGTATACCTCCCCCCAAGCTTAGTCTTTTGGCCTAAGTGGGGATCAATCCCACGGTGCCTAAGAAGATGCACCTCCGTAGTATGTCGAGGAGGCTCCCTCGTCCTGGTATGAGCTCGAGGCCTCCCCTGTGTAATACACAGAGGGGTTGTATGATGGTGCTTCCTCCTGATAGTGCCCATAGAAGTTAAGAGAGTGCAGCTTTTCATCCATCTCCACCTTGGAGCGTGACAAAGGTCCCTAAGAAATACTGAACAAAGTGGTTTGGGGTAGAGGGATCTCTCTCTCTTCCCCATCAATAAACATCATTCTATAAACCAAGCTATCAAGGGTAGAGTTAGTGGTGACAAAGTGATGTGCCTTCATAGTGGCAAGATCAAGCCCCTAAGGAGCCAAAACTGTATCATTTGGGTCAACAGCAATGTCTAAGGCAGCAGCAACACGAGTAGCAATAATTCCCCCATAAATGGGTCCCTTTGCAGTTAAGCGACAAGCAATGAGAGAACCAAGATTATACTTAGTTTCATTGTTCAGCGCAGCAGCTAAGAAGGCCAATTGATAGTTGGAAATATTACTAGTGTTCTCCCTACCAAGAACACTTGTGGCAAGATAGTAAGCAAAGTACCTGATGGCTGGGAGTTGAATATTCTTTATCTTTCCCCGTTGAGCTCTACGGTCATCATCATTGGTTATCCCTCGGTAAAGCTCCAACAAATCAGCGGGTTGAGCTGGAATCTTCTTTGCTGACCCAGCTGTACCAAGTCTCGGAGCCTTACAAAATTACTTCAAAGTCATAGAATAAGCCTTGCCATAAATTTTGAAAGACACATCTAGCTTGAACATGTTGTTAGTAAAATAAAAGCTCTCCACAAATGTTTTAGTGAGAATAGCATATTGCGCGCTCTCATCCTGCATGTAACTTGTTAATCCAGTCCTCCAAACCAAGGTCATAAAATCATCAAGAATCCCAGTAGCCCGCAAGAAAGTTTGGCAAGGAAAGGTGGAGGGATGCGCATCCCCCTCATCTCCCTCGTCACCAAACCGCGGAGTAATGAGATCTTCATTGTATGAGGGTCTAACACTGGTGGATGATCTTGGAAGCCTAGCCCTTCTAGGTGCATCACTCTCAAATATTTCACCAAATGTGTGGTTGTCCATGACTTTACTTTTTCAAGGAGCAAACCTTCCAAAAATCAGCACTTGAAATGGGCTGAGTAAGGAGATCGAAAATCGCGAGCAAGAACAACAAGAACTTGGGCTTGAGAAAGTTTTCCGGTGTTTTTGGGAGAGATAAACAAGGTGGCTTTGAGGAGGCAGCCTGGAGGGGCCCAGGTGGGCCAAAACCCCCCTAGACCCCACCCCTAGGTAGGTCGCGCCTACCATGGGTGTGGTGGCCTGGGGTGGACCCCTGGGTCACTACAGGTGTCCCTCTGCCCCTTTTTTGAGGAAAAAATTATTTTGAATTTTCTGGAATTTTTCGGGAAACTTTATTTTTGGCCAATATTTAGGGTATGAAAATTGATTTTCTCACAGAAACAGTTTTTTCAGAAGAAGCAAAAGCAAACAAAAACCAAACTACAGAAATTCTAAGACACTTTAAAAGGCAAGCAACTAGCTAACAAGAGCAAAAGGAAAGACTAGGAAGGAGAAAAGTAAAAGAAAGCAAGTATAACCACAGTGAAAACATTATTTTGTTCATTAAAATCCTTTTGTTAACAAGGTTGATCAAGTCTTGTTACCAAAACAATCTTATATGAAACAAAACTTTGTATTCCACAAAGTTATTATGTTACCTCAAGCTTGATAGCAATGGTCCCAATCATAATAGTTTCAAAATTTTCTTGTGGAATGGGACAATATATTTCTCCAACCTTGATGCTCTCAATATTTTCAATGGAATTCAAGCAATAGCTCTTAGCAACCTTCTTGGGGAAATAGACAGTGTGCTCTTTGTCATTAATATTGAATGTTACTTTTCCTTGATTACAATTGATGACAGCACCTGCAGTATTAAGAAAAGGTCTCCCAAGAATAATGGACATATTATCATCTTCAGGCATTTCAAGCACAACAAAATCAGTTAGAACTAAGCAATTATGAGCCACTTGCACAGGAGCATCCTCACATATACCAACAGGAATAGTAGTTGACTTATCAGCCATTTGCAAAGATATATCAGTTGGTATCAACTTTTCTAGCTGGAGTCTCTTATAGAGAGAAAAAGGCATAACACTAACTCCAGCTCCCAAATCACATAAAGCAGTTCTAACATAATTATTCTTAATAGAGCAAGGAATAGTTGGTATACCTGGATCACCAAGTTTCTTTGGAACCTTACCATTGAAGGAGTAATTAGCAAGCAAATTAGAAATCTCCTCATTAGGAATCTTCCTTTTATTAGAGACAATATCCTTCATATACTTTGAATAAGGAGGCAACTTGATAGCATCAGTCAAAGGAATTTGCAAAAATAAAGGCTTCATCCACTCACAAAACTTGTTGTAGTGTTCTTCCTCCTTTGACTTGTGTTTCTTTCCTGGAAAAGGCATAGGTTTCTGCACCCAAAGTTCTCTCTCTTTACCATGTTTATTAGCAATAAAATCTTCCTTAGTGTACCTAGTGTTATTAGTGTGCTTCTCAGGTTCTTCCTCAACTTCCTCCTTATCAGGAGCATCATTTTTATCATTACCACTCTCAGTTTCAGCATCAGAGACGGATATACTATTAGGATCTACAGCAGGTTCAAGTGGTTCCTCTACTATTTTGTGTTTCTTTTTCGTTTTCTTTCTCTTACGAGGACTACCACTATCTTCACCTTGTTGGGAATCTTGCTCAATTCTTTTAGGGTGTCCTTCAGGATATAAAGGATCTTGAGTAGCTATACCACTCCTAGTTCTAATTCCATAAGCATGTTTAGCTCCTGAAGCTTTAACTAGCATATCCTTTTGTACCTTAGCAAGTTGATCAAGTTGGGTTTGTACCATTTGAAAGTGTTTACAAAGCATTTTAATATCATTATAAGTTCTTTCCACAATATATTTCAACTCATGGATAGCTCTAGAGTTTTCCAATAAATGATTCTGAACTAGTTTATTAAAATACCCTTGTTTAACAATAAAAGTGTCAAGTTCCTCTAAACATTGATCAGGAGGCTTACCATAAGGAATATCACCTTCATCAAAGTGTTGGAGAGAGTGTACCTCAATAGTAGATGAGTGGGGAATTGGCTTACATAATTCTTCTATAGGAGGTAGATTCTTCACATCTTCAGCTCTAATACCTTTCTCCTTTAGACACTTCTTAGCTTCCTTCATCACTTCATCATTTAATGCAATAACTCCCCTCTTCTTTGTTGTTAGTGTTGGAACTGGTTCAGGAATAACTGGTTCAGGAGTAATAGGCTCAGGTGCATTCAGCTCAGTTGAAGTCCAATCATCATAATTCTTGCTTATCTTAGTCATTAATTCTTCAGCATCTGTAGGAGTCCTTTCCGTGAAAACACAATCAGCAAAACTATCTAGGCAGGTCCTAGAATCATCAGTTAGCCATTATAATAAATATCAAGAAGCTCATTCTTAGGCAATGGACATCCAGGATGTGCATGAATCAAGGCACAAAATCTTTTCCATGACTCAGGCAATTTCTCTTCTTCTCCCTGTTTAAAATCAAAAAGTATGTGCAAAGCATCATGTCTAGCACTGGGAGGAAAATATTTCTGGAAGAAAGAAGCAATCAAGCAATCAGAGCTATCAATGGAACAAGGAGGTAATCTATTAAACCAAGCTCTAGCTTCTCCTTTTAGTGAAAAAGGGAAGATCTTAGCAACAAAGTACTTGCGCATCTTAAAATCATCAGAGAACAAAGCACTCATAGTAGAAAGCTCATTCATATTGTAACACCCTCGCCTAATAAGGCTGAGTTCATGTGTATAGTGCCAATCCCTGGATCGGTTCACTGGCACACACAGTACAAAATGATACCAAATATAACTGTGCATCATAAATACAACGAATATGATCCAGAATTTACATTATTTATTCAAGTACACAGCGGAAAACAAATACAAGGTAGATCTCCATCCTCCAAATGTGCCACAGGCGAACAAATGTTGAGTGGAGTCTCGCGACCTATGAACGATCACTCAGATACGATATAACCTGCAACATGAAACGTTGCAGCCACGAATGGTCAATACATTGAATGTATGGCAAGTAGGCTAAAGTGGTTAACAACAGATCTATCAACTACATGCTTATTTGGCCAAGTGGAGTTCAGGCTTATTTGCATAAAGCAATACAACTTTTCCCTACTTTCAAAATACTTTTCTTTCTTCAAAAACAATCTTCTAAGGACATACCAGCATAAACCCATATAGATACAAGACAGTTCAGCTTTCGTATGCTCCTACACCCATGTTCATCCATCAAGTTTTAGTAATTAAGAAATTGGGATGAGTGAGAAATATCATAGCATCAGTATCAGGTCGCTCAAATTGTCCATAACCGGGGACATGGCTAATCGATTAGTTTATACACCCTGCAGGGGTTAGTACACTTTACCCATGTGACTTGGCCAGCCCAGCTCGTACCACCACTCTCATATTGGGTGATGATAGGGAGAAGTCCAAGAAGGAACCGTTCGGGAAGTAGCTCCCCAATCCCGACGCGCACCGGTCCAACCTACACTATCTACATCTCTGGATACGCGGGTTCGAGTTACCACAACCTACTGAGTTCAACCAACCTCCCATTTCATTATTGGCACATGGTTGCACACGAAAGCTTCCAAACAAAGAAACCAATCATTTCTCAGTGTCCTGGGCGGCATTCCCCACCAAAATCCACACTCGATGACCCAATCAATGCCATTTCGCCCAGGTGGTTCATTAAAACATGTTGGTTTGTCATTTAGCAAAACATAAGCCTTTCAAAACATATAACTTTTCATGATGTGATTCCCTTCCTCGTCTAAATAGCATAGCTAAGCAATCTACCAATACGATGGCTCATAAACAAGGAATACTAGGGAATAATATGGGATGTATCATAGCATATACACATCAATTCCTACAGATGCAATTCTACAAAAGCATCTACAATGCATAGGAAAACAATAGGACATTTATGACCAAGATAGCACCACTTTCCTTTATTGTAGATGTAGTCGATTATATATAATCCTCACAATACTCATATATATTGGTGGCACTCGTCATAACCACAATACTTGCAATCATAGTAGTTGCAATCACAGTAGTTGCACTCCTCGCAATCTAACGTTTGAAGCAAACACAACAAACACCATTCAAAACATTGCAAACATGCAACAGTGCAACATTACAAGAAAACAATGATGAACAGATACATGCATGACAATTTAACGAGTCACAATGGTTGCATTTAGTGTTCTGAACATGGTTAGATTACATGATGCATGTGGAAGGTCATTTAATGCACTAAAGCTTTTATTACTAAAGTTGTATCGATTTAATATAGCGTATACCACTTTAATTGAACTAAAGATGTTTATGTCGTATTAAATTGTGAACTAGATGCTAATGGATAGATAATGCAATTTAGAGATAGTGGCAATTTGAATCACCTACAAAGGAGTTATAGATATTTTCCTATGATTAAAACACTATTTCAATGGGTTTAAATATTTCTGTATGAATTTCTGTTTTAACAGTACCAAATAATTTGTCATGCAATTTCTCTGTATAGCTAATGTCAATACAAAACCTTAGCACTTGGATTCTCCCTAATCGGAGTTATAGATCTTTTTGTATGATTTAAATAGTGTTTAATGGTTTTAAGTGATTCATATAGTTTCTGTTGTCTAAAAATCAAACTAAAATTATATCTGTAATCTCCACGGAATTGTGATTTCAGGGACATATTATTTGTAATTTTCTGAAAAGTATTTATTTTCTTATGAATTTATTACTCTAAATAAGCCATTAAACCATTTAAATATTCACGGCAAAACCTTACAGTAAAAGGCTGAACTAATTGCATATTGATGATCTACATGGAACCAGCTTTCCATCGGTATATCATTTATATTTTTGTGACAAGCAATTAATTTACTATGAATTTAATGATTTATAAAGCCATTAAAACTAATTAAAATGCTACGGGTTAAATAATCTGCAAAGGATAGATCCAACCAGATATTATTAAATTACATTACAGTAGCTTCAATTTGATATATTGTTCATATTTTTCGGAGTTACAGATAATTTCTTATGAATTTATTAACCTAAAAGATCATTAAAACTAATTCAATTACTGCAGTAACCACGTACAGTAAAAGTTGGATCTATTCTGATAAGATGATTCTACGTGAAATTATCTTCAATTTGATATATTATACGTAATTTTTGGACATGGTATGAATTTCTAATGAATTTTACAAGTTAGATCTATAATATGCAATTTTAAATTCGAACGGAATATTCCAGAGAATATTCCGCTGACTGGACAGGTTGACTTTGCATGCTGACTGGGACTAGATGTTGACCTTACGTTGACGTGGCGTTGATAAGGAAGATGACCGGGATGACGACATGGCACGCACCGGTTTGATTGGATCTCGATCGTCTGGATAGGATCCGGTGGCTAGAAGAAGAGATTGACCCGATTTTGGCTCAGAATAGACAAGAAATAGATATGTGTTAGAGAGACAAATCCGTAGGTCAAATCGAAAAACTCAGAACATGAAAGTTGTGGGGAATCATTATTCCTACCTTCTCACCAAAGGAATTTGGATTTGAAGAAACGAGCGCGAGTACATCTTGGATTTACACCGTAAGATCTGAAATATTGCGATACGAAATTCTCCGGCTGTGGTGGATGAAAAGAGGTGAGGTTTGTCGGGATTGAAAGATTTCGACGCGATCTTCAACTTTCGTTTTTTGACCGAAGGCAAACGACGAAGTCTAGATGGGTTAAAAAGCGAAATAAGATTCGGGCATGTGTAGATTCAGGATTTCGAGGAGAGAAACTCGTACAGCTATGGCTCCACGAGATTATATGGAGGTTTGAGACGGTGTAGAGATAGGCCTTGGAGTAGGGAACAAGTAGAAACAAACGGAAGTCAATTCGGAGTTGTAGATAAAAAGTTACAAGTGTTTGAGTAGAGATAGGTTTAGGAAAAACCGAATCGCACGGTTTTTAAAGCAACTGGAACAACCATCGGTCAGGTAAAGTGGCTGGCTGCCTCGGTCGGTCCGGGTGGGCCGGCCCGCTCAGTTTTTTTTTTATACTTGTTTTTCTCATATCTTTTGCATACGAACTTCAAATGACATGATTCTTGTTTCTAAATTTTTCTAAAATCGAATAGATCATTATAGGATCAAATTTGTAATCTTTTTACTAGTTTGGAAGTAGTGGATTTATAAATCCTTGTATATTCCATTTTATTTATATCTTTATGTGTTTGTATTTGTTTCATAACTTTTTCATACTAGCTCCAAATGAGCTCAATTTTGTTTCTAAAATTTTGTAGTACTAATTGGATCTCTTTAGGCTATAATTATCAATAATTTATGCCTTAGCAACAGTGGGTTTTAATAAGTCAATTTAATTACCCTTAGGAACATTTGGGCGAATCAACTATAGGATTTAGATATCAGGATTTGGATTTAGCTTGTGAGAACTTTGTATGGATGTAATGAAATGCTTATGAATGCTTCATGATTTTCATTTTTAAATCTTGCACACCAATTCTACAATCCATAATCAATCCATGCCATTTTGCCTATATGGCTACTTAGGTCTTAACAAAAGAATATAAGATTTTGAATTCAAGGTTGAGAGGATTTTCTATTCAAAAAGTTTCTTCTCTTTGAGAATTTTCAACAAAGTCAAACAATCAATCAATCTTATTTATTTGTTTCACATTCCAAAATTAGGAGAATTTTGGGATGTGACAGACTACCACCCTTAAAAGAAATCTCGTCCCGAGATTTGGGAAGGCTAGAAAGAAAGAAAGGTTTGGGATCCATTAGGGCGCTACCACCCTTAAAAGAAAATTGACTAGGTCATTTCTCGAGGATCCACTTAGCTCAGATTGGCTCTCCTTTAGACTTTTATTGGCATAATGTCTCTAGCACACTCTAAACATCATGATTGATAGTTTCCGAGAAAGCACATTCTTAAACTAGAAAAACTCTCATGGTGGGTAAATAGGGAACGTTTACTTCACGGTGCCCATAATTCACGGTTAGGATTCATTCTTACCGTATATTCCTACGCTAAGAACTGGGTGCTTTTATAAAGGGAGAAATATACCATTCTAAGGTCTAGGCTTAATGTCGGCTCTTTGTTAAGGTTGAAAGGCACTCAAGATTCGCAAAGCCAACAGTACAAGAGCGAATAATAAGAGTAGTAGGAATGGTGATCAATCCATCCTGCACCCAAATTATTACCCTGTATGAGGATAGGTGAATCACGTTTTTCTATCACTCGGGCATTCTCACTTGCCTTGAAGAATGTTTTCATGGACACGAACTAATGCTCTATGTATACTCCCATCTATTCAATCAACAAAGCTACTACTAAAACTAAACTATCAATACTTCAACTTTCCGGTTGGGTAATCTACTACATGACATCATGTGCAACACTTCATACTTCCACATTTTTTTCCATTAGGTGACGCATTCTCCTTCCTAAATGCATTGTGTTGTCAAACCCTCCACTTAACACATCATTATATCTCCAAGGGTTCAAGATAGGAAAGAATAGATTCTATAGGAAAGAAATGACTAAGAAAATAATCCTACCCATAACTATATGAAGCATTCAATGTCACAAACAAGCAAACAATCATAGGTGATTAACTCACAATCAAACACTAGTATAATAACATTACAGGGGTATAAATATAGCAGTATATAACCAAAAAATAGTTTGAAAGCATTGGGGACAATACTAGAGTAAAACATAGCAACATATAAGCACTAAACTAAATCTGTCAAAACAGTACAGCAGGTTTCACGAATTTTTCTGACTAACTTAAACTCGTCAGGAATTTTAGCCAATTTTTGTACACGTACTAAAGGTAATTACGCTCCAGATCCTATTTTTTTAGATTTTTCTGAGTTACCAATAAAATATGAAAAATCGCGCGGTACAACAGGTCATGTAGAAAAC
Organism: Avena sativa; assembly: GCA_916181665.1. Classification (NCBI taxonomy): domain Eukaryota; kingdom Viridiplantae; phylum Streptophyta; class Magnoliopsida; order Poales; family Poaceae; genus Avena; species Avena sativa. The sequence continues at coordinate 320,052,730 of OV702279.1, forward strand.
TGCAGCAGTAAACTCACCAATTTCAATCGGTTCACACCATTAAACTAATTTAAAAACCTCATCACAATTTCAGAAACATTAGAGTTAAAAACTAACTGATCCTAAACAAAGCATCACACAAAATAGCTCAATACAACCAAGCAAACAACCTATATTGTCATACCACATAAGTTGGTAAGAACAATATGCTAACACGATAGCGATGATCTCCTAAAGAGATAAAACATGGTGGTATAGACCTAACCAAACTTGATAAGATGTTTATTTATGTCATACTATTTGTTCTTTACTTGTAGGCCAACTCTCATATAGTGATTTGCTTTATAGAAAACTACTAATAACATTTTCCAATTCTTGTAGTTTTTATGGTAGATCACTTCTTCTACTAATCAAATGAATGGACATCTACAAGTTTGAACAAGGAGAGGTGTTGGAAAATGATAGACAAGGAATATAAGAACTCTAATAAGTATAAAATATGATAGTTCTCCTAATAGAGGTATTATATTGCTAATCCATTTCTAAGGTCACGATCCTACAGTCAACACACAGCTCTGATACCATCTTGTAACACCCTCGCCTGATAAGGCTGAGTTCATGTGTATAGTGCCAATCCCTGGATCGGTTCACTGGCACACACAGTACAAAATGATACCAAATATAACTGTGCATCATAAATACAACGAATATGATCCAGAATTTATATTATTTATTCAAGTACACAGCGGAAAATGAATACAAGGTAGATCTCCATCCTCCAAATGTGCCACAGGCGAACAAATGTTGAGTGGAGTCTCGCGACCTATGAACGATCACTCAGATACGATATAACCTGCAACATGAAACATTGCAGCCACGAATGGTCAATACATTGAATGTATGGCAAGTAGGCTAAAGTGGTTAACAACAGATCTATCAACTACATGCTTATTTGGCCAAGTGGAGTTCAGGCTTATTTGCATAAAGCAATACAACTTTTCCCTACTTTCAAAATACTTTTATTTCTTCAAAAACAATCTTCTAAGGACATACCAGCATAAACCCATGTAGATACAAGACAGTTCAGCTTTCGTATGCTCCTAAACCCATGTTCATCCATCAAGTTTTAGTAATTAAGAAATTGGGATGAGTGAGAAATATCATAGCATCAGTATCAGGTCGCTCAAATTGTCCATAACCGGGGACACGGCTAATCGATTAGTTTATACACCTTGCAGGGGTTAGTACACTTTACCCATGTGACTTGGCCAGCCCAGCTCGTACCACTCTCATATTGGGTGATGATAGGGAGAAGTCCAAGAAGGAACCGTTCGGGAAGTAGCTCCCCAATCCCGACGCGCACCGGTCCAACCTACACTATCTACATCTCTGGATACGCGGGTTCGAGTTACCACAACCTACTGAGTTCAACCAACCTCCCATTTCATTATTGGCACATGGTTGCACACGAAAGCTTCCAAACAAAGAAACCAATCATTTCTCAGTGTCCTGGGCGGCATTCCCCACCAAAATCCACACTCGATGACCCAATCAATGCCATTTCGCCCAGGTGGTTCATTAAAACATGTTGGTTTGTCATTTAGCAAAACATAAGCCTTTCAAAACATATAACTTTTCATGATGTGATTCCCTTCCTCGTCTAAATAGCATAGCTAAGCAATCTACCAATACGATGGCTCATAAACAAGGAATACTAGGGAATAATATGGGATATAGCATAGCATATACACATCAATTCCTACAGATGCAATTCTACAAAAGCATCTACAATGCATAGGAAAACAATAGGACATTTATGACCAAGATAGCACCACTTTTCTTTATTGTAGATGTAGTCGATTATATATAATCCTCACAATACTCATAGATATAATGGTGGCACTCGTCATAACCACAATACTTGCAATCATAGTAGTTGCAATCACAGTAGTTGCACTCCTCGCAATCTAACGTTTGAAGCAAACACAACAAACACCATTCAAAACATTGCAAACATGCAACAGTGCAACATTACAAGAAAACAATGATGAACAGATACATGCATGACAATTTAACGAGTCACAATGGTTGCATTTAGTGTTCTGAACATGGTTAGATTACATGATGCATGTGGAAGGTCATTTAATGCACTAAAGCTTTTATTACTAAAGTTGTATCGATTTAATATAGCGTATACCACTTTAATTGAACTAAAGATGTTTATGTCGTATTAAATTGTGAACTAGATGCTACTGGATAGATAATGCAATTTAGAGATAGTGGCAATTTGAATCACCTACAAAGGAGTTATAGATATTTTCCTATGATTAAAACACTATTTCAATGGGTTTAAATATTTCTGTATGAATTTCTGTTTTAACAGTACCAAATAATTTGTCATGCAATTTATCTGTATAGCTAATGTCAATACAAAACCTTAGCACTTGGATTCTCCCTAATCGGAGTTATAGATCTTTTTGTATGATTTAAATAGTGTTTAATGGTTTTAAGTGATTCATATAGTTTCTGTTGTCTAAAAATCAAACTAAAATTGTATCTGTAATCTCCACGGAATTGTGATTTCAGGGACATATTATTTGTAATTTTCTGAATAGTATTTATTTTCTTATGAATTTATTACTCTAAATAAGCCATTAAACCATTTAAATATTCACGGCAAAACCTTACAGTAAAAGGCTGAACTAATTGCATATTGATGATCTACATGGAACCAGCTTTCCATCGGTATATCATTTATATTTTTGTGACAAGCAATTAATTTACTATGAATTTAATGATTTATAAAGCCATTAAAACTAATTAAAATGCTACGGGTTAAATATTCTGCAAAGGCTAGATCCAACCAGATATTATTAAAGTACATTACAGTAGCTTCAATTTGATATATTGTTCATATTTTTCGGAGTTATAGATAATTTCTTATGAATTTATTAACCTAAAAGATCATTAAAACTAATTAAATTACTGCAGTAACCACGTACAGTAAAAGTTAGATCTATTCTGATAAGATGATTCTACGTGAAATTATCTTCAATTTGATATATTATACGTAATTTTTGGACATGGTATGAATTTCTAATGAATTTTACAAGTTAGATCTATAATATGCAATTTTAAATTCGAACGGAATATTCCAGAGAATATTCCGCTGACTGGACAGGTTGACTTTGCATGCTGACTGGGACTAGATGTTGACCTTACGTTGACGTGGCGTTGATGAGGAAGATGACCGGGATGACGACATGGCACGCACCGGTTTGATTGGATCTCGATCGTCTGGATAGGATCCGGTGGCTAGAAGAAGAGATTGACCCGATTTTGGCTCAGAATAGACAAGAAATAGATCTGTGTTAGAGAGACAAATCCGTAGGTCAAATCGAAAAACTCAGAACATGAAAGTTGTGGGGAATCATTATTCCTACCTTCTCACCAAAGGAATTTGGATTTGAAGAAACGAGCGCGAGTACATCTTGGATTTACACCGTAAGATCTGAAATATTGCGATACGAAATTCTCCGGCTGTGGTGGATGAAAAGAGGTGAGGTTTGTCGGGATTGAAAGATTTCGACGCGATCTTCAACTTTCGTTTTTTGACCGAAGGCAAACGACGAAGTCTAGATGGGTTAAAAAGCGAAATAAGATTCGGGCATGTGTAGATTCAGGATTTCGAGGAGAGAAACTCATACAGCTATGGCTCCACGAGATTATATGGAGGTTTGAGACGGTGTAGAGATAGGCCTTGGAGTAGGGAACAAGTAGAAACAAACGGAAGTCAATTCGGAGTTGTAGATAAAAAGTTACAAGTGTTTGAGTAGAGATAGGTTTAGGAAAAAACGAATCGCACGGTTTTTAAAGCAACTGGAACAACCATCGGTCAGGTAAAGTGGCTGGCTGCCTCGGTCGGTCCGGGTGGGCCGGCCCGCTCAGTTTTTTTTTTTATACTTGTTTCTCTCATATCTTTTGCATACGAACTTCAAATGACATGATTCTTGTTTCTAAATTTTTCTAAAATCGAATAGATCATTATAGGATCAAATTTGTAATCTTTTTACTAGTTTGGAAGTAGTGGATTTATAAATCCTTGTATATTCCATTTTATTTATATCTTTATGTGTTTGTATTTGTTTCATAACTTTTTCATACTAGCTCCAAATGAGCTCAATTTTGTTTCTAAAATTTTGTAGTATTAATTGGATCTCTTTAGGCTATAATTATCAATAATTTATGCCTTTGCAACAGTGGGTTTTAATAAGTCAATTTAATTACCCTTAGGAACATTTGGGCGAATCAACTATAGGATTTAGATATCAGGATTTGGATTTAGCTTGTGAGAACTTTGTATGGATGTAATGAAATGCTTATGAATGCTTCATGATTTTCATTTTGAAATCTTGCACACCAATTCTACAATCCATAATCAATCCATGCCCTTTTGCCTATATGGCTACTTAGGTCTTAACAAAAGAATATAAGATTTTGAATTCAAGGTTGAGAGGATTTTCTATTCAAAAAGTTTCTTCTCTTTGAGAATTTTCAACAAAGTCAAACAATCAATCAATCTTATTTATTTGTTTCACATTCCAAAATTAGGAGAATTTTGGGATGTGACACATATGAGCCACAACACTCTCATTTTCAGTCCCACAAAAAGGTTCTTTCTCAACAATATCTAAATAAGATAAATCAAGAGAGAAATCATAATCTTCATCTTTAATATCTATGGGAGAAGTGGAAAACTTAGGATCAGAGGACAACTTAGGAATAATAGTGTTGGAGATATGCCCTAGAGGCAATAATAAATGTAGTTATTATTATATCTTTGTGTTTATGATAAATGTTTACATTCATGCTATAATAGTATTAACAAGGAAACATTGATACTTGTGTGATTTGTAAACTTAAATTGAAGTCCCTAGTAAAGCCTCTTCATAATACTAGCTTGTTGGTTAATAAATGATTGTGGTTTCCCTATCATGAACATTGAGATGTTATTAACAACAAGATCATATCGTTAGGAGAATGATATGGTGGACATACTCCTATAGATAAGCGTAGCATAAAGATCAAGTCATTTTAATAGTTCAATTGCCATATGCTTTCTAATACATAGTAACCTAATTCCTTCGACCATGAGATCATGCATATCACCTTCACCGGAAGGATGCTTTGATGACATCAAACACCACACCATAACTGGGTGGCTATAAAGGTGGCATTGAGTGTTCAAAAAGTATTGGTTGAGACACATGGATCAAGAGTGGGATTTGTCCATCCATATGACGGATAGATATACTCTGTGCCCTCTCGGTGAAATGTCATCCAATTAGCTTGCAAGCATGTGCCTGGCTCACAAGGGATCACATATCACGGGAACGAGAAAAGAGTACTTATCAGTAACGAGGTTGAACTAGGTATGCAGAGATACCGACGATCATAACCTCGGATAAGTAAACTATCGTGAGACAAAGGGAAATTGGTATCGTATGTAAGTGGTTCATTCGATCGCAAAGTAATCGTAGAAATATGTGGGAGCCATATGAATTTCCAGATTCCTCTATTGGTTATTGTTCGGAGAAGTGTCTCGATCATGTCCGCATAATTCACAAACCGTAGGGAGACACACTTAAGGATTCGACGTTGTTTGAGTAGTTATGGAATGATGAGTAAGAGACCGAATGTTGTTCGGAGTCTCGGATGGGATCCGGGATATCATGGGGAGATCCGGAATGGTCCGGAGAATAAGATTCATATAAGGAAAGTCCTGTTTCGGGGTTGGAGAATGGTTCCGGTGTTTTCATCGGGAATGTTCTAGAAGGTTCCGGAATGTCCGGCACTCCGGAGGGGAAGGGTACATGAATGTGTCATAACAAGTTGGAATGATTGCATCATGTACTAGGTGTCATCCTGAACCAAATAAAGGGTTTAATCAAATCCTAGTTTGAAAAGTCAAACGCCAATTTGAAAAGTCAAACGGCTATTTTGTGAGGTGGAGGGGAAGTAGGAAACCTACTTGGGGAGGAGTTCCCTCCCTACACCGCCGGCCCACTTGGGAAACCGAGTTGGGGAAGGACTCCCCTCCCCTGGCGTGCCCCCTCCACCTATATAAGGAGGGGCAGGGCTACCCCTCCAAGTACACAACACCTCCACCCAAAACCCTAGCTCCTAGCCGCCAGCGCCGCCACCTCCTGCCGCCGCCTAGGGCAAGCCGCCGCTGCCGCCTAGGCAAACCCTAGCCGCCAGCCTTGCTCCTCCTTGGTGTGTCTAAACCCTAGATCGCCGAGGATCTCTCTCATAGTCCACCATACTCGCTCCGGCTTAAGGCGAAGCCCTGCGAGATCTCCCCTCTACTTCTGGTACCACGCCGTTGTGCTGCCGGAATCGTGAGGAGAGTGCTACAACTTCTGCTGCCTGCTGGAACAAGGGAGAGGAAGGTCTTCGTCGAGTACCGAACGTGTGACCGACTGCGGAAGCGCTGCCGGAACGCAGCGCCGGAAGGATCGTCTACGCGATCTTGAGATCGGGAAGAGTACGACTACATCACCCACGAGAATCCGCTCTCATTAAACACTTTGGAATCTTCGAGGGTGAGTTATTCCATCGACTCGTTGCTACAATATAGTAGATAGATCTTGGATTGTTTGTTTGTATGCGGTAGAAATTTTTTGTTTTCCATGCTACGAAACCCTACAGTGGTATCAGAGCCGTGTCTATATGTAGATCTGTTGCACGAGTAGAACACAATGGTCATTGTGGGCGTTGATGCTTTTGTTGTCGATTACTTCTTGTGTACTTTGCATCTTGCGGGATGGTGGGATGAAGCGGCCCGGGCTAACCTTACATGACATCGTTCATGAGACTTGCTCCACGCTTGACATGCAACTTGTATTGCATAAGTGGCTTTGCGGGTGCCTGTTTCTCCCAACATAGTTAAGATTCAATTTACAACGGGTGATTGACAATACTAGTATCAATGTTGTGGTTCTTGTTCGTAAGTTAGAACGACACTTATTGAAAGCCCCAAACCACGTAAAACATGCAAAGAAAGTAGAGGCGTCTAACTTTGTTTTGCAGGGGTGTGCTGTGATGTGATATGGCCATGATTGTGATTATATTTGATGTATGCAATGTTCCTTATTGTAAGTTGGCAACCGGCAGGAGCCATATGGTTGTCTTTAAATTCTGTTAAGACCCGCGTGTCTATTCAAAGTAGTTGTAATAGTTGAAGCCGGTGGACGACAACCATGGAGCAGCGTCATTGACCTTGATGCAATGCCGGTGATAATGGAGATCATGTTCGTGCTTGAAGATGGAGATCGGAAGCACAAAGAAGAAAGGCCATATCATATCACATATTATGAATTGCATGTGATGTTAATCCTTTATGCATCTTGTATTGATTAGTTAACGACGGTAGCATTATAAGATGATCCCTCATGCACATGAATTTCAAGTAAAGTGTTCATCCTTAGTAAGCACCGTTGCTAAAGCTTGTTGTTTCGAAGCACCACGTGATGATCGGGTGTGTTAGATTCCGCAAGTGTATACAACGTGAGCAAGCCAGATTTGCTCATGCGGAAGCTAAGGTTTGATCTTGACGAGCCTAGCATGTACATACATGGTCTCGGAACACGGATCATCGAAAGGTAAAGCATGAATCATATAGTAGATATGATGAACATGTCGATTGTTCGCCATTGAAGCTACATCAACTCTCGTGATGATCGGTGTTGATGTGGTGGATTTGGTTCGTGTGATCACTAAAACAATGTGAGGGATATTGTTTTGAGTGGGAGTTCACCTAGATTAATTTAACTATTAATTAGAACTCAATTTGTCATAAACTTAGTCTAAACTATTGCAAATATGTTGTAGATCAATGGCGGCCCCTACCATCAATTTTAATGCGTTCCTAGAGAAAGAAAAGTTGAAAAACAATGGAAGCAACATCATGGATTGGTTCCGCAATTTGAGGATTGTCCTCACAGCTGGTAATTTGACCTATGTGCTGGATGCACCGATGGGTGACCCACCTGCAGCTACTGCTACCGATGAAGTAAAGAATATTTACCTCGCTCGGAAGACTCAGTACTCCACAGTTCAGTGTGCTATCTTGTATGGTTTAGAATCGGAGCTTCAGAAAAGGTTTGCGAATTCAGACCCACATGATATTGTCCGTGATCTCAAATTGATCTTTGAGACTCACGCGGCAATTGAGAGCTATGAGGCTTCTGAAAAGTTCTTTAACTGCAAGATGGAAGAGGGTAGCTCCGTCAGTGAGCATGTGCTTAAGATGCCTGGGCATGCAAACAAACTTCAAAGCTTGGGTATAGTGATTCCTAATGCTTTGGGGATTTATTGTGTCCTCCAATCACTACCACCAAGTTACAAGAACTTTGTGATGAACTACAATATGCAAAACATGAACAAGCAGTTGCCAGAACTCTTCGCCATGTTGAAATCTGCAGAAGTGGAGATCAAGAAAGAGCACCAAGTGTTGATGGTCAATAAGACCACCAAATTCAAGAAAGGCAAGTCTAAGCAAAAGGGACACTTCAAGAAGGGTGGTAAGAAAGTTACCGCGCCGACGAAGAAGACCAAGGCTGGACCTAAGCCAGATACTGAGTGCTTTTACTGCAAGGGAGAAGGTCACTGGAAGCGGAATTGCCCAAAGTACTTGGCGGATTTGAAGAACGGCAACATCAAGAAGAAAGGTATATCCGATATACATGTTATTGATGTGTATCTCACTAGTACTCATAGTAGTGCCTGGGTATTTGATACTGGTTCGGTTGCTCATATTTGTAACTCGAAACAGGTGCTGCAGAATAAACGGAAGCTAGCGAAGAACGAGGTGACGATGCGCGTGGGAAACGGATCAAAGGTTGATGTGATCGCGGTTGGCACGCTACCTCTTCATCTACCATCGGGATTAGTTTTATACTTAAATAATTGTTATTTGGTGCCTGCGTTAAGCATGAACATTATATCGGGATCTTGTTTATTGCGAGACGGTTACTTGTTTAAGTCCGAGAATAATGGTTGTTCGATTTATATGAGTAATATGTTTTATGCACATGCACCTTTGATAGATGGTCTATTCTTATTGAATCTCGATAGTGGAAATACACATATTAACAACATTGAAGCTAAACGTTTGAAATCGAGCGATAACTCGACCTATATGTGGCACTGTCGTCTTGGTCACATTGGAGTGAAGCGTATGAAAAAACTCCATTCCGATGGACTTCTTGAATCACTTGATTTCGAATCACTTGAAACATGCGAAGCATGTCTGATGGGTAAAATGACTAAGACTCCATTTTCTGGTATGATGGAGCGAGCTACGGACTTATTGGAAATCATACATACCGATGTGTGTGGTCCAATGAGTGTAGCATCGCGCGGTGGTTATCGTTGTGTTCTTACCTTCACGGATGACTTGAGTAGATATGGGTATATCTATTTCATGAAACATCAGTCTGAAACTTTTGAGAAGTTTAAGGAATTTCAAAGTGAGGTTGAGAATCAACGTAACAAGAAGATTAAATTTCTGCGTTCTGATCGTGGAGGTGAATATCTAAGTTACGAGTTTGGCGAGCATTTGAAGAAATGCGGAATACTTTCACAATTGACACTGCCGGGAACACCACAGCGTAATGGTGTGTCCGAACATCGTAATCGAACTCTCTTAGATATGGTTCGTTCTATGATGTCACTTACAGATTTACCGCTATCATTTTGGGGTTATGCATTAGAAACAGCCGCATTCACTTTAAATAGGGCACCATCTAAATCCGTTGAAACGACATCGTATGAATTATGGTTTGGGAAGAAACCTAAATTGTCGTTCCTTAAAGTTTGGGGTTGCGAAGCCTATGTAAAGAAGTTACAGCCGGACAAGCTTGAACCCAAAGCGGAAAAATGCGTCTTCATAGGATACCCAAAGGAAACTATTGGGTATACCTTCTATCATAGATCCGAAGGCAAAATCATCGTTGCCAAGAATGGATCCTTTCTAGAGAAGGAATTTCTCTCGAAAGAAGTGACTGGAAGGAAAGTAGAACTCGACGAGGTTGTCGAACCTTCTCTCGAACTTGCGAGTAGCGCAGCACCGGAAGTAGTTCCTATGACGCCTACACCAATAAGAGAGGAAGATAATGATGATGATCATGAAACTTCGGTTGTAGTTGCTACAGAGCCTCGCAGGTCAACGAGAACTCGTACCACTCCTGATTGGTATGATCCCGTTATGAGTGTCATGTTGGTGGACAACACCGATGACCCTGCGACGTATGAGGAAGCGATGATGAGCCCAGATTCCAATAAATGGCAAGAAGCCATGAAATCCGAGATTGGATCCATGTACGAAAACCAAGTATGGACTTTGGTGGACTTGCCGGATGGCCGGAAGGCTGTCGAGAACAAATGGATTTTTAAGAAGAAAACAGATGCTGATGGTAATGTTACTGTCTATAAAGCTCGACTTGTCGCAAAAGGGTTTCGACAAATTCAAGGAGTTGACTACGATGAGACTTTCTCACCAGTAGCGAATCTAAAATCTGTGAGGATTATGTTAGAAATCGCTGCATATTATGATTATGAGATATGGCAGATGGATGTCAAAACAGCATTCCTCAATGGAGACATTGATGAAGAGTTGTATATGATGCAACCCAAAGGTTTTGTCGATCCTAAAGATGCTAACAAGGTATGCAAACTTCAACGGTCCATCTATGGATTGAAGCAAGCATCCCGAAGTTGGAATCAACGTTTTGATAAGGTAATCAATAGTTTTGGTTTTATACAAACTTATGGAGAAGCTTGTATTTACAAGAAAGTGAGTGGGAGCTCTGTAGCATTCTTAATACTATATGTAGATGACATATTGTTGATTGGGAATGATGTAGACCTTCTTAATAGTGTTAAGGAATATTTGAATAATAGTTTTTCAATGAAGCATCTTGGCGAAGCATCTTATATATTAGGCATAAAGATTTATAGAGATAGATCGAGACGCCTAATATCATTGTCACAAAGTACATATTTGGACAAAGTTCTAAAGAGTTTGGAATGGAATATAGCAAGAAAGGGTTCTTGCCCATGTTTCCCAATACGACCTTGAGTAAAACTCAAAGTCCGACAACGGCAGAAGATAGAGAAAGGATGAGTAAGACTCCCTATGCCTCAGCCATAGGATCTCTGATGTATGCCATGTTATGTACTAGACCCGACATTGCATATGCTGTTAGTTTGACTAGCAGATATCAAAGTGATCCAGGAGTGGATCATTGGACAGCGGTCAAAAACATCCTTAAGTACTTGAGAAGAACTAAGGATATGGTTCTTTCTTATGGAGGTGATGAACAGCTCGTTGTTAATGGTTACACCGATGCTAGTTGGAACACCGATCCGAATGATTCTAAATCACAATCTGGATACGTATTTACTTTGAATGGTGCAGCAGTTAGCTGGAGGAGTGCAAAGCAAAGCGTTTTGGCGAGATCTTCAACTGAATCGGAATACATGGCTGCTTCGGAGGCTTCACAAGAAGCGATATGGATGAAAGAGTTCATTACAGAGCTCGGTGTGGTTCCTAGTGCGCTGGACCCAATGTCTATCTATTGTGATAACATGGGCGCCATAGCCAATGCGCAAGAACCAAGGTCACACAAGAAGCTGAAGCACATCAAGCTACGTTTTCACGCTATTCGAGAACATGTCCAAGATGGGGACATAAAGATTTGCAAAGTACACACAGATCTGAATGTGGCGGATCCGTTGACTAAACCTCTCCCGAGGGCAAAACATGACCAACACCAAACTGCCATGGGTGTTCGGTATATTACCATGTAATCTAGATTAGATGACTCTAGTGCAAGTGGGAGACTGTTGGAGATATGCCCTAGAGGCAATAATAAATGTAGTTATTATTATATCTTTGTGTTTATGATAAATGTTTACATTCATGCTATAATAGTATTAACAAGGAAACATTGATACTTGTGTGATTTGTAAACTTAAATTGAAGTCCCTAGTAAAGCCTCTTCATAATACTAGCTTGTTGGTTAATAAATGATTGTGGTTTCCCTATCATGAACATTGAGATGTTATTAACAACAAGATCATATCGTTAGGAGAATGATATGGTGGACATACTCCTATAGATAAGCGTATCATAAAGATCAAGTCATTTTAATAGTTCAATTGCTATATGCTTTCTGATACATAGTAACCTAATTCCTTCGACCATGAGATCATGCATATCACCTTCACCGGAAGGATGCTTTGATGACATCAAACACCACACCGTAACTGGGTGGCTATAAAGGTGGCATTGAGTGTTCAGAAAGTATTGGTTGAGACACATGGATCAAGAGTGGGATTTGTCCATCCATATGACGGATAGATATACTCTGGGCCCTCTCGGTGGAATGTCATCCAATTAGCTTGCAAGCATGTGACTGGCTCACAAGGGATCACATATCACGGGAACGAGAAAAGAATACTTATCAGTAACGAGGTTGAACTAGGTATGCAGAGATACCGACGATCATAACCTCGGATAAGTAAACTATCGTGAGACAAAGGGAAATTGGTATCGTATGTAAGTGGTTCATTCGATCGCAAAGTAATCGTAGAAATATGTGGGAGCCATATGAATTTCCAGATTCCTCTATTGGTTATTGTTCGGAGAAGTGTCTCGATCATGTCCGCATAATTCACGAACCGTAGGGAGACACACTTAAGGATTCGACGTTGTTTTGAGTAGTTATGGTATTATGAGAAAGAGACCGAATGTTGTTCAGAGTCTCGGATGGGATCCGGGATATCACGAGGTGATCCGGAATGGTCCGGAGAATAAGATTCATATAAGGAAAGTCCCGTTTCGGGGTTCGGAAATGATTCCGGTGAATGTTCTAGAAGGTTCCGGAATGTCCGGCACTCCGGGAGGGGGGAGGGGTACATGAATGTGTCGTTACATATTGGAATGATTGCATCATGTACTAAGTGTTCTTGCTGTTCCAAATAAAGGATTAAATTGAATCCTAAAACAGAAAAGTCAAACGGCTAAAACAGGAAACTGTGGGAAACAAGCAAGAGGAGGCAAAACCGACTTGGGGGAGGAGTCCCTCCTCTCCAAGCCGGCACGCCACCCAAGGCCGACTTGGGGAGGGACTCCCCTCCCCTTGGCCACGCCTCCCACCTATAAGAGGAGGGTCAGGGCCTCCTCCTCTAGATACACAAGTTCCTATCCTCTAATCTCCGGTTTAGAGCCGTTTTGGTTTAGAGCTTCTAATTGCCCTAGCCTTCGGTTTAGAGCCTTCTAATTGGTGTGTCTAAACCCTAGACCACTAATAGTTCTCTCACATACTCCACCATACTCGCTCCGGCTTAAGGCGAAGCCCTGCGGGATCTCCCCTCTACTTCCGGTACCACGTCGTTGTGCTGCCGGAATCGCGAGGAGAGTGCTACAACCTCTGCTGCCTGCTGGAACAAGGGAGAGGAAGGTCTTCGTCGAGTACCGAACATGTGACCGACTGCGGGAGCGCTGCCGGAACGCAGCGCCGGAAGGATCGTCTACACGATCTTGAGATCGGGAAGAGTACGACTACATCACCCACGAGAATCCGCTCTCGTTAAACGCTTTGGAATCTTCGAGGGTAAGTTATTCCATCGACTCGTTGCTACAATCTAGTAGATAGATCTTGGCTTGTTTGTTTGTATGCGATAGAAAATTTTTGTTTTCCATGCTACGCACCCCTACAGCTTGATATGCTTAAAGCCTATGATCTATGGAATGGATTTTTCTAGAGTGTATGCTTAATCGCCTCGGGTTCCGTGATGAAGTTGTTGAATTACTGATGGCTTGTGTTTGCTCAGTCACATACAAAATTTGTTTTAATGATCAGGAAACTGATAGCTTTACTCCTTCAAGGGGTATCCTTCAAGGTGATCCATTATCACCATATTTGTTTTTGATTTGTGCAGAGGGTCTTTCCTGTGCGTTGGCTCATAGAGAGGAGGTTCGTGCTTTGAAGGGGTTAGGGTGTGTAGGAATGCACCATCGGTATCTCATCTTCTTGTCGCTGATGATTCCCTAATTTTTATGAAGGCAAATATGATTAATGCTACCTCATTGAGACAAGTTCTAGACCTTTATTGTGCAAGCTCAGGTCAATTGGTTAGTGAAGCAAAATGTAGCATGTTCTTTAGTCCGAATGTGGAGGTGAATTTTAAAGCACAAATCTGTACTGAGTTAAATATTACGACATAGGCTATTTCCGAAAAATATCTTGGTCTACCGGCTATGGTTGGACTTGATCGTTCTGAGAGCTTCCTCTACCTTCTATAAAGGGTGATTGAAGGAAGGAGAAATTTCTGTCAATGGGAGATAAAGAGATGCTTCTAAAAGCTATTATTCAATCTATTCTGGTTTATGTCATGGTTGTATTTACGATACCAAAAGTCTTTATGCGAACAACTAAATGATGTAATGGCCGGATTTTGGTGGGGGGACACTGATGACCAAAAGAAAATGCACTGGTTTGCATGGTGGCATATGTGTATTCATAAGAAAAGAGGTGGTATGGGTTTCCGGGACTTACATGCTTTTAATCTAGCAATGTTGGCTAAACAAAGTTGGAGGCTACTTTCTAATCCTGATTCTTTGTGTGCACAAGTAATCTGAGCTAAGTATTACCTAGAAGGAAATCTGTTGAAGGTGGGGTCTAAAAATGGATCTTCCTTTACATGGCAGAGTATTATTGCTAGTCTATTCACTTATAAAAGAGGTCATATTTGGATAATTGGTTCAGGAGCACAGGTTAACATATGGTATGACCCATGGATCTCAAGTATTAATACAAGAAAGGTACTATCAACCAGAGGACATTGCTTGGTTAGGACGTTTGATGAATTAATCAACCCATCTACTGGACAATGGTATGAAGAACTATTAAGGGGAAACTTTCTTGTTGTTGATGTGGAGAGGATATTACACATTCCCCTAAGTGATCATCTAACCGAGGACTTTGTGGCATGGCATTACTCAAATAACTATATGTTTACTGTCAGATCTGCATATCATCTTGAGTGGGAACACCAATTCGGGGCAAGAACTAGGCGGGATGATGGTCAGGGTTCTTATGATATTAATACGATATGGGAAATTCTCTGGAACTTACAAATTCCGTGTAAAGTGAAAATATTTATGTGGAGGGATTTGCATGGTATTGTTCCTGAGAAATCAATCCTGGCCGACAGACATATCAAGATGCAACCACAGTGCCCAGTGTGTCAACAAGGACCAGAGGATATGAAGCATCTGATATTCTCTTGCTTAAGAGCACGACAGGTATGGAAAGATTTGGGGTTAAAAGAGGTAATTGATCAAGGGGCACAAAGTAATTATTCTGGCACGGTAGTTTTGGAAAATCTTCTATGTAGTAAACAAAAAAGTCTCCTATTATCGGACATGTGGGTCTCCAAGAAATGATCGCGATGGGTTGTTGGTATATCTGGTGGCAGCGCAGACAGTTGGTGAATGGTTCTACTGTGGGCAAACCATCTATCTCGGCTTTTGCAATCAACGCCTTGGCCTCAATTTTTTATGCAGCTAAACCAAATGCAAAGATGAAGGAGTCTTCTTGGTCTTTACCACTTCCCGGGAGGATCAAACTTAATACTGATGCTTCCTATTAGTTGGATGGCACCGGAGGTGCAGGAGCTGTGTTACGAATCGAGTTGTGATTGAATCAGATTCCCTTGAACTGGTTGAGGCTTGCAATGGGGTGACAGAAGTGTGGAGCCCTTATTCTGCTATTTTGGCCGAGTGTTTTCTAAAGGTTGGTTAGATGGGTGATATTTTCTTCCAACATTGTACTCGGGAGGCTAATCAGCTGGCACATGAATTAGCTAGGCATGGTTCTATTTCTAAGAATAGGTTTATTTGGGAGGGTGATCCCCCTTCTGCATTTATGCCTTTTGTAATCAAAGATATAACTTTGTTCCGAATGTGGCAGCAAATTCCAGACGCACTATTTTTCTTCCCGGGTACCTAAGGGGACTAGAAGGTTTTTAATGAGGCGGCTTGCTTGCCTAATATATTATTTGTTTCAAAAAAAAATTACAAAGGTATTTATATGTCCACACAAAGAAAAATGTAACTAGAACTTCTGGTAAATAACCCAACGAGTGATAGATATTCATTTCTTTCTGGTGTGTAAGACCATAAATACAATTTTTTGTCATTTGTTTCTCCCTGCAAATTCGTTCTACCTGTTGCAAATTTCTTTCTGTTGTGTAAGACCACACTCATAATCGATCCCCTCCGCCTCTAACACTCCTTTTGCACCAAACTAGTTGCATTTTTCTTTCTTGAAAAGATCCAGCAAATGTTGCCTTCTTGACCAACAAAAGCCAGGAAGAATGAGATAAAGCAAAATGCTACTCCCTCCGTTCGAAAATACTTGCCGTGGTTGTACTAAACCACGACAAATATTTTGAAGTGGAGTGAGTACATTCTTCTTTGGTTCATTCAGAAGAAGTCAAGATATATTTGGACAACTCTAACACCTACTCCCAAACCTCCATTTGCTCTGAAACCCTACAAGTTTCATCCTCCATGAATCTAGACAATTAGACTATCAGTCTGACAACATAAGCGATCCTAGGTCCTGAAGGTCTGCCATAGTTACACCCTACACATCGAACTAAACTCCATCACAAGTTCTTAAAGCAGCCTCGATTGGCTTGATGTTCAGGTGTTAAGCCTTGCTAACAAAGCCCTGATTGGCCAATACACGTTCAACCCAGACCCCGAAGTGACACGAGGTGGGATAGTCTCCGAAGGCCTCATCGCTTCAGGTGTGTTGCCATTTGCAGCTGGAGTGACCATGACACCATATCATCACTGTCATCGCCAGACACACCGGGAAGTCTTGCCGCTGGATCGGCGACTTCCTTCACCACTTCGTACTTCAGCCCCTTCTTGTCGTCGGTTGCATCCATGGAGATTGTCATGCCCGCACCGACCTCTCCTCTGACCAGCATCTCCGAGATCGCCGTCACCACGTTCTCCTGCACCCACCTCCTTATGGGCCTTGCACCATACATCTGCAAAGCGAAATATCAAGCGCAGTTTAAAAGCATATATTCAATGGATAACTTGGTTATCTGGAAATAGGACATACTGGGCTGTATGATTCCGACAAAATGACGTCCAATGCGGAGTCGCTTGCAGATAGAGAGATGCCCTTGGCAGCAACTCTAGCGATGACACTCTTCATTTGGATTGCCACAATCTCTTTCAGTCTGTCTCGTGAGAGCGGCTCAAATACAACGATCGCACTCAGTCTGTTGAGAAGCTCGGGCTTGAAGTGTTTCTGAACCTGCACAAGCAAACATATATGTAAAAACCAGCTGACGGATAACTATCAAATGCAGCCGCAGTTTTGGATTCACAAACAAACCTGTTTCATGAGAAGGTCCCTTGCTATTTCCATTGTGTTTCCTCCAGACATTCCTGCTATTAGGTGCTCTGACCCCAGATTTGAGGTCATGATGATAATGGTATTCTTGAAATCTACTGTCCGCCCTTTGCCATCAGTCAACATACCATCATCAAGGAGCTGAAGAAAAACATTCAACACCGAGGAATCTGCCTTCTCCACCTCATCGAAAAGAATGACACTATATGGGCGGTTCCGCACCTTCTCGGTCAGTTGTCCACCATCTTGATGTTCATAGGAGCTTTAACATGTTCCAATACAAAATAAATATTAAGATGAGTCAAACTAATTAATGACTAACTATGATAGGATAATGTAGTAGAGTTCAAATAGAGAAGACAAACCCTGGAGGCGCTCCAATCAGACGCCAGACAGATCCAGCCCCAACATATTCAGACATATCAATGCGAACTAGCATCTTATCGCTGTCAAATAGCTGTTCGGCAAGAGCTTTTGCAAGCTCTGTCTTTCCAACACCAGTCGACCCCAAAAAGAGGAATGAGCCTATTGGTTGGCCAGGCTGATCAAGGCCAGTCCTAGAACGCAACACTGCTCGCGCAACCTTATTAACCGCTTCATCCTGGCCAATAATTCGCTCGTGCAATCTAGCCGCTAGGTGGATCAACTTATCCTTCTCCCCTTGATCAAGCGTGGCAACAGGAATTCCAGTCCATCGGCTCACAACCTTCAAATCCACATTAGGTTCACATCACTGATTGAACTATAGACACAAATATCAATGAGAAGATAATGCCTACTTGTGCAACTTCATTCGGGACAACAATTGCTTCGTTCACTGCATACAGAGAGGTAGTTAGAACAGTGTTCACTTCCTTTTCTTGTTTGCCGATTTGCATCATCCTTTTGGCTGTGGTAGCACATGCCTCATCAATCAGATCAATTGCCTTATCAGGAAATTGACGACCTACAGTACAGACAGCAATAATATCCATCAATTTTCTCCAACATACATACATTTCTCATTTATAGCACTCGTGAATTCCACTCAGTAGAAAAGAAACACCGCAGTGCAGGTTCCTTGATTAATCTATATATACATATATACGTCATTATCATGGATTTTTTCAATCCTTAAACACAATTTATAATTCAGTCCAAACTAACGCATACAATACAACAAGAGTACTCTCTTGCTATTAATGTATCTGATGCAAGGTGGGTACTCCAAAGCGCTCTAAACAAGATTTATAAATTATTTCAGTTAATGTATCCAGTGCTACAAGGTACTCCACAGCCCTCTAACACAAAATTAAAACCATTCCAACTTAATCGTATCTAATGCAACACAGGACTCCACAGCGCCCTACACAAGTTATAAATTATTTTGAACATAATTTATTCATTGAAACATGGGCATTCCACAGCGCTTTAATGTGATGAACTGATTATTCTTGACTTTCAAACTGCACAGCACACATGGACGCAAATAGTTTAAATTAGCAAGTGAGCCTTAACAAGGATGGGTATCTGACTAATAACTACTACCTCCGTTTCAAGGCTTAAGGCGCACGCGTTTTCCGCAAAGTTTGACTAAAAGAATTGAGCAACAAAATCTTGATTATATTGTACATAATTAGTATCATTGGATTCATATTGAAAAATACTTTCTGGTGATACTAGTTTTATACCAAAACTCTTTATGTATTTAGAGTAATTCTTGGTCAAAGAAAAAACACGCAAAACGAGGACGCCTTAAGCCCTGAACGGAGGGAGTATTTGAGATCAACATACTTAATTTTCTTCACTTCCTTATCCTTGCTTCTTAAGTGACTAGGTGTATTTGCACTTGCTAATGGCGTAAATGAGTAAAATTCCACCTGTGATATATCGGGCAGCAAGCTGTGCAGCAGCAACAATAGCAGCATCCTGGATTTCCAAGCCATGGTGTTCCTCGAACCTTCTCTTTAGCCCTCGCAGAATGGCAATGGTCGCCTGCATGCTCGGCTCCGCAATGTGCACCTTTTGGAATCGCCGCTCCAATGCTGCATCTTTCTCGATGTACTTGTTGTACTCATCCAAAGTTGTCGCGGCAACGCAGCGGATACGGCCACGGGCCAACGCCGGCTTCAGCATGTTGCAAGCATCCGTGCCACTCTCGTGGACCAGACTGCCACCGGAGCCAAGAAGCATGTGCATCTCGTCGATGAAGAGAATCACCTTGCCGCCGGAATCCTCTGCCTGCTTTATCACATTCTTCATACGCTCCTCGAACATGCCGCGGTAACAAGTCCCGGCCACCATGGCCGCGAGGTCCACTTCCACGACGCGTGCTCCAGCGAGTGCGGCAGGGACTGTCCCAGCGGCGATGCGTTGGGCAAGGCCCTCGGCAATGGCCGTCTTGCCGACCCCTGCCGCACCGACGAGGGCGGCGCAGTTCTTGGTCCGGCGGCAGAGGATGCAGATAACACGGTCAATCTCCTCGTCGCGGCCAATTACCGGGTCGGCCTTGCCAGCCGAGGCCGTCATGTCCCGGCCATACTTCCGCAGAGAAACATTGCATCGGTAGTACCTCCACGCTGCCCAGCACAAAGCGGCAGCTGCTCCGGTACAGACCACGACAGCTAAATCATCCAGCAATTCGTTCGGACGTTGGTAGGAGCGTGTTTGGTAGGTCCCAGTCGCTCGATCGAAGACCCGAGAAGTTGCAGTTTCCGTAACCCCTCCTCCCACGATCCCATCAAGCCATGTGCTGAAGGTCATCGTTGCTGGTTAAGGCTAGGTTTTCGTGGACGCCGTCGACTTCCCTGCTAGCGACGAAGTTCAGATTATTTCTGAATTTTAACTCGGAGGGAGGATTTGTAGATAAAGGGGCGGACTTTTAACAAATTGATACTGAAACTAACATGACGGGGAAGGTAGCACGATTCGAACTTGACATTGGGGAAAAAAGCTCACATCTTTTTTAGAGGAAAAACATACGAGAGATTACCCGCCGCCGTCTGCTCTTGAGCCCCAGTACGCGCCGCCGTCTGCTCTTGAGCCCCAGTACGCGCCACCGCCTGCTCTTGAGGGAGCCCCAGTGCCCGCCGCCGCCTGCTCGCGGCGCCCCCACGCCGCCTGTTCCGGTTCGCCGCTCGCTGCGACGCAGCCGACCTGAAGCGAGCAAGCGCTAGTCGCCTCAGCGGCGCTGCTCGAGCCCGCACTTCAGGTTGAGCCGTTCAGGCCTCAGAGGGTTTGGGTGGTCGCCTACCCTTTTGGGCCACTCCGTGTCTCGGTGTCTACATAGGCTAGGCGCCTAGGCCATGAATCGACCTTTCACTCGTCCAAGATCGTTTTTTTTTTCAACTCGGTTCCTATCAGCATTTTTTGTTTGGCACACCCTTCAACTGTTTCTTCGATCAGATCTACTCCTCTGTCAAATTATCATAATTCGGAGAGTAAAATTCACCATTAGTATCTAAACTTGGCTCGCATGTTCGATACGGTCATCGACCTCAAGAATACATGATATACGGTAATTAAATACGACAGGTGTTTCATTAGGGTCACTGGCTTCTGTACTAGACCCGTAGCGCTATGTATTTGATGACGTGGCAGCATGTTGACCACTCTCATGTAGTCAATTTTTTTTGCAAAAGCCCCCTTGACTAAAAATAATTTGACAGGTGCCCCAAGGTCCCACCTGGCAGCCCCTCATCCCAGTCCACCCCATTCCCTACCTCCCGTCTATGCCCTGACCAAATTGACCCAGCGATTTGGGGTCATGCGCTCGCCGGCGACGGCTGGGACGTCGTCGTTCTCTACTCGAGAACCAGCAGCCGGAGCAGGATTCCAGACTGGGCGGCGCTGGGGTGGGATTCCTAGACGGGGAGCTATAGCCGGGGATGAGGCAGAGGAGTGGGGCCGGCGGTGGAGCTCCCTGGCTGGTGACGATGGAGCAGAGTTGAGCAGCGGGGTTGTGACCTGCGGCTGGTGTCCGGTAGCACCCTCCATAGCCCTACACCACAACTGAAGTCGAGCATATGTGGACCTTCCTCAACGAGGATGGAAACGAACGCTGCCGTCATCTTCGATTCCGACGAACTATGTCATTCCCGACCTTCGGCAAGTACTGCATCAATTCAGCAACGACGACGAGCGCCTACCAGTGGACTCCTTCGACAAGGCCAAACACCAAATCACCTTCGCTATCGCTTCTACCCATCTCTGTCACGAAGGAGATGGACGCCATGGATCGGATCTGCACGGTCGCGACAGAGGTGGAGTCCACGACGGACGGTGTACATGGTGTGCAGCGAGGAGCTCGTGGGGTGGGTCGGACGCCCGGCTCCGGCAACCTCCTCCTCCACATGCCCTCCTCAATGTGGTCCTTCAGGATGCTCCTTTTGCTGCAGGCGAGGGGAGGCGACGACATACCTGTCCCATGGGGTGGAAGGGAGCAAGCTCGGCCGAACATAACCCATGCGATAAGATAGGGAGGGTGCAGCGCCGGCGCGGGGAGGGCGAGGAGAACGGCGCCGGCCACCGGCCGCCAGAGCCAGAGGATAATACAACCTTATCTCTTTAGCAATTTTGCACTTGAGCCCTTTTGATGTTTATTATTGTAAAATAGTTTCCTCTTTGTGTGGTAGAGGCTGACAAATGGGTTCCACCTGGCGCCATGTTAGCAAATACATCGCTCTACGGGCTCTAGTACAAAAGCCAGTGACCGTAACGAAACAATCGCCGTATTTAGTGATCGTATATCGTGTATTCTTAAGGTCGATGACTGTATCGAATATGCGAGCCAAGTTTAGGTACCGATGGTGAATTTTACTCTAATTCGGATGTATCTATACCTTAAACCTATGGCATTCTTTTCAGAAACCAGGGAGTAACTATCTACGGATTATAGGGGCTAATACGTAGTTCTAGAAAATAATTTGAGACTAAATTTTGTCAACAATATATAAATTATATGTCATAAAAAATATATTATTTGAAGCGTATTTTAAATATGAATTTAATGGTATATTTTTTGTTGATATAATTTGTATTTTATTAACCAAATTTATGGTCAAATTATTTTCTCGAAGTACGTATTTGTCTTATAAACTGAAATAGGAGTAGTACCGGCTTTGACACAAACTTCTTTTATGTCACTTCTCGGATAAAAATCTGACTAGTACGGTAGTAGCAAAATGGAAAACACGTATCCGGTGTCGTCATGTGTTCGGACACACGACGAAACAAATCTTCAAAGCTCAGCCTGGATTTATGTAGGAAGAGTGTTTAATGGGAACCGTATAGATCGAGAAACGCGTGGCACCATAAATTGGTATAGATTTCATACTATGTCTCAACACAAATTGGTATAAATTATTCTATCTGAATCGCCTCATATCAAATAAAACTTGCGCATAAACACAAACATCAATTAAAAAAGTCCAAAAGAATGCGCAATCTAGAATATAGTCGATGATCAAACAACACAATTGTTGTCCAGATCGTCTTCAACACCATCTGCGTCGCCATCGGCCATAATGCCATGATCACCTTGGGTCGTAGTGCCACCATCACCATTGTCATAGAGCTATCACCACCACCCATCGTAGCGTCACCACCACCATCGGCCATTGTAGCAAGAAGCTCTCGTCTTTTTTGTTGCATGATTTTCATTCTTTGCATCTCCCAAAACTCCTTTTGCCAAGGGATCCATCTCACCTGGGGTCTAACATCATGATCTGGTTGTCCTCGGCGAGTTGTGTAGCCTTTTCCTTGGTGGGCCTTCATCGCCTTGGCCCTCGCCTTGATCTCCTTGAGCTCAAGTTTCTTCTTGTCATCTTCCTGGTAGGCTAGCCACTTGGTCTCCTTGAGCTCATACTTCTTGTATGTTTGTTGTATTGTTGATGATAAATTTGTTGTATTGGTGATGAACATTTTGTTGTATTTTTATTGTATTGGTGATGAGTAATCTGTGTTGTAATAATAATTAGACTATTTATTGGTGATTTATTTTGTGTGTTTGATCTTGTTGGTTGCATATTTTTGTCGAATTGATGTCTGTGTTCTCGCGCACGCTGTACTTTGCGGCGCCCGGTGAAGCGCTGATCATTCGCGCTACAAAATACAACGCCGGTGAAGCGGCGACAAGCGACGGAAAAAGCGCTAAAACATGTATACTACATGCTGGAACTGTTTTTATAGTGCTAGAATTTAGCGCATATGTTGGAGATGCTCTTATATTAACATAGCTAGTAGTTAGCATATTTAGCAACACGTCATATCCCAAATGCCTAGTTGACATTTCTTTTGCAAAAAAAATACCTAGTTGACATTGCATGTTATTATTGCAAGATGCTCTTGTTGAAAGTGTGTTTTCCCAATCTAATGTTTATATTCGGTTATTTGTATGTGAAAATTTTAGCAACACTTGGGCTTGTCTAGGCTTTGAAATTTTTCAGTGTCCGCCTTTGCCCGCGAGGCATATTCAGCCTGTGTTGGGTAGAGGTTTCTTGTCCTGTCGAAACGTGGGCTAGTAAGGGTGACTTTGTTTGGGCTTCTGCTTATACATAAGCCTATTTATAGATTTCGGTTGGGAGAAATTGCGGTGGGCAGAAGCCTGTAGAAACTCTCGGGAGACTTTTTTGGGCTTATGCTATTTTGGCTTATTTGTTGCGATGAGCTGTGACATGTTTGTTATGCCCCTGGCCACTTTTAATAAAACGATATATTGTATACGTACGCTAGTTATAAGTAGAAATAGAGCTAGAAATAAAATAAAAAACATGATGTTGTAGTATAATTCAGTACATGCCAAAATAATAGAAAGTGTCATACGATTCTGAAATTATAATAAAAATAACATCTCAAGCTACTATTCCTTCAGTGATGCTTTGTCGTAGTGTACCCATGACACTATCAGATGAAGAGGAAGCGGTTGCACCAGTATACGATGCGCTATTCTCGTGAATATATGGGCATCGCTCAAAGTTGTGAAAATATTGATCATATAGCTTACTATCACGGATGAAGTTATGCAAACACATTAACGCAGTGATGATCTTCGTTTGCGCCAGAGGATCGTGAAAATATGGCAATCCTTGCAGAATGCGTCACTTCTTCTTTAAAACGCCAAATGCTCTTTCGACAGCATTCCGTAGACATGAATGGAGATGGTTGAATATCTCCATCATGTTTTGTGGAGGTGTCTCTTGGAATTCCGGAATATGGTAGCGTTGTTCTTTGAATGGGGCGAGATAACCAATTCTGTTTGGATATCCAAAGTCAACAAGATAGTATTTTCCTGAAAGTAGCAATCAAAGCAGAACATAAATATATAGTATTTATCAACATATATTTTTTGTACGTTCTACATATGCGAGAAGATTACCAGTAGGAGGGTGCGGATAGTTGGAGAAATGGGGCCGAGCATCAGTCCATACACGTGTATCATGAACAGATCCATACCATCCAGCAACAGCAAATGTGAACCTCATGTTAAAATCACATATTGCCAACACATTCTGATTTGTATAACCTTTCCTATTAGTATATTTTTAAATGTCTTGCTCAACAACTATCAGAGGAATGTGTGTTTTATCAATTGCTCCAATGGCATCTTTAAAATTGGGCCAAAATCTAGGTTGTCTAAGTTTATCATGAACTTGGGTGAAAGTAGGATCATTAGGTCTAATATAATCACCCGCCATACGGTATACACAGTCTAAAACATGATGAAATTTGTTGCTCACAGTAGAAACACTACGCTCAAAACGATCTATAGCTTGACTATTGGTTGCAGCCTCCCCCCCCCCCCCCCCAATATCCAAAGAAACATAGATAGTGATTCTACACTCGACATCTGAGCAGTCTAAAGGAGGCCATAGTCAGTAACAAGAATGGCATGCAACATTTGAAAGACTTACCTCCTCATTCTAAAAGCCTTGTAGAATCTCTTTGGATCAGTCATCCTGTCCTCAACCCATTGTATCCCTGACACCAAAGGTGGGGGTCTTCTAGCAGCATAAGGAACCTTCTCATTGTCGGCAATACAGGCCGCAAGCATAAACATCATATCAAATTCTTTATCCGGGTCATCATTTGAGTTCATATGTAATTATACAAAAGCAAACGATCGTAAGAAGAAAACAAATAACTAGGGAGCAAGACAAATTGAAGTTGTACTGAACAAACATAGTTCACGGCAACATATAAATAACACATCTCAGTACGGATACAAGTTCCTAGAAAATAACACATCTCAGTACGGATACAAGTTCCTAGCAAATAACATAGTTCATTACAGATACAAGTTACAAACACTACTTGCTATGATGCTCCCATGTCATTTTAATCGATTCTATCCTCTAGGCAGGCGTTGCATCCTCCACCAAACAAGCAAACATCTCACGATACTCCTGTAAAATGAAAAGTTGTATCGCATAGAAGTACTCCAAACTCCCAGGCTTAGCTCCATCCCGATATACCAAGGAAACCAACCGCCTAATCTCATCCCTAGAAGATTCCTTACTCTTGTCCGGAGATGTCACATAATTCTTACTCTTGTCTTCCTACATCATCCTAATCCTCTCCTTGTCTTTCTCCCTCTTTTCCATGAGCTCCATCATACGATCCAACCTAGAAGTGCTGCTAGTTGTAGCACTGTAACATCCCAAAAATACCAAATTTAGATCATCAAACACTAATCATCAAGATTAGGGTTAACAAAAACTTTTCTAAATAAACTCATGAATGCATGTATATGTGTATGCATGGATTTTGAATTTCTTTAAAAAACCACCTTGTTTGTGTGATCCATTGCTTGTAAAATGTTTCTTAGGTGAAATGAACATCATCTAAAACATTTACCACACTTTTCCTAAAGACAAGTAAATCAAAACAAATATATTAAGTGAATGGTCATTTTGACCAATTTAACTCCCATGCCTACTTTGGCTGTCTCAAACTTTCAAAACCTGACAGAAACTTTTCTGGATCTTTGCACCCCTTGAATGTACTCATAACAAGGTATCAAGGCCCACTTTGTGATCATCCAGAAACTTTCAAATGCATAGTTTAAATGACAATTCAAAATTGAATCTTCTTCATATGGGAAGATCCCACTTTTCCAAAACCCACTCAAACAAACTCAACTTTCAAAATCCAAGCATCTGCAGACTCACCAGCACCAATCTAGCAAACCCACCAAAAATCATTTCAAAATTCAAAACTTGATTTCATGCGGCCATTTCATCAAACAGGTAGCAGACACAAATCAAACAAAACATCAAACACTATAGTGTGCAGTGATTCTTGCCTAACTTGTTCCCTAGTTAGCTCACACACAACTCAGTAGATCATCTAGAAAGATTAGCCCAATACTAGCACCCCTGTGAGCTTGCCATTGCCATTAATGGTGAACAACCGAGCACCTCAATGCCACCCCATAGTCAACAGCAGGCTAGAGGAAGAACTAGCCATGCCAACCTTGTCTGGGAGGCAGCCCACCGTCCACCGCCACTCCTTGTCCCAGCCGCGAGCGTTGCCAAGCCCTGGACCACGCGCACAAGTCGCGCCCAGACCATGCCGAGCGTGCGCCAGAGCGCCACCCTCGACCAGCGTCCACAGACCGCGCGCCGCCCTCACCGCGTGCACACACGATCACCACTGACCCAGGAGACCGCCAGACATCCCCGTTTGCCGCCCCGTGCCATACAGCCACCGCCCGCCGTCAAAGACGCCGCCTCTGCCGCGCAGAGCACCGGCCGTTCCAGACCAAACCACACCACCCCATGCCTCGCGACCATGTCGTTGAGCATCACCAGGAGACACAACACCGTCCCCTACCCTTGCCCATGCCATTAGCCGCCTGTAACATCGCCCCCGACGAGCTCACCGTGCGCCCCGACGGTCCCCTCGCTCGACGATAAATAGAGGCCACCCCCGCACGATTTCTTCACACCTTCTCACTCCCCTCTCCTCACTGATCGTGCCACACCATTCTCAGAGCAAGGCGAGCACCACCTCGCCGGAATTTCACTGGAGCCTGCCGATGCCGGAGAAGAAAGGAGCCAGCGATTGGAGCCGCCCCAGGAGAAGCCACCGGTACCAGGAGGTTCGCCGTTGTTGACTTCGTCGTTCGCCCGCCTCGCCGACCCTCGACCATACCCCGGTGAGCCCCCAGCATCCCTCACTGGCCGCGCTAGGTTTCATTCTCGCCGAAGTTGTCTCGCATCGATGATGACCCACGGCCGTTGGATTAGAACTAGATCGAACGATCCACGTTGCCCCATACCGCTTCGCCCAGCCCCGTGTCACTGACGAGTGGGGACACCCACTTAAGCAGCCCGCGGGAGCACTGCGCTTAGCAGGCCGGCCCAGTAACTTTTCCCGCGTAGCCCAGCAATTCAAATTAAATCTTTTTCTATTTTAATTCAAACACACTTCTGTACCCAACTTCAAAAATCAACCCAGATTGATTCAGTGCACCAAATTGAATGAAACCAATTTTGTTGGAAAGGTCTGTGAATGCTTAATCCAAGACCATTGGATTCAAGTCATTTGGATCTGTAGATCACCCATGGTAAAAATAACAAGGCAGAAGCTTTTCTGCATTCAAACATTTTTCAAATTTAAACCATAAAAGCTTTTGAGTTGATTCCAACTCTCAAAAATCGCATTTAACCATACCTTTCAGAATATAAAAAAAATATATAGGTTACTTGCAGAAATACTATTCAAGTAATAAAAGAATGCTTCATAAGCATTTCTAGCCACTTTAATTAATTAAAATAAAAGGGTAAAACCTTATTAAGTTGTGACACCACTTTAAATCACATTCCCATGGACTACAATATGTGGTGATGACATGTGTCAACATGATCCCATATTTGGTTTGGAGAATATTAAATCTTAAGTAGTTTTTCAATGAGTAGAAATTACTTTTCTAAAAATAAAAAGATTTAAACCAAGCTTTTAACCTTGTAGTGTTAGAGATGATGCTAGATCATCTAAAGGACCCTTGTGTGTGATGATTGCAAGTAGTTAAGTATTGTTTGGTGATTGTGTACCTCGTGCTTATTCATAGACGCTAGTACCGACCAAGGATACGAGGAGGAAGGAGGATACTACGAAGAGGAAGCCGAGGAGAACTTCAACCACTGCTCTGCACAAGGCAAGCTAAAACTTGCAAGACACTCTACTTTAGCAAGCCTAATACTACTAGTGAATGTGTAAGCTAACACTTGCAAGATACTATACCTATGCAAGCTAACCCTTGCCAAATACCCTACTGATGCCACAAACCCATACTTGTGATATGACTACTATATGCCTTAAGCATATGTGATCATACCCACTTGATAAACCAAATCCTAGTTTTATGTGCAAGCTTCTTACTTTATTTATTTATCAAAGCTTACTTAGAGTCTACCTAAGAGTTTGGTAGATACTAGACAGTTGTGCTGAAGGTTGCATAAAGAGCATAAAATTTGGCCTAAGCTAGAAACCTTGATATCAGCCTAAGATATAAGGTTGGACTTAGTGAAACTCCACTAGTTACCACCCCTCATTAGTACTACCCCCACCTGTAGATGCTAGTGCTAAGCATAAAACTTGATCAAGTTTTAGATGGGAATACTTGGTGGAAAAATGGTTATGAAAACCTTGGAATGATGGATCATTCTATTGAAATGTTTTGGACATGTGTTTCCAAACACTTGATGATTCTGGTGATAAAAATGTTGAGGCATGAGCCTTAGCCTTTTATAAAACTGATGGTTGTCTGGATGCGATATCATTCCAATTTTAGCGTACAACCACAATACCCGAATATTGGGTAGGGCTTGACTGGAAGCTTATATACCTTAGTATTAGTTCCCTCCCGGCCAAGGTCTCAGCTGAGGCTACCTTGTGAAGATTGTCCACCTGTGCAGTACCCAAGATGACAGTGGTCACGGTTGGGAGGCCAAACTCACAGGAGAGGTGCTTATACTAGGGCGTGTAATTGAAAGGTTAGGATTGATTATCCGCATACTGAGTATGGTGAATTCAGGATTTGTTCCTGACGGATGTATCGAATGTTGTGGTGAAAGTGTACAATCTCTGCAGAGTGTCAAACTATTCGAATAGCCGCGTCCGCGGTTATGGACAGTTGGAGTGGCCATACTGTTCCCCCCGTCAGACTTTTCAAAATGACTTGTGCAATGAATTGAGACTTTGACTTGACCACAACAGAGTTGTGACCTGAATTACAAGATCCCACTTAGGATTTATAAAATTGTGACTAGCTTTGGAACTTAGTAGAGATAAATCTGGCTTTTTGCAAAATAACCCTAGAGCCTAGTGTCCTATTATCCAAAAAACCCTTACCTGTTAGTATTAGTTTGCGAGTACTTAAAGAGTACTCATGGCTTTGTCCCTGGCTATTCCCATGGCCAGACTATGAAGAGGAGTACCTGGAAGATGGACCCCAGGAAGGTTACGACAACTAGGATCATCTCCCATCGTCAGCATTGCTTGTGACCCCGAAGATGGAGCTTCGCCTACGCTACCGTTATTATTACGTATTCTGCTACTTGATGTTGTATTAAGAACTGGATCATGAGATCCCTATTCGTGCAAGAACTTATGTATCGTTTGTAATGGATGAAGTACTATGGTATCCAATTCTGTTATGTCTCGCAAAAATGGTAATCCTGGGATTGCGATGTATGGCATAACAGGCATCTAGGATTGAAAAATACGGGTGTTGACAAGCACTCATCTTTGGCGTGGCTGTGGAGTAGGTGAGTAGGGGCATCTGAAAGAACATGTGTGCCCCCATGTGTGGTTTTGGTAATTAATGACAATGTTTTATGGACTTATGTTTGCATTGAGTTTTATTTGTAGGATTTGTCCATAGACAATGCTTGAACCATTTGGTGGCTTCAAGGTTGGAATAAAAATAAAGTGAAGAAGATCAAGTGTTGATCAAGGTTTCAAGGAATGATCTGGAGATTGGTCAAGTAGAAGTTGAGCCTATGCTAGTGCAATCAAGAAAGGTGCTCTATCTTGAGGTGTCGAATATACAAGGCAAAGGTTTGATCTTGATAGGGTTTATTTCTTACCGGTATCGTGGTGTTAGTTGGGGAGACCAGTTTATAGGATAGATAACCGTACTATCAAGAGGGGCTCTCGAGTGAGTAACTTGATCATATCCCTCGGTGAGAGCTCAAACCTTTGCATATTTGGCATACTCTTTCTTGGTTCTTATTTGGTTCTTATCCATGAGAGGATTTAGATCTTGTGTCAATCTCTATAACAATCTCAAGTTCATCGAAAACGGATTTCATATGCATTCTTTATTGTGTTTTCGATATTGGAGGTTTTACCGATTTGTCTTTTATAGATAGGTTAAACCTTTCATCATTTGGTTCTATCCTTCCTTGCTGGAATATGATGGTTCCCTGCATGATCTTGTAGATCTCGTTACTATCTTCGAAACGAGCCCAAGATCATCAAAATCGGAGTCCGAATGCAAAAGTTATGATGATTTCAGTTTTGCTATTCCTGCCAGTTTTCAGGGGGGGCGGATTATCCGGCCAAATTTTTAGAAAATGGCTAAGGACTTTGAGGCGTGGCTCCCAGTAATGGGGGCGGATTATCTGGCCCTCCGGGGGCGGATTATCCGCCCCAAATATCCACCCCTATACTGAGGGTCGCGCCGCGAAGTCCTTAGCCATTTTTTGGCCCGGGGAACCCGGAATATCCGGGGGAGGGGCGGATTATCCGGCCTGGAAGGTCCCAAACGGTCATATTTCGTTGGGAAGGGGTATAAATAGACCCCTTCTTCCTCCTTAGGTTCGTTGCTTGCATTCACTCTCTCCTCCATTGTTTTGACCTTCAAGAGCTTGCAAATACTCTCAATCCCTCCCATATTTCTTGAATCTTTTGGGGGAGTTGAAAGGGGAGATCTAGATCTACAACTCCACCAATCCATCTCTCCTTTATGTGAGGGGAACATATTGGGATCTAGATCTTGGGGTTTCTTTTGTGGATTTCCTCGTGTGTTCTTCCTCTCTTATTCTCCCTCTAGCTTTTGTGGATTTTGTGGAATTTGGGAGAGAAGGACTTGAGCACTTCATGTGTTCTTGCCATTGCATTTGGTGCATCGGTTTGAGTTCTCCTCGGAGGATTTGGTGAGTGAAAGTTGAGAAGCTTTTTACTCTTGGGTTCTTGGAACCCTAGACAGTTTGTTGGTGTTGCAGGTTGTGGCCTTGGCGGCGTTTGTTGGGAGCCTCCGATTAAGTTGTGGAAAAGTGCCCCAACTTTGTGAGAGGTTCCGGTTGCCACCGACAAGTGCACCGATAGTGGAAGTGTGGATCGATCCCGTTGGGGTGAGATTCACCGGAGAATAAGGGAGGCCTTTTGTGGAGTAGGTGGTTTGATACCACCCCCTCTCCAACGAGACGTACTCTCTTTTTGGGAGGAACTCGGTAATAAATCATCGTCTCCGCGTGCCTCGGTTATCTCTATACCCGATCTATTTACTTATGCATTTTACTTTATGATAGCCTTCGTGCTTGAATTATTATATCTAGCTATCACATAGTTGCTTGTTTTGCTTAGCATAAGTTGTTGGTGCACATAGGTGAACCGTAGTTTATATAGGTTTTGTGCTTGACAAAGTAAATGCTAGTTTTATTCCGCCTTTGTTAAGCCCATCTCGTATAAGTTTTAAACCGCCTATTCACCCCCCTCTAGGCGGCATCTGTATCCTTTTCAGCATCCTCTCTTCTTCTTGCCATGTGTACGCACAGGTGTAACAAGAGGGTCATCAGCCTCACAACCTGAATATTCACCATCCACTTCAATGTCCACTCGAGCCTGAGAAGTTGGAGGCACCCTAGAAGCCACATTGGTCACAACATTTTTGTCAAACAGTATCTTTAGATCCTCCTCATCCTGCAGTGGAGCTATCCGAAACTTGGCAGCCTCCGAACACATCTGCATATCACAAAATGCTATTAGAATAACAACAATTGCCAAACATATGCATTGAACAACAATAATTGCCAACCAAGTTATCATCATTACCTGTATCTCGTGTGCCCAACAATCGTTGCTAGAATCAATGGTATGAGTGACAAGATCAACACCCAAACCGGATGCATGTTGGATCAATCCTTTTCAAACAGTGTAATCCTTCTTGAGTGTTTCCCACCTATTTTTCATTTGTTTCTGGTCATAGTTTCTCTTCGTGCGTTCGTTGATCTTCGTAACCAAATTTGAGTAACCATGTTTGGTCAAAACATGCACCGAACGATTATTTGCATTAATCTCTTCGATGCACACTCAAGAAATACACGATGAGCTACAACATCCCAACTAGCTTTCACCTGTTTTGGCTTTACAATCTAGATATACAACAAAAAATATTATCCACCATTTTTATGCCACACTACCACACACACCACTATCGGTACACCTGTATCATCTTTTAACATGACATGATTTTTGGGACAGCACAATCACTACGCTTAATATCTACTAGGAAGCATCAAATAGTACCATCACACTAGCATCTAACAAGAACCGCGAGTGAAAGAAAAAATTGAAGAACATCTACCTTGGCTGCCTCAGACGACATACTGCAGGAAACGAGGCCAACTAGCCCGGCCTTGAAGCTGACCGCGGTGTGGAGGGAATAGCAGGCCGCGGCGGAGTCCTGCCTGACGAGCAGAGGGCGGCCGGCCGAGTATCTTCTCACCGGCCTGGAGCTTCGGGTGGAGCAGATGGGGTCTCGGGCGGGTGGGATCCGGCCAGGAAGATAGGGTGGAGGGCATGATCCGGCCTCTGGCGGCCGAGATCTGGTCACGGCGGAGTTGGGAGGCGGCGGTGCTGGAGCGTCGACGGGCTGGGGGAAGGCGGCGGCTCGATGCCTTCGAGCGCAACGCTGGGAGAAAGGGGTCGAGCGGGGGACGGTTGGCGAGCGGGTCGGGCAGGAACGGGCTCGGGACGCTGAGTCTTTTTCTTCTAATCAATCGGTTCCTTGCGGTGGCATTCTGTTGTAATTTTCGACAAGGACATGTCTATTCTTAAAAAACGGTCCGCGGGCTGGAGAAGAAGCTTGGGAAACTGGTCGAGACCAGTTTCTCCCCACTGCACGTTACTTGGCTTCTGAAGCGTTTTTCGATGGAAAGAATCTAAAGACTTCTGTTCTACATATGCGACGAGGGACCTATAAGCCAGGTTAGATGCACAAAAGAAGTCGCCCTATATCTGATCTGCTGGGCGTGTCTATGTAGCGTCCTCATCACCACTACTATTAAACAATCAAACAATATCTTTTCTACGTACCCTCCATTTACATCCGCATGCCAATCAAAACCACACGATAAGTTCAATCGATCCCAATCTAACAGCCACAATTGCTTTAAGCGGGGCCGGTGTGCACTTAGCAATTTACGTTGGCTGACCAAACTCCACCACAGAGGAAACCACGCACACCCATACATCACGCGAGTCCTTTAGTTCACCTACATCAAATAGGATACTAGACAATAAATCCCAAACATCACGCTAGTCCTCAAATAGGATACTATCACCACTACTATTAAACAATCAAACAATATCTTTTCTACGTACCCCCCATTTACATCCGCATGCCAATCAAAACCACACGATAAGTTCAATCGATCCCAATCTAACAGCCACAATTGCTTTAAGCGGGGCCGGTGTGCACTTAGACATTTACGTTGGCTGACCAAACTCCACCACAGAGGAAACCACGCACACCCATACATCACGCGAGTCCTTTAGTTCACCTACATCAAATAGGATACTAGACAATAAATCCCAGACATCACGCGAGTCCTCAAATAGGATACTAGATAATAAATCCCAGACATCACGCGAGCCCTTTAATCGTCCTACAATCACATAAGTGGGATATCCAATCTAAAAAAGAAACTGACAGTAAATCATCCTACAATCACGCCAAATCGTCTTGATTTACCACCGCGTGAGACCTTGCACCACACGCTCCCGGTCGCCACCACACCATCGCCTCCCTGCACCACACCATTGCTTCTCTACACGGGAAACTCGACATCCTTCACCTCCTTTGACCCAGACGACTGCAATCCTGTCGCCTCCCTACAGGGCAACCTGAATCTCCTACGGTGCACTCTGCCTTCCTCCTACAAAATTGGGATCGATTCAAGACACGGTTTTCAGTTTACTATACTTCTCCCATGATACATCAAAAACACCTATATATGAGAATGAATTGAGAAGATTAGGTGTGGGCACAGCAGCAAAAAATACCTCGGTAAATCGATTTCAGTTTTTTCACTTGTTTCTGCATTTCTTCATATCTTCATTCATTAGCTCTTTCTCTATTGGCTGCATGTGCACATAGACCTTGGCTAAAAACTGATAAACCAAAATATCAGAATCAGTTCTCGCTAATATTCTATTGGCAACATTCTCCTAGGAAATATTTGACATAATAACTGGATATGTGTATATATAATAAAAAAGGTAATCCAATAGTTGATCATATATTGACTAATTTGATATATATAGCTGGATATGTGTATAATATCATGTATTGATTAATTTTAATAGTTGATCATATACATTATGGAGTAACAATGTAGCTCTGCCTAATACTATCAATGATAATAAGTCTAATATGGTGTGCAGGTTATATTCCACATCTGAATTGATTTTTGTACTACTAACAATGATATGGAGATTCACATGAGGGCGACGGTATTTCATCTCCCAATCACGATGATTCCCGCATCCCATTTCAGGATATAAGCAACACCCATTCCTTGGGTAAGCATGAGCAACCTGGCTTTTTTAAAACATTTGTAGTATTTTGATGACGTGCTAACTTGCGTTATGTAAAAAACCCTAAAGAGTTGAAGAGGCAAAGGAACAAAGAATATTATGCGCGAATTAAAGATGATATTCTGAAAAGACGTCGGCAAGCCTGTGAAATAAAACAGGCTTCCGCTACTATGCTTAATGATGAGCAAGATGTACCACATACACCCCTGACCATGCTCATATGTAAGAATGAACTTCAACTTCATGCTTTTAAGATTGTCTAGGCGCTAATGGATTAATTTAATGATTGATTTTACATGCTTCAAGCTCATGCTGCTACATCGTCTACCGCTCCCAATGGGAAGCATACCATATTTCGAGACATCAATAACACCCATAACTCAGGTAATATGGGATGAATATATGATCTCACTGAAAACCGATATTGCATGTTACTCACATGATCGATGGGGAAATATTCTTACTTGCTTGTATCATGTATATAGGTCCTAATGAACTGAAGAGGCAATTAGAGAGGGAACAGTATTCACAAAATAGGGATAATATATTAAAGAAACAATGCCAAGCTTATAGTCGGAAAAAATGGCCGCTGCTTCCACCGAAATCAACAGACAGGAAATGAAACACAAACACAATTGGTAATGATGCCCAACTAATGCATATACCCCTACTTATATTTATATAATACTAAATATCTTTTTGATCTGCGCAGACCCTGAAGAAATAAGGAGACAAATACCACTGAGAAAGCTTTCTTATGAATACTAAAGAACTTAGTACCTTATCAAGCAGTCTCATGGAAAGTAAAATGTCTGCTTCTTCGCCCAGTGATGAAATATATGTGAGACTACCACCCTATCATCAATTTTGAACCTGTAAAAAGAATGAATTCAATGAAGAAAACAACCAAATGTGCACTAGCACATTTATGTTACAAGTACATCGATATGCGCTGAATAGTAGGAAATAAAAAGAAATGGAACCTAACAGGAAATGGAAAATCAAACCACAATGGTTTACCTCTTCAAGAAATCATTAGTAAGGCATGTCTGCATTAGTCCTGAGTAAGGCAAAGTCTCATTCTGTTCTGCAATAGGCTTAGGATTTTCAATTGATGTCTCCTTCAGTGTGATCAAATGAAATTTCTCCATAAGGCTGGTAATGGTTTACTTCTACAGCCCCCTCACCCTACAAGTTATTGAATTGAGAGAAATAAGAACGCTTTACTAACATAATGGGCTATATACAATACGAATGTTGTAAAATAACTGAGCATGAAACAACAAGCTTCATGAAATGGTCTAAAGCCATTGAAACTTAAATTTATGTTGCTATAGTAGATTTCATAGTTGAATCTAGAACAGTAGGAATGGACCTAAAATTTCAAATTCAGCCAGAGATAGCAAAAAAAAACTTTAGGATATCTAAACTGGGCAACCATTTTTCCTGCTAGAAATCGTCATTAATTCTATGGATCAATTTGTGTCATGCAACCACTATTTCAGTCTGATCTAATGGATCCTAATGGCTATTTGGCGTTTCCGTTCAAGTGGACATGTTGCAATCGTTAATATGGTCATAAATTCTGGACTCTTGACATCCTTCCAAACGTTTGAGTCGAGGATTAATTTCCATCTAATTATGGTCCCGCAGCTGTATCAATTCAAGTACATCAAATGATGGCAAAAATTCTATTCATGATGGTTTATTTGGTCTCTCGGATCCAATTCAAGTAAATGTTAAAAAGAATACATGATTGAGAAATGAGTTCTCGCTGATGGAGTAACCCAATGGTAAACAAAATACCAACATATGTCTGACTACTGCAGGGGTACTTTCTTGTTAGTGAGAAATATACTTGCAGCTGGAGACCTATTCGTTTCATCAAAATGACTTGCAATATTCAGTGCTTTAAAAAGATGAGCAACTTAGTTTAGATTAGCGCTAATGAGGCTGTACACTCATGAACTGGACAAAGTAAGTAAATGAGTAGAACGTGAAATAACAGAAAAAGTGTACCATATACTGAAGTGATACGTCTGTTGGTCTGCTAACTGTTGGCTGCTGCTCTGCTCACCACATACGCGTCAGTGCTTGATGGCCAAGGTAGAAGCGCCGGTATAGTGTGGAGCATGGGCTGGGCTAGAGCATCGGCAGAGGATGGGAGGCGGGTATCGCGGGGCCAGCGACGCCGATTAGATGCGATGGAGCCGAGATGGGATGGCTGGAAGCGGCGGTGGATGCAGGGGAGGGGCCATGAGGGGACGAGTTGAATATGGGGCAACGACAGTGTGTGTGGCCGGGGGTAGACTCGGAGGAGGTGGGAGGAGAGCGCCGGTGATCTTCTATAGGACCTCGCGGCGGCGATGGGGATGCACACGCAAGGCTTGATGAGATTGGGAAAGCTACAGTGAGAACAGGGAGCTACGGAGTTGGGGTGTGTCCGATTCGGCTATTGTAGGGATGAAGGGGAAGGCCGTCCCGACGAATCGAAAGAGGGAGACGGGGAGGTAGCTGAGCTGGGAAACATCGGACCTTGCAGGACCATGGGAGATAGGTGATGATGGGAAGTACTCCTAGGGGATTTGACGAGAGAGACAATGAGGGGGGGGGTATAGAGTGGATATAGTTATATTATTTCCTTTTCTATTTTTTTCAGGCATGGCTGATTCGGTCGGGTATGTCCTAATTGATTTGTATGGTAAGTTAATAAAATATCCTGTCATTATCATTCGACATTTAGAAATACTTTTTGGTAAGCTTTTATTAAATATAAAATTTGTTTAATCAAAATTCTATAATCATTCATGTGCTTACTTAAATTTATGTAGTAGACTCCACATGAGATTGTTTATCTGACACTTCTGAATAGATATTCGCTATGAATTTTGATATTTATTATATTGTGTATCGTTGTTTGAAAAGTTAGACGTGTGTTGCACGTGCAAATTTACTACTCCCTCCGATCCATATTACTTGTCATTCAAATGGATGTATCTAGCACTAAAACATGTCTAGATACATCCATTTTAGTGACAAGTAATATGGACGGGAGGGAGTAGTGTGGACAGACATACAGAACAGCCAGCGGCCGTGCTTGGCCGTAACGGGTTCGTCTCTCGGTGCACGCGACGAGGAGAATGGGCGTGTCAGTGCCCAGCACCGACTTGCTTCCTGTTCCAAAAATTCAGAAACTGGCGTCAGCGAGCAGATGGGCGCCCGGTCCGTCCGTGCCGTGTCTAGTCAAGTCCACTGGTCCGGGTCTAGTCTAGCAGTAGGCCGGGGACGATGCGAGCGAGAAGGAAACCATCCCACACGCAAAAACTGCCAGGCTTTTTTGACTTCTGCGGAGCCAAAACACGTAGGAGTACGCACGCCGCGCGC
The DNA here is from genome assembly GCA_916181665.1 of Avena sativa. NCBI lineage: Eukaryota > Viridiplantae > Streptophyta > Magnoliopsida > Poales > Poaceae > Avena > Avena sativa. Next base: position 320,091,408 of record OV702279.1, read on the forward strand.
CTGCCTGCCCTTCTCCTCGGTCAAATCGTCGCCTCCTCGCTCCTCGCGCCCACACCAGCGCCGTTCTCGTCTTCGTCCCAGCGCCCGATGAGATCGTCGCCGTCGTCGTAGACGCGAGGCGTTTCCACACAGGCGGATGAGCCGCCGCGAGGGGCCACCCCCGGGCTTCGGCGCCCCCGCGGCCGGCGGGCGGCCGCTTCGACCGGATTTCGGAGGTTTGCTCTCCATCTACCCCCATTCTTTTTTGCCTCTTGCTTCCGGCCGGCGGTAGCGTTTCTTGCGGCGGTTGCATCGGCAAAGTACGTGATCGGGCTCGTATTTCTCGCAACTCCGCTCAAAGCCACTTCATATTGTTCTTCCCAATTCTCCCCAAATCAAATCCTTAATAAGATTCAAAGTTTTGAGATGAACATGCTACGCGGCCTCCACATTTGCGCGCCGAACTACGCGGTCTGGGGTGTGATGTGATGCTTACCTCTATGATCCTGAGCAGCGATATCTGCAAATCTGTAATGTACTTCAACACTTCTCGCGAGTGGCGACCTCCAACTTACCTGTCCTCTCAGTTCCTCGAGCAATTCCTACGCAGGCAGTAACTGTCTGTTTTATGAATGGTAAATCATGATTGCTCCTGATCTGTCCGTAAGATCCAGGCTGCATTGTAGTGGAGGATATGAACACAAGTGGAATGTTATAGCAAGACATTTCTAAATTACAGTAGTATTAGCTTGCATTGTCTATTTCCATCTACAGATAAATGCTTGCATTGTCTACCACATCGACCGGATACCCCCGATATTTGCCAGATTCAGGAGTAGGATTTTTCATGTCCCGATTATTTTGTCGATCCGAATCCGAGTGTTATTCGGACACCCTTGCCGGAGTGATGCTATCATCGTGTCCGCCACCTGTTCAAACACGTCGATCCGTCTACTAGCGACCTAGGTCCGTTTGCTCAATGAACTATTTGTTTTTTTACAAAAGATATCATTATTCAGTTTATCTAGACAGTTACTTTAAATTATGATGGAACAAGCCTTGCTCAGTACTTGCTTTCCGCTTCATCCTACTCACCACTTTGATGCTTCTAGGTGCCAAGTCTGATACTTGTGCCAGCACGATGGTCAACATAGAAACAGAAACTGACGATGGGAGTCTTGAGGTTCAACAGCAAAGTCAAATGCAGAACGAAGCAATGGCTAGTCAAAGCAGCTGTCAGACCAAATCAAGTCTTGCCGGGGTACCTTTTCCATTCTTTTCTTTTTTGAAACAAATATTCTCTTTTCTCGACATGGTTCCTTGCCCAAATCATGGCAGATTCCATCATTACTTTTGCATGGAAAAGAATAACATAGTTTTCATGCCAATGGCTGGTGCATTGTTATGGGCTAACAATAGCAACCCTTTAATAGAATTAATTGTTCATATTTTTATGATTTACATACATTGTGAACATTTTGTATTCAACATTCTGAGGGAATACTGTTTTGTTATAGAATAAAGATGCATCACTCGCGGAGGGTCCATATAAGAGAGTCCGTGCTGATGCAACCGAAGTTGCATCACCAGGTGCTAATGCAAGTAGCACTGGACAAAACCTGCACCCCTGTAAAAAAAGATCACCAACACCAATCGACTTATTTGAAGATGAATGTGTTTTCTGCCATTCATTTAGAACCGGCGAGGTAATATGCTGCATATCATTTACATATATCTAGTAGAAAGAAGATCTGTTGAAGTCTTATATTTTACTGGCCCTAAAAATTATTCCCTTTTCCTGTGTCAGGTACATGGTCCGATGGTACAATATCGAAAGGGAAGGATTGTGTCCAGCGACGAGGGAAACCCAACCAATGCCAAATATGTCCATAAAAAATGCATGGACTGGTAAGTTTCTTTAGGCATACCATTCAACTATATATATTTATTCATTCAGAATCATCACACAGTGCTCATCCATCAATTCCATTCTTTGTCACAATATTAATCTTAAAGTAGGCTTTATGTTTGATATAATCTTTGGCCTCCCCTACTATATTTGTGAAGGGCCCCACGAGTGTATCTCGATGGTGATGATATTGTTAACATGGAGAAAGAAATCACACGTGCTTCAAAAGAGAAATGCAGCAGATGCAGACTCCCGGGAGCAGCCCTTCGTTGTTGTGAGGACGGCTGCCCCAGAACTTATCATGTCCCGTGTGCATTGATGATATGGGAATGCTTCTGGGATGCTGTAAGTGTTTACTAGATTGTCATTGATCCATTTGTATAAACACTGCGATGTTCTGACATGTCTAGTTTTGATGTTGAAGGAGAATTGCCATGTTTGGTGCCCCGAGCATGCGCCTGATCCTTCAGAAGTATGTGACGTTACTTCGCCCATCCTTCAGAAGTATGTGAATTTTCTTCAATCTTCATGTTACTTGATCAATACTTCATTTTTAATAAATTCACTGTTGTGTATTTAGTCATTCCAGCCAATGTCTAGCTAAAAAAGAAATTTCCGTCGGTTGCCATATGGAATATAAACAAATAAATTCACTCGCTACATTAAATTCTCTGTTGCTTGCGGAGGCTATCTTTTTTTCACTCGTATTGGAGATTTTCCTGGTCGTTTGATTAATTATTAATCTTTCATCTTGTAATTGATTCGTTTGAATTTTTTCTTCCAGCCAATATTTAGATAAACAAGGAATGTCTGTCCTTCATAGAACGGAACATCAACAAGTAGATCAACCGAACACTTTGACCTTTTCTTCCTTGCCTCAGGGGTATCCTGTCTTTCTTACCTTTTTTGGATGTTGGTGCAAAGGTTACTGGGCAGATATTAAATCATTATTGACGAAAACCTCTAGTGGCTCCCGAGCTCACTGGAGCTCGCTTTTTGAAAAAAAAAGGTATTTTGAGGACTCTAAAAATTATGAAAAAAATCAGGCACAAACATTTATACAAGGTACACAAGAATTTTCAGATAAAAATACGTTTTAATTTGCAAAATACATAAAAGACAAATAAATACGTGCTTTCTGTACTATAGCAAAAATACCCATGCGTTGCACCGGGAAACTTTTCTTTCTCCCAAACCTCCCTGACTTGGATTTAAAAAGAAGGCGAAGGATCCCACCAGCTAGACCAACACATCCTTCTTCATATCTCATCCACGGTACATTAGACGTTGGGCGAGTACGAAACTGACATGAACTGTGCTCCTGTTGTATTCAACGTATATGCTGGCTGTGCTGATTTTCTTCAGAATCCGGCGAAGAGCAGGCAAGACAATTATTTCATCGCTTCCACCACACTTGGTGTGAACGTGTTCTGCTTCTGCCTCTCTAAGTGCACAAACCCACACTGTCTATTTAGTTTGGCTCTCCCGCCAGGCATCCGCATCCTCCTTTTAATTCATTCACTTTAATTCAAGCAGGCAGCAGATTCCAGTCGACTCAATCAGTGGTGCTACTTATTGATTCCCGGGACAACTCTCGAGAAGGTCAAAGCAGCCTCCCGTGCGGCCGTGCTCCAACGGGAAAATACATTGACGTGCGCAAACAACGGCAGCCGGAGTCCGGAAAAACCTGTCGCTCCGACTGGATAGAAACGAACAGTTATTTTACTTACCGGTGATGTTTGTGGTAATATGTGGTTCTGTGGGAGGGTAAAACCGTCCAAAAAAGTGTAGGAACGACAAGAAATGCTCCTTCCTTTATTATTAGGTATAGATATATAGCTGGGAATTTGTTGTTTTTCTGTAGCCCAAAACAAAACGAGTTTTAACCGAAACTTGCCATGGTCATTCAGCCCGCAAATATGTATTCTCGAAATAAATTTTGGATTTTTTTGAAACAAAAAAGTATGATTTTCGATTTTTTGAAAAACCGAGCTCACTGGAGGCCACAAATCCTCTCTCTCCATTATTCATTATTATATTCTTCTATAATTTGCACTGTATTTCATCATTGCAGTCAATGGTCAGACAAAGGACTTTCTGCCGATTACCAGGGAGAAGAAAAACGAATGAATGAGTCTAGAACCCTTGTGAATCAATGGGTCCTGCTCGGTTCAGTTTTAAGTACATCAGAGAAGGTAGCATAGACTATACTAGCAAACAACACCCTCTTTTTGGAGCATTTGGATATATCTGAATAATACTAGCAAATATGTTTATAGACAAATTATGTACTCCCTCTATTCAGAAATAAATGAATTAGAGTTGTCTAGATTCACATGTATCTAAACGCGTTGTAGATACATGTGAATCTAGACAAATCCAAGTCACTTATTTCCGGACGGAGGGAGCACTACTTTAGGGTCAGATTTAAATTATATATGATTTGCTTATTTTCGAAATAATTTCTGTTTCATACCAAGTTGTGAACAAATTGTTTATGTTTGCCACAGGATTCTCTTGAGGAATTTGCTTCCTTGACCAGTTCAACCTTGGCTGAGGAATGGGACAAAAATGTGACTCATGTTATTGTGGGCAGAAGCGCTGGTATCTCATGTGGGAAATCGTATGAGGTCCTGATGGCGATACTGTCTGGCATATGGGTTGTCACAGCTGGATGTTAGTATCATGTGATCTTACATCTCACTTGTTCATATGTTGATAATTACTTTACTTTCCCCAAGTCCATGTTACATACTGCCTAATGTAACAAGCTGCTGGTCTATTCACACTTATCCTAGCTCGGCAGAGAATATTATTTACTCCTGCACTGAAGCAGTCTGTGTCATGTTCCTGTCATAGGGATTGCGGATTGCTTGGCGGAGCCGATTCCAGGTCCAAAAACTTTCTTGGCCAAGACAATTACAGTTCCGGAAATTTCTTACGAGGTGGAATCAATTGATGGACCAAAGAAAGGAAGAGCTAGAGCAGCTAAAGGGGTATGTATAAACATCTGTTTTCTGACAATACTATTCTATGTGACTCCATTATAGAGATAAATATATTTAATGATAACAGATTGCAATTTGCCATATGCATAAGTCCAGGGAATTTGTTTACCATTGTTTTTGTCAAAGAACTATCCTACTACATCAAGATGTAAAAGTGTATTGAAGTGTTCATAGAGAGGTTGTATAATATCAAAGGCTTAAAGTGCATTTTTAGAGAAAATCAGGTGTTCTGTGGTCAGTATATTTTGACGGCATTTTCTATAAGTTGGCTGCTAAACAAAATTACATATTTTGGTTACATCCACATCCAGCAAAACAATTTACAAATCTTCTTTTGAAGTGGCATCCGAAATGTTGTGTTGTAGAGTGCCATCAATCATAATGTGTTTATATTATCTAAAAAATGAATTCTGTGAATGCACTTCTATGAATTGAATATAAGTAATATCCTGAATACATTTGTACATCCATAAGTGTCCCCATTTATGTTACCTATCTCCTGTGAATTGTACAATACCATTACATCTGCATGATGAGAAAATGATGCTTGCAGGCAGCGAAACTGTTCTCAGGACTGCATTTCTGCCTCAGCGCATACATGTACCCAGAAGTCAGAGAAAACATAAAAGAACTCATAACAGCCGCCGAAGGACAGTTACTGGATGTGATGAGCCTGCATTCATTACAAGAGAATGTGGGCAAAAATCCCGCGAAGGTATACTTCATCTATATTGGTGGCCCTCCAAGAGATTATGCTTCCACTTTATTTGCCTTGAAGGAGATAGAGGAGGTACGCCAGTACAGGGCCTTGGGAGCGAAGGCGATCTGCCACCTTTGGCTGTTTGATGCTATCGCGTCTTATGATGCACGGATGCTGGAACAGAGTTATCGTGAAGACCGCTCGTTAAGCTCAAATTTCTGCTCATGTTAGGAGGGTTTAGAGCTTGTCTGCGTCAGAGGGTACCCAGCCAAATAGTCAGCTTTGGTGGGGGTGATGGCTTGGGTGCAGTATTGTTGTTGTTTTGGTGATGGATTGGTCGTTGAGCAGCCAAAACACTTGTGTCGAACGATTGTTAACTGATCTAGAAGCCCCTGTTGCTCAACTGTCTGAACTTTGCGGCAATGTCTGTAACTCTGCTCGGCAACATCATATATTTTCATTTTGGCATCGTAATAGGTTGAGAAAGGAATGGGAAATGTTTATGAATTGCTGGTCTTCCGTTTGTCTCTACTCAAAGCCTATTGCTGGTCTTCCGTTTACTTCCTTCCAATCTCCCTCATCTATCAAAGAAGCAGACTATATTGGATAAACAATATTGTGTCACAGTAATGACGTCTATGAATTGTACAGAGAATTTTGTTTTGTTTTGTTTTGTTTTGTTTTGTTTTGAGGGTGCAATAGGGATGATAGCCCATCTGAATGCGATCTCATTTTCATTTTTAAAGGTTACAGAGTAGCGACGCCGCGGGACACAGCGACTCGCGTGTGTCACAGTAATGATGTCTATGAATTGTACAAAGAATTATAGTAGTTATGTTCTTTTTGTTTTGAGGGTGCAACGGGGGCGATAGCCCACCTGAACGCGATTTCATTTTCATTTTTAAAGATTACAGAGTAGCGACACCACGGGACACAGTGACTCGTGGGGGTGACATACCACCCCCATAGAACAAAGAGACAGGGAGGGAGGGGTGGGGGGATGCTAAGCTAAGCGGTCACTCCAAGCCTAGAGAGGGGCGAGATCTACCCGGTGGGGAGTCCGGACAACCCACAGCCGCAGGTGTTCAACAATAAACGAGGAGACCTGGCCGAAGGTGGACGAGACGCCTCAAACACCATCTGGTTGTGCGACTTCCAAACTGACCACAGGACAGCGAGCAAGACTGTGTGCAAGGCGGATGGGTGCATAAGGGGAGGCGGGTCGGGAGTAAGCCAAGTAACATAGAGACATCCGTGTCGGGGGCAGCTGCAGGCCACCGGACATGCGTTCCCATAGGGGCGCCAGGCGCGCGCACCAAACGAACAGGTGCTCAAGGTCCTCGGGAACGCCGGGGCAGAACAAGCAGTGTGGTGAGGGGACGCATCCAAGACGAAACAAGTGGGCTCGCGTCCTTGTTCGGGTGGATATACTCTACGGGTGCACATTGTTGGCATACCCGGTCCATCCCAAGGAAGACCCACGTGAGGACACGCAGCCCATGAAGATTTCGGGTGGCCCAAGCCCGTGGCGATTTCGACTCCTCGGAGGACAAGTCTAGAGTAGATAGAATTTTAAAGGGTATCAACCCTAATCTGTAACCGACTCGACCTCTCCCGGGACCTGGCCTATCTATATAAAGGCCAAGAGGGTACGGTGAGAATGATCAACTCACCTCATACACACACCTCCACGTCAGATTGCATCTGCGCATCCTATAACCTTCGGTTCCGCCGCAATCAAGAACAGACAAGAGGAGTAGGGTTTTTCCTCCGGGGGCCTGAACCTGGATAAATCTCGTGTCTATGTGTTGCTTGTCTGTTAACCGTTTCGTGACTTCCAACATCCCCGTCTTCTCCAAAACCCAAGTCCATAACAATGGGCATTGACGAGTTAAACCCTCGTCAGTTCCCGCGGTGGCGGGTAGTCCCCCACGGGGTTGCTCCGGAACTCCTCCGTCCGCGGCGGAGGCGGCAAGGACGTGTCGCGGAGGAAGGCCGGCAGCCGAGAGCCACGACTGCCAAATGCTTCGTGGTCGTTCTTGCTCCGCTTCAGCCACGACGGGGTCTTCATCGTTGATGGTGGTGGTGGTGGTGGCGGCGGGCTAGGTTTTGTAATGGCTAGAGGTGAGGATGACAACACCGACGGGCCGCTCATTCGCCATCAATGCCGGCGCGGGAACACAAGCGGCGTCAATGTGTCGTCTCGTCGCCATTGATGGCGCAGGCTGCTGCCGGTCAGCCTTCCACGCAGCGCCTCTGAATCGGTGTCACGGTTGCGTCTGAATCGGTGTCGTTGACTGTCTGAATCAATGTCGCCGGTAAGCGATGGCTGACGGGCGGGCATGTGGACGAGTCCTTGTGCTGTCAGCGCGCGTCCGGGCCGATGCAACCGATCCCCAGATTAGATGCATGGATGGGTCGAGCCGGACGCGTTTCACCGAATGGGTCGGCCCGCTAGGACGCCGCATAGCGCGTCCGCGCGGACAGTTTCGGACACGCGCAGACCGTTTAAGTCGGCCCGGTAAAAATGCCCTAAAGTTGCCCTAATAGCAGTTGTAGTGGTGTATGGTAGAAGGGGCGTGAGCGTGCGGGAAAAAAGGTCGTATTTTTGCGAAGATTTGTTTTACATTCGCTCTTTTATCAGCTTCTACGAAGTTTGCTCCTTATTAAGTCGGAAAAAAAATGACGTTATGCTATATATAAAATGAACCATATAGACGAAATTTTTTTATCCCTAAAAAATGACCCCTTCTTCCTATACATTACCAAGGAAAAGTAATCCTTCTTGTATAGGCGAAATTTTATTGGATTTTAGATGTATATAATTTCTTAATTATATGATACCAAAAAGAAGAAATGACAGGAGGCTTCTATATAGATAGAGAAATAAGAATAAAATTACAATGTGGAAAAGAATGTGTACAATAGTATTGTATAACAATTTTGAAAAGGGATGTAGCGTAGCTTGGTAGCGCGTTTGTTTTAGGTACAAAATGTTACATGTTCAAATCCTGTCATCCCCACCTATTACTTTTTTATTCCTTTTGGGCAGTAGCGAAGAGATCAATTGAAAGTAAAGTGGGTATAACTTGAATTTGTGGAGACTATACATACACGAGATACGTTAGGAATAGAAAAATATTTTCTTTTTGAATGAATGAAAGCGCTCTTAGTTCAGTTTGATAGAACGCGGGTCTCCAAAACCCGATGTCGTAGGTTCAAATCCTAAAAATCGGCTTATCCAAGTGAGTTTTATAGACTCACTGGGCCAGAAGCTTCTCAAGCTCAAGCATTTACTTTTCTAGTTAGAGACCAGCTAACGTCGATGCGCTCAAGGACCCACATGTTTAGGTAAATATCTAATGCGTTCGCCAACTGGGGAGGTTATCTTTGGAGGGGAAACTATGCGTTTTGGGGACCTTCGCGCTCCATGGTTAGAAACTCTAAGGGGCCCCAACGGTTTGGACTTGAGTAGGTTGAAAAAAGACATACAACCTTGACAAGTACGACGTTCAGCATGTACGTAGGCACGTAGTGGTGCTCGACATGCAGTGCGGGAGTAGTTTCTTCATGTGGACAGACCGCCATGCTTTAGGCTAGTCATAGTGAGAGTAACTTGAGTAATATCATACTCCCTCCTTCACGGTTTGTAGGGCGCCTAATCAAATTTAGATATTTCCAAAACTACAACGTTCCTAGGCGCATAAGAATTAACTATTGATTAATGTGGCAGCTTTCCTCCCAACTTCCTATGCATGCAACAGTTTTCCACTAATGCATGCGCCTTAACCGCTCATTAATAGACCTAAGTTTTAACCAATACATATACGCCTAGGTCCGTGAGATTTTTGTAGAGCGTCCTGCAAACCGTGAAAGAGGTACTCCCTCCGTTCCGAAATATAAGACATTCTAGCTTTGTGAAACAAATGTATCTAGACACCTTTTAGAGTATAGGTTCACTCCGAACCTCTACGAACCTATACACTAAAAGACGTCTAGATACATTCGATTCACAAAGCTAAAACGTCTTATATTTCCGAACAGAGGGAGTAGTAGTTTACATGTATTGTCAACTAAGCATTTACTGACACGACATGCAATTAAATGATGAGAGAGGGGTTTGTGGTAACTAGATGTTACCATAACATCATACATTTCAAGACAAAATGAGTCTACGTTGCAATAAATTTTACATGACATCACACGTATATTATTTTCCACTATAAAAATAATAACTTTAGACTAATAACATATAAATATTAATACTCTAAATTAATCTGCACCGGAACGGGGACCGGTTTCAGTGCACGGAGCGACGCAAGGGATTGGGCCTCGGAACCGAAGAGGACCTACTCGTAATAGTAGGCCGTTGAGGGTGCAGGAGCCGAGGTGACAGCCACCCGCGCACGCAAAACTGCCAGGCTTTTTTGACTTCGCGCAACCAAACCCCGTACGCACACTGGCCACGCCGCGCGCCTGCCCCTGCCCTCCTCTGTCAAATCACGCCTCGCTCCTCCCGCCCACACCCCAGCGCCGCGCTCTCCTCTCGTCCCCTGCTCTCCTCGCCGTCCCCTCCGTGGCTCCCTCCATTAACTGCCTTTCCCTCGTCGCCGGATGAGACCGTCCTCGCCATCGTCGTAGCAGCGGGACGTGCCCGCCGAGGCAGGAGGATGAGCTGCGGCGGCGGCAGGCCACCCCCTGCAGGGTTCGGGGCCGCTGCGGCCGGCCGGCGACCGCTCCGGGAAGATTCCGGAGGTTTGCCCTCTCGTCTCTATTGCTTCCAGCCGGCGGTCCCTTTCTTGCATTCAGTTTCAGTACTGCAGCAGTAGCCGAGCACGTGATCGGGTTCGTGTTTCTTGCTCTGCTCGACGCCGGTTCATTCTTCTCCCAGACCCACTTCTCCCCGAAACGCCCGTCAGATTCAAATTTTGAGCTGAACATGCTACCCATCCTTTACATTTGCGCGCCCCCTCCGATGGCATGCTCGGCGTAACCTAGCTGCCTGCTGGGCTGCGATCTGATGCATTACTTTTATGATCTGCAGTTCTGTAATGTACTTGTCTACGTGCTTCTTGCTGCCCCTAACTTATCTGTCCTTTTAGTTTCTCGAGCAATTCCTAGGCAGGCAGCAATTATTTGTTGTGAATGGTAAAGCGTGATTGCTCCTGATCTAACCGTAAAATCCAGGCTATGCAATGCAACACATGTGGGATGTTATAGCAAGGCGTTTGTAAACTGCAGTATTAGCGGGCATTGTCTACCATCGGATACCCTGATATATGCCGGATTCAGGAGTAGCATTTGTCATGTCCCAATTGTTTTCACGAATCGGACTTCCGAATCCCGAGTGTTCTTCGAACACCTGTTCAAACACAACAATCCGTCGAACAGGTCTGTTTGCTCAATGAACTATTGTTTAAAAGAAATATTATATGCCAAATATTCAGTTTATCTAGACATTTACTTAAATTTATGATGGAACAAGCCTTATTCAGTACTTGCTTTCGGCTTCATCCTACTCACCACTTTGATGCTTCTAGTTCTAGGTGCCAAGTCTTCTGCTCGTGCCAGCACGACGGTCAACCTAAAAACAGAAACTGAGGATGGGAGTCTTGAGGTCCAACAGCAAAGTCAAATGCAGAACGAGGCAATGGCTAGTCAAAGGAGCTGTCAGACAAAATCAAGTCTTGCTGGGGTAGATTCTTTTCCTTTTTGAAAAACAAATATCTTCTTTTTTCGACATAGTCTTTGCCCAAATCCTGGCAGATTTGATCATTACTTATGCATGCAAAAGTATAACATAGTTTTTACGCCAATGGCTGGTAAACTTTGTATGGTTGGAGATACCAACCCTTTAATAAAATTAACTGTTCATTCCTAGATGAATTTCATGCATTGTGAACATTTTGTATTTAACATTCTGAGAAAATACTGTTTTTGTTGTAGAATAAAAACGTGTCACCAGGGAAAGGTCCATATAAGAGACCACGTGTTAATGCAAGTAGGACTGGACAAGACCTGCGTCCCTGTAAAAAAAGCAAGGGTTTGGGGAAACATGGCAAGTTGGAAGATAACAAAGGCGCTACTGTATTGAGGAGACCGCCAACACCAATCGAATTATTTGAAGATGAATGTGTTTTCTGCCATTCATTTAGAACCAGTGAGGTAATATGCTGCATATCATTCATTTACATATATCAAGTAGAAAGGAGATCTGTTGAAGTCTTCTTATATTTTGCTGGCCCTAAAAAATATTCACTTTTCCTGTATCAGATTCATGGTCCGATGGTACAATATCGGGATGGAAGGGTTGTGTCCAGCGACGAGGGTAACCTAACCAATACCATGTATGTCCATACAAAATGCATGGAATGGTAAGTTTCTTTAGGCATAACATTCAACTATCCATATATTAATTTATTTAGAATCATCACGCAGTGTTCATCCATCTGTTTTATTCTTTCGCATGATATTAATCTTAAAGTAGGCTTTATGTTTGATCTAATCTTTAGCCTCCCCTACTAATATTTGTGAAGGGCCCCGCAAGTGTATCTCGATGGCGATAATATTGTTAACATGGAGACAGAAATCGAACGTGCTAAAGGATTGAACTGCAGCAGATGCAGGCTCCCGGGAGCAGCCCTTGAATGTTATCTGAAGTCCTGCCGCAGAACTTATCATGTCCCGTGTGCAGTGATGATACCGGAATGCCGCTGGGATGTTGTAAGTTTTTTAATATACCCTGTCATTAATTCATTTATACACTTTGATGTTCTGACATGTCTAGTTTTGATGTTGAAGGAGAATCACAATGTTTGGTGCCCCAATCATGCATCCGATCCATTACCATGTTCCACCATCATTCAGAAGTATGTGATTCTTCAACTTCCATCACTTCATTAATCTTTCATTTTATAACTCATTGTTGTGTATTTATTCATTCCAGCCAATGTCCTGCCAACAAAGAAATTTTCGCTGATTGTCATATGGAAGATAGACAAATTCATCCACTCGTTACATCAAATTCTTCTTTGCCTAAGCAAGTGGCCAGGTATCTTTCTTCGCCAGCTGTCGAGATGGTCCCCATTTGTTTTATCAGTCATTAGTCTTTATTTTGTAATTTATTTATTTTGCATTGTGTTGTTCCAGACAATGTTTAGATGAACAAGTAATGCCGGTCATTCTTAGAAGGGAAGATCAACAAGTAGATCAGCTGAACACTTGGATTTCTTCTTTTTCTCAGGGGTATGTTGTCCTTTTTACCTTTCTTGGCAGAAGGTGCAGAGGTTACTGATCAGATATTCAAATAATTATTCATTGCTATACCTCCATAATTTACATAGTATTTTGTCGTTACCCTCAGTGTTCAGACAAAGAAGGATTGTTTTCCTATTACCATTATTCATTAATATTCTTCTGTAATTTGCATTGTATCTCATCATGACAGTCAATGTTTGTTCAAAGAAGGAATTTATGCCGATTACCGGAGAGAAGAAAGACAAATAAACCACTCTAGAACCCCTATGGATCAATGGGTTCTGCTCGGTTCAGTTATAAGTGCATCTGAGAAGGTACCATAGAATGTTCTAGCAAACAATAGTCTCTTTTTGGAGCATTTGAATATATCTAAATTGTACTGGCAAAACATGTTGATGGACAAATAATGTAGCAATTCTATTTCATGGTCAAATTTTAAATATATATGATCTGCTAATTCTCGAAATAATTTCTGTTCGATATCAAGTTGTGAAGAAACTGTCTATGTTTGTCACAGGATTCCCTCAAGGATTTTGCTTCCTTGACCCGTTCAACCTTGGCTGAGGAATGGGACAAAAATGTGACTCACGTTATTGTGGGCAGAGGCGCTGGTATCTCATGTGGCAAATCATATGAGGTCTTGATGGCGATACTGTCTGGGAAATGGGTTGTCACAGCTGGATGTTAGTATTAATCCATCTTATGTCTCCCTTGTTTGTATTCTTGATAATTACTTCACAATTCCAAAGTCCATGTTACATACTTCTTAACATAACAAGCTGCTGGTCTATTCACACTTATCCTAGCTCTGCAGAGTTTTTTTTTTCTTGCATTAAAGCAGTTCGCGTCATGTTCCTGTCAGGGATTGTGGATTGCTTGGCGGAGCCGATTCCAGGTCCAAAAACTTGCTTGGCAGAGCCGATTATAGTTCCGGAAATTTCTTACGAGGTGGAATTCTTCGATGCTTCTCACCCATCAATTAATGGACCAAAGAAAGGAAGAGCTGGAGCAGCTGAAGGGGTATGTATGGATGTCTTTTTCTGGCAATAATATTGTATACAACAAAAATGTATTGAGGTGTTTCAGAGGCTGTTTAATGTCAAAGGCTTAAAGTGCATCTCTAGAGAAAATTAGGTGTTTATGCTCAGTATATTTCCAGCAACCTTTTCTCTAAGTTGGGCGCTAAACAGATTTACATGTTTTGGTTACATCCTTATCCAACAATACAATTGCAAATTCTCTTTTGAAGTGTCATCCGAAATTCTTTGTTTTGGAGTGCCATAAATCATAATGTGTTTATTTTATGACCCACTTCAGTTATCTTGAAAAACGACATCATTAATGCACTTCAATTATCAAATAAATGTAATAGTATTCTGAATGCATTTCTACATCCATAGTACGATTTCCATTTATGTTACATGTCTCTTGAGAATTGTGCCATACCATTACATCTGCATAATGAGAAGATGATGCTTGCAGGCACCGAAACTTTTCTCGGGGCTGCATTTCTGCCTCAGCAAGTACATGAGCCCAGAAGACAGGGAAAACATAAAAGGTCTCATAGCAGCCGCCGAAGGGCAGGTCCTGGAGGCAATGAGCCAGCGTTTATTACAAGAGAATGTGGACAAAAATCCTGCGAAGGTATACTTCATCTATGTTAGCGGCCCTCCGAGAGATTACGCTTCCACTTTATTTGCCTTGAAGGAGATAGAGGAGGTACGCCAGTACAGGGCCTCGGGAGCAAAGGTGATCCGCCACCTTTGGCTGTTTGATGCTATCGCGTCTTACGATGCACGGATGCTGGAACAGAGTTATCGCGAAGACCTAGGCGTAGCTTTCGGCTCATGTTAGGAGGGTACCCAGCCAAATAGTCAGCTTTTGTTGGTGTGATGGCTTGGCTGCAATGTTATTGTTGTATTGGTGATGGGTTGGCTGTTGAGCAGCCGAAACACTTGCTGTCGGATGATCGTTAGGTGATCTAGAGGCGCCTGCTGCTCAACTCTCTGAACTTCGCGGCAATGTCTGTATCTCTGCTCGGCAACATTATATATATTTTGGCATCGTAATAGGTTGACAGAAGAATGGGAAATGTGCTACTCCCTCCGTTTTAAAATATAAGATGTTTTAGGTTTATGAAGAAAGTATATCTAGACATCTTTTAGTGTGTAGATTCACTCCAAACACGAGTGAACCTACATACTAAAAGTAGTCTTAATACACTTGCTTCATAAAATTAAAACATCTTATATTTTAAAATGGAGGGAGTATGTTTTACTGGTAAGTTGCATGTGCTCACAACACCTTATTACTACTATGTGTAGAATTTTTCTCTTTTTTTTGGTGCACAATAAATCTAAAATGATAAAGTTTTGAATAAAATCTATTGTTTTAAGCTCTTGCTTGCACCATAAATATCATTTTAAATATATGTAAAATCAGAAGTGTATTTCTTTTACAGGAAAAATCAAAAGTTTAAGTGAACTCACAAGATAGACCCTCCAGTCCGGTGTCCGGTTTATTAGTCACGCTTCAAAAATCATGCAATTCTAAAAAAAAACTTTAGCACTAGGCCCGTTAGCATTAACTCCTCACGGTAATCTCTCCTTGACTTCCTTCTTCTCTCTGGTGGTAGGTGTGAAAACAAATCTGCATGTATTAGATGCTAAGGCCGGTGGTCAAGAGTCCAACTCAGCATTTTTGCTTATGTGACAACGAGTTAATGAGGAAAGAGATAGATAGAGTAACTAGCTATGTTACTGTAACATCACACATACCAAGACAAAGTGAGTCTACAATCTAATTAATATGACATTGCATGTTACCACACTTAAGTTATTTTGCACTATAGAGATAATAACTTAGACTAGTAACATGTTACTAGTTTAAGTTACTATGCATTATGACCAGCCTAAAAGCATCTCCAACGTAGCCTATAAATAGGAAAAAATTATATAATAATCATTAGTTTTCGGTTTCCGCAAAAGTACGTCATCCTGGCGTAACCTGTAAACACGCGAAAACTGTATTTATTTTTACTGGCTTTGGAAAAAATCTCGCCTCGACCTGCACATATGAGGACTCCATGACCGAACTGAGTGTGCCACGGAAATTTCAGCTAACTCCGGTATCGTTCTGCCGCGGGACTTGCCGGAATCCGGCCAAATTCTACGGGAATCGAGCTGCGGCACGGCGGGCATTGGACGGGTCGATGCTCATCCTGCAGGGCTTCTTCTTGATGTGGGTGTTCCAGTGGTTCTTGATCTCGTTGTCCGTCCCGCCGGGGAGCCTTGCCGCGATCTGCGAGCTTGAGGACGAGGCGCCAGCAGTAGTGTCCGTGGGTGAGGAGGAAGCCGACAAGCTTCTGGTCCTCCTCCGTCGTCAACGGGGGGCGTTGGACACGGGGCGGGAGGCTGGTGGGACAGGGGGCGCAGGTCGTCGCCGTAGAAGAGCAGGGGCGGCGTGGTCTTTGCGGTGGGCAGGTACTGGCGGTGGGGGTGGAGGCAGCGTCGCGGTGGGGGGTAAAGGCACAAGGGAGGTGGTGGAGGCCGGTGAGGGGGGGGGGGGGGGTGAGGAGGGAAGGAGTTTGGGAGGGGGGATCTGGTGGGTCCTATGTGATACAATTTGTTTTTTTATTTTCATTCTGTGTAGGCCATTTTCGAACGATAAATCGAATTTTCACTGGATTGTAAACAAGTTTTTCAGTTCGTATTTTTATAGGCTTCGTTAGAGATGCTCTAAAGCAAATATGCATTCTGAGGTGCGAACACAATTCTGCATACGTGCTTGGCCTCTCTTCTCTCCCTAGCGGGTGGGTCTAACCTATCATATTTGGATTCCTCTAATTACTCCACGAAAAAAATAGTTAATGATTGCATGCTATTTCTCTTACAATCAAAGAGCGCCTAGGTGTAGAGAATTGTCATGCACTCCTAATAAATCGGGAGTGAGTATGTCCTCTGTCTTTTGGTTCTTCTCCCTCCTATTTTTTTTTGCATAACAGAAGTATAAGAGCATCTCCAACAAAAACGCTAAAATAGCGTGGCGTGGAAAAAACCTCGATTTAGCGCGCGCAAACCAACCGCCGGGAAACTTTCCCCTCTTCTGCGCATGCCACGCCCGCTCTCCCGCTTCACCTCCGCGCGCCACGCAAGCCCACGCCACCATCGACATCGAGAAGCCGCCGTGTCGCCGCGGTAAATCCTCCGGCTACGTCGGTGTCCGAGTGTGCCCGACGGGTAACTTCTACGCGGAGATCTGCTCCGTCAAGATGTGCATCAGGCTCGGGACCTTCGATATGGAGCACGAGGCCGCACGCGTACGACGCGGCGGCGTAGCGCCTCGGCTGTCCTCCGATGAACTTCCACGGTGTCCACACACACGAGCAGGCGGAGATGCTCCCGCTGCCGCCGTGCCTCATCACCGACGAGGAGCGCCGCCGCCATTGCGCCCAGCAGCGTCGGCTCGTGAATGCCGAGGAGGACGAGCGTTGCCACCTGCTGTGGGCGAAGCGCTTCCCGGAGGACGTCCGAGCCGAGGAGAAATTCTACGCCGAACTGCAGCAGCGGATGCAATAGCGGCGGCAAAACCGCTGCGAGAGGAGGGCAAACAAGGCGCGCCGGCGTGCCTACATCCTCACACAGCTGGACAATTCCATGATCCCGGAGGACGGCCTGCGTTGGATGGACCTTTGGTCGTCGATGCCAGTTTCGTCCTCAATGGAGGACGGCTCCGATTACGTTTGGGAGGACTCCGATTAGTTTCTTTATCATGTTTAAGCATGTTTTAGTATATAAGTAGTATTAGTTTTTATTATTGTGTTTAATTTCATCATCGTTGAACTCTTGTGTGCTTGTAATATAATCCTAATTTCTAGTTTTTTTCTTTGTTTTGATATTTTGTTGATTTTATTGTATTTTCTGATTTTTTTTGTTTGAAATTGGTCCGTTGAAATGTGTTTGTGCCGCCGCGCACGCTGCAATTCAGCATCCAGTGGATCACTATTTCACGTGTAAATTTGCAGTGTCTGGTGGAGCATCGCCTGCGCGCGCTAGCTATTGAATACGGGTAGTAGTAAGCCCTACTTCTGGTCTTTGGGTGCTTTAATTCTCCACTGTGCAACTTTTCATATAGCCTCCTTTTTATCCATACCAGCTCTTATAATCAAACTTTAGTGAAATGCAAGACTGATTGCACTTTGTGAACTTCATATCTTTCATCGGAGTGAATTCACATGAATTTGGCAAGTAGAGCAAGCCACTCTATCATGAGAAAATCATGACCATCTACTTTGATGTTGAATTTTCCCCTTCCTGGGATATTAAAATAGGTGGCATATTTAAGGCTCAAGTTTTTTCTACCCTCTTGTTAGGGTTTTTCTGCTCCGGCGGCGTCTCAGTGCGCCCCGTGAGATCTACTCAGTTCCGCCCCAATTTCTTGTGTTGATCCGTGTGTTCCCCAGTAATCACTCCCGGTGATCTTGGTTTCCCCTGCTTTGGCTGCTTCCTTCTCCCGTTTCCCGTGGCAAGCGCCCCTGAAACCTAGGGTTTTGTGGTGGCCTTGCTCATGGCAACGGAGGGAGGGAGCTCATCGGGTGTGGCAGACAGGAAGGACCCGACGATTGATGACCTTCTGGCGCACCTTGATCTACGGGATGACGAGTTAGAAGAGGTGACCATCGGGGTAGAAGAGGCAAAGGAGCTCCAGAAGGCGGTGCGCTGGCTTGCGATCGCCAAAGTGCACACCACCAGAAAATTTAGTGCAAATGCACTCTTTGGGAAGATGAAAGCGATTTGGAACTTATCTAGAGAACCGATCTGCAGGGAGGCCAGCGAAAATTTGTTCGTGTTCTAGATGCATTGTTTGGGGGATTCGAAGAGGGTCGTTCATCAAGGCCCCTGGACGTTCCGAGGCTGGGCTATTCTCATTGCGGATTATGATGGAAAGGAGGACCCGGAAAAAATCTCCTTCGATGGTCTATATGTCTAGGCACAAATTCACGGAATTCCTGAACTCTACAGGAAGACGTGGGTGGTGGATGATCTGGCCAGGAAGATTGGAAAGACGAAAGAAGTGCAGATGTCACCAAAGCTTTTCTTTGAGGGGAACTATGTCCCGGGTGATGATTGATGTGCTTAGCAAGTTGAAGAGGGTGGTGTCTTTGTATATAGAAGGAGAGGGGAAGAAATGGTTGTTCATCAAGTATGAGAAAGTATGAGAAAGTGCCATTTTTCTGTAAACATTGTAGTCTTATCGGCAACAACCACGAGGAGTGTGGCGATGGGGTCTGGTCAGCCAAAGAGCTACAATATGGCGAATTCATGCTTGCCACACGTCGTGCAAACCAGGCCATTGCCGAATCAAGAGCTTCCAACCGCGGGCGCAGTGGCTGGTCCGGAAGGGGTACTGCATTTTCTCATCCACACAAGCGGTCCTCAGCTGAGGCGGCACTAGATACTGACGATGAGGACGCCCTAAAGGACTCGGCTTCGAGCCTGATTAAACATGTTCCTACGGAAGAGGGTGATGACAGGCGTGATCCTATCAATGCAAAGATGTCCATTGATTTTGGACCTATGACCCCAGGTAGTGTAGGGGATGATGGGCTCCCTGTTACAAGTACTGTCGTAACTCCACCACCTCCATAGGCATATACTGACCCCCGTGATCGAGCAAAAATGAGAAGGATAGAGAACAAAAATGAATTGGCAACATCGGTGGCCTCCGAGGAGGACCGCCGGGCCAAATGATGACATTATGCTGGAATGGGCGTGGGTTGGAGCAGCATGCGACCGTTCAAGAGCTAGTCTGCCTAGTGCAAACATACAAGCCCTGCTTGGTATTCATCTGTGAGACCAGGCAAAGTAAAGAGAGAGTTCAAAACTTAAGATACAGATTGGGCATGAAGTAATGCTTTCATGTCAAAGGGGAAGGAACATGCGGTGGTATTGCCTTATACTGGTTGGAGAATGTGACAGTTGAGCTTCTATCTTTCAGTATTAATCACATAGACGTGCATGTCAGTGGAGGCCCCTTTGATCATCAGTGGCGGGGTACCTTTGTGTATGGTTAACCAAAACCTTGCGACCGCCATAAGATGTGGACCAAAATTCGAAACATCAAGTCTCGCTCTGACAAACCTTGGGTCATGATGGGCGACTTCAATGAAGAAATTGGCAAGAGGAGCATTTTTCCAGGACTTCTAGATCTGAGAGGCTCATGCGTGATTTTCGTGAGGTTTTATCCCACTGCGACCTCCATGACCTGGGTTTTACTGGCCTGCCATGGACTTTCGACAACAAGCGATGAGGTGATCACATTGTCTTGATCGTGCAATGGCTTCTCCCGCGTGGTCTTCTTTGTTCCCTGATCTTTGGCTTCGTCATCTGCTCTCTTCCCGGTTGGATCACTGTCCAATCTTATTATTGACGGATGCTTCGACAAATGCTCGTGGGGATAGACCTATTCGTCGCTATGAGATTGTATTAGAGAGGGAACCCTCTTTGTCTGCGGCTATAGAGGAGGCGTGGTCTAGACGAGTCCCTGTTTCTGACCTTGGCGATGTGGCTTCGTACCTAGGCTCGATGATGACGAGCTTATATTCCTGGAAAAGACAACACTTCAAATCTGTCCTGAAATAGATTGAAAAAAGATAACTCAACTAGAAGCTTTGCAATCAGCTATGGGTGATGCTAGTACTGCTTTATGTGCTGGCCTTGAAAAAGAGATGGATGAGTTATTATACCATGAGGAGATCCTTTGGATGCAACGATCAAGGATTGCATGGCTGCGAGGAGACGGAAACACAAAGTATTTTTATATCATGAGGAGATACTTTTGATGCAACGATCAAGGATTGCATGGCTGCGAGAAGGAGACGGAAACACAAGTATTTTCACCGTCGTGCATCGTGGAGGAAGAAAAAGAACAAGGTTAGGACGCTAAAGCGGTCAAACGGATCATGGACTTGTGATACGACTGAGATGGAGGGTTTGGCATTGGATTTTTTCCAAAATCTTTATACTCGGGATGATAATGTAAACCCACATATCATTACTGATCTGTTACAGCCATGTGTGGATGAGGATATGAACAACAACCTTTGTGCGCCGTTTCTGGAGAAGGAGATCAGTAATTCTCTTTTCCAAATCGGTCCTCTTAAAGCTCCTGGTCCCGATGGTTTCTCGGCGCATTTTCTACAAACGAACTGGGATCTCCTAAAGGCCGATGTGGTTCATGCAGTGCATAAATTCTTTGCTGAACTGGAATCTCCTGAAGGCCGATGTGGTTCATGCAGTGCAAAAATTCTTTGCAGATGGATTCATTCAGAAGGAGTCAATGATACCACAATTGTGCTTAGTCCTAAGAGGAATGACCCAGCTGACTTGAAAGATTTCAGGCCCATCAGTTTATGCAATGTCACCTTCATGGTTGTTTCCAAATGTCTAGTAAACCGTTTACGTCCTCTCCTCCAGGACATCATCACTCCTATGCAAAGTGCATTTATCCCAGGCCGCCTCATTACTGACAATGCTCTTATTGCCTTTGAGTGCATTCATGCAATACAAACGGCTTCTTCCACTCAAAAGAAGTTTTGTGCATACAAGTTGGACATGGCCAAGGCGTATGATCACATGGATTGGTGATTTCTTGAGGGAGTTTTAGCGAAGTTGGGATTTCATAGTCAATGGGTACAGTGGGTGATGGCGTGTGTCACCATTGTGCGCTACTTAATTTGCTTTAACAGAAATATGTTGGACTCCTTCATTCCATCCTGGGGCATTCGCCAAGGTGATCATCTTTGACTGTACCTCTCCCTTTTTGTGGCTCATGGTTTGTATTGATTGATCAGGAAAGAGATTGAAAACAACTCGCTTCGTGAATTCCATATTTTTCGTAGTGCTCTGGCATTTCACATCTCCTCTTCGCCGATGACAGTCTCCTGTTTTTTGAAGCTTCTGTGGAGCAAGCCACAGTGATAAAATCGATACTTGACTATTATGAGGAGGGAACGGGTCAACTTGTTAGCATGGGGAAATGCTCGATCATGTTTGGTGAGGGTTCACTACAAGGAATCTAGCATTATATGACACTCTATTTTCGTCACAAAATCTTCACAATAGTCCGTTTATGATGATTCTATAACGATTTTGAGATCATCAAAAGTTGGACGTCGCTAATGAACTATAACGACGATTTTATTGAAATCATCATAAGATACTATGACGATTTGAGATCGTCATAACCTCTACGACGTTCCAAAATCGTCATGTGTAACCAGCCCACGCCACGTGGACGATCTGACATGGCAGATCTTTGTGACGAAATGAAAACGTTTTAACGTGAATTTAGCCTGGTCCATATTGATTGTTATATGGGCCAGCCCATTAATTCGTTCCATTATGAATTATTATTCTGGTTATTTTTTCGAGTTATTGGGCCAAACTTAGAATTTTTAGGGCTTTCTATTTTCTGGCTAGTGGCCTTTTCAGTGTCGGGCTTACATTTGGCCCATGGTCTTACTCAGTCTATTAGCTTATAATTCAGTATTATTTTTCTGAAAAATAAATGTTCATTTATACTTTTTTCTGGGCCAAGGCCTTTTATTCCAGTCGAGATTACTTTGGGCTATGGCCATTTCATTACTTTGGGTTGTGTCCTGTTTACTAAGGCCACTATTTCATTCAACCCAAACTAAATAGACAAGAAATCAACATTTGAAATTCAAAAGCAACATTTCAAATACATCAGGTAGCATTTCAAACAATAAGTTAACATCATGTAGCATCGGGTATCATTTCAAATACTAGAGTAACATCAGGTTCGCAGCCCACCATCATCATGTAGCATCAGGTTCACAGTCACCATCATCATGTAACATCAGGTTCACAGCCAAAACAACAACAAGATACTCAAATGACAACAAGGTACTCAAATAACAGCAAGATGCTCATCGCTAAAAAAACAGTAATAAGATACCCATCGCCCAACAAGATACCCATTGACCAACAGCTACAT
The DNA here is from genome assembly GCA_916181665.1 of Avena sativa. Classification (NCBI taxonomy): domain Eukaryota; kingdom Viridiplantae; phylum Streptophyta; class Magnoliopsida; order Poales; family Poaceae; genus Avena; species Avena sativa. The sequence continues at coordinate 320,114,278 of OV702279.1, forward strand.
CCCAGTAATTTTGGCTCCAAATAAAGCCAGCATGTGAGTAAGCTTCTCCTCATGCTCTTGTGTCCTCTTGACCAGCACCCGGTAGTCCTTATCTCATTGAGGTTGTGCAGCTTCTGCCTCCTACGCTGCCTTCTTGATTGCAGCCAATTCTTCAGACATCTCTTCACTTCTCTACTCCGACTTCTGCAACTTCTCTTGCTGGTCACGGTCATGAGCGGATACAGTCGCATGTGAACTATTCATCTTGTTCTTGGAGACCGTCTGGAGGCCAAGATTCTTCAGGAATGTGCTTGATGGCGCCTCATTGGTGAGAACTTGGGCAACCACCTCCACAGCATACTTTGGCTGTTCCCCTTCTGGTACCGGCTTAGCCATCTCAACTTCCATTTTGCTCTGCCATTTGGAATCAGTTGCTCAAAGATGTTAGGAAACATTAGCATGAGCACAAACAGTAGGAGCAGAATTCCAGAAAAATAAGGTAATCCACTAGCAGCAGAAGCAAAGAAATATGAAATGGATAGTATTATAAGTTCTTCAAGTAGACTAGAACTACACGATACTTGGAGAGGAACCTTCTGGTAAGAAATGAAGAGTAACATGCTTATCACAACTATACCATTTCCAACATTAATAAGCTTATCAAGTAGACCATTAAAGAAACCTAGGCAGAACTAAACAAGCCCACACACAGAACCCAAACCAACGGACCTGGTGAAAGGGCATGTATTCCCCATGTGTGGTTTTGGTAATTAATGGCAATCTCTATGGAACAATGTGTAAATTGAGTTTCACTTGTAGGTTTGTCCATTGGCATCACTTGGGCCATGTATTGGTCTCAAGGTTGAAATATGAAGAAAGAAGGATCTTGAAGGTTGATCAAGACAAGTGCAAAGAGTTGCATCAAGATGGATCAACCTCAAGAAGGGATGAAGAAGGGCGAGCTCAAGATGCGCCATCTCTAGAATTGAAGATCTCATGCTTGAAGCTTTCCATCCTCGTGATCATGGAGTGATGAAGACAAGTTCAAGAAGAGGTTTCCCCATGGTGTATGGGGGAGCAATTTGCAAGTCTTCATCAAGCAAGAGCGAGCAAGAGAAAACAAGAAAGGTGTTCCCACTTGAGAAGAACAAGATGGTCTACATCAAGTTCAAGTGGAATGCTCAAGGCAAAGGTATGATCTTGATAGGGCTTCTCTTTTGCCGGTCTTGTGTTGTTAGTTGGGAGACCGGGTTTAGGATAGATACCCGTACTATCAAGAGGGGCTCTCAAGCAGGTGTCTCGATCGCATCGTTCGGAGAGAGCTCAAACCTTTGCATTCATAACATCATATTTCTTGGTTGTTTGGTTCTTGTCCATGGGAGGATCTAGACCTTATGGTCATCATCATAACAAGCTCTAGTTCATCAAATAAGGATTTCACTTGCATATCTTATTGCAGTTTTTGATCTTGCGAGTTTTCTGGCTCCACACCTTGGCAGATACATCACATATATATTCATGGTATTTTCTCCCTAGGTGGTACCCAATATTTCGTCTTTATCTTTCCAACAAAATTGGTTTCATCTCGTTTGGAATTAGGACGCGAAAGTTATTGCAGTTTTGGTTTCTGGAATTTCTCTGACCGGAAGTTCCGTCTACCCATCGGAAGTTCCGCTAGGGCATTTTTCCGCCGGAATTTCCGGTGGAAGTTCTGGTTCTTATTCCGTTCACGTTCAGTATACTCTCTGTCTGGTTTGTTGTATTTGACGGAATCTGGGTCAGAAGTTTCGGCGGTAATACCGCCCCCGCTGGAAGTTCCGATCAGGGACCAGAAGTTCTGCTCGGGCCTAGTTTTCGCCGGAAGTTCTGGTTGAATATCCGGCTCTTGTTTCGCCCATGTTCAGTAACCTCTCTGTTTTTGAGTACTCTATTTGACAGAACTTTAGTCGGAATTTGCACCGGAAGTTCCGCTCTCACCGGAAGTTCCGGTGGACCAGCGGAAGTTCCGACCAGGCTCGCGTTTTCAGTCTCTCGCATCACAGTTTTCTGACCGTTGGCCGTGTGCCACCAGAACTTCCGGTCTCCCACCGGAAGTTCCGTCCAGGGTCGCATTTTCCCATAACGGGAAGATCTGGGAGCCCTTTAAGAGGGGATCCTCTTCCCCTTCGTGGGTACTAGCTCTTTTCTTGGTTCTTGGCTTTCTCTCCCTCCTCCATTGTTGACCTTGAAGATCTTGTTCCTCCCCATTTCCCCTTCTATGATTCTTGCATCTTTTTGAGGGATTTGAGAGAGGAGATCTAGATCTACAACCCCCCAAGCCAAATCCCTTCTTTTTGAAGGAATCATTGGGATCTAGATCTTGGAGATTTTTGTGTTCTCCTATTGTGTTCTTCCTCTCTTATTCCCCAATAGCTTTTGTAGCTTTGGTGGAATTTGAGAGAGAAGGAATTGCTTCTTTCATTTGTTACATAGGTTTGAGTTCTCCTCATAGATTCGGCGAGTACAAGCTTGTGGGCTTGTTACTTGATGGTGCCCAGCACTTGTCGTGGGATGCTTCGTTGGAAACCCCAAGAGCAAGGTATGAAGCAGCACAGCAGCAGGTTTCCCTCAGTAAGAAACCGAGGTTATCAAACCAGTAGGAGGAAGGAAACATCACACAGGTGTTGCAAGCAACGCGGAGACCTGCACAACACAAACTCAAGACTTTGCCGCAACGAATCAGTGAGGTTGTCAAGTTCACCGGTTTGCTGTAACAAAGGATTAAACGTATGGTGTGGAAGGTAATGGTTTGCAGCAAGTAAACAAGTAACAGTGGAAGATGTATTAATGGTAAAGATTGTACCGGGGTCCATAGTTCACTAGAGGTGCTCTCATTAGATAAACAACATGGCATGAAGGGTAAACAAATTACAGCAGGGCAATTGACAGGAACTGAGCAATGCATAACAATGCAATTACTAGCCAGAAAGATCATATGAGGTTGATTGGGCAATACAACAATATACATAGACCGTCATCCAACTGCATCTATGACTAGAAGTCCACGCTCAGGTTATCATCCGAACCCCCTCCAGTATTAAGTTGCAAGCAGCAGACAACTGCTTTAAGCAAAGTGTGTAAGGTAAAGAGTCCACATGTTCCATGAACAAGAGGCCGTTGTTTTCTCCCTAGTAGAAACAACACATCTAAAACCAAAGAGATTATTTGTCACTTCCCTTGGAAACTAGAGGCATGAACCCACTATCAAGCATAAATACTCCCTCTTGGAGTCACTAGCAACTACTTGGCCAAGATAGCTACTAACAACGGAGAGCATGCAAGATCACAAACAACAGATACATGATAGAATCATAAAGACAAAACCATTAATCAAACCAACATAATAATCTCAATATGCATCGGATCCCCGCAAACACAACATGCATGATTACAAATAGATTAGATCTTGATCATGAACGGAGCTCACAAGATATATACATGAAAGCACAAAGGAGGATATACAACCACCTAGCTACTACATGGACCCATAGTCCAAGGTGGAACTACTCACGCATCATACCAGAGAGAAGGCCTCCGGGATGATCTCCCCTCCGGCAGGGTGCCGGGAAGAACGTGAGATCCCCCCGATCTAGGGACGATGGTGGCGGCGGCTACAGACGGTTTCGTGGAAATTTGATCGGGTGATTAGAGTTTCTGCATCGGGGGCTTCTTATAGGCGAAGGGGGAGGCCGAGGAGGCGACCAGGAGGGTCAAATCCTACCCAGGCGCGGGGCAGGGCCCACCTGCGCCTAGGGGGGTTTAGCCGCCCTGGCCTGCGTCTCCGTCTCCCCTCTAGACTTCTTGTTCCCCATAGAAAGTAATTGACTTTGACGATTGTCCCGTCCAATTCCGAGAATATTTCTTTACTAACTTTTATGAAACCAAAAATAGCAGAAAACAGGCAACTGACACTGTGGCAACTTGTTAATAGGTTAGTACCAGAAAACATGTAAAAAGCACCTCAAAGTGTAGACAAAGCAAAGCAAAGTAGATATTAAACAAGCATGGAGCATCAAAAATGAAAGATACGTTTCCGACGTATCAAGCATCCCCAAGCTTAACTCCTGCTCGTCCTCGAGTAGGTAAGTGATAAAAATAATAATTTTTTGAGGTGACATGCACCCTCACAATAAAGATCCAACCATTTGCAAGCATTGAAAGCTGGGATCAAAGAACTCTAAACATGTGCATGAAAGATGGAGTTCTAACAATAGGACATAGTAACTATGCACGCAACATGACAAGCTACGAACAAAGATCATGAATAACATGCATTGAAAAACGTTTGTTTATTTCACATACAAAAAACATAGCATAGTGGCAATCAGCTTGTCCCTCATAGAGTAGCAAATATATGCATAGGACACCTTCAAAGTTCACAAGGGTGACTAGAAACAAATAGCACAAGGACAAGTAATATCACAATATGCATCAATCAATAAGCTTTGGAAGACTGCACAAAGAATGACAACTATGCTCTCTTAATTATGCCTAAAGGTAGAAGGTGGAGACTCAAATAATGGTGGAAGAAAAGCCTTTTTGTAAAGGAAGCAGGTATTTCAAGTTTCAAAAAGAGCTTCCAAAAATTATGGTACTTGTTAGATTTTAGCCCTCATTGCCACTATCATAAGCATCTTGAAGTGATTAAGGTTAAAGTGAACAAGTTATGGAGTATATGCTTGACGAAGTATAAGTTGGCAATCTCAAGTCCCTTGAATATGAGGGTCACACCTCATTATACTCAACTTTAGTCACCTGTAAGTTCTTGTCATTGTAAGTATTTGCATATCGTTGAGAACCGCCAACGGGGTACCCCTTGCACATGGTACAGGAGCTATCCCATAACCAAAATGACAAGGCAAGTAGACAATGAGCATCTCAGCAATCTTCTTATTTACCATGGGAATATGGTGTTTTTTCTCTCTTTCCTCTTTTCTCAACGTGTCTCTTTTTTTATAAGAAGAATGCTTCATAGATGTCACTATGGTGATGCTGCAAGTTTCCACCATGATTAGGCATGGCTTAGGCTAGCGGCACAGGCGTTTAGCTAACACAGGATACAAACTCCATGGACTTACAAGTTCCCTCTTTATTTCACACCGGTGACATCCATAGACAAAAGAGCATGATATCAACTGAGTACAAAGTACAAGTGCAATGTTAAAAACGTTCCTCGTGACAGCACGGTTCTGCTAATTCCAACGTATAAGTGCAAGCATATACAACATTGATGACACAATGGTTCAAGTTTATTAGGGGAAAATAATATAAAGTGTGCCATCAAGTTTGTGAGGGCTTTAATCACTAAGTTTTCACATAACAAAATAATTTTTATTTGGAAGATAGCTAAAAACAAGAATATACTTGGAATGGTGTAACACACTGTGGCATCCCGCAAAACCACTACTAGAAAATCGCGTTGTTTTTGTGCATTGCATCATCATGACCGCATGCTCATGTCATCATGCCACATTGCATTTGAGCATCGTCATCATTTTGCATTTGCTTGCATAAAACTAATTGCGGAAAAACCTGTTCTTGTTTTCTAAACGCCCCGTCTTTATTCAAACGCAAAACCCGGGTCTCCGGATTATTTTGTTTTGTCTGCTATCGGTTTGCAGAAGCCTTGTTTTAAACAAATAAAATATTAAATTATTTTAATGGGGGCAGCCAAACCGGGCCGAACCGACCCAGTCGGCCACCCCCAGTGCAAAAACGGTCCACCCAAATCCCTAGTCTACCCAGACCTATTCTACCCACCCCTCCTCCACCTCACCCGGACCAATCCCTGGCTGCCACGTCACCTCTCCCCTCCCTCTACCCTATCCCACACAGCCACCTCACCCACTCCCTCTCTCTCCCTTCCCCAACCTCCTCTCTCCCCACACACCCTGGCCACCAGCACAACACGCAACCCACACACGCCAGCCGACCCCCCCCACCGACACCTGGGCCCTCACCTGCCCACCTCACCCCAGACCGAGTCCACCCCTGGACGCGGCCCACCCCACGGGACCCGCCTCCCCCAGCAGCCCCCGCGCCCTCCCCCGCTCCCTCTTCCTCCCCCGCGTCTCCCACCTTCTGCCTTCCTCTCCCTCCCTCCGGCGACCACCTCCCACCCTCCCTCGCTCGCTCCCGCCTGCTCTGGCAGCCGCGGCCGCCCCCACCACGCCACCAACCGCCTCGCCTCCTCGCCTCTCTGCGCCACCGGCGGCCCCGCATCCCCGCCCGACCGCCCTCATCTCCCTCTTCCTCGACGGCCGCCGTCGTTGCCAGGGTCGCCTCCCCCGCGTCGCCTCTGCCGCCCTCCCCATGCGCCTCCTCCAGGCCCCTGCCCCGGAGCCCCTCGCCGGCCGGCCGCCCCGCTGCCTGCCGCGAGCCCGCCCCGCCTGGGACCTCCTCTGCCCGGCTGGCTGCGGGCACCTTCTCCCCGTTGGTGACATGGTGTTGGTATGATGCCCCCATCGTGATGCCCCAAGATCTTCTTATCGACAAGATCCCTGGCGCAAGTTGACAACAATGTATCAAGAAGGAGCCTCGAGAACGCTGACGTGGAACGCCAAGAACTTCTACCGGAGACCGACCCGATACACGGACCCGAAGACCGCGGATGCGACAAGATCGTCGCTCGGACGCCAAGACCGCCACATGGAACGATAGGCGCTTCATCTCGGATACGCCAAGTACTTCAGCCAGATGCCAAGACCGACTCGATGGCACGGACCCGACAAGATCTTCGCAACGACAAGATCGGCACCGACCAGGGCAAGTACGATGCGCCCCCGACGCCGAACCAAGTCCGGCTTCCCGGAATGCCAAGATCTACCTCCGTTGTCAGAGAACGATCCCGCCGAGACCGAACCCTAGATCCGGACCCTGAGACCGACCCCGAACCCCGGAACCCCAAGATCGTCGAACCCTAATGTGTGATTCCCTTCCGAGCCCTACTTTATAAATGAAATATAAACCTGTTATATAATAAATGTTCTTGCATGCATATTTGTGTGGTTTGGGGGCACTATGCCGATTCACTGCATAATTAAATATGGGGCCCATATGCGGACAAATCTAGTCTTATATTGGCCTCATTTAAATTTGTGTAGCGAACCGGTGATAAATTCTGCCTTGTTAAACAACATTTAATTTGCGGGGTAGCTAAATAACTTGAACCGCTTAATTAAATTGTCGGGACCCCGATTCCGCTTAATCTTGCCTAATTGCATCGCATCTTTGCCATGTCATACACCATGCATGCATCATGCCGATCTTCTGTCGTAGAATTAAATAGTGCATCCGGTGTTTTGCTAGTGCCTTGCTTCTTCACGGACTAGGCCGATGAGTTGATGCGAGTGTCGACCCGATCTTCGGTTGAACCTTCGACAATGTTTTCAGGCGAGCATCTCCCTCTTTCTACCTATCTTACTTTTATAGTATTTATTCCCTCCTGTTGATCTATTGCTATCTGTGTTGCGATGCTCTAGTTTTCGTACCCGTGAAATCCCTTGCAGCCTTATATTGCCTTGGACACATCCTATTACCTGTTGTTTGGTAGCTAGTTGGACCTGCGCGTCGTAGTCGCTTGCTCAAGTGCTGTTGCGTGTCGTCAAGTGCCACAGTTGTTGGTGTATTGCCGCCCGTTCAATGTTGGAGATGATCATGGCTTTATTTATTGTTCACTTTAATTATTGTTTAACAACTAAAATTGAAGTAGGTAAGCAGAGGCACAGGTGGGCAATAGATGTTATTTGGTTGTTAACCATCCACTTGTGTCCCGTAGGACCCCGAGTGCTTGATACCTGTTCCTTGATTTATCGCGCTATCCACATACGGGGAATTATGGGCCCCCCTTAGCCAGAGCTTGATTCAGTCTTATTTCTTGGGGCCACAAACTAGTTTGAGGTTTTATTTACGATCCTGTACTTATGCCATGCTTTACTGCTTTATTTAAATTGTGCGATGGATAGCACACTGTACTGTTTAGGATCGGGACACGTTTTCGCGGTGTCGACAAGCCCAGTTTTGGGTTCCCAGTCGTTCACAGCCGTCCACCCAAACCTCGGGTCCGTCTCGGAGTCAGCTAGCTTCGTTGCGGGTGTACTCCAAGGGGTGGCCCCCTGAAATATATCTGAATCCTGTGATTGCTTTGTCGTGAAGGCCTTGTTGGGTTTTGATTTGGTTTTTCCGAGGTTGATCGTGTGTGTGTTGCTATTGGTGCACCCCGGCCAGGTAAAACTTTCTGAAAGCCGTGTCCGCGGTTATGGACGACTTGGAGCACAGTATCTCGATCATAGACAACTATAACTAAAGTAGTGCTATAAATTTGACTTTATAATGACTAGTAATCAGCTTCACTATAATGGAATGGCTACATAAAACTGCCCACAATTGCTTGTTGGGTTGTCGCTTGCGACCATTGTATCTGACTAGTAAGTATTACAACTACAACGGAATGCCCAAATAAAAGTACCAACAACTTCTGGGTTTTTGGATTATCTCATGCTAACTGAATTTGACTAGTAAGTGTCGCCACTACAACGGAATGGTTCACTAAAAGTGCCCACTGCTTATTTTATCAGGATGATTATCTATACCTGACTAGTAATTGCTACAACGATAACTGAATAAATAAAACTGCCAACGGTGTGAGTTCCTCGGTTGACTTCCTCGTTTGGTCTCGAGGGGGAAACACCAGGATGGGTTTGTTTGATGGTAGTATCAGGTTGGTTCCGAATAGGTCTTTCTTACCCCTCTCTGACAGCCGCCAGTTGTATCGAGTCTCTATAGGGTGTTCAGTGCACGCTGCCGCTGCCGCTTCAGACCACCATACCTATGTAGGCGAGGACCGCCGAATTCTAGTCTCGCCGTGTACTGGCCTCAGTACTGACGCTCCTCTTTTTCCTTTGCCCTTTGTCGGCACCCCTTTTGTTTGAGCAGGTTTTTGAGATCGACGTTGTTAGCAGGGTTACCCTTCCGGCTTGGCCTGGGCAGGGTTATGGACGCCATTGGTTATCCTTCAGGGCTCTTAGCCCCATTTGCATCTTGTCCGTAGTCGGACGCTCTATCATTTTCAAGGTGATTTGGATCTTTGTATATTATATCTGTATTCTTGACTCATGGAGTCGTTGTTGTATATATCTGTTCTGTGGGTCCCATCGAGGACTGTTGTGTAATGTTATTACTTTGTTTTCCACCCGCACGAAAGTGCCTGGTGGGCACCTTTGAATCGTTTCTATGCGGGTTTGGCGGGACTCGTTGAAACTTGCATAGGGTCGATTCTGAGGGTGTTACAGAGTGGTATCAGAGCTGAGCAGTTGCGATACCCCACAAGTCCAGCCTGTAGGATAACCTAGCTAACGGCCGAAGTAGAGTGTCAAAACTATTTCTCAAAATCGGTTGGATAGTTCTGATTAGGTCTGATTTTACTCCTTACCCCTCTGCTATTCTCTTCTTACCTCTACGCGTTTTGAATCCGCTCTCTTCTCTCTCTGCGAGTCCAGGATTTCTCGTGGTTGGGTTCCGTCGTACCTTCAGGGTTTCGCTTCCTCCTCTGATAATGGTGTTCTATCATCCGGTGTTCAAGCTGCCTGATTGTAACACCCTCAGAATCGGCCCTATGCAAGTTTTAGCGAAACCCGCCAAACCCACATAGAAACGATTCAAAGGTGCCCACCAGGCACTTTCGTGCGGGTGGAAAACGAAGTAATAACATTACACAACAGTCCTCGATGGGACCCACAGAACAGATATATATAACAGCGACTCTACGAGTCAAGAATACAGATATAATATACAAAGATCCAAATCACCTTGAAAATGATAGAGCGTCCGACTACGGACAAGATGCAAATGGGGCTAAGAGCCCTGAAGAATAACCAATGGCGTCCATAACCCTGCCCAGGCCAAGCCGGAAGGGTAACCCTGCTAACGACGTCGATCTCAAAACCTGCTTAAACAAAAGGGGTGCCGACAAAGGGCAAAGGAAAAAGAAGGAGCGTCAGTACTGAGGCCAGTACACGGCGAGACTAGAATTCGGCGGTCCTCGCCTACATAGGTATGGTGGACTAAAGCGGCAGCGGCAGCATGCACTAAACAACCTATAGAGACTCGATACAACTAGTGGCTATCAGAGAGGGGTGAGAAAGACCTGTTCGGACCCAACCTGATACTACCATCAAACAAACCCATCCTGGCGTTTCCCCCTCGACACCGATCGGGGAAGTCAGCCGAGGAACTCACACAGTTGGCAGTTTTATTTATTCGGTTATCGTTGTAGTAATTACTAGTCAGGTATAGATAATCATCCTGATAAAATAAGCAGTAGGCCGTTTTAGTTAACCATTCCGTTGTAGTTACAACACTTACTAATCAGATATAGATAACATGAGATAACCCAAAACCCAGCAGTTGTTGGTACTTTTATTCAGCCATTCCGTTGTAGTTGCAATACTTACTAGTCAGGTACTATGGTCGCAAGCGACACTTCAAACAAGCAATTGTGGGCAGTATTAATTAGCCATTCCATTAAAGTGAAGCTGATTACTAGTCATTATAAAGTCAAATTTATAACAATAAACTTTAGTTATGCTTGTCTATGGTCGAGATACTGTGCTCCAAGTCGTCCATAACCGCGGACACGGCTTTCAGAAAGTTTTACCCGGCCGGGGTGCACCAATAGCAACACACACTCGATCAACCTCGGAAAAACCAAATCAAAACCCAACGAGGCTTTCACGACAAAGCAATCACAGGATTCAGAAATATTTCAGGGGGCCACCCCTTGGAGTAGACCCGCAACGAAGTAAGCAAGCTCCGAGACGGACTCAAGGTTTGGGTAGACGGCTGTGAACGACTGGGAACCCAAAACTGGGCTTGTCGACACCGCGGAATCGTGTCCCGATCCAAAACAGTACAGTGTGCAGTACCTCGCACAATCGTAAATAAAGCAGTAAAGCATGGCATAAGTACAGGATCGTAAATAAAACCTCAAACTAGTTTGTGGCCCCAAGAAATAAGACTGAATCAAGCTCTGGCTAAGGGGGGTCCCATATACCTCCCGGATGTGGATAGCACGATAAATCAAGGAACAGGTATCAAGTACTCGGGGTCCTACGGGACACAAGTGGGCGTTCGGAAACCAAATATTTTCTATCACCCACCGATGCCTCTACTTACTTCAATTTTAGTTGTTAAACAGGAATTAACGTGAACGATAAGTAAAGCCATGATCATATCCAACCTCAACATGCGGCAAGGCTCCAACAACTGTGGCAATTGACGACACGCAACGGCACTAGAGCAAGCGACTACGACGCGCGAGTCCAACTATCTACCAAACACAGGTATTAGGATGCGTCCAAGGCAAATATAAGGCTGCAAGGGATATCACGGGCACGAGAACTAGAGCATCGCAACACAGATAGCAATATACCAACAGGAGGGAATAAATACTACAAAAGTAAGATAGGTAGAAAGGGGGAGATGCTCGCCTGAAAACATTGTCGAAGGTTCAACCGAAGATCGGGTCGGCACGCATCAACTCAACGGCCTTATCTGCGAAGAAGCAAAACACTAGAAGGAACACCGGATGCAATATTTAAGACAATGGCAGAAGATCGGGCATGATGCATGTATGATGCATGGCATGGCAAAGGTGCGATGCAATTAGGTCATATTAAGCGGAACCGGGGGTCCCGACAATTAATTAGGTGGTTCAAGTTACTTAGATCCCCCGCAATTAAATGTTGAATTAACATGGCACGATATGTTACCGGTTCGCTACACAACTTTAAATGAGGCCAATATGAGACTAGGTTTGCCCGCATATGGGCCCCATATTTAATTATGAGGTGAATCGACATAAGGCCCCCAAACCAATGATCTGCATGCGGGAATGACAATTTAATATGCAACAAGTTGTATTATGTTATAAAATAGGGTTTCGGGAAGAGGTTCACACATTAGGGGTCTCGACGATCTTGGGGTTCCGGGGTTCGGGGTTCGGGGTTCGGGGTTGGTCTCAGGGTCCAGGGTTCGACGGAAGCGTTCTCGGACTCCGGAATCGTTCTCGGATATCGGGGTAGTTCTTGTCGTTCGGGTAGACGAACTTGGCGTGGCATAGGGCGCATCGGGTTCTCCTGGTCGCTGTCATTCTTGTCGTCGTGCCGATCTTGTCGGGTCCCACAGGGTCGATCTTGCCGTTGCGAGGGTCTTGTCGGGACCGTGTACCGGGTCGGTCTTGGCGTTCCGGCCGTCTTCGGGTCATGTTGTCGGGTCGCCGGTAGTTCTTGGTGTCCAGGGATGCTCCGGTTCTGGGGTTTCGCCGCGCCGCGAGGTAGATCTTGTCGGTTCGGCGTCATCGCCCCTAGTTTCCACGACGAAGTACTCGGGGTTCCACTCGATTGTCGGTGGCCTTCGAGTGGCTCTATGTGCAACCTTTGATATCATTGGCATCGGGCCAGTCTTGTCGGCAGAACTTGTCGGATCCCAGCTTGATGTTAGATCCTCTACGGAAGCCCTTGGTGTTGGATGTACTCGCGACAAGTTTAACATCACAGCATGCATGCGCGACTGCGACAGGCAACGGTCACGGCAGGGCGGAACCGCAGCGGGGCTGCTTGCGTGGCCACACGGACGGAGGGTCTGCCGCCGGCGGGGTCACTCCGGCGGGCGAGCACGGGGCCGGTCGGAGGAAGGCGAGGTCGACGGTGGGCTTGAGGCGGGGACGGCCGGGGCACGCGGTCGCTGGCGAGCTTGGCGGCGGAGGCGGACGGGGAGCAGAGGGGCGGCGGAGGCGGAGGCAGGTCGCGTCGGCAGCTTGGGCGAAGGGCGACGGCGCAGGCAGAGCGGCCGACGACGCTCGTGGCCGCGGTGGCGGAACGCGCGCGGGGAGGCGGAGGGCGGCGCCGGCTGCGTCGGGGAGGCAGCGCGCGGGAGGGAGGGTCGCGTCGGGCGGAGCGGCGCTGGGGTCGGGGTGGAGCAGAGCGGCGGCGGCGGAGGCGTGCTCGGGGTCGGGGCCGGTGAGCGCGGCGGGGTGCGGAGCGGTCGAGGAGGCGCCGGGCGCGGGCGGACGGCAACGTGCGGGAGGACGGCCGACGGAGGACGAGGCGGGGCCGCAGGGCGACGCCGGTGAGGCAGTCCGGCGACGGGGGCCGGCGGGCGCCAGAGAGAGGAAGGAGGGAGGGAGGTTGGCCGGGGCCGGACGCTTGAGGGGAGCGGGAGGAGGCTACGCGGCGGTGAGGGAGAGGATCGGGGGACGGAGAGAGGAAGAAGACAGGGGGCGGGGCAGGGAGGTGGGACCCGGGGGAACAGGGCAGGTGGGGCCAGATGGTGAGAGGAGAGAGGGCCTGGGGATGCTGCGTGGGGAGGGAGCGGCCGGTTGGGTGGGCTTGGCTGGCTGGTGGGGTCGCGGGAGTGTGGGGCCGGTCGGTCAGCGGGGTGGGGGCTGTGGGTTTGGGTGCGTGGCGTGTGGCAGGTGGGGGGGCAGGTGAGAGAGAGTGGGGTAGGGGCTGCATGCGTGTGTGGTGTGTGTGCCTGAGAGGGAGAGAGAGGGAAGGAAGAGAGGGGGAGAGAGGGGAGGCCACGTGGCGGTTTCTGGTTGGGTGGGGTGGTGGACAGGGCGACGTGGCGACATAGGATAGGTTGGGGTGAGGTGGCCAAAGGGGGTGGGTAGATTATCTGGTAGCCTTAGGATTAATAGGGTGGGTTAGGTGGACCGATTTAGTTTTATGGGGGTGGTCGTTCGGGTCATTCGGCCCGTTCGACTGCCCCACAAAAATGATAAATATTTTTATTTGTTTTTCAAACACCGTTTGCAAACCGATATCAGACACACAAAAATAATCCGGGGACCCGGGGTTTGATATTTGAATAGAGGTGGGGCGTTTTAGAAAACAAAACGGGCTTAGCGAAAATAGTTTTAGACAAACAGCACATGATGATGACGATGCAATGCACAAATTCAACGCGATTTTCTAGTAGTGGTTTTTTTTTGCGGGATGCCACACTGATGAATCCATCTACGGTGTTACCATTCTTTGTTCCTTGTTTGTGCCTTCCGGTGTTTTCCGACGCGACGGCATCATCTATGCTTGATCCGATGCAGAGTCTGCATCCCTCCTTTGTTTCCGAACCTCGCTTGTCGAGATCTTCAGTCTGATTCCGAGAGTTGGTTGCACGCTTTTCTACTGATTGTGCAGAGTAATAGTTTGGGTGCGTGATGGATTGGCCCCCATGCCGACTACCCTTTCTATTCGCTCTCGTACATTGAAGTGGGATAGGCCGCATCTTTCCTCACCTTCTATCGAAGTTAGAGGTGGCTTTATTTGTTGATGCCTCTACCTTCGACCTGTTGTTCCCAGAGTGTTCTCTCGACGATCACGGACAACGACCTCTTGTTAGTGGTGTCGCGAGGATCTACACGAAGCGAGAAGACGCAGAACGCCGACCTTCCTTCCGGTACCATGAGGCGGATCTCGAGGGCGAGATCCATTGTTAGTGGTGTCGAATTGTGGCATCCCGCAAAACCACTACTAGAAAATCGCGTTGTTTTTGTGCATTGCATCATCATGACCGCATGCTCATGTCATCATGCCACATTGCATTTGAGCATCGTCATTATTTTGCATTTGCTTGCATAAAACTAATTGCGGAAAAACCTGTTCTTGTTTTCTAAACGCCCCGTCTTTATTCAAACGCAAAACCCGGGTCTCCGGATTATTTTGTTTTGTCTGCTATCGGTTTGCAGAAGCCTTGTTTTAAACAAATAAAATATTAAATTATTTTAATGGGGGCAGCCAAACCGGGCCGAACCGACCCAGTCGGCCACCCCCAGTGCAAAAACGGTCCACCCAAATCCCTAGTCTACCCAGACCTATTCTACCCACCCCTCCTCCACCTCACCCGGACCAATCCCTGGCTGCCACGTCACCTCTCCCCTCCCTCTACCCTATCCCACACAGCCACCTCACCCACTCCCTCTCTCTCCCTTCCCCAACCTCCTCTCTCCCCACACACCCTGGCCACCAGCACAACACGCAACCCACACACGCCAGCCGACCCCCCCCCCACCGACACCTGGGCCCTCACCTGCCCACCTCACCCCAGACCGAGTCCACCCCTGGACGCGGCCCACCCCGCGGGACCCGCCTCCCCCAGCAGCCCCCGCGCCCTCCCCCGCTCCCTCTTCCTCCCCCGCGTCTCCCACCTTCTGCCTTCCTCTCCCTCCCTCCGGCGACCACCTCCCACCCCCCCTCGCTCGCTCCCGCCTGCTCCGGCAGCCGCGGCCGCCCCCACCACGGCACCAACCGCCTCGCCTCCTCGCCTCTCTGCGCCACCGGCGGCCCCGCATCCCCGCCCGACCGCCCTCATCTCCCTCTGCCTCGACGGCCGCCGTCGTTGCCAGGGTCGCCTCCCCCGCGTCGCCTCTGCCGTCCTCCCCATGCGCCTCCTCCAGGCCCCTACCCCGGAGCCCCTCGCCGGCCGGCCGCCCCGCTGCCTGCCGCGAGCCCGCCCCGCCTGGGACCTCCTCTGCCCGGCTGGCTGCGGGCACCTTCTCCCCGTTGGTGACATGGTGTTGGTATGATGCCCCCATCGTGATGCCCCAAGATCTTCTTATCGACAAGATCCCTGGCGCAAGTTGACAACGATGTATCAAGAAGGAGCCTCGAGAACGCTGACGTGGAACGCCAAGAACTTCTACCGGAGACCGACCCGATACACGGACCCGAAGACCGCGGATGCGACAAGATCGTCGCTCGGACGCCAAGACCGCCACATGGAACGATAGGTGCTTCATCTCGGATACGCCAAGTACTTCAGCCAGATGCCAAGACCGACTCGATTGCACGGACCCGACAAGATCTTCGCAACGACAAGATCGGCACCGACCAGGGCAAGTATGATGCGCCCCCGACGCCGAACCAAGTCCGGCTTCCCGGAATGCCAAGATCTACCTCCGTTGTCAGAGAACGATCCCGCCGAGACCGAACCCTAGATCCGGACCCTGAGACCGACCCCGAACCCCGGAACCCCAAGATCGTCGAACCCTAATGTGTGATTCCCTTCCGAGCCCTACTTTATAAATGAAATATAAACCTGTTATATAATAAATGTTCTTGCATGCATATTTGTGTGGTTTGGGGGCACTATGCCGATTCACTGCATAATTAAATATGGGGCCCATATGCGGACAAATCTAGTCTTATATTGGCCTCATTTAAATTTGTGTAGCGAACCGGTGATAAATTCTGCCTTGTTAAACAACATTTAATTTGCGGGGTAGCTAAATAACTTGAACCGCTTAATTAAATTGTCGGGACCCCGGTTCCGCTTAATCTTGCCTAATTGCATCGCATCTTTGCCATGTCATACACCATGCATGCATCATGCCGATCTTCTGTCGTAGAATTAAATAGTGCATCCGGTGTTTTGCTAGTGCCTTGCTTCTTCACGGACTAGGCCGATGAGTTGATGCGAGTGTCGACCCGATCTTCGGTTGAACCTTCGACAATGTTTTCAGGCGAGCATCTCCCTCTTTCTACCTATCTTACTTTTATAGTATTTATTCCCTCCTGTTGATCTATTGCTATCTGTGTTGCGATGCTCTAGTTTTCGTACCCGTGAAATCCCTTGCAGCCTTATATTGCCTTCGACACATCCTATTACCTGTTGTTTGGTAGCTAGTTGGACCTGCGCGTCGTAGTCGCTTGCTCAAGTGCTGTTGCGTGTCGTCAAGTGCCACAGTTGTTGGTGTATTGCCGCCCGTTCAATGTTGGAGATGATCATGGCTTTATTTATTGTTCACTTTAATTATTGTTTAACAACTAAAATTGAAGTAGGTAAGCAGAGGCACAGATGGGCAATAGATGTTATTTGGTTGTTAACCGTCCACTTGTGTCCCGTAGGACCCCGAGTGCTTGATACCTGTTCCTTGATTTATCGCGCTATCCACATACGGGGAATTATGGGCCCCCCTTAGCCAGAGCTTGATTCAGTCTTATTTCTTGGGGCCACAAACTAGTTTGAGGTTTTATTTACGATCCTGTACTTATGCCATGCTTTACTGCTTTATTTAAATTGTGCGATGGATAGCACACTGTACTGTTTAGGATCGGGACACGTTTTCACGGTGTCGACAAGCCCAGTTTTGGGTTCCCAGTCGTTCACAGCCGTCTACCCAAACCTCGGGTCCATCTCGGAGTCAGCTAGCTTCGTTGCGGGTGTACTCCAAGGGTTGGCCCCCTGAAATATATCTGAATCCTGTGATTGCTTTGTCGTGAAGGCCTTGTTGGGTTTTGATTTGGTTTTTCCGAGGTTGATCGTGTGTGTGTTGCTATTGGTGCACCCCGGCCGGGTAAAACTTTCTGAAAGCCGTGTCCGCGGTTATGGACGACTTGGAGCACAGTATCTCGATCATAGACAACTATAACTAAAGTAGTGCTATAAATTTGACTTTATAATGACTAGTAATCAGCTTCACTATAATGGAATGGCTACATAAAACTGCCCACAATTGCTTGTTGGGTTGTCGCTTGCGACCATTGTATCTGACTAGTAAGTATTACAACTACAACGGAATGGCCAAATAAAAGTACCAACAACTGCTGGGTTTTTGGGTTATCTCATGCTAACTGAATTTGACTAGTAAGTGTCGCCACTACAACGGAATGGTTCACTAAAAGTGCCCACTGCTTATTTTATCAGGATGATTATCTATACCTGACTAGTAATTGCTACAACGATAACTGAATAAATAAAACTGCCAACGGTGTGAGTTCCTCGGTTGACTTCCTCGTTTGGTCTCGAGGGGGAAACACCAGGATGGGTTTGTTTGATGGTAGTATCAGGTTGGTTCCGAATAGGTCTTTCTTACCCCTCTCTGACAGCCGCCAGTTGTATCGAGTCTCTATAGGGTGTTCAGTGCACGCTGCTGCTGCCGCTTCAGACCACCATACCTATGTAGGCGAGGACCGCCGAATTCTAGTCTCGCCGTGTACTGGCCTCAGTACTGACGCTCCTCTTTTTCCTTTGCCCTTTGTCGGCACCCCTTTTGTTTGAGCAGGTTTTTGAGATCGACGTCGTTAGCAGGGTTACCCTTCCGGCTTGGCCTGGGCAGGGTTATGGACGCCATTGGTTATCCTTCAGGGCTCTTAGCCCCATTTGCATCTTGTCCGTAGTCGGACGCTCTATCATTTTCAAGGTGATTTGGATCTTTGTATATTATATCTGTATTCTTGACTCATGGAGTCATTGTTGTATATATCTGTTCTGTGGGTCCCATCGAGGACTGTTGTGTAATGTTATTACTTCCTTTTCCACCCGCACGAAAGTGCCTGGTGGGCACCTTTGAATCGTTTCTATGCGGGTTTGGCGGGACTCGCTGAAACTTGCATAGGGTCGATTCTGAGGGTGTTACACACACCATGCAAAGGAGTTTATAGTGGACACTTTGGAATAACTTGGTTTCTTGGGAGTTGGAAGCATGAGTAGAACTTACTCATACAAGTGGAGGCTAGCAAAACAGTGGGAGCAACCAACTAAGAGAGCAATAATGGCCATAATCATGCAGTGCAACAAAGCATTACTAATCAGAGCAAAGAGTGGTACTACAAGTCAAGGACTAAATGATCATAGAGGCTAATGGTGACTTGTCATAGTCATAACATGGTGTGAGCATGTGCCAAGTCAACCCAAACAAAGCATCAAAGGAGAATACCACTATACTATGCTTTTGCATGCTAAAACAACGCATAATTTCTTCAAGGCACACTAAGCAATCCCAAATGTTTGGAACAAGACATTCGACAACAATAATCACTAAGCATAAGGTCAAAACAACACCTAGCATGTCATGCTAAAGTCTAAGTCACAGTCAATGCAATCCCCTCTTGCACTTCAAGCAAGAACTTACTACTCCTTTCCAACACCAAGCAACTTATTTGCAAAACAACACAGCGAGAATGGGGGTCCAAACTACTTTATTCAAGCAAATTAAACAACCTAAGAAAAGCAAACGAAAACTAAGACGCTCCAAGAATAACACAATTGTGCATGAAACAATAAAAACGAAGTGTCTAGACAGACCTAAGATTTTTATTGATGAAGAAGGGTATGCCTTGGGAATCCCCAAGCTTTGACGCTTGTACCTCTTGGATATTTCTTGGGGTGAAACCATGGTGGCATCCCCAAGCTTGAGCTTTTGTCCATTCTTCATCTCACTGCATCATTCTCTCTCTCTACACCTGAATTTTTTTACACACAATCTTCATTAGCAACATTAGTTTATTCAAAAGATATTAGACCTCTGGCAAAGCTTTGTAACAGCAAGGCTTTTCACTAAAAACACAAGATACTATAGTAACTCCCTCAAAAATCTCAATTCACCTAAAGAGAACTCAAAAAGGAATCAATAAGAAGCAAATGCAAATAATGGCAGAAATCTATCAAAACAGACCAGCAGGTAGAAACCGATTTTTTCGAACATCTTATGTTACTCAAATCAAAAGTGTTGAACTAACGAAAGTTAGCTAACATACTGGGGGATTTATTCATAAATTTTGAGCTCAATCCGAGTTACAGAGACTCCTTACGATTTTTTTGGTGGAGGATAGAAATCTGTTTCGGAACAGATTTCCCCAAATCTTACTTCCTTCTCATTAGACATCATTGTTGGCACAAAAAGTAAACAAAATGGATAAGGAGAGGTCATTACAGAAGTAATAACTTCCAAGACTTAAGAAAACTCTTGGGTTATCTCCTAACAAGTACTTTTCTTTAACGCCTTTAAGTTAGGCACAAGAAGCGAGATGAATCAAGTATTTTCAAATGAAGAATTTCCCCTCTTGTTCTTTCCTTTCTTACCTTTCTTCTTCTTCTCTTTAGGGAAGATATGATTGATTACCAGAGGAGAAAAGTGCATAATGCCTTTTCTCACATCTATTACCGCTCCAAAGTGTTTTAGTAGGGATCTTCCAAGTGTAATCTGTCCCTTTCCTACACATTTAATAACAAGATAATCAGTAGACACCATTTCCCCTGAGATTTTTGTAAACACACCTTTAACTATTCCAATGGGCAATATAGTGGCATCGTTGGTAGAGAGATTTCCTCTCCTCCTTTAGTAAGCCCCCAAAGACTCAAGGAATCATAAATATCTTTAGGCATGAGGCAAAATTCAGACATGATATCACAGCGAGCATCAAAAAGTGTAGTGTTTATTGAGACTTTGATTGTGGGAAACCACTTTGAAGGCTCAGAATTTATGGGAACATAATCATGGTAGGCCCTAAGCATGTGATAGAAACTATTCATAGCAGCAATACTAGTCTCAAGAGTGTTCAACCTGGCAAAAATATTTGTGAAAGAGGAATCAGACTTGCCAGGTGTATTATAAATTGCAATCACCTTTTTATGGCATCAAAAGCTTCATCATCAGTACATAGAAAAATATCTTTCTCAGCCACCGCATCCAAATCATATCTATAACGAAGAGCAATACCGCGGTATAAACTATCAATAACCAAGCTAAGGCTCACCTTAGGCTCAGTTTCCCTCTGTAAAGCAGAGATTCTGGACCAAGCTTCTTTAAAACTTTCTTTACTTTTTTGCTTAAAAGTGGATATTTCTACCATAGGGGAAATAAAGGTTGGTACAAAAGCAGACATGGTAGCAACTAAAGTAGGAACTATTTTTTTGTGATTTTGGATAAAGAAAGCAAACCAAACTAGACTAATTTGTTTTTTTTGGAAAGAGGCAAACAAAACCAAGCAAAAGAAACAAAGCAAACTAAAAACAAAGTAAAGAGAAAGGAAGTGAAGGACTCCCCTAGTGAAGACGTTCGTAGCCTCCCCGGCAACGGCACCAGAAAATAGCTTGATGGCGCCCAAACACTTGTCATGGGACGCTTTGTTGGAAACCCTAAGAGCAAGGTATGAAGCACACAACAACAAGTTCCCCTCAATAAGAAACCGAGGTTATCGAACCAGCATGAGGAAGGAAACGTCACACAGGTGTTGCAAGCAACATGGAGACCTGCACAACACAAACTCAAGACTTTTCCCCAACGAATCAGTGAGGTTGTCAAGCTCATCGGTTTGCTGTAACAAAGGATTAAACGTATGGTGTGGAAGGTAATGGTTTGCAGCAAGTAAACAAGTAACAGTGGAAGATGTATCAATGGTAAAGATTGGACCGGGGTCCATAGTTCACTACAGGTGCTCTCCTTAGATAAACAATATGGCACGAAGGGTAAACAAATTACAGCAAGGCAATTGATAGGAACTGAGCAAGGCATAACAATGCAATTACTAGTCAGAAAGATCCTATGAGATTCGATTAGGCAGTACAACAAGATACATAGACCGTCATCTAACTGCATCTATGACTAGAAGTCCACCTTCAAGTTATCATCTGAACCCCCTCCAGTATTAAGTTGCAAGCAACAGACAACTGGTTTAAGCAAAGTGTGTAAGGTAAACAGTCCATATGTTCCATGAACAAGAGACTGTTGTTTTCTCCCTAGTAGCAACAACACATCTACAACCGAAGAGATTATTGTCACTTCCCTTGGAAACTAGAGGCATGAACCCACTATCGAGCATAAATACTCCCTCTTGGTGTCACTAGCAACTACTTGGCCAAGATAGCTACTAAAAACGGAGAGCATGCAAGATCACAAACAACATAGACATGATAGAATCATAAAGACAAAACCATTAATCAAACCAACATAATAATCTCAATATCCATCGGATCTCCGCAAACTCAACATGCATGATTACAAATAGATTAAATCTTGATCATGAACGGAGCTCACAAGATCTATACATGAAAGCACAAAGGAGGAGATACAATCATCTAGCTACTACATGGACCCATAGTCCAAGGTGGAACTACTCACGTATCATACCGGAGAGAAGGCCTCCGGGATGATCTCCCCTCCGGCAGGGTGCGGGAAGAACTTCAGATCCCCTGATCTAGGGGCGATGGTGGCGGCGGCTACAGACGGTTTCGTGGAGATTTGATGGGTGCTTAGGGTTTGTGCATCAGGGGCTTCTTATAGGCGAATGGGGAGGCCGAGGAGGCGGCCAGGGGGGGTCAAACCCTACCCAGGCGCGAGGCAGGGCCCACCCACGCCTAGGGGGGGGGGGGTTGGCCGCCTTGGCTTGTGTATCCGTCTACCCTATGGACTTCTTGTTCCCCGCGGAAAGTAATTGACTTTGACGTTTGTCCCGTCCAATTCCGAGAATATTTCTTTACTAACTTTTCTGAAACCAAAAATAGCAGAAAATAGGCAACTGACACTGTGGCAACTTGTTAATAGGTTAGTACCAGGAAACATGTAAAAAGCACCTCAAAGTGTAGAAAAAACAAAACAAAGTAGATACTAAACAAGCATGTAGCATCAAAAATTATAGATATGTTTCTGACGTATCATTACTCTTGGGTTCTTGGAACCCTGGACGGTTGTGTGGATCGTTTGTTGACCTTTTGTGGTCTTGTTGACCTTTTGTGGTCTTGTAGCCTTTTGTGGCTTGTTGGGCTTTTGTGGCGTTGTAGACTTTTGTGGCTTTGTTGTTGGGAGCCTCTAATTGAGTTGTGGAGATAGCCCCAATCTTGTACGGGTTTGGTGACCGCCCTTAAGCGTCCCATAGTGGAGCGAGTGCCCGCCTTTTGTGGTGCGCACTCGGGAGAATAGGGTGACCCTTTTGTGGCGTCGGTGAGTTACGTGTTTCCACATCCAGGGTGAGGCCTTGTGTGGCGTTGGGTGAGCATCGAGCCACCACACCTCGAGGTGAGTCACTTGTGGCATTCGAAGAGCATTGCGCCATCACACCTCTCCAACGGAGACGTAGCTACTTTGGAAGTGAACTTCGGGAAACAAATCTTCGTCTCCGCGTCCTTTGGTTATCTCTCAACCGAGCCCTTTACTTATGCACTTTACATTGTGATATCCATCATGCTTGAAGTATTTATATCTTGCTATCACCTTGTTGCTTGTTTTGCTTAGCATAGGTTGTTGGTGCACTTAGGTGAACCTAGTGGCTAGGTTTTGTGCTCAATAAATTAAACGTTAGTTTTATTCCGCATTTACTTGAGCCTAAACCGTAATAATTTTAAAAGCCTATTCACCCCCCCCCCCTCTAAGCGACGTCCATTGCACTTTCACCTGGTTATCACGAAACCATTCTCAGATTTAATCACAACCAGGAAATGAGTGACTCACTATAGCATCTTGAACTGCGACAGAGAAACCAGTGTTCTGGCTGTTGTGGGTGACCTTAAACATGTCAATGGCATTAAGCTCTTCATCTTAACGTTCCTCCCTCTGAAATGATTTCCAACATTAATAAGGACATAGGCTTATAAGGAAACAAGTTAATTATGCCTAAATAAAAATGTAAGAGTATCTTACAGCTACATACAGATGAGCTAGATAGCACCGAGAACCAGTCTTCTGCTGAAACTTGACTAGTCCTCGATTGGTCATGTTCTTTTGGCACGTGTCCTACATATGGGAGCATTTTTATAAGAACATATCCAACAATCTGCATACTAGAATATAAACTACTTCATGAGACTTGACCATATTATGTATCATATCAAGCAACAAAATGAGCATGTGTCCTATCACATACATCATCAAATAAAATGAAGTAGTTCACTTGACTTGTTGACAGCATGTAAATAACAATTGCTTTGTTCATCCAATATAAGAAGTTTACTTGATAGCATCTAAATAGCTACTATTTTGTTCCTTCAACATTCAAACTTCAAAAAACAGTAGTTGACAGCATATAAAACTACAATACATGGTAATTACAGAATGCAAAGGTTAAGCAATGCAGAATACCATGTGTTTTGGGTTTGTCCACAACTTGAGCAGTGCTTGCCATTCATCATCGGAGATGTATGAAACCGGGGACTTGATGCTGAGTTTAGCTCCTGGTAGAAAAACTTCTTCTTGACCAAATGACGTCTTTGCTTTGAAACATTCTTCAAGATATTAGTGCAGGCTACCTTAACTTCCTTTGCATCAGTGTCCATCTCAAAATTTGCCTACAAACACATCAAATAAAGCAATGATAAGATAAGTAACCAAATGACAAAAATAGTAGAAAAAAACATTCAGGTAAGGACTCATGAGCTTACAGGAACTTTTCCTATATAGTCTTTCACCATAGTCTTGTCCTTTTTGTATTCCTTGAAGTGTGGAAGAATCGGTGTATGGCTTCTTGCAAGCATCCCACCTTCTGATGCAAACTTTGTAGCTAGCACGGGCCTCTCGGGGCATTTCATCCCTTCAGCAATTTCAATCCTCACTTTGCTTCCCAGACCCTTGGTCATATTTTCCAGACCTGTGCCTTTTCTCTTGCGGCTGACTACCACAAGTGTTGTGCTTGAAATAGAAGCAAGCAGTACAATATCAGTAGCAATAGAAGCTACAATAGTAAAAAATTACAGCAAGCTTTCCAAATATCAGTACAATAGCAGTACAATAGAAGCTACAACCTGAAATAGAAGCAAGAAAGCAATACAATATCAATACAATAATTGCATCAAGCAAGCTTATCTATACTAGAAGCTTATCAAGCTACAACAGTAGAAATAGAAGCTATAGATCAGATCAGATATGTGCAAATAAATTATATTTTAAATCAGATGTGCAAATAAATTATAACAAATAGATTTGGGCGCTTGTTTAGTTTGGAAATACTGACATCCATGCCCAGCAATAATCTGAATTAATTGAATAGTAAAGGATTTGTGCTACTACTATTTCGTACTTGCCTATTTATCACCCATAGGCTGCTCAGGTTCAGAATTGAAGTCATTTCTGTCCACCGTCTGCGCAACAGGGCTGAGGTCCATACGGACAGTACTTCCTTCATCCATGGACATAGACCCATCATATATTTGCATTGAGCTTTCATGCATGGACATAGGTCCAAAAAGATCATCACTGGCCTTATTGTCCTCATGCAATTTTCCAATTTGCACAAATAAACCAGGTCTAGTAACAAAAACACACACAAAAATCATGATTCCAAGACTGAAGATCTCACATGATTCTTAAACCACTTAGCAAATCCCTTCGTAAACCATCTATCAACATTGATGCGGCTATCTTGCCTATTCAGCTCTTTTTTGCACAACCTGCAATGCCAACAAAAACATAAAGTTAATTAAATCATTAGGCTTGCAAATGGTTTCCTTCCTACTCAATAAAAAAGATAAGGGTGCATGCATAAGAGATGACATACTCGATATATGGTAGAACCTCAGGGAAACTCCTTAGCACATACCAATGCATCTTATCATAGTCATCACCAGCCTCCGAGTACTCCGACCCTCCAAGAAGGTTTACACCATGGTTGAAAACAAAGACATCACCAATGTGCGAATCATCCCGCTCTCTACTTATGCCCGGCCTATTGAATCTTGTTTCCAGATCGTCGAAGTACCTCGAGCAAAATGTAAGGCACTCATCAACAACATATGCCTCGACAATCGACCCTTCAGGCCTGGCGGTGTTTCGTACATAACGCTTAAATGTAAGCATCCTTCTTTCGAGAGGGTACATCCGGTCGTATTGTATGGGGCCTCTAAGCATTGCCCTCTTTGGGTAAATGCATGTTCAAATGAACCATCACCGTGAAGAAGGCCGGAGGAAAGATCTTTTCAAGCTTGCAAAGGATAACTATGATTTATTTTTCGAGTCTTTCAAGAACAGATAGCTTCAGTGTTTTGGCGCACAACTCTCTGAAGAAATTCCCCAGCTCAGCAACTGCTTCATATATTTCTTTATCCAAAATTCAATCCAGCCGATAAAATCCTTTGAAGGAGGATGTGACAATCATGAGTTTTAGTCCCTAGAGCTTGCATCCATCAGGAGACACGCATTTTGCTAGGTTAAGGGCAAACCCATTTGGAAATCTCACCGCTCTTATAAATTCATGAAATGCAAGATTTTCTTCTTTTGTCATTGTATACCATGCTTCTGGCATCTCAAACGAATCTCCACCTTCAACAGGCTGAAGATGCAGATCTTTTCTTATGCCCAAGTCTTCCAAATCAATCCTAGAGTTAACTGTATCCTTTGACTTCCTATCGATGTTCATAAATGTGCCAAGTAGATTATCACATATGTTTTTCTCGATATGCATTACATCAAGATTGTGCCTCAACTTGAGATCTCCCCAGTAAGGGAGGTCCCACAAAATAGCCCTCCGGTCCCAACATTGACCATCCTCACGCTTCCTTTTCTTTTGATGTTTTCCAGGTCTCACATCTTTCACATTGTGAAGCTGTTGGTCGAGCTCTTCTTTAGTGAACTCCGCCAGCTGGTCATGGTTTTCAGTTTTTCCATTGAAATCTTTGCTTTTTCACCAAGGATGGTGGCGGGGAAGAAAACGGCGCCCCCGGTCCAACATATCTTGTTCCTTATTCTTTCCTATCACGGGTCCTTGTCACAACGCACACATGCTTGATAACCAGACGTGAGCCTCCCCGACAAAGTGTGCAGCGCTGGGAAATCATGGATACACCATAGTACCACAACACGGAGATCGAACTTATTAGGACTCAGGGAATCATAGGTACGGACACCCTTCAAGAGTTTGAGGAGATCTTCTACTAGGGGCTCCATAAAGACATCAAAATCCTTTCCTGGAGATTTTGGACCCAGGATTAGCAAAGCCATCATGAAGTTGGACTGATCCATACATGCCCATGGTGGAAGATTGTACGACACAACAAATATCGGCCACATGCTATATTTCGAGATCATTCCAAATGGATTAAAGCCATCTGTGGCAAGGCCAAGTCTAATGTTCCTCACATTAGTGGCAAACTCTTTATGTTTATCATCAAAATCTTTCCATGCCTATCCGTTAGCTGGATGGCTAAGTTCATTATCCACGGGTTGCCGCTTTAGCTTGTGCCACTATACATCCTCCGACTGTTGCTTCAAAATGAACATCCTTTGTAGCCTTGGAATCACAGGAACGTACCTTAACACCTTCTCCGGTATCTTGTTCCTCCCATCCGCATCTTTCCACCTAGAGGCATCACATTTCGGGCACTTGTCATGCTGGCGTACGTGTTCCGAAACAAAATACAGTTGTTCGGGCAGACATGGATTGAATCATAACCAAGCCCCAATCGACCGATTATACACAATGCTTCTTCATAAGATTTGGGAATTGCACTTTTAGGGTATTGGATGGTCAAGATACGGAGTATTGCGTTGAAGGAAACATTGCTGATTCGGTAGAAGGACTTGACATGGCGTAACTTCACAGTAAAATAAAATCTGGACAATGTCCCACCATCACTAGCTGCGCGCTTGGTATCCTATATCAGCTCGGCATAGATTGTATGCTCTCCAGCACCTTGCGGTTCAGATTCGTACAAATCCCTAAACAGATCAGGGATTCTATCATCCTCATAGCCATCCTCTGCCTCCAAACCAACATCCTCTTGCGTAACATCATCTTGTACAAACTCACCGCCATCATCAACATGATCTGCGCCTTCACCGGGTTCAGGTTCAGCTTTGGGTTCTGGATGTAAAGGCTCTCCATGATGGATCCACCTATCATACGTGCATGCCATCCCACGCATTAGCAGATGAGCCTCTACATTTGGTAGAGTTTGTTCAACACGATTCATACAGCTGGGGCATGGGCATAAAACTTGAGCATCAACGGGAACACTTCTGCGAACAAATCGCATGACCTCATCCACTCCCCTTAGATGCTCATAAGATAGCCTTCTAACTCATTATGTTATCCAGCTTCTGCCATCTGCAAAAGACCAAAAAATGTTGCAAGTTAGAATTGCACTGAAGTGTACACACTAGCTAGCATAAATTAAACCAAAACCTAGATAAGCTCCAAAAATATAGTTCTATGCCTACATCTAGCTAAGAAATTAAACCAAAACCTAGATAAGCTCCAACAATATAGTTCTATGCCTACATCTAGCTAAAGGCAAAAAAAACCTGAAGATTTGGGCTTGAATTGATTCTAAACATCATCTAAAACTATGGATTTTGAAACCCTAATGAAACCAGGCTCTAAATTTAACAGTGAAGTATATCAGCAGGGGAGAGAGGAGAGGGTGCTAACCGATGTTGATGCCCCCGCCTCCTCCATCGGTCACCACTGCTGGCAGCCCCTCCTCCAGTCACCACTGTCGGAGCCCCTCCGCCGGCCACCACCATCGCAGCCCCTTCGCCGGCCACCACCGCCGTAGCCCCTCCGTTGGCCACCGCCCAGACCCCTGCGTGCCGTTCAGCCCCTCCGCCGTCCACCACCGCCTCAGCCCCTCCACCAGCCACCAGACCAGATCACTCTGCCGTTCAGCGTGCCCCCGCTGCCGCCGCCGGTCACCATGAAGGGAGCATGGTATGTTTTCTGCAGCGTGCTGCTTCGTTGGGTGTGGTCAGTTTATTAAGCAGCGGACTAGTCATAGTATAGATACAATACTTTCTATCTTATGTACAACAACACAACAATAGCATATTGGTTATGACATCTTCCTCACAACGCTAGGTCGTGGGTTCAAGTCCCCACTCGCACAATGTTTTT
Source organism: Avena sativa (assembly GCA_916181665.1). Classification (NCBI taxonomy): domain Eukaryota; kingdom Viridiplantae; phylum Streptophyta; class Magnoliopsida; order Poales; family Poaceae; genus Avena; species Avena sativa. The sequence goes on from OV702279.1 coordinate 320,142,885, forward strand.
TCCCTAATATTATTTAGGCCAAAGAAGTTGTTGGGCTCGACCTGAAAGAATCGGCCCACCCAGCACACAAGTAACACTAACGGCCCAAAAAAATTACCACGTAAGAGCGACACGTGGATCACAATGAGGAGGTGGCAGCACAGTCATCCTAGTGCTTAACATACTACGACGTTTTATAGCGTCATAAGTGACTATGACGATTTTAAATCGTCGTAGTAAGCTCCAAACAAGGCCCCAAACAGTACATACCAGCTTATGACGATTTCATGTAATGAATTTAAGACGTTTTTGGGCCAAATCGTCATGCATTTGCTATCCTTTGCCCCTCCCAAACAGCTCATGACCATATGGAGCAAGATCGCCATAAATTTATGACGATTTCTTTCGGGGTCACTTTCAAAAGGTCATAGTATACCACATTCCTTGTAGTGGTTGTTCTTCTGAGACCCAGGTTCAACTAAAGCACATCCTTAAGTATGAAACTGAATGCTTTGAAGAGAGGTGCCTTGGTCTTCTAGTACCTGAGGGAAGATTGACAAAAGGGAAATTCAAAACGACAAAAGGAAAATTTGTCAAGCATGCGAGCGACTGGTCCAAAAAGTATATGTCCTCTGGTGCGAAAGAAATCCTCATAAAATCCATCCTACAATCAATATCAACCTACGCTATGGGGGTATTCAAATTCCCCTATGGGTTAGTGGATGAATTAGAGCAAGTTATCTAGAACTTTTGTTGGGGTGACGAGCAGAATAGAAGACGTATGTGTTGGAAATATAAGCAATAATATATATGATTTAATCCGAATAATAAAATGATAAAGCATGATTATACAAACAGTACTAAAACCAATCATGCAAATCAACAAAGTAAATGAACATATTACATCTATACAAGACAAACCTGTCACATCTACGCCAAACGCTAGAACTAGAAACTCTAGCATAATCCGAAAGAGAGAGATCGAGATCACATACGATGCAGTTGCGGCAGTAGCCGTGACGGTAGCAGCAGCAGAGCTGTCACCCATGTTGAGGTTGCCGAAGAGGTCACTGAAGTCCGGGAAGAAGTCGTCGTTCGGGAACTCGCCGTCGGACGACGTCGTGGTTGCCAGTAGTAGTGCTTGAACGCTCCCGAAAAACCTGATCGCCCCTCACCCGTACAGGTTCACGAGAGGCGGGGTTCCGGAGGCCTACTGTTCCGATCTACGGTGCATGCCGCAAGCCGGGATAGGGAAGACAAAAGCGGCGGCGCAAGGTTCTGGAGGGTCGATTCGTGTGTGGATTGATTCACCGATTAGGTTTAGCGCAGACGCTTGATTAACATGTCCGTTAATGACTCATAATCAGCTTTCCCAACCAGCAAAATAAAGCTCGGCTCGGCGAGATTCCCGCAACCCGCAGCGCGTGCGCGTCTTGACGAGGCGTGGTGTGGCAAGGCGAGGCGGGCAGCGTCGGAGGAGGAGTGCACGAGGGCTACTCTTCTTGTCACACCTTAGTGAGTGGTGCAACACTCTACTATATAAGGTGGTCCAACTCCCCTTCAACAAGCAATGTGGGACTAAACTTTAGCACCACTAGCACAGCCATATGATGCCATATACAAGTGGGCCAAAGAGAATTTCAGAATTTGTCTAATGGGCCAACAACCCAAAACTCACCAAATTCCAACAATCCCCCACAAAGTCTCATTGGCACATCACATCACTTTTCCTTCCAAAACATTGTTTTATATACTGTTATGTAGTGGAGACTGTTAAGTTGAATTTCCACGTTAAACTTCATGTTACACTAGTTAGCAACTTGAATAGTGGACTATGCCTTGAACTACAAGTTTTCTGCGCGCTAGTTTCACACAAAATCTAGACCGGTACAGGGCTACCGTCGGCTTCCCCGCGGTTTGGAGCTTATGCGTCATACTCCAGGGCCTTTCATGAGTTTATTAGAGAGCACCCAACTCTCACGGACTGCGAAGTTTAACAGTCAGACTCATATAGGTGTGTTCCTCAAGAGATATTCTGCAGGACAACATCTCCGCTTATAAAAAGCCACTTGGAACACATTAAGATAAATATCAACATGCCATGCAGATTAAGAGAGTATTGCATCTTTATGGAAATGTCAATATAATATGGGAATACTCTCCTCTCAGCTGACCAACAGCTTGTCTCCCAGCTCTAATTCACGGGATCTCCGATCACATAGAGTGGGTTGCCACTAGGATCAACTCATAGCGTGGGTCTCAAACCCATCTCCCTCGATGCATTAACTATCACATTCATGATAAACCCTTTGTGAAGGGATCTGCCAGGTTTTTAGATGTTTGGATATAATCCAACGCAATAACTCTAGAGTTTCTCAGTTTCCCGACAGATTTCAATCTCCTCTTCACATGCCTTGATGACTTCATATTATCCTTAGAACTGTTTACTTTGACGATCACAGTTTGATTATCACAGTTCATCGGGATGGCGGGTATTGGTTTCTCAACCACAGTAAGTCCATCAAGAGCTCATGAAGCCACTCTGCTTCAACAGTAGCTGTGTCTAATATTGTGAGTTCTTCTTCCATTGTTGACCTCGTTAAGATGGTCTGCTTGCAAGACTTCCAGGAAAGAGCGCCACCACCAAGTGTAAACAAATAACCACTTGTGTCCTTAATCTCATCAGCACCAGATATCCAGTTTGAATCACTATAACCCTCAAGTACCCATGGATACCCAGTATAGTGAATACCATAACTCGTAGTGCCTTTCAAATAGCGCAAAACTCTTTCAAGCGCGTGCCAATGATCATCTCCAGGATTTGACACAAATCGACTCAGTTTGCTTACAGTAAAGGAGATGTCAGGTCTAGTAGCGCTGGCTAAATACATGAGCGAGCCAATGATTTGAGAATATCTCAATTGATCTTTAGCATTCCTTCGATTCTTTCGAAGTAGCACACTCGGATCATAAGGCGTTGGAGAAGAATTGCAGTCTCTATACCCGAAGCGACTCAATATCTTTTCCACATAGTGAGACTGAAGCAATGTAATCCCAACATTGTCATCCTTTAGTAGCTTGATGTTTAAGATTACATCAGCCACTCCCAAGTCCTTCATCTCAAAGCAGCGAGATAGGAACTCTTTGACCTCCTCGATAACAGCAAGGTTGGTCCCGAATATCAATATATCATCGACATAGAGACACATAATAACTCCCTCGCCCCCACCATGGCGATAATACACACATTTGTCAACTTCTTTTACAACAAAGCCTTCAGCAGTTAAAGTTCTTTCAAACTTCTCGTGCCACTGCTTAGGAGCTTGCTTAAGACCATATAAATACTTCACTAACTTACACACCTTTCCTTCTTGACCATCTACTACAAATCCATTAGGCTGCTCCATATAAATTTCCTCATCTATCTCTCCATTTAGAAAAGCTGTCTTAACGTCCATTTGGTGAACAAGAAGACCGTGTGAGGCAGCCAAGGATAGTAGTACTCGAATAGTGGTCAATCTAGCTACAGGTGAGTAGGTATCGAAGAAGTCTTCACCTTCTTTTTGGGTATAACCCTTGGCCACCAGACGTGCCTTGTACTTTTCAATAGTACCATCGGGTCTAAGCTTTTTCTTGAACACCCACTTACATCCTACAGGTTTGCACCCATAAGGACGATCAATGATTTCCCAAGTACCATTAGCTAAGATGGAGTCCATCTCGCTTTGGACGGCTTCCTTCCCGTAGTCAGCATCTTGAGATGCATAGGCTTCTGAAATAGAAGTGGGAGTATCATCCACAAGGTACACAATGAAATCATCACCAAATGACTTTGCAGTCCTTTGTCTCTTACTCCTTTTGGGAGCTTCATTGTCATCCTCCACAGGATCATCAAAGTATTCTATCGGCATACTGGGTTCAGGAATTATAACAAATTCCTGACTAGATGAACTAGTCATCTCCTGATTTGATGAGCTAGACATACCTTTCATAGGAAAGATGTCCTCAAAGAAAGTCGCATCATTCGACTCCATAATTGTATCAACATGCATGTCGGATACTTAAGATTTTACTATCAAAAATCTATAGCCAATGCTATGAAAAGCATATCCCAGAAAAACACAATCAACGGTTTTTGGTCCAAGCTTTCGCTTCTTGGGTATTGGAATATTGACTTTCGCCAAACAACCCCAAGTTCGTAAGTAAGAGAGTTTACGCCTTTTATTTTCCCATTACTCAAATGGAGTCATGGTTTTATCCTTTACAGGAACACGGTTTAGGACATGACACACGGTCACTAGCGCCTCCCCCACCATTCCTTGGAAAGACCCGATGTATCTAACATGGCGTTAACCAAATCAGTTAGAGTGCGGTTCTTCCTTTCGGCCACCCCATTTGACTGAGGTGAGTAGGGAGGCGTCCTCTCATGTATAATACCATGTTCCATACAGAATAAATCAAATTTGTTTGAAAAGTACTCTCCACCACGATCCGACCTTAGCTGCTTGATTTTAAGATCAAGTTGGTTTTCTGCCTCAGTTTTATAGATTTTGAAGTAGTTCAAAGCTTCATCTTTAGATTTCAGAAGATAAACATAGCAGTATCTAGTGGAGTCATCAATCAACGTCATAAAGTATCTTTTTCCATCTTTTGTTAACACATCATTCATCTCACAAATATCTGAATGTATAAGTTCCAGTGGTGCTAGGTTTCTCGGTTCCGCAGTAGTATGAGACTTGCGGGGTTGCTTTGCTAGCACACAAACTTGGCACTTAGAACCTTTGACAGTGGTAAATTTCGGAATTAAACTCATATTGGCTAGCCGCGTCATGCAACCAAAGTTAATATGACAGAGTCATGAATGCCAAACATTGGACTTATTATCATTGCACACATGATTAATAACTTTAGTACATGAGTCTGACAAAGACAAGCGGAACAGACCTCCGCACTCATAACCCTTTCCAACAAATTGTACATACTTATAAATTACAACTTTATTGGACTCAAAAACCAACTTAAAGCCATCTCGACATAAAAGTGATCCGCTGACGAGATTCTTATTGATGGAGGGAACATGTTGCACATTCTTCAGCTGTACGGTCTTCCCCGAAGTAAACTTTAGATTTACCGTACCAACACCATGAACAGAAGCACGTGAGTCGTTTCCCATCATCACGGAAGAGGTCCTTGAGACCTGAGAAGAGGAAAACATGGAAATATCAGAACATACATGTGTATTAGCACCTATGTCTATCCACCAATCAGGAGAATGACATACTGAAAGGATAGTAGATAAAATACCGTACCCAACATCCTTCATCTCAGTATCACTAATAACAACATTAGCGGCATTGCCGCTGTTCCCATGTTGACGCTTGTCAAAGCGATTAGGGCAGCTAGGAGCCCAATGACCAGGATCACCACAGATGTGGCAAGAGCCTTTCCTCTTATCATTTTTCTTCTTGAAGTTGGTTGAGTGCGTGGCCTTGTTCTTTCCATCGAACTTTCCCTTTCCTTCAGTTTTGTTCTTATTCTTGAAATTGTGGGATTGGAAGTTTTTCCTCCGCACCAAATTGGCAGTAGAACCTCCCTCAAATCCTCGAGAAGTTTTGTCCTTTGCTCTCGCCTTCTCTTCCACATGAAGAGACCCAATGAGATCCGTAACGGAAAACTCTTGTCTCTTATGTTTCAGAGAGGTAGCAAAGTTCCTCCATGAGGGAGGAAGCTTGGCAATAATGCCACCGGCTACAAACTTGTCCGGTAAGGTACACTTGAACTACTCAAGTTCTTTGGCAAGTGATTGTATCTCATGAGCTTGCTCAACGACGGAGCACTCATCAACCATCTTGTAGTCATAGAATTGCTCCATGACATACAACTCAGTGCCAGCATCCGAGACCCCAAACTTGGCCTCGAGCGCTTCCCACACGTCCTTGCCATTATCAAATGACATATACTTGTCAACAATGTTGTCCCCAAGAACACTGAACAAAGCCGCCATAAACATGGTATCGGCTTTCTTAAAGTTCGCTTCCTGCTCAGCAGAAAGTTCTCTTTCAGGCTTGCCAAGAGTGGCGCTATAGCAGTTTAGGTTTTCAAACCAGAGAACTGCTCTCTTGCGCCATCTCTTATAGTGCATGCCATCAAAAGGAGGCGGCCTAGTAGCCGCGGCTACACCAGTGGAATTCAGTTGCCTATAATCAGGTTTTTGGATTGTTGGAAATATAAGCAATAATCCATATGATTTAATCCGAATAATAAATTGATAAAGCATGATTATACAAACAGTACTAAAACCAATCATGCAGATCAACAAAGTAGATGAACATATTACATCTATACAAGACAAACCTATCACATCTACGCCAAACTCTAGAACTAGAAACTCTAGCATAATCCGAAAGAGAGAGATTGAGATCACATACGATGTAGTTGCGGTAGTAGCCGCGGCGGTAGCAGCAGCAGATCTGTCGCCCATGTTGAGGTTGTCGAAGAGGTCGCTGACGTCCGGGAAGAAGTCGTCGTTCGGGAACTCGCTGTCGGACGACGTCGTGGTTGCCAGTAGTCGCGCTTGAGCGCTCCCCCAAAACCTGATCGCCCCTCACTCGTACAGGTTCACGAGAGGCGGGGTTCCGGAGGCCTACTGTCCCGATCTGCGGTGCACGCCGCAAGCCGAGATGGGGAAGACGAAAGCAGCGGCGCAAGGTTCTGGAGGGTCGATTCGTGTGTAGATTGATTCACCGATTAGGTTTAGCGCAGACGCTTATATAGTTCAGGTTAGGAAGATCGTGGGCTCAGCCCACGTCCGATTCGGTAACAGCCACGTCCATAAAAACTGGAAGCGGTTGTAATTAACGCGTCTGTTAATGACTCATAATCAGTTTTCCCAACCACCAAAATAAAGCTCGGCTCGGCGAGATTCCCGCAACCCGCGGCACGTGCGCGCATCATGACGAGGCATGGCATGGCGAGGCGAGGCGGGCGGCGTCGGAGGAGGAGTGCGCGAGGGCTACTCTTCTAATCACACCTTAGTGAGTAGTGCAACACTCTACTATATAAGATAGTCCAACTCCCCTTCAACAAGTAATGTGGGACTAAACTTTAGTACCACTAGCACAGCCATATGTTGCCATATACAAGTGGGCCAAAGAGAATTTCAGAATTTGTCTAACGGGCCAATAGCCCAAAACTCACCAAATTCCAATAGTATGCACTGGTTGTCCTAGGAAAGAATTGCCCGACCAAAGTCTTAGGGAGGAGTTGGCTACCATGATCTCAGTATGTTTAATCAAGCTCTACTAGCTCGCCAAGCCTGGCGCCTTCTGCAATTTCCTAATAGCCTATGTGTCCGCCTCCTTAAAGCTAAGTACTATCCCTCGGGAGATCTTCTTGACACAGTCTTCATCCAGCAACAATCTCAATCATGGCAAGGAGTTGTACATGGCCTTGAACTATTGAAGAAGGGTATTATCTGGAGAATTGGTGATGGAACCAAGGTTAAAATCTTCCGAGACAATTGGCTCCCAAGGCTGGATGCTCTGAAAGTTTAGGGGAGAAAATAAAATTCCTGCAAACGTTGGTTTTCTGAACTTATATGACAGGACTCCCGATCATGGAATGAAGCGGCTGTCCGTGACTGTTGTGTCCCAACTAATGCTGCAGCCATCTTGAGTATAAAACTTTTAGCTTGGATCACGGATGATTTATTAGCCTGGAGTGGTGAGAGTAATGGTATTTTCAGTGTACGTTCAGCATATCAGATTGGTATGACAGATAAATGGCAAGAGACTGACCAGGGACAGTCCAGTTCGGAACCCACTGGGGATAGGCGTGTTTCGGATCTTATCTGGAAAGCCGAGGTGCCACAAAAGGTTCGTATTTTTGCTTGGCGTGCTACCACAGGCTCCCTGATAGAGCTTGACGAGGTGGAAGAGGTTGAAGTATATTCCCCAGTAACGGCACCAGAAAGCTTGATGGCGCCTGGTGTTTGACGTGGAAGTGCTTTGTTGGAAACCCCAAGAGCAAGGTGTGAAGCAGCAAGCAGCAAGTTTTCCCTCAGTTGAGACCGAGGTTATCGAACCAGAAGGAGGAAGGAAACGTCACACAGGTGTTGCAAACAACATGGAGACCTGCACAACACAAACTTAAGACTTTGCCCCAACGAATCAGTGAGGTTGTCAAGCTCACCGGTTTGCTGTAACAAAGGATTAAACGTATGGTGTGGAAGGTAATGGTTTGCAGACAGTAAACAAGTAACAGTGGAAGATGTATCAATGGTAAAGATTGGACCGGGGTCCATAGTTCACTAGAGGTGCTCTCCTTAGATAAACAACATGGCATAAAGGGTAAACAAATTACAGCGGGGCAATTGACAGGAACGGAGCAAGGCATAACAATGCAATTACTAGCCAGAAATATCCTATGAGGTTGATTGGGCAATACAACAATATACATAGACCATCATCCAACTGCATCTATGACTAGAAGTCCACCTTCAGGTTATCATCCGAACCCCCTCCAGTATTAAGTTACAAGCAACAGACAACTGGTTTAAGCAAAGTGTGTAAGGTAAACAGTCCACATGTTCCATGAACAAGAGACCGTTGTTTTCTCCCTAGTAGAAACAACACATCTACAACCGAAGATATTATTGTCACTTCCCTTGGAAACTAGAGGCATGAACCCACTATCGAGCATAAATACTCCCTCTTGGAGTCACCAGCAACTACTTGGCCAAGATAACCACTAGCAACGGAGAGCATGCAAGATCACAAACAACACAGACATGATAGAATCATAAAGATAAAACCATTAATCAAACCAACATAATAATCTCAATATCCATCGGATCCCCGCAAACACAACATGCATGGTTACAAATAGATTAGTTCTTGATCATGAACGGAGCTCACAAGATCTATACATGAAAGCACAAAGGAGGAGATACAACCATCTAGCTACTACATGGACCCATAGTCCAAGGTAGAAATACTCACGAATCATACCGGAGAGAAGGCCTCCGGGATGATCTCCCCTCCGGAAGGGTGCTAGGAAGAACTTCAGATCCCCCCTGATCTAGGGACGATGGTGGCGGAGGCTACAGACGGTTTCGTGGATTTTTGATCGGGTACTCAGGGTTTCTACATCGGGGGCCTCTTATAGGCGAAGGGGCGAGACAGGGTGGCGGCCAGGGCCACCAAACCCTAGCCACGCGCGGGCCCACCTGTGGTCGCGCCTGGGGGGTTTGGCCCCTCTGGCCGGCCTCTCTGGCTCTCCTCTGGACTTCTTGTTCCCCACGGAAAGTAATTGACTTTGTCCTTCGTCCCGTCCAATTCCGAGAATATTTCTTTACTAACTTTTCTGAAACCAAAAACAGCAGAAAACAGGCATCTGGCACTGTTGCAACTTGTTAATAGGTTAGTACCAAAAAACATGTAAAAAGCACCTCAAAGTGTGGACAAGTAAAGCAAAGTAGATACTAAACAAGCATGGATCATCAAAAATTATAGATACGTTTCCAATGTATCAGCATCCCCAAGATTAACTCCTGCTCATCCTCGAGTAGGTAAGTGATAAAAGAATAATTTTTTAGGTGACATGCACCCTCACAATAAAGATCCAACCATTTGAAAACATTGAAAGCTGGGATCAAAGAACTCTAAACATGTGCATGAAAGATGGAGTTCTAACAATAGGACATAGTAATTATGCATGCAACATGGCAAGCTACAAACAAAGATCATGAATAATATGCATTGAAAAATGTTTGTTTGTTTCACATGCAGAAAACATAGCATAGTGGCAATCAGCTTGTCCCTCATAGAGTAGCAATATAATGCATAGGACACCTGCAAATTTCACAAGGGTGACTAGAAACAGATAGCACATGAACAAGTAATAACACAATATGCATCAATTAATAAGCTTTGGAACATTGCACAGAGAATGACAACTATGCTCTCTTAATGGTGCCTAGAGGTAGAAAGTGGAGACTCAATAATGGTGGAAGAAAGGCCTTTGTAAAGGAAGTAGGGATTACAAGTTTCAAAAAGAGCTTCCAAAAATTATGGTACTGGTTAGCTTTCAGCCCTCATTGCCCCTATCATAAGCATCTTGAAGTGGTTAAGGTTAAAGTGGCAAAGCTGGAGTATATGTTTGACAAAGTATAAGTTGGCAATCTCATGCCCCTTGAATACGAGGGTCACACCTCATGCATACTCAACTTTGGGTCCAGGTAAGTTCTTGTCAGTGTAAGTATTTGCATATCATTGAGAACCGCCAAAGGGTACCCCTTGCACATGGCACAGGAGATTTCCCATAACCAAAATGACAAGGCAAGCAGACAATGAGCATCTCAGCAATTCTTGTTATATACCATGGGAATATGGTGCTTTTTTCTCTCTTTCCTCTTTTCTCAATGTGTCTCTTCTTTTTATAAAAAGAATCCTTCATAGATGTCACTATGGTGATGCTGCAAGTTTCCACCATGATTAGGCATGGCTTAGGCTAGCGGCCCAGGCGTTTCTCTAACATAGGGTACAAACTCCATGGACTTACAAGTTCCCTCTTTATTTCACACCGGTGACATCCATAGACAAAGGAACATGATATCAACTGAGTACAACAAGGTACAAGTGCAATGTTGAAAACGTTCCCCGTGACAGCACGATTCTGCTAATTTCAACGTATAAGTTCAAGCATATACAACAAAGTTGTCACAATGGTTCAAGTTTATTAGGGGCAAAGAATATAAAGTGTGCCATCAAGTTCGTGAGGGCTTTAATCACTAAGTTTTCACATAACAAAATAGTTTTTAATTGGAAGATAGGTGAAAACAAGAATATACTTTGAATGGTCTAACACACCATGCATAGGAGTTTATAGTAGACACTTTGGAATAACTTGATTTCTTGGGAGTTGGAAGCATGAGTATAACTTACTCATACAAGTGGAGGCTAGCAAAAGACTGGGAGCAACCAACTAAGAGAGCAATAATGGCCAAAATTATGCAATGCAACAAAGCAAACTAATCAAATCAAAGAGTGGTACTACAAGTCAAGGACTAAATGATTATAGAGGCTAATGGTGACTTGTCATAGTCATAACATGGTGTGAGCATGTGCCAAGTCAACCCAAGCAAAACATCAAAGGAGAATACCACAATACTATACTTTTGCATGCTAAAACAACGCATAATTTCTTCAAGGCACACTAAGCAATCCCAATTGTTTGGAACAAGACATACTATAGCAATAATCACTAAACATAATGCTAAAAAAACACCTAGCATGTCATGCTAAAGTCTAAGTCACAGTCAATGCAAGCTCCTCTTGCACTTCAAGCAAGAACTTACTACTCCTTTCCAAACACCAAGCAAACTTATTTGCAAAACAACACAGCGAGAACGGGGGTCCAAACTACTTAAGTAAACTAAATAAACTAAGCAAAGCAAATGAAAACTAAGACGCTCCAAGAACAACACAACTGTGCATGAAACAATAATAATGAAGTGTCTAGACAGACCTGAGCTTTTTATTGATGAAGAAGGGGATGCCTTGGGCATCCCCAAGCTTTGACGCTTGTACCTCTTGGATATTTCTTGGGGTGAAACCATGGTGGCATCCCCAAGCTTGAGTTTTTGTCCATTTTTCATCTCATTGCATCATTCTCTCTCCACACCTGAAATTTTTTCCTTTATACAAAACTTCACACAATCTTCATTAGCAACATTAGCTTATTCAAAAGATATTAGACCACTGGCAAAGCTTTGGAACAGCAAGGATTTTCACTAAAAACACAAGCTACTGTAGTAACTCCTTCAAAGAAACTCAATTTACCTGAAGATAGCTCAAAAATTAATCAATAAGAAGCAAATGCAAATAATGGCAGAATCTGTCAAAACAGACCATCAGGTAGAAACGAATTTTTTCGAACATCTTCTGTTGCTAAAATAAAAAAGTGTTGAACTAACGAAAGTTAGCCAACATACTAGGGGATTTATTCATAAATTTTGAGCTCAATCCAAGATACAGAGCCGCCACACGAATTTGTTTGGTGGAGGACAGAAATCTGTTTCGGGACAGTAACTCCCCAAATCTTACTTACCTCTCATTAGAGGTCATTCTTGGCATAAAAAGCAAACAAAAAGGATAAGAAAAGGTCATTACAGAAGTAATAACTTCCACGACTCAAGGAAACTCTTGGGTTATCTCCCAACAAGTACTTTTCTTTAACGCCTTTAAGTTAGGCACAAGAAGCAAGAAGAATCAAGAATTTTCAAATGAGGAAGAATTAACATTCATACTTGCAAATTCTTCAACTATGGAAGGTATGTCATCCAAATGGGTTTTGGAGGATCCTTTCTCATCTCTCTTTGGTCTACGAAAAAGATTTTCAGGGGCAATCCAATCGAAGTTATTTTCAAAGGCTTCATGCATTCCAACAAGCTTATAGGGTATGGGTATATTGAATTCCTCTCTAGGCTTAGTTTTATCAGAAATACCCACAACATCTACACTTGAACCTAACATATTGAAACGTTCAAAAACCTTTTTGGCCTCCCTAGCAACATCATGGAATTCTTTTGATAAATTTCAAGGATGAATTCCCTTTTTTCAACATTCTTCTCTTCTTTTAGTTTTAGGAATAAGAATTGTATGAAGGGGTTAAGGCTAACAAACCTAGCCTCCAACATATGAACTAAATAAGCTGCAGCAATCTCATAATTAGGAGCAAGTTCAGTTATAGATTTATCCTCAATATCCTCATGCTTGCTAACATAATTAAAGAATTCTTCAATATTATGTTTCCCAATTATGGAGCCACTAGCTATTGCAAGATTTTCAGAGAGAACTGGGGGAGCAACATGGTGAGCTAGAGCAAGGTGGCAACTAAAGCAGAAACTATTTTTTTGTGTTTTTTGAATAAAGCAAGCAAACCAAACTAGACTAATTTTTTGGGGGTTTTTTGGAAAGAGGCAAACAAAACCAAGCAAAAGAAACAAAGCAAATCAAAAACAAAGTAAAGAGAAAGGAAGTGAAGGACTCCCCTAGTGAAGATGTCCTTAGCCTCCCCGGCAACGGCGCCAGAAAACTTGTTGATAGCGCTTGACGAGGTGGAAGAGGTTGAAGTAGATTCCCCAGTAACGGCACCAGAAAGCTTGATGGCGCCTGGTGTTTGACGTGGAAGTGCTTTGTTGGAAACCCCAAGAGCAAGGTGTGAAGCAGCAAGCAGCAAGTTTTCCCTCAGTTGAGACCGAGGTTATCGAACCAGAAGGAGGAAGGAAACGTCACACAGGTGTTGCAAACAACATGGAGACCTGCACAACACAAACTTAAGACTTTGCCCCAACGAATCAGTGAGGTTGTCAAGCTCACCGGTTTGCTGTAACAAAGGATTAAACGTATGGTGTGGAAGGTAATGGTTTGCAGACAGTAAACAAGTAACAGTGGAAGATGTATCAATGGTAAAGATTGGACCGGGGTCCATAGTTCACTAGAGGTGCTCTCCTTAGATAAACAACATGGCATAAAGGGTAAACAAATTACAGCGGGGCAATTGACAGGAACGGAGCAAGGCATAACAATGCAATTACTAGCCAGAAATATCCTATGAGGTTGATTGGGCAATACAACAATATACATAGACCATCATCCAACTGCATCTATGACTAGAAGTCCACCTTCAGGTTATCATCCGAACCCCCTCCAGTATTAAGTTACAAGCAACAGACAACTGGTTTAAGCAAAGTGTGTAAGGTAAACAGTCCACATGTTCCATGAACAAGAGACCGTTGTTTTCTCCCTAGTAGCAACAACACATCTACAACCGAAGATATTATTGTCACTTCCCTTGGAAACTAGAGGCATGAACCCACTATCGAGCATAAATACTCCCTCTTGGAGTCACCAGCAACTACTTGGCCAAGATAACCACTAGCAACGGAGAGCATGCAAGATCACAAACAACACAGACATGATAGAATCATAAAGATAAAACCATTAATCAAACCAACATAATAATCTCAATATCCATCGGATCCCCGTAAACACAACATGCATGATTACAAATAGATTAGATCTTGATCATGAACGGAGCTCACAAGATCTATACATGAAAGCACAAAGGAGGAGATACAACCATCTAGCTACTACATGGACCCATAGTCCAAGGTAGAAATACTCACGAATCATACCGGAGAGAAGGCCTTCGGGATGATCTCCCCTCCGGCAGGGTGCTAGGAAGAACTTCAGATCCCCCCTGATCTAGGGACGATGGTGGCGGAGGCTACAGACGGTTTCGTGGATTTCTGATCGGGTACTCAGGGTTTCTACATCGGGGGCCTCTTATAGGCGAAGGGGCGAGACAGGGTGGCGGCCAGGGCCACCAAACCCTAGCCAGACGCGGGCCCACTTGTGGTCGTTCCTGGGGGGTTGGCCCCTCTGGCCGGCCTCTCCGGCTCTCCTCTGGACTTCTTGTTCCCCACGGAAAGTAATTGACTTTGTCCTTCGTCCCGTCTAATTTCGAGAATATTTCTTTACTAAGTTTTCTGAAACCAAAAACAGCAGAAAACAGGCACCTGACACTGTTGCAACTTGTTAATAGGTTAGTACCATAAAACATGTAAAAAACACCTCAAAGTGTGGACAAGTAAAGCAAATTAGATACTAAACAAGCATGGAGCATCAAAAATTATAGATACGTTTCCAAGTTATCACTCCCTGGCTATTCGTCTGGGGCTACACCGGCGTATTTCTACCTTGGACCATGTCTGCGTCATCTGTGGTACGTGTGTGGAGGACGATAATCATGCCCTTATAGGTTGCACATTGGCTAAAGCGTTGCAGCATGAGATGAGAAATCTATGGTCTCTTCCTGATGAGGAAATTTTTAACATAAAGGGGAAAGAGTGGCTGCTCCATCTTCTAGGCAATATCACAAAGGAAATGTAACCAAAAATTTTGTTCCTCCTATGGCGTTTCTGACACCACAGAAATAACATTGTGCATGGTGATGGTAAAGCATCAATCTCGGCATCCGCCAATTTATTTGCAAATTATTTGTCCTCGTTTGCTGCTATACACTCCCCTTCACCAAGCACTACATGCGATAATGGTGCCTCCTGGAGTGCTCCGACGGTGGGCTCGTTAAAGGCGAATGTCGATGTTGGGTGGGATGCTTATTCAAGAGACGCTGGCCTGGGTATTATTGTGCGCGACAATGGAGGAAACACGGTGCTATCAGAGTAGAAGTATGTCCCAAACTGCGGAAGCGTGGAAGAGGCTAAGATTATGGCTTGTCTTGAGGGGTTAAAACATCTGATTGACCTACGACAAAGGCTAGCAACAGTTGAGAGCGATTGTCTTAGAGAAGTGCAGGCACTTTCGTTGGATACCCCTGAGAACTCTCGGAGTTGGGCTTTAGTGCATCCCCACTCGTTGGGCATTCCCTGGCCAAAATCCGGACCTTTTTTGGATCGACGAAACCTGATTTTGGCCTAGGAACACCGAGTTTCCCACTCGCGTTTCCAGGCTGTGTTCCCAGGCAAAGAGAAAACAGTGAAATATTCGAATTTTTATCGTTCCTGTCGGCGCGAGCTCGGCCAAAAGGTGTTCGACAGAATTACGCCCAACAACTCCGGCGACAAATTATTATAGAACCAGGTAAAAAAGGCTCGGCCATCAATCGTCGATGGAGATGGGCTCCTGCGGCGTGGTCGATGCGGCGGGGTCGGGCATCTCGCCGGCGGACGCTGACTGGTTGGAAGAGGTGGAAGCGGAGCTCGGCGTAGCAGTGGCGTTCGGCGCAGGGGCATCCGGCGCAGGGGCAGGCATGATCTCGGCGTTGTCCTCCTGGAGAATGGCATTGCGGCGTGCCATGTACCATGCCTTGATCGGCGAACTCATCGTCGACGTGTCCTCGCCGCCTATCAGGAACTGGAGATCCGTGTTCCTCTTCTTGGCAGTGTAGTTGGCCTTGAAGAGGTCCATCTTCTGCCCTTGGTTCTGGAGCAGCTGCGCCCACCTCTCGTCGTTCTTCTCGGACCTCTTGTCAGCATGTGCCCTCTGGTCGGCGATGCACTTCTCGATTGAAGCCTAGGGCGCTCGGAGGAAGGTCCGGCGGCTTTGAGCATCTTAGCCTTCTTCTGGCCGATCTCCGGCCTTCCTTCGTCGGCAGCAGGGGCTAGGGCCTCCAGGTTGTACACGCCATCCTTGGTCTTGGCGAGGCTCAGGCGAGTGTCCCGCCATTCTTCGCAGTGCTCGATTTTGGTGAACACATGGTGGAACTTGAACTCCGCCTTCATGCCGTCCCGGTACAAAGCGAGTGCACGAAGGAGCTGCAAAATGGAAGACAAAGTGTGTCAAGAAATGCTTGAGCTTGACATAACTTCGGCTAGTGTTCGGGAATACCTTGTTGTTTCATCGTTGGCTTGTGTGCGTTCGACTTCCTCCACACAGCTGTGCCACTTGCTACACGCATGCTGGATGAGACCCCAGTGGTTGGTCATCGCCTTTTCCCCTTGCTCCATATGAATTTTGTTATACTTCGGGTCGCAAAGGCTACGATCGTCGAACGCTAGCTTTACGCGCTTCCAATAGTTGTCGGAGTTTTGGTTGGCACCGGTGATGGGATTCATACTCACCGTTTTCCAGGTTTCGGCGAGATAAAGGTCCGCAGGCACCGTCCACTTGATTCGTGCCTCCGACGATGATGTGACCGGCTTCTTCTTGCCCGTCTTGCCCTTCGCCGGAACCATGACATCAACCTCGGCGTCGAGGTCGGCGAAATCCTGAGACTCGATGCCGTGTTCGGCATTGGACCCGGACTGTTCTTAAGTGAAGAAGGAGGGGTTGATGGCCGAGCCTTGGGCGATCATGTCCTGCATGTATGTCTCGGTCGACATGTCGGTCAGCATTCCGCCGAACAGGTTGTGCGCGTCGGCCTCGCCATATGATGATTGCGACGAGCTTCCATCGAATCCTCACCGAGTTTCGATCTGGGTTTGACAAAACTCTTGGGTGGCGGGGGGGGGGGGGGCGGGAGCTCGGCGAAGTGGGGGGAATAGGGAAGAAAGGCGGGGGCAGGAGCAAGAAAAGGGCGGGAGTTCGGCCTTCTCTCGCCGATAGAGCCGGCCCACGCTCGTTTTTGCTTCGTCCGGCGTTTTCAGGGCGTTCCCGGGATCCTGGGAATGGCCTGGGAAATCCGGACCAAAGTTCGCCCGAATTAAGACGAAAAGAGGTTCCTAAAAACACGGCTGGGCTGAATTTCGGTGTTCGGACCTAATTTTCACTATGGGATCGGCTTCCTGTGAGTGGAGATGCTCTTAGTCCTTGAGGGACATGAACTTCTAAAGATTGAGTGGAGATGCTCTTAGTCCTTGAGGGACGTGAACTTCTAAAGATTTACAATGAAGTATCTCCAAAGTAGATCATCTGAGTAATGGTACTACACATGTGTTAGCGCAATTAGGCAAAGCTAGGTTTAATGGTTATCTAAGCTATGACACTCCTGATTGTACCTGATTGTATAAAGGAGAGGGTCATCATGTAAACTTGGGGCAACAGATTTCAGACACACTCTTTTACTTTCTAGGATACGTAAGGGGACTGAAATGTTTTTAATAAAACGTCCTGCTGTCTGATTATTTATATATATTTCAAAAAAAACAGGGGGCATATTCTAAAACGTAAGTGCCGGAAACAAATTTCTAGTTAAAGAGCACAGGATAGTACATGTCTGAAGTTTACAGAAGCTAGAAATCCAAGTCATTTACAGCAAGAAGACATCGAATCGACCCTACTGGATACAGCCAACGAATTACGATGCGCACTTTCCTCAGCTACATCTCTAAAGCTACCATCAGGGCTGTCAGCCAATACAGAAGCTCCGTTCGGAACAGCTTACATGTCCTGTTCAGAGGAAATGAAATTTAGCACGGCATAGTAGTAAATTAATCTCAAAAGTAAATACAGTTTTGTTGGATGTGCTTACAGAATCATTTTGCACAAATGTACGCCACCCTATATCCTATGATGATAATAAAAGGTGGTCTGACTGAAGAAAATCGACATCCTCTAAATGCTGAAGGAAAGTCCAATAGCTGCTGCAAGTGCAAATTTGTATGTCAGAAAAGCCACTACATACATATGGAGGGAATTATGACACTGGAGGACAGGAACACACTCGAATGGAATGATAGAATCCAGCTGCTGACCTTATAATCTAACATTTTGGCTGGCCGAAGGGAGGGCAGGTCTCTTCTCTACAGAATCATACTGGAGAACAAAGTTGTCCTGCGATGAACAAATGCTCAGATTACTTTCCCTGATGTGCCATCAGGCTATAAAGTTTCACAGTTTTTAATGACGGAACCTTTTGAATTGTCTCCCAAACGCTTGGATCAAAGAAAAGGTAGGACCCTCGTTCATAAAGTGAATTTTTCACAAGAGGTGCCACATTTGGATTTCTTGTGAGCCACACACGATACTCTCTGTGGTAAAGCCACCCTTTGTTATATCTGGAAAAGGAGAATCAGAAATCTGAGTCATCTGACATTGTCATTTGGACTAAAAGTAATGGATAATTGAGAAAACAACTCATAGTAGAAAATGATGTAGACAAATAATATTTATGCATATAAGACTGTTAATATTAGACTATAAATAGAAGAGCATACACATGAAAACAGATAACAATCGTATAGGGTGTGTGTGTGTGTGAACAGCACCGAATGCAGGTCGCTAAAATAGTATATTCTGCTGAGATACCACAAACGGTACATGTTTGTACTTACAATTCATTCGCAGCATACAACTGAGCAACATCCTTCGGCATACTGCACAAAGAGCAAAGTGAAGTAATGCATAGGCTAGTAAAACCAAACACACAGTTCATTATATTAAATATACCTGTAGAAGATGTAGAATAGTGTCATGGTTTGAAACTTTGGAAAAATGAATGGCTGCAGATGGAGAAAATGGAGAAAAAAATTGAAACGTCAGAGTTCAAGAGGCTACTGCAAACCAAATAGGAAACAGCTTACTTGCAGTGCTGGAGGTTGCTCGGCAGAGTAACAAGCAGGAATCTGAAAATCAGGTTCTCCTTTAGCTGGCTCATTTGACCATGGAGACCCAAACGTCTTGTAAAGACTATCTTGAGAGTTCAAATTCAACCCTAGGGATGTCAAATCAAGCCCTAAGGCAAGAGATGTTGGTCCAGGCTCTTTCGCTCTTATTAGATGCAACAATGCAAGTAAACTATATGGGTCTGGAGCAGTCTGTGTTCCCTGAACAGACTTTAGACTCTGATCCTTATATGACTGTGGGCCCGAAGACGTCTGCGACCTAAGTGAATTCTGAGTCTGTGGTTGATGGTATTGTTGGATAAGTTGCTCATAAGACCCTGAATTAGAAGACGGATTTGGAGAATTTATCGGCCTTAGCCCGATACTATCAAGGCCGTTTTGAGCCTAATTAACACAACAAGAGAGAGTAGTTAACAATCTAGATTCAAAAGGTTTAGCAGATACTAAATATTAAAGTTTCAATAACAGGTTCTACATATACAGCTGCACATATAAGAGGTTAAAATTATGAGGTGTTTATACTAATTATAAGACTGGTGTGCTCAGCCTCAAATATTTGGTGTTGATGCAACAAAGATTGCTAGAACACTTACCTGAGTAGTGCTCTGCTGATGTTGTTGGCGGGGTGGATAGCTACCCCCCAAATTAAAGCCAGATGATCTACCCATCTGCAGAATCATATGTAGAAATTTAAGAGTAAGAAGGTATAGCTAATCTGGGATGAAATGATAAAACAATATGAACTCACAGGATAATGTTGTCCTTGCATAATATTTGCATTCTCATGAAGCTGGTCCTTGTGATGCAAATCCATACCGTAATCTGACGAACTACCTTATATCCCAAAGAAACATATCATAATGTAATATCGAGAAAGGGGTTGCCCAGAAATAATCAGCAGAAAGAAACACTGTAGGAATAACTTCCATGCTCTGAATTTAGCCGAATAATTTCAACAGATCAAATTGTAATACATGAGTTGGTTATAAATCTGAAAGTTAAATAACCCAACTTGCAAGAAAAGGATAAACATATGCCAGATGAAAAATTGAGGAAGGATTAGAACCATGATATGTGGTCAATAGAGAAGAAAACAGTGAAGGAGTGATAAACCATGAACTTATCTTGTCCAGATAAAAAAAATCAACAAGGAAAAATGCAAGGGAAAAGGCTAAAAACTAACAAGAAACAGATGGTTGATCTCATCAAGATTTATGGAGTTGTCCACTGCATGCATAATGAGACTAGCAATGGCCGAGACACACCTTTATATCCTGGTAAAGCTGGAAAATCTTCATTCTGAATGCTGAACTCCTGGTTTTGTTGCACAATGGCATTTACACTCACTCCTTGCTTTCGCAGTGACCCTTCAAATTACAAATTAAGAAAAGTTAGTTAACCTAACATTATCTAAGTACTGAGGATTGAAGATTTTGTTTGTGTTTTAGCATTACCATATTGCCCTTGACCACCTCCAGCGGAATTAGGACGGCCGGTTAACTGGGGGAAATCATTTATATCAAACGGAGAATTTTCACCGGGGTTTCCATCATGTAGCATTCCTGAAGAACCAAAAGAAGTGTTTCCCGCCTGCACTTGGTTCTGAGATAGCATCCCTCCAGGTGTTGGATAAGAGCTCCCAAGAATGTTCATGAACTGTGGTGATGCTGGTTAAGAAAAAAAAGACTCAAAAAGAATTAGAACAATAGAAATCCACTAGGTCATTTTTCACCCACAGCCCTTACACAAAGAAAGAAGAAATTCCAAGCTATTCATAAACCCAGTAATTCTATATACAGTTTAGTTGCTTCCAATCGTTGTACATATAATCAAGTGTGGGCAACCGAGGCAGACAGCCCTAAAGGTAGTGCCACTGCTTTATAATACAATGTGTGAAATTTTCAGTTCCCCATGTCAATTTCCAATCAAACTGAGCCACGTTGAAGTTCAATCCATAGAACTTCAAAGAGTTACACATTTTCCTATTTCCACCCTTTTAACCACCCTTACAAACTACTTCCATATTTTTGTCGAGAACATGCAAAGCTTGCAGCTCCATGCATTGCTAGAAAGAAAACAATTACAGGCCTATGACTAGACTGAAACATCCAACCACTCAAGGCAGGACCACGGCCAAAGACAAGACATACAGTACACCCACATCACTCCACTATTCAACCAGCAAGAAAGATAAATTGAAGATAGCTGTTCACCAAAGAAGCATGAGAACTGCAAAAGAACAAATAAAGATTCACTTAACCACGTACCTTGATGCATACTACTCATTCGGTTGGATCCTGGGATATTAAGAGCCCCACTTCCAGAGTTGCCACTTGAACTGATACGGGATGTAATACCAGGCATAGACAGTCCTGCGGAGCTTATGCTTCTGCCAATACTGCTGCCACCCACTATATTGCCCACAGAATTTGTTATCCGTGGGCCTAAATTCCCCAAAACTGAAGAAGCTGTCAACCCAGGAGCAGAATTTCGGTTACCAACATTAGCCAAGCTTGAGGATAAACCTTGTCCTGAACCACCAATAGCATTCATGCTACTACTGAATACAGGATTCCCCCCAACATTCATACCTCCTCTGTTGCTGATCCCAGAATGCCCATGAGGAATCTACAAAAGGGGCAAACAAATAAGTCAAGTGATTGATCACTCAGAATGGATAGAAACAGTGTGGACTTTGAAAGAAGAACAAACCTGAGACATGGACGCTGGAAGGTTATTTGAGGGAAACCGGTTACCAGAAATACTACCGCCAGGTTGTTGAACACCTGGGGATGGAATACCGGACAATGAAGCATTCCTTGGTGCTAGTGATGCAAGATTGAGATTCCCATGGATATTATGCAAGCCTTCCAAGAAGTTCAAATAAGTTAGCTTTATGAGAAAAAACAGTACTCTGCAAAATGAATTATTGGACTAACCAATCTGTAAGATTTACTAACCAGAATGATGGAAACCAGGAAATGATCCAGACTGACCAGAAAAGGTTGATGTGAATGGCCTTCCTGTTGAATCCCCACTCATATTCGACTGAAAAAAGTTATAACAATAAACCAAAGACCTTTTCAAAAACATAGCTAGCCATTGTCATCAGTACATAGAAGTGGACAATGAACCTTGATCACAACAAAAAGTCAGTCTGCCCATGCTTTGAGGTAGAGGAACTAGGCAGGGAGTAAGATAACATAAGAACAATACCATGACTAAAAAGGATAAGTTAAATAAGTTGCCATATTTACTGAACGCAAAGGAGAAAATGCATAACCATATATTAAGTAAAGAAGGATAAAAGCATACATTCAGTGATCCCGACATTGTGATGATGCCGAAAGAGCGGCAATGCAAGAGGAAGTCAAAATACTATTCCAGTATTCCACCAACTGAGTGATAATGAATCCAATCTGGAGTCCAAGAAGAGATAATATATATGTGTAAGTAATTTATACCCCAGGTCCTTCCACAAATGCAGGATACTTATAGAAAAAATGGAAAGAAATGCATGGCTACACGCAAGGCAGGACCAAAAGTTGAATTGCTAGATTAAAACACTAACTAGTTAGAAGACATTAGAATTCTATATATGTTACATTCTGAAAAGGAAGTCATGCATGACAAACTATCAAATAGCAAAACTTTAGAAAATACTGTGAGCAAGTCAGCAAGATGGCACAAGAGGGTAGGGAAAACATGAGAACCAATCTAAAAAACAAATGAAGGTGTGTGTAACTTCCAGGACCAGCTTGGTATATTTAGAACATAGGACTAGCATTCTAAGACCTGAACTGACAATCAAAAAAGTAGGTAGGTTGATATACAAGATAAATCATGATTTACTTCCAAGTTTACACCTACAAGAAAACTACTAGCTAAGATCCAAATGGAAACATAAAATTCTAAAAAATTACAAAAGATATTTAGACAAAAAACTGAATGGAAAGAACAGACCACCAATACTGAACAAAAAGAAGGCCATGACTAACAGTCCAGAAGAGCACAAACTTATACTTTTTGGTGTTCCGCTGCTTCAGATGGTCCCCATATTTATATCTATGAGCCTTTATAATAAATCTAGTCATGAAAACAACGATGAGTTACTACATTAACAAGGGTTTGAGTCGCCGATTAATCACCAATTAGTCACCGGATAATCACTGAGCCAGAGCAGAGACCCGACTAGCAGAGCAAGTCCTGCGACATGCCGGCCAGCAGACGGCTTGCTCTGACTAAACAGCGACTAGAAACACCCAGCCGTCGCAGCTTGCTTTGGTACGATCCACTGGCAGGAAAATTTTGGGGGGAGATTTAGGTCCCGTGTGCTGGTTTAGGCGGCCGACAAGGTCTTCCGTGAGGAATCAATCTTCTTGACGCCACCAGCCATAGATCTAGCCTGCAGCTGGTGTGTGGTAGGAGAGAGAAGGTGTGGAAAGGGGGAAGGAAGCTGCCCAGGCGGCTGCTATGTAAAGCACAAAAGTCCTCGCATCGTGCTACTTATCAGTTACCATCTTGATGGATGGTATGGATGGCTTGGATAAGTATGGACGGTCTGGATATATCTAAAAAGCTAGGGTTTTCAAATGGGCCTTCATGGGCCAGATATGCCCCTGCCATTACCAACTTAGACTTGCCGTCCTCCTCCACTGAAGCAACTCGGCCCTTCTAGTCTACTGTCGCCCCGCTTCAGCCACCCGGACCTTTCCCAGGAGCTTCACGTCACATTGGCTTCTTATTCAAGCTCTTTCAAAACTGCGACTCTGCCCTTAATATCCTCTCACCCTCTCCATAAATCTTCCCTGAGTGTGACTGGGCACAATTAGTCATAACTAGTTGACGGAATAGTCCTGGCTAATCCCTAGATGGTTGCATGACGACTCGACTCAACTTGGCAAGCCAAAAACCTTGAAACAATATCAATATTTTGGTTTAACATTAGATGTGGGCTTCTGGTGGCCTTGCACTTCCTAAAATAGATTTCCGGGAACAAAACAAGGAAACTTTAAGCTAGCATGCAGGCCTCTTCAATCAAGGGTTTGGTTCTTGTATTTGACAAGGTTAGATGTGATTGGAGGACTCACATTAATCATAGAGGTGGTAAATTTCACAGTATCAAACAAAAAAAATGGAAAGGACCTAAGAATTTCCACATTATTCTGAACTTCCAATGGTGGGGCCTGCCTGTACAATCACAACACATCATGTTGAAACGCTCGTCTTCCTTCCCTCTGATCATCATTAGACACATTATCCAAACTATATGTTATTAGAAATGAAGCCATGCCAATATTCTATCAGGTCACAATTTTGTCAAGGCATATGCAATCTCAAATCACTATGGTTATCCTATGTTTCAACTGATTGAGCTGCATAAAGAACAGTGAGGAAAATGCTTTCTATATTGATTAGTTCACTGCCAGTTGGCCCAGTTCCATCTTCCACAAGAATCCAGAGTAGGGTTAATTGTAACTAAAAATATTTGCATGTATGCTTCATGCTTGTTTACTAACATAAAAATTATCCTAATTGACAACATACAAGATATATAATGTCATAATAATCAGGAAATACAAAGGAAACAATATAAAATATATTCCTATATTGAATTCCAAATATATGTTCCAAGTTTGATAAGGCTATAAGGGTTTTTAGAGAAGTAAAAAACATGTTAAAACAAAGACATTTTTAGAGAATAAGAAGCGTGTGCATATTTGTCTAGATGTGGCATATTTCTACGATAAGGTACAGCAATGCAACATTTGAAATAGATAAGGATTAAAATCTTAGTAAAAATAGGAGCATCAAATGATTTGTCTAGTTTGTTTGTTATCATTCTTATCTCCTTGCACAAGTTGAAAATATTTCTGCACAATTATCGGAAAGTTGAAGCTAGCCCTATAGGAGCACTGTATTGAATCGTGTCTTAAACTCTGAACCTAACTCTGCTATACTCATCGTTACAGTAATACAAAAACAGACAAAAAAAATGCTGGTGAACAGTTAGATTATACATTGACAGCAGAAACGTTGGCAAGTTATTCTCACACATGTTTTCTAGCTATGTGCTTCGGGGCAGAAGACAACAGTGGGAGTATGATGCTCTGACCGACAAAAGGTCCAGAATAGAAGAACTGTGACGGCAACGGGAACAGAACAATGCATACCTAGCTTGCCCAAGCTCATGTGCTAGCCTCGAGCTGAAGTCAAGCTCAAAGCTACCCATCACAGTTGCCGCCCAAAAACAGCTAAGAAAACCTACTTACTGCGAATCAAAGCAATCGAAAGCATATCCTAGCACCGTCGTACACTGTCCTATTCCCCAGGCCCCAATTCACGCAGGTTCGTCCCAACACCTAATCAGCGCCACTTGCAATCTACAAAAAGCGCCACCGCCAAAATCGAATCTAAACCCAAGGCGAGTGGAATCCGAAGACCACACCACCCACAATGAAACCTACAGCGGACCGCGAGACCGAATGCCACGGATCCAGAAGCAAGCTAGCACTCGTCGTCCTACGCACGAGGGGCGGGGGATAGAGAAGGTTATACTAGCATCAGGCTCTAGAGAGGGATAGACGAACCTGAGGGAGTGACGGCGGCGAGGCCTCGCGCGCGGATCCACCCGCGTCGAGGCGTCGCGGCGGAGACGGGAGACGGGAGATAGCAGGATGCGGGGAGCAGCAGCACGAGTGCGACCGGCGGAAGGGATGGGGAGAAGGGGAGGGGCGGTGCGTGTACAATTTCACAGGCCCTAACTAACGGCCCAAATAAGTCCAGCCGAGTTACCAAAGGCCCGGAAAAGAGTCCATCGGCCTCTGAGCTAACGGCCCAGCACGGCCCGCGTCTTCGTCTTCCATCAGGCCACCGCAGCAGCTCGGCGCCGTAGATCTCACCACTCACCTCGCGAGACCGGAGACAGTTAGGTCGGCCGTTACCGTACCCGAACTCATCAAAGTTGATGTTTTGTATGGATACTACACATATGAGTATGGAGTTGGGTGTTTTTGTTCGATTTTTACGTTTTGGCGTTGGTCCATATTTGTTCGACGTATTGGCCAGTTTTTAGCGTCACACGCACGTGTTGCGCTAGTCGGACGTTTTCCGTGGAGTCGGGCGTTTTTGCACGGTTTTCGCGTTTTGGCGTCCGGTCCATGTTTGCACAACGTATTGGCCAGTTTTCAGCGTCGCGCGCATGTGCTGTGCTAGTCGGATGTTTTCCGCGGAGTCGGGCATTTTTGCCCGGTTTCCACGTTGGCGTTCGGTCCATGTTTGTTCAATGTATTGGCCAGTTTTCAGCGTCGCGCACATATGAGTATGTGGACGCTGATGATCATGCTATTGATTCTTATATGTATTTGAATATTGGTGATATAGTGGGATGAAGCGGTCCGGACAAACTTTGCATGTCCTCGCACATAAGACATGTTACATGCTTGACATGCAACTAGTTTTGCATAAGTGACTTGCAGTGTCTATCTCTCCTAATATAGTCAATATCTGATTTATAACGAGTTGTCAATAATTTGATTATCATCGTTATGGTTCCATGTTCATAGGTAAGAACGGTTGTATCTCCGAAAATCCTCGGCCACATAAAATATGCAAAAGATAAATTAGAGGCATCTAGTTTTTTATTTTTTCGGACAAGTACTATGATATGGTAGTGTTACAATTTGTAGTATGAATTGATAATATTGAAAATTATAATATGATAAAATGTAAATTCTATAGACCTTGGCCTTACAAATATAGGAATGATAAAGATTATTCCACGATGCACAAGATAGTGACCAAGTGCAACCATATCATATCACTTTAGCATATAATGTTTGTTTGCATCTTATATTGCTTGTTTGGCGTTTTTAGTACCATTACAAGATGATCCCTCATTTAGATATCAAGGTAAAAATGTGTTCTTCCTTAAATACGCACCGTTTATGTTTCGCCGCTTCAGGATATCACATGATGATCGGGTGTACTTGAATCTACGATCATATTTCGGGTGTAAGACAGTTTTACACACGCGAGTACTAAGGTTCTTACTTGGTGAGTCTAGCATGTATAGACATGGTCTCGGGACACGGACTGAAAGGTTAAGCATGAGCCATATAGTTGATATAATGCCCATTTAGATGCTCGCCTTTGAAGCTACACCAAAAGATACGAGGGATGTTGTTTTTGAATGGAAGTTTATTTCTAATTTGGATTAGTCAAACTCAATTTATCATAAATTAAATCAAAATGAATTTTCATAATTTGTTGTAATCATTGACATTCGTTCACCACCTTATGCTTAGCTATAATTGAGATAATACAACTATAGAATTCTGGATATTTACTTTACGAAATGGTATCGTATTGTTTTAAGTGTCAATTTAAAGTATGAAAGTCCTATTGCAAACTTTCAGTAAATTTCGTCTACTCCATGAAGTTTAATAGGTAGTATTAAATCAAGAGTAACAATTTCAGTGTTAGTATCTAAAGTATCATGTTTGTCTCCATGATTCTTGATATTCAAAGGTTGTTTTAATATCGAGGTTATATAGGAGCTGAAAGAATTGTTTCAGAAACCATCATGTGTGAAAGATATTGTGATATCTGAAATAATGTTTAGGTTGCAATATGATCTATATACTAATTTACACACAGGTAGGTTCGCCCGCCACCCTATTTTCGTTCTGATTTTCTGTTGGACGATTTTGCCCATGTAAGTTCTGAGAATTTACATAGTCTGCCACCGCCAAGTCACAATCCGGTTCTTCCCTCGTGAATGTGTCCCCCTTGTTCCCCAAGCCTAGGCTCCACCCCGCTGCCACAGATCGTCCCTTTCTCCGTCTTCTCTCTCTCCCACCCGACCTTATCCCCTCGAAGAAACAGCGATGCACCGCCAATGGGAAGGCGGGAGGAGGGTGAGCAGGGAGAAGGAGGAGACGCCGGGCTGCCCTGGTGGCATCGAGGACGGCGGGGACGAGCTACGCGAGGTGGAGGAGATCGAGGCGGTGTCTCGGACATGGACGGAAAGGCGGGGCCAATAGCCTGCGAGCTGAAGCGGGATAGGTGGAGAAGAGAGTCATAGCTGCGCTGTGGTTGCCGGAGCCCGGAGACGTGTGTCGCCCGCGTCGGCGACGGCCGATGCCCCAGCTCCCTGCCTCACGGTTGACCTGGAATCGCGCATCGCTGTCACCGTGGTGTGCCAAGGATCTGCGGGCCGTTTGACCAGCCACGCGACCACGACTGCACAACTATCTCGTTCACACACACAGGCACTCGATCCCCTGCCCCTCACCGCTAGGAGGACACCGTGCAGAGATCGATCTTGCCGACGCGCTCCTCCTCACGACCGCAGGGGCAGCTAGCCCGGGCGGCGGCGGCGTGAGCATCTGGCATGGGAGTAGGAGAAATAGCCATTGGGAAGCCCAGAGGATGGTCGCGACAGTCGGCTGGCGATGGCGAACTCAGGAAGCACCGCAGGTGCATGGCCATCTTCCTGCGATGGCGGGCGAGCGGTGTCGGTCGACGACGAGGGAGATTGCGATGAGGATGGAGAACATGTGGCCGAGGCGGAGAGAGGCCAGGGAGGTTGTTTGTAGACGAGGATGAGCTCCTGGCGGCGGAGATCGATCGATCTGAGCCGACCTCGTGTGGCCAGAGCACAGGAGGTGGGCCGGCGTCGCGGATGTACAGGTCGAGAGCAGAGGCGGCGGAGTCCGATGGCGCGGGGCGACGTGGAGGAGGCCGGCGCAAGACGAACCCCTTTCCTCTACTGTCGGTGTCCTGCTGGAATTGCTGCTTCCGGTGTCCTGGACATGGCGCCGTGCCACCCCCCCCCCCCCCCCCCGTCCCTGCTCCTCTACCGCCGCTGCAAGGCGAGCGTCATGCCACGCCACCCCTCCGTACCTGCTCCTCTACCTCCAGTGAGAGGCGAGCGTCGAGTCGCACCGCCCCTTCGTGTCTGCTCCGCTTCCGGAACGGGAACATAATGCTCAATTGCTCATGCCGCCGCACTTGTCCCGGGCAACCTGCCAACCTGGACGTCCCATCCCATACTGCAATCGGCCGTGTTCGCTTCAACCTGCTGCGAGAGCAAGCGAATAAGGCCCAGTTCTTTTGGTGGCTTCTCCGAGAAGCTGCCCTACCCCTCAGCTTCTTGGGGAAGCCGGTTCAAAAAAATTACGAGGCTTCCAAAGTGTCTAAGACTAAACTAATTTGAAAAACTCACAAAATTTTCGAACCGGCTTTCCTAGGAAGCTGGGGGTAGGGCAGCTTCTCAGAGAAACCACCAAAAATCTAGGCCTAAATGCCTACATAATGCTGCTCCAATGAGGAGTAGGATTGATAGCAGCTGAGGATATCATATTGGATCGGTCGTGAGTCTAGCTAAGTTCATAGCTCTACCAAGCTTTTCAGTTATTGTATGAGAATAACATTTTAGAACTGAAAGAGGTCTCCCGTCAAGGTTAAGGTATCCATGTCTTGTATCCACATAGTTTCAGAGGATCCATGTCCTGTACTAGCATAATTGTATCTGATTCTTAGAGCATTTCCAACAGCTTACTATAGAGACAATAACCGCTTTTTAGGTAAGATGGGGCAAAAATACAGCTCCAACAGCTTACCAAAAGTGTTCTCCAACTGAAAAAAATTAGTGATCACCTATTTTTTAGCCCCTCGTATCCATTTTTAGGTAAGGCTAACTATTTTTGGGTAAGATGCCACGTTAGCGAAACCATCCTAGGAAGGCCCAATCGCTCCACGCGGAAACTTCCTCGCGAGCTGCCTGATGCCGCGCCGCCGTCCTCGTCGTGTGTGCTCGCCGGTGACCATCTGCCACGTCGCCCAACCCCGGCCCCACCTCTCAATGTCCTCACCAACCATCCCCCTCCGCTCCCGGCGCCAATGCGGCCAAGATCAAGCCCGCCGGTGCCAGGGTCAATTTCGGACGGGTAAGCTCGATTCCGGCCAGTGAAGCTCGACTCTGGTTGGGAAAAACTCGATCCCAGCATCCTTGACTCCAACGGGCCACGTACATGACGGGGAGGAGAGGGGCAGCGACTGCAGACCACTGACAAGGAGGCGGTCGTAACTTCTCGGGGCGGGGTGGGGCGCTGGGGCGCTGGCTGTCGGGGAGGAGAGCTGTGGCGGCGGCTGGGTTCTCCGGTGTGGGGCAGCGGCGGTCGGGGCTTCTCCGGTGGCGGACATGGACGATATCGGGGAATGATGCGTCGGATGGACAACCAAGAAGAAAGGGGAAAAGAGGAGAAAAAAAGGTCCACTTACAAGTGGGTCCTACATGTAGATTTTTCTTAGTGTAGTTTGGGGTAGGCTCATATGGGTAAGGTGGAAAAGTGAACCAAACTATCCTTACCTATACTTTATCTATCATCTTACCTAAACAACTTTTGCTTACCCATATATACGAATTCTTACTCATCTATTTACATAAATTGAAATGTTATTATATTACTCTCACCGTGTAAAAATAGATGTCAGAAGTTGGACAAATTTGCCACCTCTATTTTGGACTGAGGGAGTAGTTGTTTGCTCCCCGGCTCACACATGAACTACTAATTGGGTATGCTATTGTTTCGCTAAGAGAGTAGAAGTGGAGTATATGGCGAGATTGAAATTTGAAACCGATAAGCTGTTTGACGACACCAGGTGTCCGATAGCCAGCCGCCTATCCGAATGAATGAACCTGATGATGCTTGATTAGACTTAGTCTTTGGAGCTGAATGAATGAACCTGATGCTTAGTTGATATGGGCTTCACGCAATTTTCAAACGTTTATAAGTTGTGGATTTTATATATGAACTTATCTGGCTATATGTTAAATTTACAGTGCATACCTTCAGTTGTATTCTCTGCTTGTTGTAATTATTGTTGATTCTGTCTTATTCACCATGGCTGCCTTTGACAGTTGGTCTTGTGTTTCCGGTTGAGGGAAAAAACAATAGCTATATTTTCTACCGGAGAAAAGCTCATCAAGTCGAAAAACTATTTTCTTTCTTGCATTTTTCTGCTACACTGTCTTATTAAATATTGCAAGAAGGGAGGTTTTCAGAGTCTTAGTGTTCGGTTGGTAGAGTTGGGTGTTCTTCTCGGCGACTGCCACACGCTTCGACTTCTATTGCTTATGGAGGCAGCATCGATCATGAACCAATTATTTTTCTCTTTTATTAGTTTATAAAGACTATCTGAGCTAGGCAAGAAGTTATAAGACATGATTTATACTTACACTTTGCAATAACGGGGAAGATTGCGGAGCAACGACATCTCACTGAATATGTAATCAGCCATACGCGATCTTAATTTAGACTAATTAATGGCATAACAAATATATTTTCGAGTGAGAATTTGGTAGTCGATATCTAATAAATTAGACCCGTTGCAACGCACGGGCATTCTGCTAGTAGAGTATAATTTGGCAAAATACATGTTGTCATATTAGATGAGAATTTGCGAAGGTTTGAGATGCTAGACATCTTAATCATTCAAAAAGGTTTTAAAAAGTAACATTATACTCATGATTCTCCTTTATAAGCTACATTAGCTTGATCATAAAAGTTGTCATGATAAGGATGAATAGAATATATAGGCAAAATGTTTACTACACTAAAATATTACTAAAGAATGGATTTTGAAAGAATGCCAAACATTTGATGATGGTGATCAACTTCAAAATGCAAGTCCAAAGATATTAGTATTTGACTATACACGCTTTAGACTATGTGTCATATGTATGGTGCCACTGCTGATGTTGATATATTCTTTTAAAAGGAAAAAAAAAGGAAATGTTGAAAGAGAATCTATAAAATATTTGGCAAAAAAAAAGACTAGAAATGTCCAACTAAGGTATATAGATGATATACATGTTATGGTTGTATTCTTTGCTTGTTAAACAATGTGTTTCTTGGGTATTGGATACCGAATTGGTTGGTATGAAATGTCATACAGAATGACGCAATTCATGAACTATAATGGTCTAAGTAACTAGCAAGAGAATATGTGATGATGTTCACCAAAAACAAATAAAGTGTTATTGTGCTTATCGCTGATGTCAAAGCTTTTCTTAAAGATTTGTTTAAATAATTATTATTTTTTTCTAGTATTATGAGAACTATAGTTGTTCAAATAATTACTGTATTCCATAGAAGATGGATGTAACATCCCAGCATTAGAGCTTAGAAATAAGCTGAACTCAAATGTGTGCATTGCATCCATGCATAGAAAATCCGAATAATTTTCGCGCTTTTGAACAAAACTTATCAAAGTGATTGAAGCTTCTCTTAACTTGATGGAATTGAAGTAGATCATCAAGTTGACTGCGATAAGTATCAATATGATCTTTGCTAAAACCTTATTTTTTGGGTAAACGTGATTTGATCTAAGGGTAGATCTAATGTAATAAATTGAAACATAATACATTGCTTAATAATAATATCATATCCTCTAGTGATCATATCATAGTATTCATTACAACAACTCTTGAATTCTAAGTTAAGAGTATAACTCAAGCAACAAGAATTTGATAAATAAATCTTGACCTATATTATTCTTATATATTCCTACCATGATCATCATGGTTGTTCTTAAACACTAATTCCTTATCACTTGCTGAGTAGGAAGGAAATCAGGTCAAGACCATTCACCACATATCTTTCTTTCCATATCAATCCTTGTCATCTCTTTTAAACCAGATTCTAATATTTGTTGTTAATCAATGTTGAGTGATCAATTATTGATTTATCAATTCTTAGCCTATCAATTCTTGATCTATCAACTCTTGTCCTTATCATAGCATTCACTTAAGTCCTATAAAGAAAGAAATAGGAAGAGGTAGGTGGTAATGCTAGTCTTAGATATCATTTATAGGATGGGAGTGTTTGAAGAGAATCAAATCAATATGATAATTGATGGAGTTAACTCACTCCTGAATGGATAAAAGAGTTATTTGAAATAAAGATATATGTGGTAACAAAGAGGATCGTAAGGATGAATATTGAAGATAGTTACCAAGGAGTGATCTTATTGGATCAAGTAGGTATAGTCAATGAATAATATCTTCTAGTCAGTTAGAGATACTAAGAAGATAATTATAATACAATTGTAATGTTGTATTGATGAAGCCTTGATTAGCCAACTGGAAACCTAAGCCATAAATGATCAAAGGATTATAATGACCATGCTTAAGTCACGAAGAGTGAATGATTATATCATATATAAGTGACATTGGTGGATATAACATGATTAAACCCTAGTATAGATATGTTATCCTAGGTTAGTCATGACAAGTCACAATGGTATAATGAAAAGTTGGTATATGAGTTACTGGAGATAAGTAGATAAGATAGTATGACTAAGCTGAAGCTAGAGTAGCATGGAGTTGTTGAAGTAGTGTTATTCCTCTTAAAGGATAGTAAGCTTTTGAGGAAAGTAGAATTTGATATATAAATCTAATGGAGTAATACTAGTGATTAATGATAAGAGTTTGAATGGAGTTAATTGTAACCATTTGTTGGATTGGAGATTATAATTAGTAGAGTACTTTGATATAATCAAGTGTATAAATGAGAAGATTTAGATTTATAAGCGAGATTACAGAGTAATTGTGAAGTAAGAGAGTAATCATCCCAGAGGAATTGGATTCATTAGAAATATCCTAAAGATGAGAATTATCTCTATGAGGAAATCATGTAGAGATTTAGTGTCAAGCTCATTGGATTTACAAATGGATTTAGAGGGAGAAGTTATTAGTAAAAGTATAAGTAGTAAAGCTCATCATGTTAACACATGATGATGGATATGAAGGAGTAGTATATCTAGGAAAGGAATTCCTCAAGTAAGAGACAATATTTATAAAGTATGAAGATAGGAATTCTTGATAAACACTCAACCTTAAATCTATAATCAAACTTAATATCTATTTCATCTATTTGATCACTCATTTTATTTCCACAATGGTTGACATAAATATTTTCCTATAGCAAATCAATTGAGCATATCTTGCCACTACAAAACATTAAAATCTTATGTGCCTAGAAACTACAATTATTAATTATATCTTTTAAGCCATCTTAGAGAACAACCCCACTATTTTACTTTATATGGTGGTATCATTTTTATCACAAACATAAAGACAAGATGTCTTAACCACTAATCTTTATTCACATCAATAAAAGGATATATGTATATTAAATCTCCTAAAACTCATGGTAAACATTTATAATGTTAAACCCTAACTTTTATGCAAGTTATAACAAACTATATATCTTGATATCACCTAAGCTCATGGGAACAATATTAACCATATTAATTTTTTAGAACTTTATACATCATATGATAATAAAGGACCCCTATATATAAAACTTCTCTTAAAAACTATAAGTTAATGAGAACCAAGTTTTATGAATGAGTAGTAATATATCCTTTAATAAGTTAATGGTATATTATGTAATCAAATCCATAACCAAGGTTCCTATAAAATATTAAAAGGAAAAGTATATATATAAAGTAAATAAAGCAATAATAACATCATAATAAAAACTCATAAAAAGACCCTAAATACACTTTATTATTCCTGTAACTATTTAGCAAATAAATTCTATGAATAAAAGTTCAAAGCAAATGTGAAAATACAAATCTTGAAACAAAACAATAATAGAAAAGAATAAATAACAAGGAAAAATAGGAAATAACGGTTTCTGGCCCGAGGCCTGTTTTCCCTCTCACTTATCTGTCGCCCGCAAACAGCAACAACCGTTTCCTCGCTCACTTCGCTACGGCCCACCTGGCCCAAGCACAGCCCACGACCGGCCCATACCCCTTCGCATGATCTGTTCGTCGTCTTCCTCATATCGCCGTCGACCTCCCGGTCGAGCAAGCAGCTCACTGGCGTCCATACCACCGTCACACTACGCCAAGATCCGTGCCGCCATTATTCGATGCCTATAAGAAGCCCTCCGCCGCACCGGCAAACCCTAGCTTCCTCTTTTCCTCAAAAACTTCCTCTAGACAAAACCCTAGGCCGACCAGAGAATTTTGGCGACACCATTGGGGGTTCCCCTTGGCCCTCTGAGCAGGCTGCGAGCACCGCCGTGTCTTCCTCAAGCTCTCTGATGAAGCACCCAAGCAGAAGAGGTCCTAAGCGCACCA
Source organism: Avena sativa (assembly GCA_916181665.1). Classification (NCBI taxonomy): domain Eukaryota; kingdom Viridiplantae; phylum Streptophyta; class Magnoliopsida; order Poales; family Poaceae; genus Avena; species Avena sativa. Next base: position 320,178,112 of record OV702279.1, read on the forward strand.
ATCGGCATCTCCTGCCCAAAGTCCGGCCGTCGCGGTCTCCACTGATTCCGGCCACGATTCACTTTGCTGAGCCCTTCATCGCGCTCCTCGTGAGCTTTTGAGTACCCTGGTACCCTCCGATTCGTGGCTCGTTCGCTGTAGTGGCCTACCCACGTGAGTCCGACCGTGCCGCCGTGCAAGCTTGTCGTCGGTCGTCCTCCGACAACCAAAATAGAGCGGCACCATCACTGCTAGGTTCCTTGCGACGCCCTCTTTCTGAAAAACACAACCATGGCCGCGCGCGTACGGGATCAATCGATCGACAATCGATCTAAGAGGATCAGTCTCACGTGACGTTAGTGTGACATCATGATGATGTCATAAAATCTTTTATTGAATTGTTTTATTGTTTCTGGAAATGACATGGCATAGGCCCCACTAGTTAGTCGCTCTGGGTAGAACAGGTTCGGTGTAAAATGATTTAACTGTATGTGCGTGTCACGCTGACATTAGCAGTAATGCAGTAAAACATTCTGTTATTATATTTTAATAATTTAGGAAATGAATAAATCTTATAAATTCAATAACTATTATTTTATAATTCAGAAAAATATGTTTAATATATGAAAATTTACAGAAAAATAAAATTTACAACTTAAACTATTATCAAACATTATTATATTAATAATTTAAATAAATATTATTTAATAAAGATTTTATAAGTAATAATACTTTGATAGTTCATATTTTAATAATGGTAAATGATAAAAATATAAATAATATATCAAAATTCTTAGAAAAATAAGAACTATAATTTAATACTATAATCATGTATTATTATTTCACTTAATTAAATATCTATTATTTATTAAGTGTTTATGAAGTAATAAATCTTATAAAAATCATGTCTTATTATTTATAAATCAGAAAAATAAATGTAATATACTAAAATGAATGCAAAAACAATATCTACATGTTAAAAATATAACATTCCACTTATGAAGTAAGTACAAATCTAGTAACCTAATAAATTGAATTCCAATGTATTTCTTTGATTGATAACTCATATAAGTATAAATAAAAATTACTAATAATTCTAAAATTATCCCTTTGAGGTCTAAAAATATTATTAGTCTTAAATATTGATAATATAAAGTCAAAATAGTTCATCACGATTAAAATACAATTTTTATTCAATTATCATTCAACTATAAAGGAATATTATTTTCTAAAAGAATTCTTAAGAAATTATAAAATCTTCAAGAGCAATATGTTTTGATTTAATAAAGCTTCTTACTATTGTTTCACTCACAACTTTATAAATGTATAAATCCAAAGAAAATTCATGAGTAGTTAAGTAATATTGTTTCCTTGCTCACAAACCATAACCATAACTTTATAAGGAGATAAATGATTCCATTCCATTATAATATTAAGAAACCACTACTCAGATAGAAGTATTACCACTCTTAAGTAACTTTAAGGAAAACATTATGAAGTGAACAAAGTACAAATATCATAAGCATTGCACCTTAAGTCCATCTATGTCCTTAAAGTTAAACGTTAGTATACAAGATTGCAAACACCATGTTTAAGGCTTCACTATGAATTTTATAGTTTACTTTAGTCTGTTTCAATTAAGATCTAGTATATCCCAAGACCAAACTAACCGAGTAAACACCAAAAGACATCGACCACATTATATTAACCATAAATATTGTTTAAACCTTAGGAAAGAAACCTTTTCTTTGAAGGTTATCCTTTTCGCCACTTCAAACAACAAATTTTGTAATAATATCTCTAACTCTAGACAACTAAACTCAAGGACTTTTATCATGGTCAACATATGACAATTAATCTTAATCACATTACTTTATACTTTACTTGTATATTTAGGATTGCTCACACTTAAGTTCCTTATAAATGCCATTACTTGTAAAGTAAAGTTTGAAGATAAGACAATTCCTATATAAGTAGTCTTTGAGTAGCATTCCACATTTGTGTATCTTATTATTGTATAATGTTATAATTACATGTTGTTTCGCACACACTCACAAGCCTTAATAAGAATCACAAGTGTGAAACTTATCTAAAAGAGCAACACATTACAAAGAAACCATTTCCAGTATCCAAACCCAAGATCAACGCTTATTCCGGAGATTCGAGTTTATCAAATCGCATTACATTAATTATGCATAATAGCATCTTGCTTCTTTAAACATTAGTCCTTACCGGACCAATGATGTTGATTTCAGATATTGGATCTTTTATTGTCTCGAAGACCGTGAGTGCATAATCTTGCAATCACAAAAGGCAAGTTCACACTTGCTCATGTCCTTTGATTATTCTCTGTAAAGTATTTTGCAAATCCAGTGTTGTCATCACCTACATTTCAAAAAGGTCAGAAAACACTATTTTCATAATAATATGATTATAGGTTATTTACCATGAGGTAATAACCTACTATGAAAGTTCCGGTGGTAAAGAAACATATTATCTAGGACTTAACAACCAATTCCACCAGTGATTCTTGCGCCATATATTACGCGTTAACCATGAGATTTAAAATGGGACAGATAAGTCAGCTGGATCTTCTTTCTTTCACATGAACGGATGACCATCTCGTGACGCTGTTGTACCTTACGAGGCTCAGCATGGGTGGGACCCCTTAGTTCCCCGTGATATTGGTGTCTAGACTATCCCTGAGAGACCGTCGTAGGTATGTCCTCATATTGATCGGTGATGGCGCCTGAGAGCACTTCGTCGGGAAACCCCAAGAGTAAGGTGTGATGCAGCACAACAGCAAGTCTTCCCTTAGTAAGAAACCGAGGTTACCGAACCAGTAGGAGGAAGGAAACATCTCAAAGGTGTTGCAAGCAACTTGGAGACCTGCACAACACAAACTCAAGACTTTGCCCCAACGAACAGTGAGGTTGTCAATCTCACCGGTTGTTGTAACAAGGGATTAAATGTATGGTGTGGAAGGTAATAGTGGTTTGCAGAAAGTAAATAGTAACAGTGGAAGATGTATCAATGGTAAAGATTGGACCGGGGTCCATAGTTCACTAGAGGTGTTCTTCTTAGATAAACAAACATGGCATGCTGGGTAAACAAATTACAGCAGGGCAATTGACAGGACTGAACAAGGCATAACAATGCAATACTAGACATCATGATCCTATGAGATTCGATTGGGCAATTTAATAAGATACATAGACCACCATCCAACTGCATCTATGACTAGAAGTCCACCTTTGGGTTATATCATCTGAACCCCCTCCAGTATTAAGTTGCAAGCAACAGACAACTACTTTAAGCAAAGTGTGTAAGGTAAATAATCCACTTGTTCCATGAACAAGAGACCGTTGTTTTCTCCTTAGTGTGACATTTTTTTGGAATATTGATCGAGTGCTTAGGGTTTAGGCATCAGGGGCTTCTTATAGGAGAAGAGGGAGGCCGAGGGGGTGCCCAAGGCGGCTGCACCCCCCCCAGGCATGGGATGGGCCCTAGGGGTGGAATCGAGCCGAGCTGAGCCGGGCTCGTGGCTCGGCTCGTGAAATCTTGGCAAAATCGAGCCGAGCCGAGGCTCGGCTTGGTACTGAAAAATAACTACAAAGAGGGCTCGAGGCTCGGCTCGAAACGGCTCGTGGCTAGTTCGACCGGCTCGACGAGCCGGCCACCTACCCCGAAAAAATCCCATCCCCCGAGTCCCCCGACCCCGCCCCGTCCCGTGGACTCTCTGACTCTCTCTCTCTCAAGTCTCGTTTCTTTCTCTGGGCGTCGCACCTCGGCGACACCAAGGTCCGACGCGACGCCGTCCTCCTGGTTCCTCCCCGACCCCGTCGCTTGCCAGGCCGCCACAGCGCCACCAAGGTCCGACCACGTCGTCCTCCTTCCCTCCCAGTGCTCTGCTCTACTCCCTCGCGCGGCCGCCTCCAGCTAGGGTTAGGGTTAGCGCAGCGAGGGTCGGCGGTACACCCGCCCGGCGGTGGCGCGGAGCCAGGACGCCAGTAGGAGTCCCCTGCCAGTAGGCGGCGCGGCGCTCCGGGACGTGCCCCTGCCGCGTCCGACCGCGTCCAGCCCATGCCCATGCCCCCGTGCTCTGTTTTACGTGGCCGGCGCCGGCCCCTGCTTCTGTCCCTGCTTAGTCAGTTAGTTGAATTTCCCTACTTAGTTGAATTTCGCCAGGCCGCCAGTCCCTGTTCATGAAAATTGTTGGTTGAAATTTCCCTGCTTAGTTGAATTTCCTTGCTACACATTAGGCACCATCAGCATATGCTGCGCTGCAGCAGTGCAGCTCACTGTTACCGACAGTAACAGGCTTGTGATTAAAGCAAAATGAATCAACAGTGCACTATGCTTAGTTGTCATTGTTTCGTCGCTGCTTTGATATTATTCAGTTAGTACCATTGTTGTGAATTCTAGATATTGTCTTGGTCTGTGCATTTGATATTGTCTTGGTCTTGGTCTGTTCATTTGATATAGAGAAAATGCAACCGGGGCGGGAGAGTGAAGGATCGCAAGCATGTCTGAGGAAGCCGCAAGGGCAGGGAAAGAGACATGCATACAACAAGGCAATGCAATCGCGGACTGCGGCTATGCTCAGCATATCTTCAACTATACATGCATCGTCGTCGCAACCAGTAGTACCTAATTTGTCGCAGCAGGTAGCAACCAATTTGCCTCCACAAATGGTAATTTTGTTTCACCTTTTTGTAATTGAACCCGCAATAGTAGTACATCTATTGTCTTGATTTAATCTTTGTGATTACTCTATGTGCAGGCTCAAACAATTGAGACTGGTGAGGAAGAAAATTCTTATGACAAGAATGATGCGATGTCGGATGATGATGTATTTGTTAGTGGTCATATTGACATATCCGATGATGGGAATTCTGCTGGTACTGATGGTGATGGTGGGGTTTCTTAGAGAGGAAAGAAGCGACAAAAGGGAATGAAGGTTGGTCCGAAGGTTATTGTTGAATCGAGTGCCAAGTCTAAGTCAGTTGTATGGGAGCACTTCGACAAGGTTCCTCGGCCATCCAAAGAGGATCCTACTGTTGAGGTGATAATGGCACAATGCAAGTATTGCAAGAAGTTTTTCTCCTACAACAAGGACAATGGGGGAGCCACTTCCCATCTGCTACGACACTATAGCAAAGCATGTCCAGATTATAAGGTCGCTATGGCAAAGGTGGCTAGTCAAACCCTTCTCAACTTTCAGCCATCTAATGCAAGTGATACAGGTATTCCTGTTTTGCAATCTTCTAGGGAGTATAGTCAAGAAGAAGCTAAAAAATTAATTGCTAAGATGTTGATTTGTCATGATTATCCATTTAAGATGGTAGAGCACACATGGTTCAACATAGTGATGAAATATTTAAATCCTCGGTATGAGTTTATTGGTAGAAAAACCATTAGAAAAGAATGCATGAAGGTGTTTGAATCTGAGAGAGATAGCCTTATGAAGGTTCTTAAAGGTGTGGATAACATAGCTTTAACTACTGATTTGTGGACATCCAACCAAACACTTTCCTACATGTGTTTAGTTGCATATTTTATTGATAAAGATTGGAAAATGCAATGTCGTGTGCTGAATTTCGTGGAGTTGGACCCTCCACATAGTGGAAATGTGATTTCTCAAGCTGCGTTTGAGTTTGTGGCCGCATGGAAGATAGAAGATAAAATCATTTCGATCACTCTAGATAATGCAGCCAACAATGATGTAGTTGTCCGCAATTTGAAGGCTATGTTTGCTGCTAGAAGCTCCTATTGTTTTGTTCCTAAATATTTCCATGTTCGCTGTTGTGCTCATATTATTAATTTGGTGGTCACTGATGGGACTGCAACCATCTCCCCTTTAACAACCAATGTGACGGAATCTGTTAAGTACATCAAGAAGTCGGTATCTCGATTGCACAAGTCTGTAGAAATTTGTCGGTTTCTTGCAATCACAATTGGAGAGGGGCTGAAACTAGATGTGACCACAAGGTGGAATTCAACTTACCACATGTTAAGAACAACCATTACCTATAGAGATGCAATAGATTCTTATGCGGACAGCGATGCAAATTATAAATGGAAGCCATCAAATGATGAATGGACATTGTTCAATACCATTACACCTATACTTGCTTCTCTGGATGAGGTGTCCATTGCATTCTATGGCTCTACATATCCTACTTCGAATATATTTTACCCTCACATTGTCAATGTCAAGATTACACTTATAGAGGCATGTAGATCCACCAACCCAGCTTTGAAAACTATGGGGGAGGCAATGTTGGACAAATTCAATAAGTATTGGGAAGAACCCAATAATGTCATGGTGATTGCTACTATTCTTGACCCAAGGTACAAGCTGAAATACATTAAGTGGGGTTTTAGAAAGATCTATTCTGAAGAGAAAGCTACTACTGAATATAATTTGATCGAAACCGAGTTGGAAAAGCTGTATGACACTTATGATATACATCATCGTTATGAGAAAGCTGATTATTATAGATCTGTTGCATCCTCATCTACACCTATGGATACAAGTTCATCTTTGCCATCAAGTGCCAGCAAGTTTACCTCATACTTAAGTGAGACTTCTGTGGAGACATCAAAGAATGAGATTGATAAGTATCTTGGTGAGGCAAATGAGAGCTTGCTAAACAAAAAATTTGATGTGCTATTGTGGTGGAAGCTGAATGCCCATAGATACCCTGTAGTGTCAAAGATGGCAAAAAAATTCTTGTCTATACCGGCGACTTCTGTGTCTTCGGAGTCTACTTTTAGCACCGGGGGGCGAGTTCTAGATGACTATAGGAGCTCTCGAAACCCAGCGATGGTGGAGGCGCTGGTGTGTGCTTATAGTTGGATTAAAGGTGCTCACAATGACAACAAAGTCTCGCTGGATGTGGTATGTGCCTTGTTAATTCATTTTGTTGCTAGTTAGTCTACTATACTATGTCTTATGCATACCTAACTTTCATCATTTTCACTCTTTTAGGAACCAGATGATATTGATGATGTCGAGTGTATTCCATTTCCAAAAAGCGTGGTGGGGAGAAACTAGTAAGTATATAGTGCTATTTTGTTTCTCTACTTGCTGTAATTTTTTGTACAAGAACACAAGTAATGCAAAACTCATTATATAATGCCATTTTGCTCACTTACTGTAACATATCTGATGCAAAACCATGTATGTGATGATTTCTTTTTGTCTTTGTGATAAACAGATTCGACATATGAGTGTATGAATGAGCTGCAGGAGATGGCAGCAAGGGTAGAGGCCAAGGAGATGTTAATGGTTGATGTTTATGATCAAATTTATGATACCATGGCTCCTGTTACTTTTGTTGAAGTTGAACTATGTTCCTGTGTTTGTCATGTACTCATGTATGAGACTCCTGTTGGACTAAGTGGTCAGTTTGTGTTATGAAACTTGTGTTGTAATGGAACTATTATGGTTATTGGTACTTTATTTAACTTGTTAGACTATTTTGTTGACGTATTTGTGAAATCATGATCAAATCTTGTATAAAACTGTGAATTCTTACAATTTCAGCAAAGGTCATGGCGAATTTTTTAATTTCATCGAGCTTTCGAGCCGGCTTGCAAGCTTCACCGAGCCGGCTTGTCGAGCCTCGAGCCTAAATAACAAGGTTTAGGCTTGGCTTGACCATCCTCCAAGCCGAGTCGAGCCCGAGCCGAGACTTGTCGAGCCCGAGCCGAGCCTCGAGCTGCATGTCCACCCCTAATGGGCCCACCCGTACGGCCAGGGGGTGTGGCCCCCTCGAGGCCCTCCTCGGTCTCGTCTTCTGGTTCCATGTTCCCCACGGTAAAATAGTGACTTTGGCTTTTGTCCCGTCCAATTCCGAGAATATTGATTTTCTGCCTTTCTGGAACCAAAAACAGAAGAAAACAGGCAACTGGCACCGTGACATCTTGTTAATAGGTTAGTACTAAAATATATAAAAACACCTCAAAGTGTAGACAAAGCAAAGCAAAGTAGATACTAAACAAGCATGGAACATAAAAAATTATAGATACGTTCCGACGTATCAATGGGGGCGACCAGGTTCCTGTCTGCTCACTGGAGTCCTCAAGGAGTCAACCATAGTTATATCCGTTATGCGGAATAATAGAGGTCGTTCTGCTTGGGGGGTCGTGTTCTATGTGGGGTCGCAGAGAAGGGCAGTGATTGGCTTGGATCTTAGTCTGGGCCTCACACCAAGGAAGTGTGAATGAGCCCGCAACTCAGATGTGAAACAAAGCTAAGATCTCTCATGGGTAAAGTAATGCACCTCTGTAGAGTGTAAGAAATGTAACTTGTTACTCCCTGTTCCGAGAAGGAGCTATGAACACGGAAGGAAAGGAACTCCACGAAAGTTCTGGTAAACATGTGAAGGCTGACGGACATAGCTTTTTAGAATAAAAGCAACCTTTGAAGAAATATTTATGAAAACCTGCATTGACTATGACCTATGGTCTGTGGCTGTAGATATAGTGCATCAAACAATCCTTTCTAGTGAACTTGTTGAGTAAGCTCGTACTCAACGTATCCTATTAACCCTTGCTAGATTCTAAAGCCAATACAGACGACGTCTACATCAACCTATGCTCAAGGGAATCTTCATCAACAGCTCAAGATCTTCATTGAAGTCAAGGAAGTCAACATATACATCAATTAAAGTGAAGACGAAGTTACTGATTAGATAGGAATATAATCTCTAGCCATAGAACATATTTCTGTAGAGTATTGCAATAGCAGCAATGCCAGACCAATAGTTAAGATACTAGTATTATTAGTATGATAGTTATGAGTTGATTATTCCTGATTCTTCTTTGTAAGAAGTTTATTTCTCTCTCTTTAACCTAGAGTACTATCTGGATCTTTTGTAAAGAGTCGAGTTGTAACCTATAGTCATGTCTTGGACCTGCTGTGTTTCTGTTGTACCACTCTGAGGGATGTAATACTAGTGAACGGTGTTTCATTGGTGTTATGTCAACAACTATAGTGTACTACATCATGCAGTGGTATGCTGGATCACCGCAATGGATGAACTTTTATAAGTCTAGTTGGAGAAATTACGTCCATAAAACTAATCTAAAATGTCGCAAGACAAATGATTGAAAGATCACTTATGAAGTGACATCACCGTTTAAATTATATTGGAAATAAAAAATGAAGAAACTCCATGTTCATGGATTTTTTTGAGTCTTTGATTTTGATCAAATGACGCTCGTGAGACTTTCCGGGATAACTAAAACTCTATTCATAGGCCAGGAATGGATGACTAACTTATTGGATATTGTGCATGTTGATGTATATAGTCCATTATGTGTAGCCATGTGTGGTGGATCTTTCAACTTCATATGCTTTCTCCAGAAATTTGAGTAAATATATCTGTATATTTACTTAATAAGTAAAAAGTATGAAACATTTGAAAATTGTTCAAAGACTTTCAAGATGAAGTGGAAAATCATTATAACAAGAAAATAAAGAGTTTATGATTCGATCGTAAAGGAAGATATCTGAGTTACATGTTTAGCAAAACACCTAATATTTGAGGAATTTTTCCATGGATTTGCATTTCCCGATAAATCATAGGAGTATGGTATGTTTGAGAGATAAAATCAAACCTTGTTTGACATGGTAAGATCAAAGGTGTCATTTATAAAACTGTCATTATGTTTTAAGGATTAAAACTTTAGAGACTATTGCTTTTACACTGAAAAGAGCACCGTCGTGATCTGTTGAAATGACACCAAAAAGGTTATGGTTTGGGATAAAACCTAAGTTGTCTTTTCTTAAATTTTGGTATGCTATGCATAAGTAAAATGTTTGCAACCAAAGTCGGATAAGCACGTCTTTGTAGGTTATCCCAAATAATTTGTTGGGTATAACTCCATAACACCGAAGACAAAAATGTTTGTCGCTTAGAACGTCAAATTTCTTGAAAAAGGAATTTTTCGCAAAAGTTAAGTGGGAGCACAATAGAACTTTGATAAGGTTAATAAACCTTAGCTATATGTGCTGAGTTGCGCAACGCCAGAAAATGTTCTGGAGGCAGCCATAATTCTCATAGATTACGTGCCTCAGAGGTTATGGTCACGGAGATCTAAGTTCCTATTGAACCAAGTAGGCCGAGTAAACATTCAAATACTAATATTTGAGAGTAAATCATTATTGTTTGATAATGATGAACCCACTACATGCAAAGAAGCGATGATGGCCCCTGACTCTTTCAAATGCCTTGAAGCCATAAAATCCATGGTAGTTCCATACACGAGAAATTAATTTTTTTGAACTTGGAAGACCCTCCGAAAGGTGTAAAACCTATCGGTCATATCTGGATCTATAAAGAAATAGACATGGATGTTTCACATTTATGAAATATTCTACATGTCGGTAAATATTTTATGATAATTTTCAAGGAGTTGACTATGACAAGATTTGATCTTTCATAGCGATATTTAGTCTGGACGGATTAATGTGGCAACCACTACATATAAATTTGCTATATGGTAGTTGAACAAAAAAACAATGTTATTCTAATATAATGGTTACCTAGTACGTGTACATGATACGGTCCAAAGGGTTTTGTTAAATTCAAAGAATGCTAAAAAGGGCATACAAACTTCAATGGTTGAAGTAAGCATCACGGAGTTGGAATCTTCACCGTGATGAAACTGTTAAAGGAGTTTAATTTCATCGAAGCCGATGAAGATGTTTGCATTTGGAAGAAATTAAGTGGGAGCACTGAGACACATTTATAATACAATATGCAGAGGGCATATTGTTGATTGGAAATCATGTATCTTTTATTGATAAAGGTTAAGAATTCATTAGAATTATATTTCGATGAAAGACTTAGGCAAAACCCGAATATTAGGCATCGATGTCTATATGGATAGATTGAGAAACTAATATGGTTATGCTAGACGTACATATATATGATATTGAATAAGTTCAATATGGAAACGACAAGAAAGGTTCTTGTCGCATGGAAAATAATTGAATCAAGATTCAAGTGTATTAACACTTGATAAGTGAAACAAGATTCAAGTGCTTTGACACTTGGTGAGTGAAATCACAAGAATGTTTTGATCAATCATACCGTGATATGTACATATCCATATATGTCCTATACTCTAAATGTTATGAGCATATACCAGAATGAATCATAAGATGATCATTGGACGATAGTAAGGATATTCTTATAATCTTTTGGAAGAATTAAGATTCTATTCTATTTGTAGAAGAGACAAATAGTTCATTGTAAAATGATACTAGTTTTTTCACAAGATACAAATTAAGTTTATATCAATTTAAACTATGGGTGGCACAATGTAATGGAAAGGAGATTCCATGACGGATTTGGATGAGTCCCAAAGTTAAGACATTGTGACAAATACTACAAAAAAGGCTAAGTATATGACTGCTATAGTAGCAGCAATGGAGGACATTTGTGTTAAGTAGTTTATTATCAAACTAAGTATGGTTCTAAGCGGGCTAGTACTATGAAGATATATTGTACGACAATTATATCAACATGTTTAACCCAAAGGAACTAAAGGTCTCACCAAAGGACAAAATTTATACAATGCCATCTCATTTGAGAATGAGTGATGCATAGAGACGCAAAGACATGCAAATACACATGGACCTGAAAATGTCAGATCCAAAGATTATATTAACCACTATCAATCACGTATATGCAACACCAGAAAGCCATATGTGTTCAATACGCAAAGTTTTCAAACTAGATTATTGACTCTAGTGCAAGTGGGAAACTGAAGGGAATATGCCCGAGAGGCAATAATAAAGTGGTTATTATCTTATTCCTTGTTTATGTTAAATGTTTATTTTGCATGCTATAATTGTATTAATTTGGAAACGTTAATACATGTGTGTTTAATAAACAAATAGAAGGTTCCTATTTATGCCTCTCTTATAAACTAGCTCGTTGATTAACAAGATGATCAAAGGTTTCCAGATCATGGACATTGGATGTTGTTAATAACGAGGTCACAACATTGTTGGAATGATGTGATGAACATTCATTCAAAGTATAGCATTATGATCAAAGTCATTGTGTTTATATTGCTATAACATCATACGAAGTAATCCTAGTCCTTAGACCATGAGATCATGTCAATCACTATCACTGGAATAGTATCTTGATAACATCAAACATCACACCGTGACAGGGTGACTATAAAGGTGGGTTCAGTGCTATGAAGGTGTTATGTAGAGGCTCATGGATCAAGAGTGGAATTTGTCCATCCCGATGACGGATAGATATACTGTCACATCCCAAGATTTTCCAAATCTTGTAATGTGAAAAATAAATAAACAAAATAAATGATTGTTGAATTTTAGGGTGAAAAGAAACTTTTGTTTTTAAATGGAAACTTAAAAATCCCATCTTGAACAAACTTTGGCTAATGTTTGAATCCAACTAAATTCAAATCAAGTGGAATGCATTCTTCATAAATGCATCTGGAAATTTAAACACTTGAAGAATAAACCAAAACTCAAAAACCCTAATGGAAGAAAAACATTTTCAAGTTATCTCTAAGCCTATGGATTTGATCCCTATAAAAATTGGTCAAACAAACATTTCAAATTGATTAAGAATGACTATTAGAAATACTATAAAACCATATGAATTGGATTCACTTAATTTGGAGCCATAGATAAAATCTTATGAATTTAATAAGATAAGGAAATTGAATTTTCAAAGCTAATAAAGCCCTTATCTAAAATACATACCAAATGGTGAGAAAATAATCCTAAAAAGATTTAAAAAGATAAACAAATAATAAATAAAGTTATAATAGTTGGAATCACTATTTTTGTATCTTTAAATAAAAAGATATGGTTTTTATAAAGCAAAGGTAGAAATATAAATAAGGATTATTTTATATAGCCAAATTAAATCTTGGCCAAGCTTTTGAAATAAAATATTTCTATTTGATAAAAAGAGTAAAGGTTTATTTAAATAAAATAATGAGGATTTATTAATATCCATTTTTATTAAAGTAAAGGTTTTTCCATTTTAAATAAACACTAAAACTTGTTAATTTATTTTAAATAAGTTTTCCAAGTGTTTTAGTTTTCAAATGAAACCTACTGAAAAGATTTTGGTATTATTTAGAATTCAAAGAGTTTTAAAAATAAATTAAAACCTATTTGAATTAAAGACTATGGTCTATTTATTTAATTATTAATAGATCCTAAAAGAATAAAAGCATTATTCTATTTTGAACTTTGAAATATGTTGATAGACATAATTAAATTCACCCAAAGTTTAGTGGTGATTTGAATTTAAATAGAGATTGAAAAACATTATTAGATCTTATTTAATTAATACTAGAGCCTATTTTTTTAAATAATTAAAAGACACTAAAAAGGATAAATATATTATTCTAAATTTGACTTCAGAATGTATTTCTAAACAGTGTTTAATTATTCACAAAATTTGGCATAGGTTTGAATTCAAATGAATGTCTAAATTATTTAAACAAAATCAAAACAGAAAATCAAATGGGAAAAAGAAAAACCATCAGTATAAAAAAAATGGAAACAGACCCAACCCATCTGGCAGCCCACTAAGGCCCAGCAGCCCACTCCCTCGCACCCCAAACCGTTTTCTCCTTACTCAGAAACTCACCCGCAGAGACACTGAGCAGTGGACCCCACCTCCTCCTTCCCTCACTCGTTGCCAAACGGACCCCACAGCCACGTCACCGTCTTCCTCACCCACGCTGACCTCGCCCTCGACTCCGGCCGTTACTGCTCGTTCAAACCTCGGGTTAATTCGCTCAATTCCGCCAGCAATTACTCCCTGTGATTACTCCCCTTTAACTGCCTCCCTCCCCTCCTTCATTCCCCTCAAACATCACACGACTAGAGCCACCAGGCTGTCCCAGATTTAGTTTGCAACCTCGCTGCCCCGACGAGCTCCTTTTCTCGATTCCGGCCAAGCCGCACCTCCCCTCTGCCTCTAACCCCCACGAGCATGATCCCCACTATCTTGCGCATATACCAATAGCTCCAGATCATCCGCGCGTGACCCTTATGCTCTGCAACAACCACGCCTGAGCATCGCCGTCGTTTGCCTCCGCTCCGTCAACCTTTCCCGGTGAGAACAGACCACCCCGAGCTCTTCCGTTGAAGATCCTATGATCTATGCACTCGCCCGCATCTAACCATACCTTTTTCTTGCTTTCTGGTGGACTGCAGCCCCGTCCCCGTCGACAAGCAGAAACTTCTGGCGCCAACCCTAGCTCCGGCGAGCGATTGCCGTCACCACCGTGCGCCCCTCGACGAGCTATCACCATGTTGAGCATCGTCACGGACCCGCGAGCTTGGTGAGCATCTCCCTGCACTCTCTCGCTTCCTGTAGCGTTGACACCGCCACCGTCTGACCGTTCCGCCGCCACCTGCCGCCGCCAGCGCCGCCCATCTCTGGCAAGCAAGCTGAGCACCGTCCGATCTCAATCTAGTGGCTAGGAAAGAAACTAACCCGAAGGGGTAAGCAGTGCCTCTGAGCCGTGCGATGTTACTTAGATCCAACGGCTCGCATCTATCGATCCGCATGAAGCGGTACCGACCAATCGCAGCACGACGCGTGGCCTGTGTTTGTTTTAAAAACCAGAAACTTGTCTATTAGATGTTCCAATTTGAAAAATTCATAACTTTCAAACCACACGTCCAAATTTTGCAAATTTTATATCAATGGATTCAGCAAAACAAGTACTTTCTGACCATGCACTTTGTTTAGTAAATTGCTTCTGTTAAATTGCTTGTTTTTGCAGAAACTTGTGTAGGCATATTTAGAATATAAAATTTGTTCTAAAATGAATTTTGAGATGAAATCTTTGGCAAATGGTTTGTTTTGAACCTACTGACCATAGAAATCAATTTGTGGTTTCAAAAACATATTTGGGGAAGCAAAAGAATAAACTTTTGATTTAAACCATTTCTAGTCAAATAAAAATAATGTTTATTTATTTAAAATGCTTTTGGGAGAAAATCTTTGGGAAATGTTTTGGAATAAACTATCTGACCCCAAGCACCAAGTTTTATGATTTAAAAATGTATTTGGTGAACCATATAAAAATTGTTACTTTTGCTAAAAGCATTTTCAACCACATAAAATATTGATTTTGTTCAAAAATGGTTTATAGGTAAAATCTTTTGCAAATAGTTTTGCCACTTTATAAATTGACCAATAAGTGTTTTATAATGTTATAACCTATTATAAACCACTTTTGTAAATAAAACAAAGTTTGGCATGCTTGCATGCATTGTTTTGTTTCTATTATTTTATGTGATGTTGCTTGAATGGTAGATTGAAAATATTGCTTGCTTGATTGAATTGTAGTGATTTGAAGAGTGTGAACATTGCAAAGATCAAGGAGTGAACTTATATTCTCTACCAAAAAGGCAAGTGATGCTCCATACTTTTGTCCCATTTTTTTCACTATGCATTAGTGATATTTCTAAGTAGGACTTGCATGAAATTTTGCTAAGTGTAAACTATGCCATGGGAAATCCTAGTAGATGAAACCTTAGTAGAATTATCCTAAGTTAAGATCCCTACTACTATCATGCTTAGCTTAGCTAGTAGAAAACAAGGGTGGATTATATTCATGCTATGGAATATTTCTAAGTCAAGGACTTATGTTTTGCTTAATAAAACAACTAAGTGAATGAATCACCTGGATGGAATGGTTGTGAATGGGTTATGTTGAGTGGTTACACAAGGCCCATTTCTATGGTTTACCTTGTGTATCTCACTTGTGGATGGCCACCCAGGAACAAAGAGATTTGAGATGTCAAATGTTGAGAAGCTTCAAGTGCAGCCACTTGGCATTATGGGCTCTGCTTGGATCATATAGGTTGCAATAACTTAGCCAGATGGACAGTTGGTGGTAGGGGAATGATAGGTTGGAACGCGTCCATTCTGGTCTAAGGGAAGGCTTCTGAAAGATCTTGTCTTGGTGAAACCAAGTCTTGTGGGGAAAGTGCACCACCTCTACAGAGTGAAAAATCTAAGTACTTAACCATGTCACTGGGAAAGGACAATTTGAGCATCAAGACATGGAAGCTATCAAGAATCTCCTCACCCCAATTTCTAAGTTAAAAACTTGTGGTTGAACAAGGGTTGAAGGATCACCAATTTCTATTGGGAGATGCCTTGGGTGATTTTTGTCAAACAAAAACTTAGTGTTTTCAAATGATAAGGAAAATCTATTTTGAGCAAAGCAAGCCTAAGCTCCACTTAGCCAAATGCATATAGATGATAGTCTCCACTATACTACCATAGTATCATTTGCCAATACAATTCAAATGTATTGATCCCTTGTGGTTGTAACTTTTATGTTGCAGGTTTGTTTGATGTTAGTGAAGTTTATTGATTAGGATTACAAGTCTACAACCAACATGTCTGCCTGTGGCACTTTGAAGATGAAGGACCCCATGCTATTGTTATATTCTGCTGCATTGTAATGAGATAGCCAAATGAGCTATGTAAGATGTAATAAATTATTTTATTCCTGGTTATAAAGTTGTATTATGACCTTTGTTTCTTGATATTACATCTTAACTGTGGATGCTAGCTATTGATCCAGGGACTAGCATTGCAAACACAGGGATCTCTACCTTATTAAAGGTTGGGAACCTTACATATACTCTGGGCCCCCTCGGTGATATTACATTAGTTAGCTTGCAAGCAAGTGATGTGATCACTAGAATGTTATATCACGGGAACAAGAAAAGAGTACATGTCGGTAGCGAGATCAAACTAGGTATGGATATACGATGATCAAATCTCGTACATGTAATATATCGTGAGACAAAGAGATTGAGTTACATGCGTAAAAGGTTCTCACGATCATAGAAGTCATCGTTGAATGTGTGGGAGTCAGTACAGATCTCTAGGTCCCGCTGTTGATTATTGATAGGAGAGGGGTCTCGATCATGACTGCATTATTCGCGGACCGTAGGGTGACACACTTAAGGGACACTGACACCATTTGGAGCAAATAATATGCCAGGAAAATATTATGAAAGCGCTGGAATTATTTCAATGGAAACCAGAATTGTTTCAGGTGAAATTGCTGCAACTGGTTCTACATGTGATATTGAAATGTTGCAAGGGGTTTTATGTGCATGTTTGTTAATTAATGTAATTAACAAAATTCTGAATAAAATAAATAAAAGATTTTTATTTAATGATAGATTGCATTAAATTTGGTGGAAATTTAATGGAGGTGAGTGGAATTTTGAGTGGAGGCGTGTTTATGTGATTGGAGGCTTTTTATTTTGAATGGGAGATCCACCCGCATGAATGTGGAAGAGGTGGGGCAGCCACATGGTTGCCACGCCATGCCCTTTGGGCTGCCCCCTCTTCCTATAAAAGGCCCCCCTCTACTCCTCTCATCTCAAATCTCCTCGCGAAGGATCTCTCTCCCCCTCCAGAATTTCCCCATGGTCTCAGATCAATGAGATACATGTTCCCGGTTGATTTTTCTGAAAGGATTTGTTGCTTCTGCTACTTCATTGGAGCGAGGGCGCGGAGGTTGTCGGGATACCCGAACGTGTGTGCGATCACGGTTGCACCACTGCTTTGCGGTGCTGGACTTGATGGTGTTGGACCAGCTAGACTTCATCATGATCTTGAGACCAGCAAGAGATTGACTACATCACCAACGAGTTCATAATCGTAAATCTTTTCGATCTTCGAGGGTATGTATTCTATGGATGTATATCCACCCGTTGCTTGTATCTAGATAGATGGATCTTGGTGCATTTAGTTCCAATCGTAGGAATTTTTTTCTATGCCATGAACCCAACAATTATCACTGTTGAGGGCGACTACAAGCGCTCTATGGAGTGTTCCTAGGCTGGCTCATTACTTGCCGAGTCACTGGTCATAGCTCATGAGAAGCAGAAGATCATGGAAGTTGTAGCTCTGGCTAAGTCGGCTCAGTTGGCTATGTCGCCGCTGACTAGCCCACATGGGAATGTTTCTTTCTAGGCAACAAAAGAGACAAGGAAGATTCAGATTGATGATACTTTCCCGGAGCGCATATCATTAGTGCCGGGTTAACTGAGAAATAGGAGAGCGAGCTCACCAACTTCCTCCATGAGAATTGGGACATCTTTGCATGGTCCACACATGATTTTCAAGATGTATCGAGGGAGTTATCTGAGCACTCTCTGCATGTAAGGCTAGATGCAAGGACAGTGAAGCAACCTCTCTGCCGCTTTGCTGAGGATAGGAGAAAAGTGATTGTCGACAAGATAGCTTGGATCCTAGCCGTCGGGTTTGTCATGGAAGTACTACACCCGGACTGGTTGTCAAACCCGATTCTGGTTGAGAAAAAAAGATGATCTGAATGTCGCTGTGGTATGGCGTATGTGTATTGACTACACGAACCTGAACAAGGTGTGTCCCAAAGATCCATTTCCACTACCGTGAATTGATCAAGTGATCGATTTGACGGCCCAGTGTGAGCTACTCTCATTTCTAGATGCATATTCTGGTTTCCACCAGATACCACTAAACCCGGATAATCAGATAAAGATGGCTTTCATTACCCCGTACGAGGCTTATTGTTATCGCACTATGCCATTTGGCTTGAGAAATGCTGGCGCCACATATCAGAGATGCATGCAAAAATTCTTACATGATCAAATTGCAAAAATGTCCAAGTATACGTCGATGATGTGGTAATAAAAACCAAGAAGAGTCACACTCTCATTGATGACTTGCGGCGAACATTCGCAAACTTAAGGAGATTCTGAATGAAACTTAACTCAGAAAACTGCACATTCGGTGTCTCGGCCGGAAAATTACTCGGTTTCCTCGTGTCCAACCGAGGCATAGAGGAAAATCCGACTAAAATCGGGGCAATAGAAATAATGTAACTACCAAAGACCCTCAATGATGTCCAGAAGTTTACTGGATGCCTAGCATCATTGAGTCGATTTGTTAATCGGCTAGGCGAAAAAGCATTGCCATTATACCAACTGATGAAAAAATTAGAAAATTTACATGGACACATCAAGTTAATAGCGCTTTCCATGAGCTTAAAAAGATGTTGGCCACAACACCAGTGCTACCTCACTACTATCCAAAGAGCCAATGCTGCTCTATGTTGCAGTGACTAATCAAGTAGTTAGTGCTATAGTGGTGGTTGAGCGCAATGAAGAGGTAAAATCCATACAAAGGCCGGTATACTATCTGAGCGAAGTACTCTCTACATCGAAACAGAACTACCCCCATTACCAGAAAATGACCTATGGTGTCTATATATCAGCCAAGAAGCTAAAACACTACTTCCAAGAACATCCAATCCGAGTGATATGTGAAGAACCTATCTTGGATATCTTGGGTAGTAAAGATGCAAGTGGTAGAGTAGAAAAATGGGCCATAGAGCTAGCCCCATATACCCCACAATATGATAGGTGAGAAGCAATCAAGTTCTAGGCTTTGGCCGACTTTTTTGTTGATTATTGGGCAGAAATGCAATATGAGTCGTTGTTGCCTGACTCGAATTACTAGAGGAAGCCTTTGACGGGTCAAAAATGAAAACGGGTCTAGGTGCCGGCATAGTCCTCACCTCGTCCAAAAAGAATCAATTAAGATATGTGTTGCAAATCCATTTTGTAGCATCAAACAATGTGGCCAAGTATGAAGCACTTGTCCATGGGATAAAAGTGGTGAAAGAAATTGGCATTAAGAGAATTCAATGTTCTGCTGACTCGGATCTGGTGATTCGGTAGGTGTCGGGTCATTGGGATGCTTTAGATGCAAACATGGCATTATATATCTTCCACGTCCAACAAATTTTGGGATATTTCAACGGATGTGAATTCCATCATATGCCTCGGGTAGAAAATGAAGCAATTGATGTTTTGTCCAAGATAGGGTCATCTCGGCAGCCAATCCCTCCCGGTATAGCACTAGAACACCTCAGGAAACCTTCCATCAAACCATGGCCAGAGTCCGAGTCAATCTTTATCCCGGCGAGTCAAGAGACCAATGTGGTACCAATGGATATAGATGTGGGGGTAGATCCGAGTAACCTGGTGACTATTCCATTCAACCCGGGGACTGCCGAATCAAACCCTTGGACTGGTCAGAATATGTCGGCAGAGGCAATGTCGGTTCAACCAATGCAAATTGATGAGGAGGTTTTCCTATTTCCGGTTATACCAACTTGGGCATAGCCAATATTCAATTTCTTGAAAGATGGAACCTTGATGAGTGATGAAACCTTGGCCAGGCGAGTATAGAGAAGGGTAAAGATCATGAGCTATACAAAAGGAGTGTAACCAGTGTACTACAACGCTATGTTATCTCAAATCAAGGTCAAGAAATAATCCTGGATATTCACCAAGAGGAATGTGGTCACCACGCCTCATCCAGAGCCTTAGTGGCTAAAGCATTTTGGCATGGGTTTTACTGGCCCAGTGCACTGCAAGAAGCAGAGGACATAGTGAAGAAATGCAATGGCTGCCAAAGGTATTGGAGTAAGATACATACGCCAGCATTTGATCTCAAAACTATACATATTACTTGGCCATTTGTAGTGTGGTGCTTGGATATGGTGGGACCATTCAAGCCCGCAAGAGGCAATATGACTCATATATTGGTCATGGTCAACAAATTTACCAAGTGGATAAAAGTAAGCCTATTAAGAAATGTGATGGAAAAACAATCGTACCACTCTTAAAGGATATAACCCTAAGATATGGCTATCCACACAACAGAATGACAGATAATGGCACAAACTTTGCCGAAGGAGCATTTGCTCGATTCTATATGGACAAACGAATAAGACTTGATGTTGCATCAGCTGCTCACCTAGAATCAAATGGGCAAGTTGAAAGAGCAAATGGGCTCATCCTATCTGAGATAAAACCTTGGCTGATAGAACCACTCTAGAGAACACCTGGCTGTTGGATAGAGGAACTACCCTCAGTACTGTGGAGTTTGAGAACCACCCCGAATCGTTCAATCGGCTATACGCCATTTTTCCTCATGTATGGGGCAGAAGCTGTACTACTAGCCAGCATAGAGCATGAATCACCAAGAGTTACTCAATACACTGAGGCCAAGGTAAAAAGAAGCCCACGAGAATGATATTGACTTACTTGAAGAGAAAATAGAATTGACATTGTCTAGATCCGCGATATACCAGTAAAGTCTCTGACATTATAATAGCTAGAAAATAAACCCTCGTGTATTCAAGGAAGGGGATTTGGTGCTCAGATTAGTGCAACACACTGCCGGAATGCACACATTATAACCCCATGGTAGGGACCATTTATTGTGAGCAAGGCTCTGCATAATGATGCATACTACCCTATAGATGCTCAAGCTCCACGGAAGAATAAGGCAGACATGTCAAGTGAGGAAACCAAGAGGCCATGTAATGTTGCATTGCTTCGCCCTTCCTATACCAAGGGGAAAAATGTATGTATCTCTAAACTCTCATATGTCGGACATGTATGTAGGCTATGTGCTATCAATGAAAATGTCGGAGCCCGGAAACCGACCCGGGGATTCCCTCGTCGAAATTTTGCCTGTTTTTATTTCCAGTATTTCGTTTTTTGTGTCGACTGGCTTTGCTCTCCTATTCTCATCTCAGATTAATAATGTATAAATACCAAGGGTCAACTCTTCGACTTAGCTGCTATACGAAACCCGGCTTCATGGCAAGCAAGATAAAAAGGCAAGAGGTGAATAAACATGAAAAATGACCAAGGAAAGGAAAAACGAGCAAGATGACATTTGCCTTTTGACTAACCCCTTGCAGGATATGTCAGCTTTTTATGTCGGATGACTTCATGTCAAATCTCAAAGTTTCAAGTATTGTTAACTTAAATTTTATGACCTTGAGACTCATACGTCGAACGCCAAAAAGGTAGACAGGAGCCAAGGTTATGAAATTGGGAGAACACGAAAATAAAACTTGGGGACTTGCCCCAAAGAGATTTGGTGTCAAGCCCAAACTTTAAAAGTTCAACATTGTGCAGCAGACCACCAAAAGGATCAAAGTATATCTTACATATGCACCTGTCATATCGGGGATTGAACAAATTTAAAGTTTCTTAGCCTAAGAGGCTACATGATCGGAAGATGAGTCACCAGGTCCTGATACCAGAGCAGGGGTGTCGGCGGCTATGATAGAAGCATCATTTTTTGCAGGGGCATCTATCTCAGCATCCTCATCACCTGCCTCGTATTCTTCTTCGGAGAGCTCCTCCTCAACCTCATCCACCATGTCCAGGAAACTTGGGCCATCGCACCAACCGTGCACATTAGCATATTGCATGAAGGCATATGCTCTCTCCTGGTGCTGCCAAATGAGCTCCGGGTCATTGGTCCATTTGGCACCCTCCCGCATATTCTGCAGGATGTCGAGGTTGATGGTCTCATACTAAGAGAGCAAAAAGGCTAGAGCGGTATCAACAGCAACCCGACCAACTAACTCGCGCCACTGGTCAAGTCTTTCCTCAGCAAGCATCAGTTGCTTAGCTAGCCCTGGAATATTCTTAGGGGTTTTCTCCTTGGGCCAAAACGTCTTGAAGACACGAATGCCGGCCTTGAGAAGATCCACCCCATAAGATTTCATCATTTCTGTTCGAGCGGAAAGAGCGACCAAGTGCTTGTTAATGGTATACTCGACGGTGTAAGAGGTAGACTCGCCCGCTTCAGACCTGGCCTTATCAATGGATTTAATGGCAAACATTGTGGCTTCAGGGAAGTTCTCTAGAGAAAACAAGGAAATGTCAAAAAATGACTGAGTTACGAAGGAATGTCAGAAAGCAAAATAAAAGCAAGAACTCACAACCGAGATAGGTGTTGATTCGGACAAGCTCTGATTGCCAGGTCCTGGACTTCTTCTGAACGCTTCATGGTCTTGTTGAGCTGAAGCCAACAGAGACTCAGCGGTCTGGAGAAACTCCCCAGTCTTCTCAACCTTGCCCTACAGTTGGCCCTTTTCTCTATGAACTCCTGGCAAACAACTTCTATCTCGGCTTCATGCTTACTCTGATATCAATGATCTGCTTCTTAAGCTGAGATATATCCTCTCGCTCCTTCTGGAGCTCGAGTTGGTGTTGCCCTGCTTGTTCCAGAAAGTGAATCATCAGTTCCGACATAGGCACACTCTCTTGGAGTTTTTCTGCAAGCAAGGATTTCTTGGCTGTGGTGAGATATAAAACCATAGAGAGATAAAATCACAAAGAAAAGGGAATACCTTCAGTGTTAGAGAGTTTGTAGTGCAGCTTCTCCATAGTGGATTGAGCCGTGGCTAAGGTTAAAGAAGTCAAAGGGTTAACCCGACAAAGAAGAAAAAGCTGACAAATGGATAAGCTAGATAGAGGAAAGTACCTTCACCTTTCATCTTGGCTTATAGGTCCTTGTGCTCAACAGAGATCTTCCTATACTCCAAGAGCAAGGTCTGGAAGGTTTTCGTGCGAGTGTTGGAGGAAATCTACAAAGAATGACAAGGAATAAGGACCCGGGTCTATAAATTTCAACCCGAGTAAAACTCGACTCAAACCTCAGAAAACGAGGATCTAATTTGACGAGTGACATCATATTAACAAAGGGCTTGTATGCCGAGTCTCGTTCTATGGTCTTATGGCCGAGTAAATGCTTTACTCGGTCGTAACCTCAAAGACTAGGATATATATATATATATATATATACTCAGAACACAAAAGAGTGAAGCATGCATACCTCATTGACTTTATCAACACCTATCATCATGGTGATAGCCGTGTTCATTAACTCAGCCATAGTCTGGGGACCAACAGTCATTGCTTGTGGTGCTTGTATATGAGAATTGCTAGAAGAAAATTTATAGTTGTTGGTGTCATTCTAGTCCATAGCATATTGCTCAATAGAGCCGAGACTTTGGCCGCTGAGCATCCAGGTCAAAACTAGACCTTTTACTTTGGCGGATGAGGTACTGCCACTCCTGGCCGTAGCTGGGATGACATGAAGGGAAAGCTGCATGTCGGTGAAAATTGACTCGGCAGCAGCTGCAACCTTTTTCAGCAAATCCACAACATGCCCGGGTTTGCACATGCTGATGTCTTTGTTGTTTTTTGTTGCTCTGACTGTAGCTGAGATGAAGTCTTACCAAAGGTAAGCTTCTGCTGCTTCAGGGATGTTTCCTACGACTGACCCGGCTGAGCCGAGTGAGACGGTTTCTGTCTTGGATGCTTTGGCGGTGGAGTGATGGCACTGCGTCAACGTGCAGTGCTTCGTCGGGAAACCCCAAGAGCAAGGTGTGATGCAGCACATCAGCAAGTTTTCTCTTAGTAAGAAATCGAGGTTATCGAACCAGTAGGAGGAAGGAAATGTCACACAGGTGTTGCAAGGACCATGGAAACCTGCACAACACAAACTCAGGACTTTGCCCCAACTAATCATTGAGGTTGTCAAGCTCACCGGTTTGCTGTAACAAAGTATTAAACCTATGGTGTGGAAGGTGATGATGGTTTGCAGCAAGTAAACAACTAACATCGGAAGATGTATCAATGGTAAAGATTGGACCGGGGTCCATAGTTCACTAGAGGTGCTCTCCTTAGATAAACAACATGACATGAAGGGTAAACAAATTACAACAAGGTAGTTGACAGGAACTGAGCAAGGCATACCAATGCAATACCAGACAAAAAGATCCTATGAGATTCATTTGGGCAATACAACAATATACACAGACCGCCATCCAACTGCATCTATGACTAGAAGTCCACCTTCAGGTTATCATCCGAACCCCCTCCAGTATTAAGTTGCAAGCAACAGACAACTGCTTTAAGCAAAGTGTGTAAGGTAAACAATCCACTTGTTCCATGAACAAGAGACCGTTGTTTTCTCCCTAGTGGCAACAACACATCTACAACCGAAGAGATTTATGTCACTTCCCTTGGAAACTAGAGGCAAGAACCCACTATCGAGCATAAATACCCCCTCTTGGAGTCACTAGCAACTACTTGGCCAAGATAGCTAATAACAACGGAGAGCATGCAAGATCAAACAACACAGACATGACAATATCAAATAGACAAAACCATTAATCAATCCGACATAGTAATCTCAATATCCATCGGATCCCCACAAACACAACATGCATGATTACAAATAGATTAGATCTTGATCATGAACGGAGCTCACAAGATCTATACATGAAAGCACAAGGAGGAGATACAACCATCTAGCTACTACATGGACCCGTAGTCCAAGGTGGAACTACTCACGCTTCATACCGGAGAAGAAGGCCTCCGGGATGATTTCCCCTCCGGCAGGGTGCCGGGAAGAACTTCAGATCCCCCCGATCTAGGGACGACGGTGGCAGCGGCTACATAAGGTTTTGTGGAGTTTTTGATCGGCTGCCTAGGGTTTCTATATCGGGGGCTTATTATAGGCGAAGAGGCGAGGCTGGGAGGCGACCATGGGGGGGGGCACACCCCGCCTAGGCACGGGCTGGGCCCACCCGCGCCTAGGGGGGGGGTTGGCCGCCCTGTGGCACCTCTCCGTCTCTCCTCTGGACTTCATGTCGCCCACGGTAAAATATTGACTTTGGCTTTTGTCCCGTCCAATTCCGAGAATATTCATTTTCTGCCTTTTTGGAACCAAAAACAGAAGAAAACAGACAACTGGCACTGTGGCAACTTGTTAATAGGTTAGTTACAGAAAAGATATAAAAACACCTCAGAGTGTAGACAAAGAAAATTAGATACTAAACAAGCATGGAGAATCAAAAATTATAGATACGTTTCCAACGTATCATGGAGTGGCTTGTTTCTGCTGACCAGATGGAGTTGACTGAGTCAGTTTCTTCCGGTGCGACGGATCTGGTTATGCTTTGTGAGGCGGTTTCTTCTTTTGCGGTGGCTGCTGCTGGGTCATAGGAACTTCAACATCAACTGACCCGGCAGCGGTGCTGCTAGCGCCGGGTCTCTTCTCCTTCTCGGGGGCCGAGGTTTTCTCCTTTGGCTCCTCCTTTCTCCGAACTCAGGGACTCTCTTCAGGCCAGGATACAATGATATCCGGCGTAGAAGAAGAGGCACGTATCAGACTCGGAATATGAGTGTCGGCCGGGGTTGGAGAATAAGAAGGGGCAATCTCGGATGTGATGCAACTTGCCTACTGAGGGGCATTAATGGCAGATTTTACAGGCAGAAAAATATGTGAATAAAAGATCAAAGAAATAAATAAACAAGAAATACAGAAGATAAGCATTGGTACAATAAAGCTTACCCGGTAGCGACGGGTGTGCGGTAAACCCTCTTGGAGACTTTGCGCTTCTTGGTGGTCTTGGCTTGCTCGACCACAGTCTCAGGAGCTGCACAACACTTTTTCCCCTTGGCCCGACCCCCAACAGCGAGAGGCACAACCTCATGCACCTAGACGGCTACATCAGCAGGTGCAGAACCAAGATGATAAGCAAAGGATATTGGCCTAGGATCAAGTACCTCCATAATGTGACAATCATCGTCATCATCATCCGCCCACTCCCTTAGAGGCTCGTGAGTATGAGTCTTACCCGGAGATGGTCTAGAACCTGCGTGAGGGATGGGAATGAAGTCCTCCGAGTTAGAGCAGTCCTGGTCCTCATCCCAAGCGAGAGACGGGTTGACGTTGTCATCTCCTTGGTGAGTGAATTTCTGCAAAGGGCAGATGATCCGAACAACTAAAATGGAAACTGAGTGAATAAAATTAACCAAGTGGATGATTTGTAAACTTACCCAAGGCACGAGATTGATGCGGTCAAAGGGAGCAATGCCCCATTCCCAGTCAGAAGCCGTCATCATTTTGAAGATGGAATTGACTCGCCTGGCGACCTGCGCCTTGTCGAGATCATAGGTCGATTGGCGCGTCGGGTCAAAGTGACCGCTCATGAAACAAATCTTGTGGGAGCGGAGCTGGAGGGGGCTGACTCGACGACTTATAAAAGTGCGCATGAGGTCCTCTCCCGTCAGCCTCTGCCCTGCATCCTCCTTCACCAGCTGCTCCAAGAGGGCGTGGGCCCCATTGACGGCCAAGCAATTGTTCTTTGGGTCAAACCCCCAATTGAATTTGTCGGGCATGCCACCATTGAAATGGGGCAACCGAATCAAATCGTGGTCACCTGAATTATTGACATAGAAGAAGGTGCACTGCCACTTCTTGCAAGAGTCAAGGCCTTGTACTTGGGGGAAAATGGACCTCTTCCTAGGGGTGATATTGGATGCACCACACTAAGTCGACCGTTTGTCACCCGAAGGGACACCCGGATCGGGTATGACTTGGATTCTAAATTGAAATTATTTGGCCCAAAGGAAGACAATGGGCCAAAGGCCGAGGTAACCCTCAACAACAGAGATAAAACAAGAAAGCGAACCAATCGCATTCGCAAGAAGGTGATGCGGTTGAAGATGGAAATATTCGAAGAAATATTTGGCAAAATTGATCAAGGGGAGAGCAAAGCCACACTCAAAGTGGGACATGAACACCAAAAACTCACCGGGCTGAGGATTTGGAGCCATCTTACCAAGGGGAGGGCGGCATTCGACCCGAATGGGATCCGCCGCGTAGAATGGATCCATTCAAGATCCTCCACGGAAACCTCAAAGCCCTCCAAGGATCCACGCTCGCTGATGTCCTTGCTTGCTTTGACCTCCTCGATGGCGAAAATGTTGTGGGGGTCCATGGGTTCTTCTAGCTCCACTATCTCCTCCTCCTCTGGAAGAGGCAGAGATTGTCGCGGCCCCGTCGCAGCGGCGCAAGAGCTCGCACATGAATAGCCGCACGTTGCCTGAGAAGAATAACGACGATAGCAGAGGAAACTCAAGGTAGTGGTGGAGAAGCACAAGAACTTGGGAAGAGAGCGGCGACATGAGGAAGATGAAGGAGAAAAGAAAGAGGTGATGGGGGTTTCTTCCCACACACCCTACTTAAGAGCGCGATGGAAACCCGCCGTAGTGGGATCGGTTGTGCGCCAGGGCCACAGTGTGGCCATGTACGCGAGCAACTGCCGCGAGAGGTTGTGCCACGTGCACAGGAATCGCTCGCCGTGTTGCAGCGGATTGGTCAAAATGTTAACCGAGGCGCCGCGCGACGTGACTACTATAGTGACATATAGCACTACGCAGCAGTAATAGTGCAGCGCGTTAGGATTTAGGAAAAAAATGTGGAAAAGTGTGATGATTATGCGCCGCCCATGATAAAATAATATAAAGCCAAGGGAGACTTGGAAAACATCGAAGACCCTGAGGAAATCAGCAAAGAGTGAAGACCGAAATAAGACTCGGCACAGGGAAATAGATTGTAACTCGAAAAGATGTTGGCAGTTACCAATGTCGAATCCAAAGAGTTGAGCGGGCATATTATATGTCGGATAAAAAAATAGATGTTCCAAACTCGCTAAAGAAACCTGCCAAGGCCTATCAGTTAAAACTGCTAGACCTTAACAGCTTCAGGGACTAATGTTGGGGGATAACCCCCGGTAGGGTCATAAGAGGTAAAAGTTAAGGTTGACTCGGTCTGATCTTATCCGAGTTAGGCCTACATGGGCCGAGTTATCAATAGCCGAGTAATAACGGCAAGGCTCAGACGACATATAATTTATGTCGGCACAAGCATACGTGTGGTTCTTACTTTCAGGTACACCAAAGCCGAGTCATCGAGATGGAGTCGAGTCATGAAGGGAGAAACACTCCTTCCTGCCTACGCTTCTGGTCCATGCGTCACCAAACAGGCTGGCGCATGGCTCTGACGGTGCTACAGGCCCACTGTACCAAGTGGGCTAAAGCTGAACGATGAGGAGAGCTTTGCCGGGTGAAGCCTAAAGGACTGGCGGCTATGTACCGTAGTACCATTGGCATGCAACACTTTGCTGACTGGGTCCTGGACCAAAGGACATGCCCTATAACCCGACCCATTGGGTAAAGCATAAGCCCATTCTGTAAATCCTAGAACCCACATTGTAACCTAGCCTCTCCCATCTAGTATATAAGGAGGGGTAGATCTGGGGTTACAGGAGGTTGGACACTTCTTCTTCCTCTAGCTCTTGGAAACTACTTGACAAACAGCTAAAGGAGCACTTATAACCATAATACATAGAAGGAATAAGAGATCTACTTGAGGCACATCAATTGTCTCTGAGTTTCTTCACTTTTCTTCGTGTGCAGATCCACTGCACTCTTCCTCCCCGGATTCCTCATGCGTCCATACGGCCCCAAATTAAGCCTACCATGGCATCTACCGTGACACCACCACGACATCTTTCGACAAGGAACCGAACCCGATTGTTTTCCTTGCTTAATTATTTTAGGGTCCTTTGTGCTAAATGTATGGACCTTGATGTAATTTTTTCTATTTTTAGGTCCTTGGTGTAAAATGTGCTCCCACCGCCCATGTAAAATTTTGACCTAAAAGTAAGTGGTAAAATCTAAACAAATTTAAGCTTAGTTTTCAATGATATGAACATTCTTGGATTTCAAGCCGAATGACCAAGGTCATGGCCATATATATATCATACTTTATATTGATTATCCCATATCTTAGAATTTGCATGCCGGCAAATCTGGCCATATTTTGAAAACAATCATGAGAGCAAGTAGCATGAACTGTATGGCTCGATTGGCTGCTCTCTCGAGAAGGAGCCGAACCAGACTATTTTCCTTGCTTAATTATCTTAGGTTCCTTTGTGCTAAATATATGGATCTCGATGTAATTTTCCTCTTTTTAGGTCCTTGGCATAAAATATACTCCTACCACCCGTGTAAAATTCTAACCTAAAAGTAAGTGATAAAATCTAAACAAATTAAGCTTAGTTGTCAATGAGTATGAACATTCTTAGATTTGAAGCCGAACGACCAAGGTCATGGCCATATCTACATCATACTTTATGTTGATGATTCCATATGAAGAATTTGCATGCTGAAAAATCTGGCCATATTTTGAAAAATATCGAAAGAGGAAGTAGTATGAAGAGTATGGCTCGATCAACCGCTCTCTCGAGAAGGAGCCGAACCCGAATGTTTTCCGTGCTTAGTTATTTTAGGGTCCTTTCTGCTAAATGTATGGACCTCGATGTAATTTTCCTATTTTTAGGTCCTTGATGTAAAATATACTCCCACCGCCCGTGTAAAATTTTAACCTAAAAGTAAGTGGTGGTAAAATCTTGTCATGGTAAACAATATTGCCAATAGGTGTTTCCCTGTTGGAAAAAAACTAGGAGCAAGAAGGGACCGAGAGCACAGAGAAGGTAGCCCGAGAGCAGTGAAGAGGAGAATTTGAGTATTTTTTGCCAAATTCTCCCAAATAAAAAGTTCAACTGAATCTGACCTCGTCTCGAAACTAATTCGGAATCTGACCCCTGGGGTCGGCGCCGTTTAAAATGGCGCCATAGTCGTACATGTCAGCGTGCACACATCAGAAAACCGAACCGAAGGAGGTCGGCTCCGTTTAAAATGGCGTCGACCTCTCTAGTTTGCCTCCCAGCTGCTTCATCTTGGCACCGACCTGTACAACTTCGGCGCCATTTTAAATGGCGCCGACCCCAGGGGTCAGATTTCGAATTAGTTTCGAGAAAGGACCAGATTTGGTTGAACTTTCTAGATTTGGGCAGATTTGGCAAAAAATACAGAATTTGAAGGCGGTGCGATATTAGAGCAAAGCTGCGATGAGTTCCTGACACAAGGTACATTTACAATGAGTAGTAGTAACTTTTAGGGGGTGAAGGATATTAAAATATCGACATACGGAGTACTAGTACTACTTGGACAAGGGGTGGGTTAATACTACGTCCCATAGCATTGGATGCATACCATTATGATATTTTTTTATTTTTGCGAGGGACACCACTGTGATCTGGCCGACCTTCATACTTCCAACTACTCCACCTCAATTCGTTTCATTTCACACTCTAGGAAGAGGAAGCATCAAACACACCCACAACAAGCTGATTCGAAAGTGAGGGGCGCTCTTTTTTTTCGCGAAGCAAGTATTAATTCCTCCTTCCCAAATAATTTAAGCCAATTTGTCAATACTATGTAAAATTTAAAATACGAGTAAGTGGTAGATTGCTCTTAAAGTTCTACAACTATCTTTTGATGGTAGCCTAAGACAATCAATGTACCAAAAACCAACGAGTTTTTTTGAAAGATTCAATTTCTTGCTAAGCATTTGACAATCACAAGTCTTTACAACTTTTAGAAAAAATAAATCTACTTCGCAATACGGCCTACACTGTATGAACATTCAAGCCGAACAAGGGTAAATAAATGGACATATATGTACATAATACTTTATGGTAATGTTTCTATATTTGGTAGATGGGTGCATCTTAGCATGGTGAACAATAATGCGGCCCATAATGAGAGTTTCCAACTTTTAGGAAGAAAAAACATTTTTGAATTATCAAAGTGAAAAGAATTTGTTTCCTTTAAATTAAAGCAAGTATGAAGAATATGGCTTGGAATACCACAAGCCCATTTCCCATACAAAGTTTGGACCATGTTTCACTTATGATTACAACAAGTTTTATAAGTTCTTAAGCTTCCTAAGCTAAGTTCGTCCATTTAAACGAATTTAATCTTTGTTCGCAACGTTAGGTGAAAATTTTAACCTAAAAGGAAGTAGTAGATTGCTCTCAAAGTTCTATAAATAAAATATCTTTTTACGGTAGTACTCACCAAGCATCCAATATATTGAAAACCACCAAGGTTTTTTTTTGAAATATTTAACATCTCGCTAATAATTTGCATGTAAAATTTCTGTCCTTGTTTTGAAAACATCAAACATCATACTTTATGTTGATGATCTCATATCCAAAAATTTGCATGCTAATCTGGCCTTATTTTGAAAATAATTGAAGAGGAAGTAGTATGAAGAGTATGACTCGATCGGCTGCTCTCTCGAGAAAGAGCCGAACCCGACTGTTTTTCTTGCTTAATTATTTTATGGTCCTTTGTGTTAAATGTATGGATATCGATGTAATTTTATTTTTTAGATCCTTGGTATAAAATATACTCCCACCGCCCATATAAAATTTTACCTAAAAGTAAGTGGTAAAATATAAATGAATTTAAACTTAATTGTCAATAAGTATAAACATTTTTGGATTTCAAGCCAAATGACCAAGATCATGGCCATATCTACATCATAATTTATATTGATGATCCATATCCATAAATTTACATGACGATAAATCTGGCCATATTTTAAAAACAATTAAAAAATAAAGTAGTATAAAGACAATCGACTGGGAGCTCCAATTTAGGGAGGAGAGGGGAGAGAAAAGAACGAGAAATGGATATTGGCGCCAACAGTGCAGTCACATGGCAGCTCGGCTAGTAACAAAATAACAGTGAAAACGGACGTGAGGTCTAACTTGACAGACGTTATAAAGATATACTTGAGTAAAGATATTTTAAGTTCAAACGTTTTCGCTAGCGTTAAGCAAATCCATGCAGAAATAGTCCCTTTAGCCATAGCTAAATCTGATTGCAATGAACTTTGATCGTCAACTAGAGGACTAGAAACTAAATGACTATTGGGCGAGAGTTGCCCTTAACTGGGAACTGAAGCTGAGCAAAGCACAAATTGCTAAAACTGTCATAAAATTAAAAAAAAAACTAAATTTCTACTTGTTTTTTTCCTGTATTTGCTTCGAAAGTTTTTGTCGAAGAAAAAAAGAAAACATAACATATAATCAGAAAAAAGTTGTCAGAT
The DNA here is from genome assembly GCA_916181665.1 of Avena sativa. Taxonomy (NCBI): domain Eukaryota; kingdom Viridiplantae; phylum Streptophyta; class Magnoliopsida; order Poales; family Poaceae; genus Avena; species Avena sativa. Next base: position 320,210,841 of record OV702279.1, read on the forward strand.
CAATGCGCATTGTCACAACAGAAGATTTTTACAGGCAATTGGATTGATGTGCAATACAGGTATATGAAAAATATGATGATCCAACCTGCAAACAGTACTACAAAATCATCAAAGATCAGGTATATGACAAACGGCCTTGCCAGGACAAATGGATGAAGAAACTAGTAATGTGATAGGTCACAGAGATCAATAGCTGCGACCCCAGAACGACCACTTTGTAGCAGGCTTTCCAGAAGCGAAGCACACGGTTCCTGTATTATTCAGGCAGTGGTTAGTGCCTTAGTGTATAGAACCCTTCGTTGAAATGTAGCGAAAGAAAAAACCCAAATGTAATAAATGCACGGTTAGTTGTTAGCATAGCATACCAGAAGGAAGATCTGGCTGATCAAATGGAGTACACAATGTTTTTGCAGCTCCAAGTTCGCCTTTTGTCCGAGCTTTCACGTCCTTCTCGACTTCCTGAGGGAACAAATTGTATAACAAAGTTTGAAACACACCTTTTTTTAGCAAAGGAGTTCGGAACGCCTAGCACACAGGATAATGTAAATACTTCACGAAGCCAAATACAACATGTTGAATATGTCTGCTAAATGCTAGTCCTCCACTCAAATAAGTCAACCTAGGGTTAAAATTTATTCTTAGATACTTTGTGATTTGAAACAATATTTCACTCATACAACCTCACCTTTACTAACCTGAACTAGACTAAACACAAATTTCCAAGAGCTAAAAGTGACCTAACAAAGGAGGGTGATCAGGTCAGATGCATGCCTGCCGGAGATGTTCACTACTAGTTGTGAACAATAACTATAACTTCCGATGTACTCACATGCTACCAAAAAATACGAGAACAAATGACTGGGGTGCTACCCTGGTGGAAACATGATAGGGAGCTTTTCTCTATCATAATCCATCAGTTTCTTCTAACTTCCAATCCATGGAATAGCTTCAGAAAATTTGTTATATTTGCAGAGTGCTTCAGAATATGAAGGTTTATCATTAGTTAATCAAATGGCTATGATACAGAGTTTAGTTATACAAGTCTCAGAAACAATTATCCACATTTGTTTACATCCCATCACTCCCACCAGTTTTGTAATATAATGAAGTTACTACTCCCTCCGACCCATATTACTTGATTTGGATTTGCCAAAATTTAGATGAATCTAGACACTATTTAGTATATAGGTTCATTCAAATTTTGATAAATCCAAATCAACTAATATGGGTCGGAGGGAGTAATAGAATATGCACTAGAAACAAATATGTCATTACTGAACAGTCACTCCAAGTTACTCGTGACTGAAAAGTATCAGGTGGAAGGTGAAAAATGTAGGTTACTACATCAAATACCTCTTCATCACACCATGGAGCCAAGATCAGCTTTTTGTCATTGAGAGCTTCCGTGAATTCACTCCAAGTGCTGATGGGTGCAATGCAAGCATCCCTCTTTTGCTTCGCTGTTTCCAACAAGTTCACTTGAATCCCATCCAGCAACACTCTAACCTGTTCTACCAAGTCGGTCGAAGGAATATCAACCTTTGTACCATTGTCTCGCCGGACAATGCGCACCTGAAAAGAAATACAATTACACTTCATTTATCTGCCATATGGAAGTGAAAAATCAACTAAAGACTACGAGGTCATTGTTACAACTCTGCAGAAATATAAAAGGATCATCTAGCCTCCGGACAGATGTACCAGTTTTGTGGGTGCCATCATATAGTTAGTGAGTCAAGACAAAATAATATCTAAATCTGTAAGTGCAACTAATTCCTGGAATCATGCAACAGTGCCTCTGACTAGTTATAAATATCCAGTAGCTACTTGCTTTCACCACACAAAAGAACAACTACAGCCTGTTACGTTTAATCTCCAAAGTATGATAATTTAAATCAGATTTAGATCGGAACGAATACACATCTTAGAATTCAGGAACAAGTTAAAGAAATACACATATCCACTATCTTCAAGCCAATAGAAAGAAAAAATGGGAACATATTATATAAGAGCAGAGAGCAACATGGCCACTAATAAGGCTGCAAGTAATTGTATAATGGATATGAAAGGCACCAGCGGTAACTATTGTGCATATTCCTAGAGCGCCAAACAAAAACAGGAGTAGCTTACGAAGCACACTATCTGCATGATCAAAAAGTAAATGACCTACTTCCAATCACTGGCGGGATAGCCCATAAACTGAATGCTGACAAGTGACACGTCAGTACCTGCTTGTTCGCCAAATCTTTTGGACCTATCTCAATTCTCAAAGGAACACCTTTCATTTCCCATTGAGAATATTTCCAGCCTGGAGAATAGTTTTCGCGAGCATCCAAGTCTGCTCGAATCCCTGCTTGGTTCAAGGTGTAAACGGTCGACTCGCATGCTCCTTTAATAGCTGTTGTGTCAGCATCTTTAAATGGCACAGGAATTACGATGACCTGGATAGGTGCCACCTTGGGTGGCAGGACCAAGCCCTTGTCATCACCATGTGTCATTACCATGACCCCAATCTGTAAAAAGAGCAAAAAATCTAGATATTAGAAATGTAACCATAACTAGAAAGAACATCCAGAGACTGAGAACCCCACAAAAATTTATAAAATGAAATGAGCTACTCAACAAAGAAAATACACGCGATGTAACAAAAAATTACAACACATGGCAATTGCCAAACCCTTTTGTCTAAGCACTAAAAACTACCCCCTTTGTTCCTAAATATAAGACATCCTAGCAGTTCGATTTAAACTGCTAGAACATCTTTATATTTAGGAACAGAGGGAGTAGCTCTGAAGCCTTGACAAAGGTAACATCATACTTAAAAAATAGCATTTCATCTTGGAAACCAAATATTATAAATACCATGAATCTATTCTGCCAACATTTGTTATTATAAGGGACAACTTATAAGGTTAGTATTACATAATTTACATTTATGTCATCCAGCAAGATGCCTAAGCAGTTACTACAACAATGCAAGTTAAAATGTGAACATGACACTGCCCAGTCCAGAACTCCAACAAAATCCATTTCAAGTACTCCCTCTGTCCAGAAATAAGTGACTTGGATTTGTCTAGATTTGCATGTATCCATGGTTTTTAAGGCGTCTTAAGGCGACTTTGGGGTGCTCTGACGCCTAGGCGGGCGCTTTGGACGCCTAGGCGCCTAAAGCGGCCAATTTTGCAAGGCGGAGGAGGGGCGCCTGGACGCCTAGGCGACGCCTTTAAAACCATGCATGTATCTATACATGTTTTAATGTATAGATACATACGAATCTAGACAAATGCAAGTCACTTATTTCCGGACGGAGGGAGTATAAGAATTACCGAGCGGGTCGTGTATGCCCAAGAGTTCTGCCACACCATGGACCTTTCGCCCTTTTCATTCTCAAAAGTAATGTCAAACATCTTTGCAAAATTTTGACCAAGGCAATGTGAAGTTGCACCCTGTATACCCCGGCCAGTGTTTGGGATGAAGGCCTGAAGAAAACGAAAAGATTGGCTTTAATCTTGCAGCAAAGGAAAATACAGAAATCACTTGTATTCTTACCAAGATAGTTTATAGAAAGCTAAATGCAGCAAACAGTTATATATCAAAATACCTCAACACTGGTTGTATACAGTCCACCAGCAAATTTTTCCATCTCACTTTTCCTCCCTTTGGACACTGGAACTGCTAAAAATTCTTCATATATTCTCCGGTAGAGTTCCAATATTTGGAGGACCTGATGACATTGCCATAAACGACTGATCAACAATTTGATGTTTTAACATGTAAAATTCATAAAATTATTTTATCAAATACAGCATAGAACAAATACCATAGTTCTGCATTTATTTAGGTGTTCCTCCGATACATAAGGAATGATTCAAATAGTTTTGGGGCAGAACAATAACTTACATACATGTCATCCTATATCCAAACATGATAGTGAAGTTATGTGTGTATAGCATTCTGCTACTTACGCAAGAGGTTAGATGTTGATCCGTGGCACAAGATTCATAGCTTACAACTTGATACACCCTTGCTTCAGAATAGCCATGCGTAGTTCATAATGAATAAAACGTACAAAAACTACTAATTCACAATAGAAATACTGAGATAATTAATCTCCATTCATTTGAGTGTCATTCTAGAATTCACAGTTTGTATACGAAAATTTGGAGATAACTTCAGACCAGTTTCCGTTTATATACCCCTCAATTTGGTCATTTACACCATTATACACATTTGGTCAATTTCACCATTTACATACCCCTCCATTTGGTCATTTCGAAATTCCATTGTCATTAATTACTAGTACAGCAGTAACACTCGCCTTCTAAAATTTTGAGTAGTAAATATGGGGTAGTACGGTCTTTTTTGGAAGTAATACCTCTTCATCTGCTTCCTCTTTAGTCGCAAAAACCGTATGCCCTTCTTGCCAGAGAAATTCACGGCTCCTGAGGAGAACCATTGCAGACTATGTCAAAAAATAAAATTCAGCAGTTGCACAGTGTTTAGTCCAGACAGCTGATGAAAATAAAATGTGAAAACATCATAGCTTAGTTGATGAGTAGCAAATTGGTACTCCCTCCATTTCAAATTAAGTGACACAGCTTTGTCTAGATACGCATGTGCATGTATCTAGACAAAACCGTGGTACTTATTTGGGATGGAGAGTACAACATAAAAATGAACAACACAAACTCCAAGCAAAAAAAATGAATAGCACTAATGGTTGCTGTTACTTGTACCATACACAAATCTAACGTTGGAATTGTAGTAGACAGAATTAATAGTAGTGAAAATCGGAAATTTCCCAAAAAAAACTTTCCAATCTTCATCGGTACTTTTGACTAGCGATGTTGGCATGACATTTTTCTGATAGATATTTCATAATTTTGATGGGAAGAATGATTGTGGTTAATACTTAACAGCCATCTTGCCATTGTTCATATTTCCCTCACATAAATGAATATACAATATATACTGATTTTGCAAATATACTACTCAAGCATGCGATTAGGCAGTAGGCACTATCGCACTATTAAGACCATGATGGTGCATTCATGCAGGCATTATAAGAAACAAGGCAGACTCAGAGAAGATCCTAGACAAATGTATAGGCCACTAAACAATGAGCTACCTTATGAAAGGAGTTGGATTGCTAAACTCCCATCTAACAACATTGCACCACTGGTTACACTTCAAAGGTAAGTCCCGGTGGCTTCTTATCCATTTAGAGAAGTATGGATACATGACAGTCTCGCTTGTTGGTCTGATAGCAATCGGAGCTTCCAAGTCAGATTTTCCTGATTTAGTAACCCAGGCAACCTGGAGACAAATGAAAAGGTCAGTATGTTCAGAAAGCAATACAAGAAATAGATAAAGTAAATATGGCACAGGATTATTAGGACCATAGCCCAGAGAAACTTAATTAAAATATGTTCAGAAAAAAATACATAAAGTAAACATGGCACAATATTATTAGGACCATAGCACAGAGAAACTTAATTATAATAATATTCACACATCTGCATCATGAGGGTCTAGAACCTCTCAAATGATGAAAACACGCCAGCAGACAACGATCGTGACACACAAATATCCAATTTTATTGGTCGGACTATAACCTTGCATCAAAAGGCAGTTGCCAACACCGACAAACCAAATGGCTGACACGAAACTAGTTCAATGTCCAGATAGGATGACGAAGCACACTGTTCATTCATTTATGTTTTTTTCTTTCGAGAAGGAGATAGTATCATTAAATAAGGGTTGCTTGAACTGAATTAATAGATATGCAATACCAGCCTTTCACCCTTTCCTAAGTACAATGGCTCCATACATCATACGGATTCAGGGGCATAAAGTTTCCCTTTGTGCGGATTAAGTACAGAATTTTCACAAATAAGAAAAGTTATTCACATTATATTACATCCAATAGTGCAATACTCCAAATTATTCCTATAACTTTGACTCTCTGTGCTATCTCATGAATTCATACATATAGAAACCATTCGACAGGTCAAGCAAAACACAACTTACGAGATTTGCTAAGGTCAAAGAAAACAATGATTTGTTTGGTTCATAGTTATGCCTCGACAAATTTTGCCACATGTGGGAACTGTTATCGTATTTCTTTTCATTTGAACTTTTAACTTTCCAACAGTTGCTGCCATAATTGGACGGGTTAAATAGCAGGCTAAACCAATATAATACTCCCTCCGTCCCAAATTAACTGACACGGCTTTGTCTAGATACGCATGTATCTTGACACGTTTCAGTGTGTAGGTTCACTCATTTTGGAAAAATATTGCGTCAACTAATTTGGAAAGGAGGGAGTAATAACTTGCAAAATACCAGAGCAGTCTGAAAAGAAATGGAGGAAAAGGCACACCTCGGGTGCAAAGCCCTCAATATGATCTTTCTCCTTCTGCAGGACATTCTCAGTAACAAACAACGGGAAATAATATGGTTTCAGCTTCAGCTTTTTTATTTCTGCATCGAAGAATTCCTGCACCAAATCAAATAGTGGTTACTTAAATGGAACAGGAAAAATACAATGATATCAGTGTTACTTGGTAATTAAATAAAAACTGACAGTATGTATTTGCAATATTTAGAACAAGAGATAAGGAAGGCCTATTACCAACTGAACTTAGGGCCAAGTTTTTAGTTGGACACTTAGATATAAAACCTATTAGAACCCATCCCTCAACCCTTTGACCAAACCAGGGTAGAAGCAGGGGGGAGAGGGGGGCTTGATGTGCAAACCTTAGCTTCACAGCAAAATTTAAATTCACGTGGACCAGCAGAGCAAAAACCACACTGGTTTTGTCAAAGGGGTAAGGGGATAAATTAAATGGTTTTTAAGTTGAGAGTTGTGTTCTAACATGTTTTACATTTAAGGTTGAAATTCCATCTCAGCACCGAGGGGTTAACATGATCTCACGGTAGAAGAAACTGTCCGCCGCGAAAATAGGAACACATTTAATGAAGGAAAAAAATGTATGTTACATGTATAACACTGAAAGGGGGCAATGCGTTCATAACTCGTAATATCAAATATTGATTGGACATACAAAAGCTCAAAATTAATTGCAAAAGGAGAAGAAAAAAACAAGACAGGCATAAGCAAAAGATAAGTTTCAGATGACAATCAAAATCCATCTCCAAAAATAGAGATGGCCTTCTTACAGTCGCAAATATTGCCATCTACTACCTCCGTTCCTAAATATAAGATGTTTTGGTAGGCTAAATTAAGTAAATAACCTACCATAACATCTTATGTTTAGGAACAGTGGTAGTACATTAGTACAGAACTCACAAGACATATATCTATACCTAATAATAATAAAGAACAGATTGTTTCTTGTCGTCCAACACTTTTTTGGACCAGTTTGCCCTCCCACCAAACCACGTAATTACCCAACGCCACTGGTAAGTAAACAATTGTTCGATTTTTGGTTTTTTGGATGGTTTTACCCCTATCAGTTTGAAAATATTACAGCACTGCCACCGTGAAGTCAAAACGAACCGATCTGGTCTCACAAAAAAGGAGTCGCCGTCCGAGATCTGCTCTGAGTAGTTTCCGTCCCTCGCTCAAAAAAGAGTCCCGTATCTCGTACGGTTGCTCCATGTAAAGGTATATATAGACTCCGCATCTATCGACTTTTATGAGAGTTTTTCTTCATCAAGGATCAGATCGAGATGAAACTCATGGCGGCGGTTTTATGGTGGAGAGTCTCTTCTCCTTCACCTTCTCTAACAATCGCGAGAACATCCCAGGAAATTTCATCGACTGCGGCTCAGAAGCCGATTGCGGCAAGTCTGTGATGCCGATGCTGAGCGGGCGGGCCGCCCTGCGGACACAAATGGCTGCGTGTACTGGGTGATGGACGACGAGAGAGAGGCGTACCTCCTGGTGCTCGATAGCTCGACAACATGCGGGAGCAGTACAACAGGAGCATGAGGGTCATGAGGAGCAGGGACGGAGAACTTTGGAACGTGGCCATGGCGTCGAAGGGGTTCACTCTCTATTTTCTGGCGTGTCTACGAGACCAGGAGAAACGATGGGACTTAAAGAAAAGCCACCGGTTACCAGCCATAGGTCTCTCGGTTCCACCTCCAGGACCGCCGCGGCAGGCTCCTGCGCATGATTGCTGAGACGGAGGCTGTCCAACACTGGAAAGGTGATGTGGTGTATCGAAGTAACAAATAGGGATATGAGTGGGAAACAAACTTGACCTTTCGCAGCAACGCGCGGGCATTGTGCTAGTTTCATTGTAAAAAAGGGGAAATACTAACAAACAGTACAATACAGATTGGTTAGATACATTTCAGTATTGAGAGAACTTACTTTCAGCAATTCCCATATTTCCATTGCCCAAGGCCTCAAGATATAACAACCAGAGATGTCATAGTACTCAATCATTTCGCTGTTAACAACAACCTGGATGAACAAAAACAAAGCTTCAAACAAGCGCCTAGCGAGAACAGTATTAAGTTGAAGTTTGAAGGGAATCTACTCATCCATCTAGCAGACAGTATATCCTTGGCATTTGTTGTTTTCATTTTTACGAATATGCAATGAAGGGGCATACTAGCATTAAGAGAAGTAGAACAAAAAAAAAAGTTTAGTATCGAATACTGTAAGTTTGCTACTTTTTCTTCCATAACAACATACAAACAGAGCAACTATAACCAAATAAATTATAAACGCAACAGCTAACAAGAAAGTCAATATTGCTTAGTAGTACTAACTATTAACAAACTTTAAGCTACTCACACCAAAGAACTTCCCAAGCAATCTCACGAAAGCTTGCCCGGGGCAGAAACTATGAGTGCTTAAATAATCACCCTCCATGAGCACAAAACATATGGTAAACCTCACCAATACGGCAATACAAACAATAGATGCAAGAAAACACACCTCGGAGTACCACTCCCCGAAGTTATCGTCCTTCTTGTATGCCATCCCCAGTTTCGTCTCCTTCTTCACCTCCTTCTTCTTCTTCCCTGCAACCCACGCACCAAGAAACCAGCTCAGAGAACACAAAGACCGAAGATCAAACCTCAAATCCAGCACAGCCAACAGCGTTAGAAGAAGAACAGCAACGTACCTCCCCCTCCGCCTCCGGCACCGCCTCCGCCCTTGCTAGTCGACATGGCTGGATCCCAAACCGCCGCTGCAGCACGAGGAGACGAAACACATAAATCTAAAACCAAATAACTGTTAGGAGTAATCTTGTCATCATAGCATAGTTGTGATATGTAAGAGAATACAGTTGGCGTTTAGATGGAGCTAGCTTAAGTATCCAGGGTATGTAGGAGAACTCTAGAATTAGGAATGTTCTAGAGTAAGATATTTAGTAGTAGTATGAAATATCTTAGAGTTTGTAGAGTATTCTAGAAGTATGGTGTAGGGTTTGGATTGTGCCACATGGCAACAATCTATAGGGTCTTGTACAAGTCTATACCACTATATAGTACACGAGTTTTTGAATTCGGATTTACCACTCAGTTCCACAACCTTCCTGCCAATGCACCTTTGAACTAATCCAGTCCGTTGATTTGCAGGTTAGAGGTGCTATATGCCGCTAATCGGACGGCTCTGAATGCATGGATTCGCCACCCAGCATTCCCGCGCTGGTGGACTCACGCCGCTGCTGCGTTGCTAAAACAGCTAGATGCTTTGGGCTAACTCGACACTGCTCGAGCTAAATAGCTCCACTGGCCCATGTGGCAAACTTCCACTCATATCTTATCCCCATTTTCGCTTCATGGTCTGGAGCGAACTACCGCTGCCATTAAATGCGAGCATTTTACCAAGTTGATAGTTATACTATGCAGTAAATCATCAGTCCATCTGATCAGTTGTTGCATAAGTCAAATCGTTCAATTTCTCCTACCTTACAAAAGATTCTTCAGACCAACAGCAACTAGAAAACTCTCTTAGAAAGAGAGAACGAGAGATCACTGTATGAGACCCTGACTGTATACACTATTCTTATTAAAAATGTTTACAGTGTACGTAGTAGTTTCTCCCAATGTAACTATAACTTATCCGAAATATATAGTCTCTAACATGTAACAAATTTTTATCCTTTTTTGTACTTTAGTAAAAATATATATGTACGTAAGACCTAGACAATAAAAATCATGGTTCTTTTATGGAGTGCGTCGGCGTAATGAGATCGGGGGTCCCTCGCATTGCGCCGTAGCGCGTGGGCTAGGACCCACCGGTCAGAGGCTCAGCAGACGAGTGACCTGGACGACGAAGGCGTCGCCGAGATACGAGCACCGTGTGCTTGGCAAAGGTATGGTTTCGATATATGGAGACTAAGTGTCAACTGTGGTGTAGGTACCTATGGGCAAGACAAGCACTACAAGGCGAGCTTCTATCCGCCAGCCGAGCACGGACAAGGAGGAAAAGACAACGGCGTAGGCAAGGCGGTCTAACCTCTCCTTCTGGGGGCAAGGGCAGCGAGGCTAAGGAGTGGCCTCAGCTATGCCCCGGAAGGACCATGGGAGCACTTCTCCTGGGCCAGGCGCGGCCCGGGAGCCGGAGTCAACTGAGCCTGACAGGACACGTCAAGCCTAGCCGTGGGAACTGGTGACACGCCAGTGCAGACATCATCATGGCGCTGCAGCCCACTGCAGCGCGCCACCGACAGGAGCCTGAGCTGTCACTCGACCATCAAGCGCACCTGTGCACCGCCCCTGGCCGTTTATTGGCCACAGGCGCTGCCCGTCTGCCTGAAGACCGCGTGGCATGCCGCGATTGCACCCGGGAACACCCTTGACGGTTCTCCGCGCTGGCCTTTGTGGTGACCCCTTGGAGTATAAAGGAGGCACTTGGACATTGAGAGGAAAAGGTTCGGTTGAGGAGAGGAAAGTTAGGGTTTCTTGGAGGGACTGCTGAGAGGAGAGATAGGGTTTGCTAGAGAGAGGGAGAGCCTTACTCCCCGCCGGAGAGAGGAAGAAAGGGCATATAGAGAATGAGAAGAGAAAGAAAGAGGAAGCCCGAGGAGTGTATAAGCTAAGCTAGAAAGCGGCTCCCCGGCACGAGAGAGATCACCATCTTGTACTTTGATCTTCCCCAGATAATCCACCAAAGCAGGACGTAGGGTTGTTAGCGGAAGGGCGGCCCGAACCTGGGTAAAAAATGACCGTGTGTGCTTTGTGTGTGCTGTGTGCTCGAATAAGTATGTTCCTTTGTCGTTGTTGAGGTCGAAACGCCTTCGTGCCCACTATCGAATAAATAGGGGGTGTCTAGCATCCTCGATGTCCGTGTTGGCAAGACCGCGACAGAGTGCGCTTAATATAATTACTTGTCATAAAAACATTGCAATGTACAAGGTCTTTTTGATATATAACTGTTTTATCACAAGCCTCATAAGACAAGGTGCCAATCGTCCGCGTGAATGTAGTACATTTACTAAATCAAAAAACATCACCCAGCACCTCCAAATTAAGTTAACATGTTCACTGCCTGACATTTCTCGTTACAAATTAAATACTATTAATAGTCACGTACTTATAGATATGAAAAAAATGGTCATAACTCATTTTAGGTCGTTTGAAAATGAAGGTAGTATAACATAACTTCTCGGAAGTAGAGAAAACTTTGATGAAACACTGTTACACGCTAACATTGAATGTAAGCTTAAATAATTGTTCATGGAGAGGTATATCCGCATTGTCTGCCTGGACGGCAAATGTAAACGGTACAAATAAACGGAATTACAAAGGCCAGATAGTCCCGTGAGACCAGAGTCATCTCGCTAGAGTTGTTGATATTTCTATCTAAGTACTAGACAAATACTACGCTATTTTAACCCATCAAAACTTTTTATATTCTGGAACGGAGGTACTGGCAGGCCGTGGGTAGTGGTTATTTCTATGTCGGCCAAGTGTTGTACGCAACTTCTAAATTCTGCATGAATATTATTATTATTATGACTTAATAAGGTAAAATATTGTCATGCGCAAAATAGAACATGTATTACGTGCTTTTGCACGTGCAATTTACTAGTATAAATAGCGGTACCACCCCTCCCATGTAACCAAGCTTGTATCACTTGAGATATCTAATAAAGCTTCCTACTAGTAGAAGTCCAGTGTGTGTACATGTGTGTGTGAAGCACATAAAGGCAGAGCGGATGAGAGCTGGGTGGGAACTAGTAGCCTAGTTCCAACAATAACCTCGGACAAACCGTTGGGTGGGATCTGGGGTTTGCTTGCCTTGCTCTCATCCGCTGGGATCTGGGAGAACGCCGGGAGATTCAAGGGTGATGCGATTGCGAGCGGCGCGCTAGGGTTTAAGTGGAGGCAGCGGCGGCGGTGGCTGGGAAAGCATGAGGGCATAGTAGGGCGCAAGGAGCCAATTGGACAGCATGGCGGACGTTCTCATGTGAGGGTTTGAAGCATGGACACGGTTCACGAGCAGGGTGAGGCGTCTCAGTAGGGTCCACGTGGGGGAGAGTCGGTAAAGCTGGCTATCCGGTCGGGCTTTTTTTGCTGAGCATGAGGCACGGCCATACGGCATGGCACGAAGCACGGAAAAACCAGGCCAGGACAGGCCAAAAAGTCTAAACCGGCCAAAAATGGGCGGGAGCCGGAAACATGTCGTGGCGTGCCTTCCGGGCCATCGGGCCACCGTACCAGGCCCATAGAACTGGCATGCCAGGCCTTTTTCTCATTCCAGGCAAGTGGGTCAGCCCGTCCCGGCAGGAAAGAAACTGGGCCGCTTCGGGCCGTGCCTGGGCCAGCCCGATGGCCAGATTTAGAGAGTCCATTTGCTCTGCGTATCAAAAAAAAGGGTGCCCCTTTTGCTCATAGGGGATGGCGTGACTCAAACTAACCAAGCCGGTCCGTCTGATCCGACTGAACAGGTGGACACAAAGAGGTAAGGAAGAAAATCTTAGTAAAAATAGGAGCATCAAATGATTTGTCTAGTTTGTTGCCAATCTTATCTCCTTGTATAAGTTACAAATATTTCTGCGCAATTATCGGAAAGTTGAAGCTAGACCTACAGGAGTACTGTAATGTATTGTGTCCTAAACTCTGAACCTAACTCTGCTACACTCAAGGTTACAGTAATATAAAAACAGAGGACAAAATGCTGGTGAACAGTTAGATTATACATTGACAGCAGAAACGTTGGCAAGTCATTCTCACACATGTTTCGGGGCAGAAGACAACAGTGGGAGTATGATGCTTCGGCTGACAAAAGGTCCAGACTAGAACTGTGATGGCAACGGGAACAGGACAATGCATAACTAGCTTGCCCAACTCATGTGCTGCTCTCGAGCTGAAGTCAAGCTCAAAGCTACCCATCACAGCCGCCGCCCAAAAACAGCTAAGAAAACCCACTTACTGCGAATCAAAGCAATCGCAAGCATAGCCTAGCACCGTCGTACACTATCCTTCTCCCCAGGCCCCAATTCACGCAGGTTCGTCCCGACACCCAATCAGCGCCACTTGCAATCTACAAAAAGCGCCACCGCAAAAATCGAATCTAAACCCAAGGAGAGTGGAATCCTAAACCCAAGGCGGCGGCGTTCGTCGTCATACGCACGAGGGGCGGGGGGATAGAGAAGGTACTACTAGCATCAGGTTCTAGAGAGGGAGAGAGACGAACCTGACGGAGTGACGGCGGCGAGGCCTCGCGCGCGGACCCCCCGCGTCGAGGCGTCGAGGCGGAGACGGAGAGAGCAGGATGCGGGGAGCAGCAGCACGAGTGCGGCCGGCGGAAGGGATGGGGAGAAGGGAAGGGGGAGGGGACTTCTCAAAAAAAAAACGGAAGGGGCAGGGGCGGTGCGTGTCCAATTTCATCAGGCCCTAACCAACGGCCAATATAATTCCAGCCAAGTTACCAAAGGCCCGGAGAAGAGTCCATCGGCCTCTGGGCTAACGGCCCAGCACGGCCCGCGTCTTCGTCTTCCATCAGGCGACCGCAGCAGCTCGGCGTCGTAGATCTCACCACTCACCTCGCGAGACCAGAGACGGACTGGGGGAACAAGCGGCAGCGCCAAAACCCTACTGCCCCCTCTAGCTCCTGCACTGTCCCCGCAGATCCCCGATCCCCGATCCGACCAAGGTGAGATTTTCAGTTCGTTCGTGTGCATCAACGGTTCTGGTCCTTTGGTGCGAGGATGTTGAATTTTGATTTCTCCCTTTGGCTTGTTGGAGATCTGGTGTTGCAGATGGCGAGCACGGGGCGGTCGATGCTTCTATCGCTGTTGCTCTTCGCGGTGACGCTGTCGCTGCTGGAGATGTACCGGGGCTGGTTCGCCTCGTCGGAGCTCAAGACCATAGCCGGCGGATTCGTCAGCTCCCTCCTCTTCCTCCTCCTTCTCACCGTGCGTCATCCTCTCTTCCCTTTCATCTTCTTATTGTGGGGGTGGAGAAGCCTCTGTGATTGTTCGTTTGGCTGGTTCGCTGCTAAGTTGAAGTGATGCGAGTGGTAGAAACCTTGGTTCTCGAAACAAGCATACGCCCAACGCCCAAAGACGCTGGGGCAGCAGCACACACACGCCCGAAAGAAAACAAAGACAAACAAAATGGAGACGGAGTCGGTTCAACTAAACGAGGAAGACCGCAACCGCTGCGCCCACCGAAGAATTCCCACCATGCTCCTAGCCCCAACTCATCAAGCACCAAGCAGCACCCTCAAGAGGGAAAGCGACCGCTGCTGCCCGGACCAGAGATTGGCCCTAGGGTTTCCCCCGACACACAAAGGGAAGTGGATGAAGGGTAGCCGCGATGCCCTCCAGGAAGGAAAGATGCCACCCGCAGGCGGCACCGCATCGGTGTCGGTCAAGCCGACAAGGATTTCTCCTGAAACCTTGGTTCGTTACGCTGCATGTTAGGCTGTAGCGCTGGGAGAAAATGGGCCTTTTATTTGCAATGAAAAAAAAATGAAAATCCGGAGCATGTATCACCTGCTAGCTAGTTTCCGCTAGCTGTATAAATTCCCTAGCTTCAGTTTTCAGGGCCTTGTATAGCTTCCCAAATAGAAAATCCCCTATCACATTGCTCTAGAAATTTATAAATAGCTGTTGATTCGAAAATCACGTTGCTCTACTATGTAGGCTCAGTTGCCAATTGCTTCCCACAATGTGGGTAATAGTAAATAACAACTAAGGACCTTTTTGTACAGTATCCACCTCCAGCTGGACATGAAGCATTGGCTTTTCATATCTAGCAATCTGGAGACACAATATTGTCTGGTCAAGTCTAATCGGTTCAGCAACTGAATTGTAGTTGCCTTTTTTTTCGAGAGCATGCCTAAAGCGTGCCTTATCTTTATAGAAGGCAGAAAACTAAAATACAAGAAGCCAAAGCACCAACTGCTGACAGTTGGATTAGCTAAACACCAGCACACGCACACACACCCCTCATAAAACCTAAAGCCTACTCACGCAATCTATTTTGTCTTCTTCCGACAAACTCCATCTCCCAAAGGAGAAACTCAGCTCTAATCCTCTCCGTTAACTGCATGACATTACACTGATCCCGAGTGTTGCCAAAAACACGTGCATTGCGTTGCTTCCAAAGCATACAGGACACTTGTATGGCTAGAGTGTCAAATGTCCTCCTGTGCTCCGTCGGCACACCCTCCCTGGCTTGAAGCCACCAAGATCCCAACGTGCTGTCCACTTGTGGTTCCTCCATCTGCAGCCCGGCAGCTTGTAGGCAAGTGTGCCAGACCTGCCTTGCATAAGACACATTGCGAGATGATGTGTTCGACATTGTCTTCCTCCTGCAAACATGTGAAACAAGCACTTGGCTGATCCTGAAGTCCATGCCTACAGCGTCGGTAGAACGTAGACAAAAATTGGTAGAACGTAGACAAAAAGTTAGAGCCTATGGTAAAACTTATCTGTGGTAGTTATCTAGGTTCATGTCACCTCAAATTGGACCTCCATTTATAGTTATGCGGGTTCATGCCACTCTGGCTTCAGCATGGACAATCTTTCCTAACATCCCCTAAACCCCCCAAAACTCCTCATATAGATATAGAGAAGTTTTGATTGTCCAATCTAACAAGAAACTAGTGCAAGCAGACCTTCAGGAAGAGTAAAAAAGGAAGCAAAGCATATATGAAATAAAGTAAGAATGTGTGTCTGGCGTTCTTTTATGGTTTTGTGCTGGAACTATAAGACTGTGTAGTTCTATATACATTCATTCATTAGCAGTATTTTGCAGTGCTGCACAGAATTTTTTTTACTGTTCTAACTGGAGCTAGTTTTGCAGTTTATTGGGAATTACCAAGAAACTAGTGGCGTCAGAACTGGGTGGGGTGCAGGTACATACATCAGCATATGACTTCATTCCCATCTTTTCTTGTAATTTTTCACTTACTATTTGTCATCACTTCTGTTCTTTATATGCAGTTGTTGTAGCAGAACTCGTTGCTCTTATTGTAGCTGGCACTGTCCACCGCGTTTGTATCACAACATGGTATGCTGCCTTTTACATACTTCATCAAATTGTTTGTACAAATCCTTGCAATTGTTTGGTCCTGAGAACCCATTTATTGACCTGGATAGTTCTTGTTACGAGATGCTAATCCTTGATGTCCTATTTGGAAATTTGGAATATTTCCTTGACTGATAACATGTGAAAAAATCCACTTGTTTGCAAGATAACAAATACATACAGAGTATAATTGACTGGTACAAGAAATATGCTAAGGCTTTTGTATGTTGCAAAGAATGGCCAACTGTAGTTGACATATTGATTGATGTTGATAGAAGTTATTAGATGCATGATTAGCAGCTGAGTAAAATCCATGTAATTTAGTGATCCTTCTATAGCCTGTCACATAGAATGAGTAGTTGCATGCAACAAAAGCTCTCCAGCTAGTCAGAAACTCAGCCACCTAGCAGTCATGAATGACAAAGTTATTTATTTAATAACAAATAAACACAACTTTAGTTACGTAGGCTGAGTTTACTTCCTCCATCCACCATGGTGCTTACACAACATTTTGTGGTGGGTAAATTATTCTGGTATATGATATAGAAGCTTAGCAGACTTAGCTTATGTTACTCTAGTACATGATGATTGAGCATTTTCCAAGCGTTTGTGGGCTAAAACATCACATGCCACCAGCAGAAGCCTTGGTGGAACCAACATCATGATGCTAGTCGGCTAGTGACTATTCCCCTAGAACTTCCAGCAGGGGAAGGGGCACCATTTAAAAATATAATGAAGAGCCCTGCCTTTTAAATCCCAGCTCTAATTTTTTCCATATTTTGGTAGCTTTGCTGTTCTTACCCTTTTTCTGATGGTCACCTAACTGATACTTTTATTCCACTATGCGGCAGCTTCCTTTTCTCCGCGGGGATCCTTTATGAGGTTGACAAGCTCTCCGGGATGATCCTTGCGAGGAGCGAGTCTAAGGCGAGGCGGTACTAAGGACACATTCATTGTACGGACGGCCTGTTTCTTAGATGGATGATGAATAACTAATATCCACACCTTCCATCAGACTTCCCGGCCCAATTAGCTTCCTTTCTGTAAGGCCACATGTAGAATTCGAACTCTGGGTGCTCAACGTGTTTGCTGCTGCGAGGTCACATTTTGGTTTAATCGAATCAGAGTTGTTGCTGACCAGGTAGTGTACCATTTACCAACTGCTCCAGTCGGCATGAGTTTTCCACCGCAGATAGCATCGCCTAGTTGCGGATATCAAATTTGTCGCGTGACTAGTTAGGATTCTGTTTTTTAGTTTCTGTCAGGCATGTCGTTTAGCAGTTTTATCAGAAGTCCACGCTGGGCTATTTCCTTACAAGTATACAGCCTGGGATGAAACTGTCAAAAGTCTTCATGGCATGCGGCTGCTTTTGGAAAGGTCTGTGGTGGCCGACGTCCGTGCTGCGCTACACGAGCTGGTGAAATCACCGCAGTAGATTTTGCTGCTGCTGCTGCTGCTGCTGCGTGTAGGAATGCATCTTCCAGACTGGAGGCCGATGAAGAAACAGTTTCTCGTCTTTCAGCGTGCTGGAATCGCAAGGTGGGGGATTCTTGCTACGGACACGAGATTCTGATTGGGATGGGAGGGGATGCTCTCGGTCTGATTGGGATAGGAGGAGAACGAGCGCTGTATATGCAGAGCCGATGTGATCTTGAGCGCATCATTGGCAGGGGATCATGGCCAGTTTCTGCTGCAACTTGCAGGCTTTTGCGCCATGGCAATTGCATTCTGATAGCTACCCCCTCTGCTTTGTATTGATATGCACTTTCTTTGGACAAACATCCGTTCCTCCTTTCTTCCTCCTTGTCTCTCGCCAAAGACAGGTCAGCACCCATCTTCCTTTCCTCCTGCCTCCAAGATCGCTGAACTTTCACGCGCTAACAATAACACGACAGTTCGGGCATTAGATTTTGTATAAGCATGAATACGTACATATACAAAGATTGATAGATACAGGGTTAAGAGCCAGTTGCAGTGTCTCTCGACTGTACCGATCGCGATCAGAGACCGGGCAGCCAAGGTAGATAGAAGTCGGTCGTCACCATGAGCCACGAGTAGCTCCAACTCGTCATCGCGAGGTAAACAACAGGTACGATCTGGCTGGCCGACGACCTGCCCACCCAATTTTTTTGCCACAATCTCAGAAGATGCATTTCCCTTTGCCGTTACAAGGATTGTCAACTGCACCCCGTCCCCCGATTTAAATGGGTTTCTGATACGTATGAGGTGGAAGTGGATACATACATAAACAAGCATGTAAGAAGGGACCCGATCAAACATCGGGTGGTTGGATTAATTAAGCTGATGGCTGGTAGGAGTACAACATCTGTTCCGAAGTGTAAGACGTTTCAGTAAAGCTATTTTAGACGGTAGCAACGCAATCCGCTACCGCACTGGAACCGGCAATATGGCTACTTGCCACCAGCAGTAGTCGCCCCATGGGCAATTTAGAAATGAATGAACTTTTAGGGATGAGTACGGAGGCCTTGCCCCGGTTGACTTACAATAAACTTTTACCACCCTTTGCCCCGGTTGACCTCTTCCCTGCGCTGGGGGAGAAGAAGATATCCTGGCGTTTGGTGAACATATATATACACCGACGAGGCCTTGGTCTCCCATCATTCCGTTCCAGTTTCGCCTTGACTTTTTTGCGAGAGAAAGAGATCGAGTGAACCAAAGTCTCCCATCCTTTCAGTTTGGTATCACGAGAAGGAGTGAACCAAAGTCTCCCGTCCGGTATCACCAGAAGGAGCACACCCGCCGCGAGGTAGTACACGGGTGTGCCTCCAGGCTCCGGTCAGTCAGCTAGGCCGCCATTGTGATCGTCATCGTCCTCGTCCTCGTCCTCGACACCGTGAGGAGTATGGAGGCACGGAAGCGGTGGTGGGCAAAGCCGCTGGCGATCCTGCTTCTGATGTTGTCGAGCAACGTGCCGGCAGGGCTCTGCGACACAAACCCACAGGATGGTCAGTAAAATCGATCATCAGAAGCTCTGTTTATTTATTCTAGTAACAAATCTTTGTGCCGCCGAGTGATTATTTTTCCGGTAGCCTCCTAACCTTCTTTGTCTGGGTTTTTGTTGAACAGTTTCTGCGCTCCGGTCCGTGATGAGCCAGTGGACCAACTACCCGTCGACCTGGACGTCGTCCGGTGACCCCTGCGACGGAAGCTGGGACGGCATCCAGTGCAGCAACGGGAGGATCACGGTGCTGTGAGTGCCAGTTCCGTCTCCCCCACACCGCGCTTCCATTCGTCCCAGCTCTTTCAGCTACCACAGCAAGTACTTATCATTCATCATCATGCAAATCGCCTCTGGTTTTCGCAGGATGGTATCCGGTGTCAACCTGCAGGGCACGCTGAGCGACAGCGTCGGCCAGCTCAGCCAGCTCGTCTCACTGTAAGTCGTCGTCACACCTCGTGCGCCCCCCCATGATATCGCTAGCTGCCATGCATGGTTCATGGAGCATGATATTACTTAGAATTTGGGATGGTTCGGCCTATTGATTGGACATGATGCATGGTATTACTTTATATTGTCAAGGAACAAAAAAAACTTGCAAGATGTGATAAGAACGATACCTCGTAGCTCGTGACACATCTGCGTATGCATTGCAGGGATCTTTCATTCAACCCTCGTCTCAGTGGTCCACTGCCTGCTTCGATCGGGAGCCTTGCGCAGCTTGAAACACTGTAAGCCATGCATGGATCGTTGTTATCAACCCTACCATTCCTCATGCAATCACCAAATAGACTTACTCAATTGCTTGCGATGTACTTTTTCAGTATCGTAGCTGGTTGCAGCTTCAACGGAGGCATCCCTAAAGAACTGGGTAACCTGCTGAAGTTGTCTTTCATGTAAGTACCTGCCTGGAACCTCTAGCATCATAAAATTCTCTTCTTATTCCTTTCGGTTGGACACACAACATTAACTAATTATTCTGTGCAACTTCTTCTATAGGGCACTGAATTCAAACAATTTTACGGGCATAATACCCGCTTCATTTGGCCTACTCTCAAGACTCGAATGGCTAGACCTGGCAGATAATCAGCTCACAGGATCTGTCCCTATCTCAACAGGAACGACACCGGGCCTTAACATGCTTACCGCCGCAGAGCACTTGTAAGTTTGGTGTTTGATACTATCTCTCTTCTTGATCAATTAAGTAAGATAAATTTGCAAGCACATCCCTTCCGATCGTTTCGTCTCTCTAAACTATAATTGTTGCACAGCCATTTCAACAAGAACAAGCTATCTGGGACACTTACAGGCCTCTTCAACTCTAATATGTCTCTCATACACATGTAAGGAATTTCAAATTTCAAGTTTACGTTTCATATGGATAAATATATCCTGCTAAACTCTCTCTTCATCTTTGTCAGATTGTTCGATAGCAATCAATTCTCAGGTCCAATTCCGTCTGAGATTGGAAGCATTAACTCACTCACAGTATTGTAAGTATCTTCAGATCAATTAAGCTCACTTTTGCTCAAGAGTTACTACTCCCTCCGTTTCAAAATATAAGATGTTTTAGCTTTATATGTAAAGCAAATGTATCTAGACTATTTTTAGTATGTAAGTTCACTCATGTTTGGAATGAATCTAGACACTAAAAGAAGTCTAGATACATTTTCTTCACAAAACTAAAATTATCTTATATTTTGAAATGGAGGGAATATATCATAATCTGACCCATTTTTTCGTCTTCGGCAGACGATTGGATAGTAACAAGTTGACCGGAGCAGTTCCTAACATGACCAACTTGGTCGAACTAAATGAGCTGTAAGTTCCATATGATCTTATAAGACCACTCAAGATCAGATCATCTACCTAGTTTCTGATAATGCCATCTTGTGCAGGAACTTAGCAAACAACCAGCTAACAGGATCACTACCAGATCTCAGCAGCATGAGCATGTTAAATGTTGTGTAAGACCTAACTATAATGCCTCCATGCTGAACTGTCCAATGATATAAATTATCTGGATAAAGACTGACTAGTCGATGCTTTCGTAACCAGGGATTTGAGCAACAATTCGTTTACTTCTTCAGTAACCCCGAACTGGTTCACAACTCTAACAAGTCTTATTGCAGTGTGAGTCATCTAAAATGGTTGGCTCTCTAAATCTTCAACAGTTTCACTCATAATGTCATCATGATATTGTTGTTATGACTCAGATCAATATCTTCTGGAAATCTCATTGGGGAGGTTCCTAAGGCACTCTTCACATTGCCCCAGCTGCAGGAAGTGTAAGTTTCTAGTAAATCATGCTCAGAATAAATTCATGAAGAAACAAAGAAGTAATTCTCATATCTATGCAGTGTACTGAGCAAAAACCAGCTCAGCGGGAAACTTGATATGTCAGGCAACATCAGCCAAAAGCTCCAATCTGTTGATCTCGATACAAACGGCATAACTTCTGCCAGTGTAACAACAGACTACAAAAAGGAACTTGTGTAAAGATCATATAAACTCATCATGGAAAGCTGGTAATAAATTATCTTCTCCATTCATCACTGACATCACTTTTCTTCTTCCTCAAATCTGTGTACAGACTTCGCAACAATCCAGCGTGTGGCTATGAATCTTTATCAGGTGGCCCGTTCTGCAGCCCGAAGCCACAGATAGTGATAGCATACAGAACTAACATGGATAAATGTGCCTCAGCAAATTCGTGCCCTAGTACTCAGGATCAGAACCCTGCGAACTGTGGCTGTGCCTATGCATACCGTGGCAAGATGATCTTCAGAGCACCATTTTTTAAGGACTTAACAGACAGCGATACGTTCCAGCAATTGGAGACGAGCCTCTGGACGGATTTGAAGCTGCGTAGCGGTGCAGTTGGCCTGTCCAAAGTCCACTTCGACAGCAATGGATACATCCAAGTTCAAGTGGAGCTGTTTCCATCGTCAGGGACAAGCTTCAACCATTCCGAAGTGATCCTCCTTGGGTCACTTCTTGGACGGCAGTACTACAAGCCACCAGCAAAGTTCGGACCTTATTCCTTTATTGCCGATATATATATCCCCTTTTCAGGTACGTACTTGAATTTACCCCATTTGTATTTAAGATTTTAACTAGCATTGCATGTGAAACTAACGATTATGACGTTCTGTGTCAGTTCCTGATGCCGAAAAAACAAAGTTCAGTACAGGTGCTATAGCTGGAATTGCAGCAGGCGGTGGGGTCCTTGTGATTGCCCTAATTTTTGTGGGATTATTCGCTTTACGACAGAAGAGAAGGAACCAGGAACTAAAAGTACAAGCCAACCCTTTTGGTGAGGATAAATATGCAAACTGGCCTTGCAATTTCTGTTATGCCACTGGCATTACCATTTAACAATATGTGATGAACTGAACATCCAAAAGCAACCATGACATGGATAATGAAGGTTGAAATTGACCTGACCATTGTTCCAAAATTCCAGCTTCATGGGGCACTACGCAGAAAGACAGTGGAGGAGCTCCACAGCTGAAGGGAACGCGGTTCTTCTCCTTCGAGGAGCTGCAAAGCTGCACCGACAATTTCTCAGATAGCTATGAGATAGGTGCAGGAGGCTATGGAAAGGTAACAATAAACAGCGCTTATCTATCCCATCTTCCTTAAATATGGATGGCATTGCACAAACAACACAATAACACTGGATCACTCACTGCATTTTGTCAATCAATAGGTGTACAAGGGAACGCTGGTGGACGGAATACGGGTGGCAATAAAGCGGGCACAGTCCGGGTCGATGCAGGGCGCGCCGGAGTTCAAGAACGAGATCGAGCTGCTGTCACGTGTCCACCACAGGAACCTGGTGAGCCTGATCGGGTTCTGCTTCGAGCAACAGGAGCAGATGCTGGTGTACGAGTTCGTCGCCGGTGGGACGCTGAGAGAGAACCTTGTTGGTAAGTACTACATCTGAATGAATTCTGAATCCCAGACCACTACATTCTCCACATCGCCACAACTTTCTCTTACTCATGCTGAAATTGATTAAAATTTGCAGTGAGAGGGTCTTACTTGGACTGGAAGAAGAGGTTGAGGATCACGCTCGGGTCGGCTAGGGGGCTGGCATACCTACACGAGCTCGCCGACCCGCCGATCATCCACCGGGACATCAAGTCCACCAACATCCTCCTGGACGAGAACCTCAAGGCTAAGGTCGCTGACTTTGGCCTCTCCAAGCTCATGGCCGACACAGAGAAGGGCCACGTCTCCACCCAAGTCAAAGGAACACTGGTAACAGATCATAAACACTACTCCATTTTTTTCCACCTCGCACATTGCTCGATCTGCCAATATATCATATGTACAGTTCAAAAAAAAAATTAATCATATGTGTATTTGGTAGGGTTACTTGGATCCGGAGTACTACATGACGCAGCAGCTATCGGAGAAGAGCGACGTGTACAGCTTCGGGGTGGTGATGCTGGAGATGGTGAGCGGGCGGCAGCCGATCGAGAAGGGGAAGTACATCGTGCGGGAGGTGAGGCAGGTGCTCGACCCGGCCGACCGCGACTACTACGGCCTGCGCGCCATCGTCGACCCGGCGATCCGGGACGCCGCGCGAACCGCCGGGTTCAGGCGGTACGTGCAGCTGGCGATGCAGTGCGTGGACGAGTCGGCGGCGGCGCGGCCGGCCATGGGCACCGTCGTCAAGGAGGTGGAGGCCATGCTGCTGAACGAGCCCGACGGGGACGGGGCCAACTCGGCCGGGTCGTCGGCCACCGAGTTCGACGGCGCTGGCAGGGGTGCGCCCGCGCACCCATACAGCGACACGGAGATCACCGGTTCGTCCTACGCCGGCGGGGAGGGGGAGGGCGCCTCGGATTACATGCCCTTCTTCGATGTCAAACCCAAATAGGATTTGTTCGTTCATTTTGGAGTTGTTTCGATGGGTTTTTTCCTTTTCTTTTTCTTTTCTTCCCCTTTCAGCCTGTGATCGGTGATGAATTGTACATCTGAAGGTGTTATTGATGTTTCTCATTGAGCTTCTAGGAACGTTAGCCGTGGACTGTTGGATTGGGTTTTAAAATGAGAGCTGGGCCATTCGTTGGTGCTAAGACGATTTTATCCACGTGTGCAGTAAAGAACAAAAACGCTGTCTACACACCCTTTCATACATAAGGCTTGTGCTCTTTCTGGCTGGCTTTGACCTATAAAAAAAAATTCGGTCTAGACCCGCCAAATCTGGCCAACGGGCCGGCCCGGCACGACACGCGGCAAACGGGCCGGCACGCGGCACGGCCCGCAGTGGCCCGCCAAGCCACGTGCCGGGCCGGGCCGGCACGGGGGCCTGCCTCCGAGGCCCGGGCACGGCCCCAACGTTAGACGGGCCGGCCCGCGGCACGCGAAGCACGGCGGCTCGTTACTGATTTTGCTTGGCCCGTCAAATTAACCCTCAATATGTACAGAATATCAATGTTATCAGCTACTCTGCGGTGGTTTGTTGGTTAGGTGGAAGAAACGGGAGTTGCAGATCCTGAGTTCGACTCCCCATTCCACCCCTTTTTTACCTATATTTGAAAATCTTGCCAGGCTCATGCTAAACGGGCCGTGCCGGGCTGGCCCGCGTGCTTGAGATCGCAGCCTGGGCACGGCACCGCGCTTCGCGGGCTGGCACGGCACGTCACGGGCCGTGCTTTTTCCGCGGGCTGCGGGTCGACCCGTAAATGCCTGGCCCGTTGGCCAGGTTTGAGACCCGCTAGTCAGCCTCACCCCTAATGTTTATA
Source organism: Avena sativa (assembly GCA_916181665.1). Taxonomy (NCBI): domain Eukaryota; kingdom Viridiplantae; phylum Streptophyta; class Magnoliopsida; order Poales; family Poaceae; genus Avena; species Avena sativa. Next base: position 320,236,033 of record OV702279.1, read on the forward strand.
GGGACACTTTTGGGGTGCTCCGGATATGGGAGGGAGGGGCAAAGGGACCGCGTAAATTAAACAGATGCTGAGAACCTAACTTCTTCCTCCACGCGACCTCATTCACGCCCTTTGCCACCGCCACCGTGTTGCCGCCACCACATCGTCATCGCGCCGCGCCATGCCGCACCGCGCCGCGTCCCTCCTCCTCCCCTGCGGCAAGCCGCTGCCCTCCATGACCTCCTCCACGCCCGTGCTGCCCCCGCCACCGCGCCGTCACTGCGCCACTCCGTCGTCACCGCCGCCGCGCCATGCCGCATCGCCGTGTCTCCTGGTGGAGTTCTTCGCGCTGCCATCGTCGGGAGGAAGCGCAGGTCATCGTTCATGCCGCCACACCGCGTCGTCGCCATGGCCAGGAGAGGAACTGCAGGCCACCGCTCGTCCCGCAACCTTGCATCGTCGCCATCACCGGGAGGAGTCACAGGCGGCGGCTGCTCTCCGTCTCTCCCTGATGCTCTCTGGTATTCACTCTGTCTTCCACCCTCCTCCTCCTACCTCTTCTCCTCCAGGTTTTTTTCTGTTCATGGCATGGTCGTCCCCTGTCCCTCTCTCTGTTATCTCTCTCAAAAATTTGGGAGGGGAAAAGGTGGAGGTCGACAGGAGATGGGGTGGCCGCTGGGATTCCCTCACCTCCATGACGTTGGTTACAAAAATCCCCAAACCCTAGGTAATTTCTTCATGTTCCATCCTTGGATTATCTCCTTCTCACATGTGATTTATGTCTTTTTTCGGTCCAGTTTCAGAGTAGGAGCGCATCACTGTGTGTCGGTGATGAGTAAGGTAGTGGTGTGGCAGTGATGTGCACGGTGGCAGGAGGGCGCATCTCGGGTTGGATTACCACGACGACGACAAGGTCTGTATCTCCGACTCTCCGCTCCGTTGGTAATTCTAAATGTCGCACCTCTTTGTAAATGAGTGGTTTTATTTTTGCGGTAGTAAATTGATGAATCGTTGAATCATGAACTCTATTGCGGAGCCGTTCCTCCAATTAACCTATTGACGCTGCCTACTAAACCTTATTGCTTAATGCTTTGTCCTCTAAAGTTTATCTGGATACAACAATTAATGGCGTAAAATAGACCATTGTGTTGTAGTGTAAATATCTCCTAGATCCTGAATAAGAAAACGCAGGAAAATTATCTTCAGTTCTCGATGATGAAGGGCTGATTGTTTTCTTCTTAGCCTTTTAAGTTTTACGGTGCATATAATACCACCTCTTGCTATTGGCCTATTGCAGCACCGCCTTGTCCTACCTTATCATGTTTTTTATCTTTTATCTTTTTTTTTTCCTTTCTTTCATTTTTTCAGGTTTCTATCATGCTGAAAATAAGCATTGTCTCTCTTTCCTTGTCTCATACAGCCATATGTGTTTTCTTCCTCTTGGTACAGGTACGTTGGTGCAAGGTTTCTTCATGCTATATCAGTTGCAAACAGAAACATATTTTTGACGACAAGAGTGAATTTCACTTTTTACCCTCTACTTGTGCATTTGTAACACTAATTACCCCATGTAGTGAAAATTCATCTAAATTACCATGTTTGAAAACTTTAAACCCTCCTTTTCTGATGCATATCTATTGGGCAAGGTGTAAGGTGACGACTGAACTTCGAAATTATTGAGATGACAACAAAGAATAAAACATTTGGTGCAGAGAAGGATAGATATGATCGACGACGATGTCCTCCGATCTTGACATATTTTGTGGCGACACATTGTCCTAACATGTCAGCCTTATCCAAGAACACGTGTTGAATGCTAAAACGGGACAAAATCATGCTTAGAATTTCTTAAATAGGACATTCGGGTACAACTTCTACTAAATGGGGTAATTAGTGTCTCAAATGCACAAATAGAGGATAAAAAGTGGAATTCACTCTTTTGACAGGTTGGTAAGCTCCCTTTCCCTCACCTAATGGTTCCACAGGGCCATATATTTACTGAAAAAAATTCACAGGGTTGGTTGCGAGCTTGGCTGCCTATCTGCTTACTAGGGAGGAAATAAGATGAGACCGTGTGTTTAATTTTCAAAGAAATGACCAGAATTGAAGTTGAACCTTTATATCAGCCGAGGCAAGATTCTTTGCCAATTCGTTTTTATCTAGGTGAGGTTTTCTTTTCAAATTTATGTGATGCATCCTGTTTACATAACAAATGCAATGGGGCTGATGTTTTAAATTATAGGGACATGTATTTGTGGGCTGGAGTTTGTACTAGAAGGTTAATTCTTTTCTTTTGTGTAGAAAAAATGCAGTATATTAATTGTGAAACTTATGTAGCTACAATTTCTATTTGACTTCAGCGGTGACAAGCGACGGTGAGCACAACACGCGGTGGAGCAGCTGCAACATTAGCGGTCAAGGTGAAAGGCAGCGAGCTCAGCCTTTTCTGTGCAGATCCGATTTTGTGCCGGTGGAACATTGTCCCGGTCATTTGAAGATAGGGGCTTCATGTTAGGGATTTTGGGAATTGAATTTTCGGTGAGAAATAGAAGAAGAGGCCCACCCAGGAGACCTGGTACTCTGTAGCGACTTGCGAGCGATTGTATGTGTACGTGACTGCAGACCAGAGGCGACATGATCACTCGACAAGCATGCGGGAGCGAGGGCGCGACTCATTGCTCGGCTTGAGCTATTTTTCCTCTCAACATTTTCAAGAGCAAGTCCTTCAAACGGCTAACGCCCGTGCATTGTGAGGACCTTCTCTGGATTTTTCCATAATAATATTATTAGACATTACCAAGAAGCAGGACTTGCTCCACAAGTAGTTTCGTGGTCACCTGTCATGCCGCCCCTCCTTCCTCCTCCAGATTTTCTTGGTTCCGACTCCTTTCTTGCTCTTACAGCTTCTCCTCCTCCTCATTTCCTGTCAGACCATCGCAACAATATCTGCTATCTGCTACCGGACAGCGAGACGGGGCGTCGGAGGCCAATTAGGCCGTCTCTTGCGCTGGAGCGCTGGTTGACCAACACATTTTATGTTCTTCTTTAACAATGAGGCGGGCAGTCGGTTATTTTTTTTAAACATAAGGCCGAGGCCCTGCTTTATAAATAAAGCAGCAGACCATCAACCAGTGGCGGACCTAGAAACTTTCGGAAGCATAGGGAAACGAGTTTTAACTATCAAAATTTAGACAAAATCGCTATAAAAGATTACAAATTGCAAGGGTTGCACCGTCGACAAGCCTAGGCGGACGCCCGGGCTAGAGGGGCGCTAGGTTCGCCCATGCCTCCAACTATTCAGGTTCTTACAACGTCAACACTACCAACGTCATCACACGGCTCACAGGGCACTAGTAGATACAAAACCACAGTTCGTTGCTATATCCCAATCAGAATCGAGGGCATGTTTGATTCAAAGGATTTGTATAGGAAATTTGTAGGGTTAAATTTTATAGGAAAAAATTCTATGATAGTTGTTTGATTTGTATGATTGATTTCTATAGGAAATTTTCCTATGGAATTCTTTGCACTAGGTTGCATATATGAAATCTAACATCCACTTAAACCTCTTTCTTAGAATTCTTTGTGTTTCCTGTGGTGGAATCAAGCAAACTTTGTTGCATGTGGGTTCCTATAGGATTGAAGCGGACATGACATTGCAATCCTATGTTTTTTCTATTTCTTGGTTTTTCCTATCCAACGAATCAAACAATCCCTGAAGGTGTTTCTCCTTCAGCGTCTGAAGGTTTTTCTCATGCTCAACGGACAACGGCTAGACCTTCACGCGGTAGGTCTGGCACTAGTCTCATAGTTGTATCGTGTGTTTGCTATATTAACATAGCGGGATGAAAGTCTGTTTCGAGAAAAACCTTCACACGCTAAGGTGATACCGCATCCCGCGGTGCTGCAAAACACAGATACGATGTACTGCAAAACCGTTTAATTTAAACGTCGGCACAAAACAAATACCACGTATGCATACCGCAAGACAGAATATACTCTCGAATACTTCGTTGTCTTTTTCATCTCGTCCGTATAGTGCACCAGTCCATCGTTCTTTTTCTTCCGTGCGACATGTTCATGTGCAGCCTTGCCTTCTTCATGACCAAAGAGCTAGCTAGTTGTGTAGCTTGCTCCAGCGCCGTTCCCTGCGCGAGCTAGAAATTAAGATGGGCCCGATCTTGATCTGGACAGGCCAGGCGGTTCATCTGCTGGGTGTTCTTCTTGGAGGGCGACATGGAGACGACCTGGTATGGGTAGTGGTGTTGGAGTTGTGGTGCTGCAATATGGAGGCGGAAGCTTTACGAGCATGTCTTGGGCCCGGCCAGATCGATGGCACCAAAGTCGAGGGTAGCGGTGATGGTCTACGTGCTGCAGCGTGGCGGCAAGGACTTTACGGACCTGTCCTAGGTCCGGTCGGGCCTGTCCGGCCTGGTTTGTCCCTACTGTCGCGTCCGGCCAGCACCCGCCTTTGGCGGTGGATGACGTCCTCCAGGTGGCTATGCTGCTGCCGTCACCCGGTGCCAATGGTCTCCTGGTGTGCTCCTGCCGCATGTCAGGTCGGCTACCGCGCTTGCGGTGGAGGCAGTTCCCTCCAAAGCAGCTGCAACACTGTCGATCCTCGGCCCGGTTGATTCCTTTTTTGTCCTCTAGGCCTCGTTTCGGTTCACAGTGAGACGACATAGATGGCATCAAGACCGTGGTGGCGCGTGTCGGTGGACGGCATCGATAGGAGGGAAGTCTACGGCGTGTTTAGGGTAGTGGTTTTTTGGGTGTTGGGAGAAATCCTTGTCGGTCTTCCGACACCGATGGGGTGACGCTTGCGGGTGCCGCCAGTCCTTCTTGAAGGGCGTCGGGTATACCTCTTTCCAACTTACCTCCGCGTATAGGGGAAACCCTAGGTTAGTCCGGGCAGCAGCGTCACCACCGTCGCTTTCCTTCTTGAAGGTGTTGCTTAGTACGCGATGGCCGTAGTTCTAGGTGTGTGGTGGGTCTTCTTCGGAGGGCGGAGGGCGCAGCGGTTGCGAGCCATCTTCGTTTAGTCGAGCTGCTGCTTTTGGCATTGCTTTCTCTTTTGTTTCTCTTTCTTTTCGTTTGGGCTTGCTTGTGTTGTGCTGTTTGCCCCAACAGTGGTCTCAACCTTGTATCGTGTGATGGCTATATTATATAGCGGGGCGAAAGCCTAATTCGAGAAATTAAAATGCAATTGGCCGGGAATGGGGCCATCTTGGGGCTCGGTGCGACGGATGAAGGTCGGGAGCGTGCGGCTGCTAGCCCGCTGGCCAAGCTATCGAGGAGGAGCAGCAGTGCTGCTTCTGCATGTGTACTCCTTTGGTGCCATGGTTGGGCGAAGATGACAAACTGCGTGGTGACCGTCGGGACCAGAAAGCTCTTGCACAAGGGAATCGAGTCTCCTCGCCGTAATTATAGATTAGCGCGGGGAATCGAACCACCTCGCTGAAATTTGGCCGGACTCCGGCGAGTTCATCGGTGTTCAGAAATTTCATCCTCGTGACCGTTGACCATTTTGCGGGAAGCTGTAAAACAGACCGGAGAAACTAGATATATGGGTACATATGCGTTGATATCCGGAAACCCTAAAAAGATTGCGGTTTTGACCAGTCTTACGGTATCAGCTCTGGCTGTTTTTTAGCCATTTTCGAAATAAAACTGCATATTTCGTGGGTTTGACCAGATACGGTATCTGTCAGAGGTGCTCCTTATGAAGCGCGATAAATAACCTGAAGATTTATTATCAGGAGCCCACGGTCGGGGATCTCCTGGTGGTATCGTGAACCACGATGCAAGTAGTACTCCAAAACTCCTCATATACACCACAGATCTCCTGGAGTAGTATGCAGCTATGAAAGTGTCAAAAAGGAAACCTTGGATCAGTTCAAAACTTGTGCCTGACTGCCTGGGTGTGCGAGACGTGTGCGGTGACGATGGCCACCTTGGATCAGTTCTCCAAGACCTCTTCCCGGGTTCTTATCAGCTGTAGAATTCTGCTGCTTCTGCTGCTGAGTAGGCGGCACCAGAGTTGCATCTCCGGGGAGGCTGACAGAGCCGTCTGGCGCCGTCTCTCCACGACGACCCACATGAGGTGGAGGATCCTGTCATGGCCGTCCACCCGCACCAGTTTGCGTTGAGACCTCTTCCTCGAAACAGGCTGACGTCCAGCTTTATAAATAAAGCAACATTGAAACATAGGTCCATACAACCAAACTATATAAAGGTTCACACACATCATGCACACACGGTCACGCCCTCCGCTAGCCCGGGCATAGCCTGGCACCAGGGAAGAACCACCAACACATGACAACACCTACAACAAGAGATAGCCACCATCCTGAAGGGCCCTCAAGGGCCAGACGAAGTAGCAAGCCGGCGCGCCGCCGCAATCAGGTGCTCCAGCATCTCGTCCGCTCGCGCTGTCTACATAGTGGGTACCACTGCTGCAAGAAAGCCAGAAAAGTGAAGGTCGAGTCAGAGGCCCGACGAAGGAAAATACGCTCAATGACCATCTTATTCCGAGTATTTCATAAAGTCCAGGTCATCGCCGCAAACACCAACCAAAAGAGGCGCCTCCTCCTTCCAGTATGGTTCGCGGCGGCCTCCAGAAACTCCCCAAGGTTCGAGGCTTGCCATTCAGGCCCTAGAGCCTCGTGAATAAAGTTTCACAGGAAGCGAGCAGCAGGGCACGAGAAGAAGATATGTAGGCCCGTTTCCGGGACCACACACAAGGGGCAAAGACCATCGCCAGACCCATGACACTTGGCCACCTCAACATCCGAGGAAAGCCGGTCACGCAGTTTGCGTTAAGACAGACACGTAGCTTCATCGGATTAGGCTTTCGTTCTGTTTTATAAATAAAGCCACATACGAGTGTTAGATCTCACGATATAACTGGCACCGAAGCGTCCCAAGAAAACGAAAAAAAAAAGGAGATCCAAGCACGTAGCTAGAGACACGTAGCTAGGGACACGAAATTCTGATTGGGATAGAGCTCAGGATGGCGCTGTCGATGCAGGCTGAAGCGCTCTGACCCGGAGCTAGCCGGGGACAACTTGCAGGCCGTATACACATTAGCATCAGGGCAATCGCATTCTGATAGGTACGTCTCTGCTTTGGATTGACGTGCACTTTCTAACGTAGTACATAGATGATACCTTGGCAGTGACCGTTCGGCCTGCCTGTGAACAGATGCCAAGCTCTGCCTGGTTCCTGCTCCTTTTTTTTTCCTCTTACAACTTCTCCTCCTCGTCTCATGCCAGACCGTCCCATATCTGCTGCTAGCGGCGAGACGGGGCGCCCTAGGCCAGGCCATCTATTGCACTGGGACGGACCGCCGGTTTAATTTGGAGGTTCTTGTCCTTCGGCGTTTGAACTTTCTCATCAGTTGATTCGAAAATCACATTGGTTTTGGTCTACTATGTAAGCTCAGTTGCCAATTGCTTCTCACAATGTTGGCTATAGTAAGTACTCCCTCTGTTTCGTAATATAAGATGTTTTAGATTTGTGAAAAAAATATCTTAACTTCTTTTATTGTGTATATTCACTCCAAACCTGACTAAACCTATATAATAAAAGAAGTCTAGATACATTTTTCTTTACAAAGATAAACATCTTATATTTTAAAACGGAGGAAGTAACAACTAAGAACCTTTTCGTACAAGTATATCCACTTTCATCTGGACATTTTTTTTTGAAAAGAGCATATATTAATATCACACTGATACCAATTATACTCAGTCTCTGCAACAACGCATGCCATATTGGCAATTACGGATGGCAATGGGTACCCGCAACCCGCTTACCTTGCGGGTTTTTACCCGTTAGGGTAAGGGTATGATAGAAAAGTTGTATCCACGGGTAATTAATTGGGCAAAAATCTCTACCTGTTGGGTATTGTGGGTGCGGGTATGGTAATGAAAAACCCGCACCCGCATCCCACCCATCCGACATCTTAGTAGATGACACGTGGGGCGTTAGTATTATAGCATTTTTCTTAAAAATTATGAAATTCTGGAGTTGAAGAGTGTTGTTATGTGACTGATTGTGGTATGGTGTGTGACTGTTTTGCAATTCTTTTGAGATTTCAAAATTTGAAAAATATACTTCCTATGCAAATTATGTTTAGACGTAACTTGTTTACTTCACATATATCATGTGTTTGGCTATGTATTTTCGTTATTTAATATATATTTGCTTGCTTGTTGAAATCGTGAATGTATGAAAATATATGCTATCATTTTTATATGTTGTGTTATTACAATACCTTGTTAAGTTGTTTGGACTAATGGGTGGGTATTATCGTGTTTTTTTTACCCTCGACGGGTGCGGGTATGGGATAAAATATATACCCACGTGCGGGTGCGGGTTGCGGGGAAGATCTGAGATTGCGGGTGCGGGTTTAGTTAAGCTCCACCCGCACCCAATAGCCGCGGTTGCCATCCGTATTGGCAATGCGGATGCACACAGCTGAAAAAAAGGAAGAAAAATCACAAAAAAGAAAAGTCTTGCTATAGTAATCTGATTCTTAATAGCAGCGACACTACCACCACCAAAAACAACACCAGAATTCCAATCCCTCCAAAAACGACGTCTCCAAGAAGGAAACAGTGCACAAGCGTTGTTATCGCCCGATCAAAGATCTTAGGTTTTCACCCTGGAGAAAGTCCTCACTCGCAAAACAATGCCTTCTGTAAGACCATTGCCAGGCACAACCAATGAGGCCAGACCTTGGGTTTTCACCCTGAAAGGTGTAACTACCTCGGTGAATTACGCTCCTAGATACAAGCCTGGATGAGCGGAAATGGTTGAAATAGTACGGTGGGGCCCAGAAGCCACTCACGGGTAGACCTTTCGGCCGTCCCAACCATTTCCAGTCATCGGGACAAGTACGGGCGGCGTAATCGGCAGGCGAAGGGATCAACTACATACACAAATGAGTATGTATGCAAGCCACCATACAATAGTACATCAGAGCCATACCATCTAAAAAGAAAGGAAATATAGCAACGCCATACGGCAAGATTCAAAAGACCTAGATAGATATAATAGTTTAGGATATTTCCTCATACATCACACATCAGAGTATCAGGCGGAAGCGGCAAACAAGGTCCGAGTACGGATAAGAAGCAAATCGGCATAAGATGCCCAGAAATAAGCACATCCCGCCCACAGATCTCACGGATCCCCGTTTCCGGAATCTCTACACCGAACGATCGTTGCCCACATCATCAGCCTCCTCCACCCAGTATCCATCTTGCGAGGGTACCTGTTCATCTGAACCAATAATTTATCGTGTGAGACCCTAGGGGTACTCAGCAAGTCTTTATGCCTCTAAAGGGGACACAACCTGGGGTGACGCAATTGCAGCAAAAGATAAACCCTAACAGTTCTATAGATACTCGCTAACCATCCGCCTAACCAAAGATAGACGGATGTCCGTGAATTAATGACAACAGTTATAACAGTAATATCCACAGATCCATCCTCCTCCTCGCTTACCAACGAGGAAGCGGACGAACAACACCCCATCCGTTGGCAATTTTATTAACCATTCCATGAGTGTTGCTCTAATTACTAGTCAGTTACTTAGTCAAATTAAAAGTGGTACTTTAGTTATACTTGTCTATGATCGAGAAACTGTGCTCCAAGTCGTCCATAACCGCGGACACGGCTTTCAGAAAGTTTTACCCTGCAGGGGTGCACAAATAGCAACACACACTCGATCAACCTCGGAAAAACCAAATCAAAACCCAACGAGGCCTTCACGACAAAGCAATCACAAGATTCAGAAATATTTCAGGGGGCTATTTGGTTTTTCCTGCTCACTTGTGTCCCGTAGGACTGTAACACCCTCAGAATCGGACCTATGCAAGTTTTAGCGATTCCCGCCAAACCCGCATAGAAACGATTCAAAGGTGCCCACCAGGCACTTTCGTGCGGGTGGAAAACGAAGTAATAACATTACACAACAGTCCTCGATGGGACCCACAGAACAGATATATACAACAGCGACTCCAAGAGTCAAGAATACAGATATAATATACAAAGATCCAAATCACCTTGAAAATGATAGAGCGTCCGACTACGGACAAGATGCAAATGGGGCTAAGAGCCCTGTAGAATAACCAATGGCGTCCATAACCCTGCCCAGGCCAAGCCGGAAGGGTAACCCTGCTAACGACGTCGATCTCAAAACCTTCTTAAACGAAAGGGGTGCCGACAAAGGGCAAAGGAAAAAGAGGAGCGTCAGTACTGAGGCCAGTACACGGCGAGGCTAGAATTCGGCGGTCCTCGCCTACATAGGTATGGTGGACTGAAGCGGCAGTGGCAGCATGCACTAAACAACCTATAGAGACTCGATACAACGGGCGGCTATCAGAGAGGGGTAAGAAAGACCTATTCGGAACCAACCTGAAGCTTACACCAAACAATCCCATCCTGGTATTTCCCCCTCGAGACCAAACGAGGAAGTCCACCGAGGAACTCACACAGTTGGCAGTTTTATTTATTCAGTTATCGTTGCAGCAATTACTAGTCAGGTATAGATAGTCATCCTGATAAAATAAGCAGTGGTCACTTTTAGTTAACCATTCCCTTGTAGTTGCGACACTTACTAGTCAAATACAATTAGCATGAGATATCCCAAAAACCCAGCAGTTGTTGGTACTTTTATTCAGCCATTCCGTTGTAGTTGCAATACTTACTAGTCAGGTACAATGGTCGCAAGCGACACACCAAACAAGCAATTGTGGGCAGTATTAATTAGCCATTCCATTATAGTGAAGCTGATTACTAGTCATTATAAAGTCAAATTTATAGCAATAAACTTTAGTTATTCTTGTCTATGGTCGAGATACTGTGCTCCAAGTCGTCCATAACCGCGGACACGGCTTTCAGAAAGTTTTACCCGGCCGGGGTGCACCAATAGCAACACACACTCGATCAACCTCGGAAAAACCAAATCAAAACCCAACGAGGCTTTCACGACAAAGCAATCACAGGATTCAGAAATATTTCAGGGGGCCACCCCTTGGAGTACACCCGCAACGAAGTAAGCAAGCTCTGAGACGGACTCAAGGTTTGCGACAATGGCTGTAAACGACAGCAAATCCCCAAACGGGGACTGTCGATACCGCGAAAACATTCCTCTTACCTAAACAGTACAGTGTGCTCCTCGCACAATCGTAAATAAAACAGTAAAGCATGGCATAAGTACAGGATCGTAAATAAAACCTCAAACTAGTTTGTGGCCCCAAGAAATAAGACTGAATCAAGCTCTGGCTCAGGGGGGGTCCCATATACCTCCCGGATGTGGATAGCGCGATAAATCAAGGAACAGGTATCAAGTACTCGGGGTCCTACGGGACACAAGTGGGCGTTCGGAAACCAAATATTATCTATCGCCCACTGATGCCTCTACTTACTTCAATTTTAGTTGTTAAACAGGAATTAAAGTGAACGATAAGTAAAACTATGATCACCTCCAACATCAACATGCGGCAAAACATCAACAACTGTGGCACTGGACGACACGCAACAGCACTTGAGCAAGCGACTACGACGCACAAGTCCATCTATCTACCAAACAACAGGTAATAGGATGTGTCCAAGGCAATATAGGCTGCACGGTATATCCAGGTACGGAAACTAAAGCATCGCAACACAGATAGCAATAGATCAACAAGAGGGAATAAATACTATAAAAGTAAGATAGGTAGAAAGGGGGAGATGCTCGCCTGAAAACATTGTTGAAGGTTCAACCGAAGATCGGGGCGAAGCTCACATCAACTCAACGGCCTTATCCGCGAAGAAGAAAAACACTAGAATAAACACCGGATGCAATATTTAATACAACGGCAGAAGATCGGCATGATGCATGCATGATGGATGACATGGCAAAGGTGCGATGCAATTAGGTCATATTAAGCGGAACCGGGGTCCCGACAATTAATTAGATGGTTCAAGTTGTTTAGAACCCCCGCAATTTAAATGTTGTTTAACAAGGCAGAATATATCACCGGTTCGCTACACAAATTTTAAATGAGGCCAATATGAGACTAGATTTGCCCGCATATGGGCCCCATATTTAATTATTAGGTGAATCGGCATAAGGCCCCCAAACCACACGACAATATGCATGCATGAACATTTAATATGCGACAGGTTGTATTATATTATAAAATAGGGTTTCGGGAAGGGGTTCACACATTAGAGGGTCTCGACGAGCTTGGGGTTCCGGGGTTCGGGGTTCGACAGGGTCCGGGGTCCGGTCTCGGGGCCCGGATCTGGGTTCAGGGTTCGACGGAAACGTTCTCGGACTCCGGGATCGTTCTCGGGTAACTGGGGTAGATCTTGGCGCATCCGGGAAGAAGGATCTGGTTTGGGGTCGGGGCGCAGAACTTGGCATCCGGCAACTTCGAAGTAGACCTTGGAGTCCCGCGGTGATCTTGTCGATTCCCCGTCGAAGGCCTTGGCGCTTCGGATCGGTCTTCGGCTAGGGCCTCAGGGTCTCGGACACCGGTTCCATGAAGGGGTTCTTGGTGCTCCGTGACGAAGATCATGGCATCCGTGTCGAAAGCATCGGGGTTTTCCGGGTTCGGTCCCGTGAGGCAGATCTTGGGGTTCGGGCTTCAACACCGGGATCGGTCTTCGGGGTTCGCCATCGGATCCGAGGGGAAGAACTTGACGTGCCGGGACTTCAAGTTCCGGGACGGAGATCTTGTCGTCCACGACGAAGGGGTTCGACGCCATCGAATTCCGGGAATAGCCTTGCAGTCCATGGGGAAGATCTCGTGGCGCAGAACTTGGTAGCATCGGATTTACACATGAAATCGCACTGTGCGGGTGCACACCACCTAGGCACAGAAGCTGCCGCAATCACCTGCAGGGGTAGGCTTGACGCGGCCGACGGGCACAGCGACTCTGCACCCGGGAGGAGAGGCGGCGAGCTTGGCGACGTGGCGCAGCGGTGGGCCCGGCCGGCGGGGCGCGCGAGGACAGCGGTGGGCGACTCCCTGGCGCGGCGGCGGCCATCCGCGAGGCGACACGCGGAAGCAGAGGCGGGGGGCTCGGCGGCGACGCAAGGAGGCAGAGGCGCGGGGCTCGGCGGCGACGCAAGGAGGCAGAGGCGCGGAGGAAGGCGCCGGCGGCGAGGCGAGCAGAGGACGGAGGCGGGGCGACGGAGGAGCTCGAGGGGGGGCGGTCCGGCGAGGGGAGCGGCGACGGGGCGTTGCGGGGCGACCGACGGACGAGGGCGGCGGGCGCTGTCGGGCTCGCCGGAGGAGAGAAGGCAGGCGGCGGGGCTCGGGATGGCACTGGGCGGCGCCGGATCGATCCAGAGAGGGAGGGGAGGCACGCGAGAGAGGTTTGGGAAGGGAGGAAGGGGCCAGGCGGGGTGCGGTGCGGGTGGGCCTGCGAGGTGGGGCCGGAGGGGCAGTGGGGTGGGGATCCGGTGCGGCTGGTGGGGAGTGGTGGAGAGTGTGTGGCTGGGTGTGTTTGGGGTGGGGCTGTGTGTGAGAGGTGGGTGAGGTGGCTGCGTGGGATAGGGTAGAGGGAGGGAAGAGGTGACGTGACGACCAACGAGTGGAGGGGGTGAGGTGGCCAAAGGGGTGGGTAGAATAGGTTTGGGTGAACTTAGGATTTAGAAGGGCGGGTTAGGTGGACCGATTTAATCTGGGGGGTGGTCGTTCGGGTCGAATCGACCCGTTCGACTGCCCCCACTAAATTAATATAATATTTTATTTGATTTTATAATAACTTTTGTAATAAGTTTTTAGACAAATTAAAATCATCCGGGAACATCCGGGGGTTTAATTTGAAATAGAAGGAGGGCTAATTCTAGAAAACGATTGTCTTTCGCAAATAGTTTTTAGGCAAATTAATATGCATGATGTTGACGATCCTCAAGTGCAATGTGGCATGATGACATGAGCATGCGGTCATGATGATGCAATGCACAAATCAACGCGATTTTCTAGTCGTGGTTTTGCGGGATGCCACATAGGACCCCGAGTACTTGAAACCTGTTCCTTGAATATTCGCGCTATCCACATCCGGGAGGCTTATGGGACCCCCCTGAGCCAGAGCTTGATTCATTCTTATTTCTTGGGGCCACAAACTAGTTTGAGGTTTTATTTACTATCCTGTACTTATACCATGCTTTACTGCTTCATTACGATTGTGCGAGGAGCACCTGTACTGTTTAGGATGGTGACCCGTTTTCGCGGTATCGACAAGCCCGAGTTTTCGGGTTCCTAGTCGTTTACAGCCGGCCCCACAAACCTTGAGTCCGTCTCGGAGCCGGCCAGTTTCGTTGCGGGTGTACTCCAAAGATATTGCTCACCGGTGCCACTTTCATTAGTTATCCCATTACTACTCAGGTTAAGTTGTTTAGGTACCTCGTTATCCATCAGACTCTCACAAACCCTATGCTGTTCTACGACTCGCATGGCTCAAACAACTCCTGTAGTAATGGCTCATGGGATAGAGGGACAAGCTTGGTGGGGTTTTAAAAGTAAAAGCTATGCAATACTTGGGATTCAGTTTAATGCAATCGCGACTCAATGATGCAAGAATAAGATAGAGGCAATAGGTACTGTATGTATGCAAGCATGTGGTGGTGCTTGCCTGTCAGCTCAGTCGAAGCGAGATACGGATCTGGGTAGTGCTCCTGGTTTTCTTGATATATTCCCTGCTCAGTATCTATTCGGAGAAGAACCAAACAAACAAGGCCAATATAAATAAAGTGCACAAGCATATGAATATCATGCGACAAGCAAACAATCATGCCATGATGAATGATGCACAATTTGCATGGCATTAAAGTAGCATGGCATGGGTGAGGTGTGGAATACAAGAATAAGTCATTTTATTGAGTTTTGGTCACATTTTATTGTCATATTAGTTGCTGTATACTATATATTTATATGATGCATGCTGCAATTGAAGCCATGGATAGCATAAACAGGAAGGTCTCGTCGAGCTGATCATTTTAGACATATCGTTTGTCAAATTTGGAGTTATAAAACAAAAGTTATTAAATTATTAAGGTCCAGGGGCATTTTATTGTAATTTTGGTCAACTTGAATTTTAAAGTGTTCAAAATATATTTTGGATGGCATATTTGAAATCCTCACATTTTTCTGATTCAAAAACATATATTATTTGTATTATTTGGAATTATGAATTTAAATTTATTTTAAAGTCAAAATGATTAAAAGGGGGTCAAAGTCAAAGGTTTGACTAGATAGAGTCAAACTTGGTCAAATTCGAAAACATGGTTGAATTCATATTTGGAAAACATTTACTTTTCATTTTGAAAGTTTTTACAAATTCGAATTATTTCAAAAGATATGAATTTAATTAGATTTTAACATTTTCTGGAATTTTGTTGATGAGGAAAAGATTCTGAAACTTTTTGTACAAAGGCGGAGACTAGCCGCAGAGGCTGACGCGCGGGCCAGCGTGCTGACGGGGCGGAGCTGAGGGCTGTCACCTGGGCGAGGTGGAGGCACTGCGGGTTGGGGTTCCAAAAACTACAGGGACCTTTTTATAAAATGTTCCGAAGGTTGTCTGACGAACTGAAAACGATTTGCAAAAACTGCTAGCTGAACTCGATTTTGCATCGAAGATGGCGAGCAATTCATCGGGAAAAACGTGATGCCGCCAAAATGAAAGTTGTAGAGGGACGATAGGGATACAACTTTCGTTTTTGGAGCTTTGCCAACGGAGGACTACAGAGGACGGGGAAAGGAGCTGAACATGGGGAAAGACTGTAGTCGAAACTGACAGACAAACGCACCCACATCGAACAGCGGCGACAGCAGGAAGGCGCCACTTCGGAGGAGGATGGCGAGCGCATTACCAGACGATTTTGATCGAGTGATGGCTCGATGAACAGAGGGAGGCATGGTATTCAGATGGGCACCAAAAACGGAGAGGGAGAGGCACCACGACGTCGGCTGGAACGGCACGAACAGAGGTGGCAGAAGGGGCAACTGCAGGCACAGTTCACTGTCGAAACTGACGGGGCGCGTGGCTGCTGCTGCTACGCTCTTCGCTCGTGCGCGCGGCTGAGAAACGCCGGCGACGGGGCGGCTTCTGGTCGGCGGGGAAGATGCTAGAGGGAGGAAAAGGAGAAAGGGTGCTCACCTAGACCGATTCCCAGAGGAATCGAGGAGGGGAGTGGTCGGAGATGATGACGGCGACGGCGGTGAAGAACGGCTCGGCAGCGGCAGCAGTGGTTCAGCGTCGGGGAGAAGAGGAAGGAGAGCGGCTTGGCTGCTTCTTACGGTCCCAGGTGGCGTCGAGGTGAAGGCGTGGGCGCCTGGGCGGTGTCGGCAGCCAAAGGGGACGGGGGAGAGGGTTAGCGCGGCGACGCCATGGCAAAACCAGGAGCTTGAGGGGGGAACAGAGGCAGAGGGAAAACGGCGGCGCGAGGAAGAGGAGAGGGAGCTAGGGTTCCAGGGACGCGGCTGGGGGATAAGAAGAGGGGCAGGTGGTGGTGGGGTGTGACGAGGACAACGGCGGACGGACGGAGACCTGCTCCGTCTGCTGTTCTTCAGAGAAGCGCGGGCGAACGGAGAAGAGGTACAGGGGCGACGACGTCGGGTGCGAAGGGGTACCGGGCCGGGGTGGTGAGTTGGGCCGGAGGAGGGATTTGCCCTGGTGAGCTGTTGCTTTCTCTTGGGCTGCTGCGGCTGGTAAGGCCCAGGTAGGCTGCTGCTCCTCTCTCACTCTTTTCCCTTCTTCTTTTTATTTATTGGTTTTGTTTGTTTTTACTCTTTTACAAATTCAAACCAGCTTCAATTTCAAACTCTTTTGAGCTTTTTCACAGGGAATTTTGAACAGAGGGTTTGGCCATGAGGAGAGGCAAAAGAGAAAAAGATACATAAGGAGAGAGAATGCCCCCATACAAATTCATTTTGGGCATTTTGCTAGAATTGGGATTTAGGGTTTATAAAATGGAACAAAACATTTGAAAATGAAAATAGTGGACCCTAGCAATGGCCCTTGATTGTATATAACAAAATAGGGATAGAGATGAGATGAGAGTTGATCCAATCCAAAATTCAGATAAAACTCAAAGAGGACAAAGGTGGTGAGGGTTGCATGGGACATGCATTACATTTAATGCACTCCCTAAGAAATTGGTGCAAGCTTGTATGGGCCATGCATAAGCATTAAATGCCATGTTTCAATCTTGTGAAAACAAAACAGTCATTCAAGGCATTCATACATATGCATTCCAGAAAAAGTGGAACAAGCCAAGCAAAAGGATTTAGAATTGGATCCATCCAACCCACATGAGCTAGAACTAAAACCCAAAGAAAATTACAAGCTCATGGTTATGGTATGGGGGAGGTGTAAGGTGGTGACAAAGAAAAAGGTGGTGGAATGGAATAAAGGATATGCCCCCAACTCAACTTGGGCATTTAACAATATATCAAGAACCAAATACAATATCAAGAGGCAAATACAAATAGTAATGCATATGAGATAAGAACCAAAACACAAAGGTTTTGTATGATGCCCAAATGCAAGGTGGCATGATGACATAAGCATGATATGATGATGATGCAACAATTATATGTAGGAAGTGGCCCTTTTATTACTAAACCAAGTAGCATTACAAATGTTAGACAATTGGGATGCTACAACTCTCCCCCACTAAACAGGAATCTCGCCCCGAGATTCTAGGAAGAAGAAGAAGACACAAAGAGGGTAGGATAGTTGGCACGGAGTTCATCTTCACGTTCCCAAGTGGCTTCATCAACAGAATGGTGCGACCACTGCACCTTGCAAAACTTGATGGACTTGTTGCGAGTCCTTCTTTCTGCGGTCTCAAGGATTTTTATGGGGTGTTCTTGATAAGACAGGTCTTCTTGGAGATTGATTAGCTCATGATCCACGGTCCTGCCGGGATCCTTGAAGCACTTCTTGAGTTGAGAGATGTGGAAAACATCATGAACCTTGAGTTTTTCCGGGAGCTCAAGAGCATAAGCAACTTCTCCTCTTCTACCACGAATTTTGAAAGGACCGATGTATCTAGGAGCCAGCTTTCCTTTGATACCAAAGCGGTGTGTTCCTTTCATGGGAGTGACACGAAGGTGAACGAGATCACCAGGGACATACACCATGTCCGTGTGCTTCCTGTCATAATTGCTCTTCTGACGACTTTGAGCAATCTTCAGATTCTCAAGAATGATATGCACCTTCTCCTCCGCTTGAGTTACAATGTCAGGGCCAAACCAGATTCTTTCTCCTGCACCTGACCAACCAATCGGAGTTCTGCACTTGCGACCATAGAGAGCCTCAAATGGTGCCATCTTCAGACTTTTCTGGAAGCTGTTGTTGTACGAGAATTCAGCATAAGGAAGACATTCTTCCCACTTCATGCCAAAAGAGATGACGCAAGCACGAAGCATATCCTCCAGAATCTGATTGATCCTTTCAACTTGTCCTTGCGACTGAGGGTGGTAAGCAGTGTTGAAGTTCAACTTTGTTCCCAAAGAATTTTGGAAACTTTCCCAGAACTTGGAAGTGAAGATGCTCCCACGGTCTGAACTGATCTCAAGCGGACCCCATACAGAGAGACAATTCTGTTGATATAGAGCTCAGCCAACTGAATTCCAGAAATTGTTTCTTTGACGGGGAAGAAATGATCCACTTTAGAGAGCCTGTCAATGACAACAAAGATTGCATTGTTGCCCTTCTGCGACCTTGGAAAAACAGTGATGAAGTCCATCTCTACTTTCTCCCATTTCCATTCCGGAGGTTTCAATGGCTGTAGAAGACCGAAAGGTTTCTGATGGACAGCTTTCACTCTGCGGCAGACATCACACTCCGAGACATACTTGGCACAATAACGTTTCAAACCCGGCCACCAATATTGTGTTTTCAAGTCCATGTACATCTTTGTGCTGCCAGGATGGATAGATAGAACGGAATCGTGCGCCTCCTTGAGAACTTGCTCTCTCAAACCCGGGTAGTTCGGAACAAACATCCGGTGTTCAAAGAAAAGCGTGCCTTGATCATCGACGTGGAAGGACTCATACTTCGGAAGCTGAATTTTGTAGGTGATCTTTCTGGTGTGTGGATCACCACGCTGACGAAAGAGAATCTTTTCTTCCAAGAGAGGAGTAGCCAGAAGGTTCAGGAGGTGCCCTTGTTCCACAAATTCCAGGTTGAGCTGACGGAATTCCTCGCACAAGAGAGGCTGTTGTTCTTCCATCACGAGATTGTTGACATAAGCTTTGCGGCTGAGAGCATCGGCCATGACATTAGCTTTGCCCGGAGTATAGTTGATGGTCAAATCAAAATCATTGATTGCTTCAATCCATCTCCTCTGCCGAAGGTTGAGATCAGGCTGAGTGAAGATATACTTCAAACTCTTGTGGTCAGAAAAGATCTCACAACGGTTGCCAAGCAAGTAGTGCCTCCATATCTTCAAAGCAAAGACAACTGCTGCGAGCTCGAGGTCATGTGTGGGATAGTTGATCTCATGCGTCTTCAACTGTCGAGAGGCATAAGCAACCACTTGTTTCTCTTGCATAAGGACCGCACCCAATCCTTGCAAAGAGGCGTCACAGAATATCTGGAAAGGCTTAGATGTATCCGGAGGAACCAAGACTGGTGTGGAAGTGAGCTTCTCTTTGAGTGTCTCAAAGCTTGCTTGACATGCCGGGGTCCAAAGGTATTTCTTGCCTTTCTTTAGGAGATCGGTCAGAGGCTTCGCTATCTTCGAAAAGTTCTGAACGAAGCGACGGCAATAACTAGCCAAACCGAGGAAACTCCGCACTTCTTTGACATTAACAGGAGGAAGCCATTCAACAATTGTCTTCACAGTTTCCGGGTTGACTGCAATGCCCTTGGCAGAGATGACGTGACCAAGATAGGTTACTTGAGGCAGCCAAAAATCACACTTTGAGAACTTTGCATACAAGCGGTTCTCGCGAAGCTTGTTTAGGACACAACGAAGGTGTTCTTCATGCTCTTCCTTTGACTTGAAATAGACTAGGATGTCATCCAGATAGACCACAACGAACTTATCAAGGTACTCCATGAAAACTGAGTTCATAAGCCTCGAGAAGGTAGCAGGTGCGTTGGTAAGACCGAAAGACATGACTGTGTACTCATACAGGCCATAGCGGGTGGTGAAAGCTGTTTTAGGCACATCTTCCTTGCGAATCTTGATTTGGTGATAACCACTCCTCAAGTCAAGCTTAGAGAATACCACAGCTCCAGCTAGCTGATCGAAGAGATCATTAATCCGCGGAAGGGGATATTTATTCTTGATGGTTTTAGCATTGAGATCCCGATAGTCAACACAAAGTCTATCAGTCATGTCACGCTTCTTCACAAAGATTGTTGGGCTACCCCAAGAAGAAGTACTGTGTTGAATGAAACCCAACTTCTCTTGTTCATCAAGCTGTCGTTTGAGTTCAGCCAACTCAGCAGGACCCATTTTATATGGCCGCTTGGAGATAGGAGCCGTTCCAGGTTCAAGCTCAATTACAAACTCAACCTCACGATCCGGCGGCATACCCGGCAACTCTTCAGGAAAGACATCTGGGAACTCACAGACCACCGGAACACTCTGAATAGCTTCCATAGCATCATCATTCAGAGCCGCCAAAGAGAAAAGCTGGATAGCAGGAGTCAGACTTGGAGAAAAGACTATATGGCCTTCAGGAATCTTCAGAGAAACTGAGCGTTCAGCACAATCAATCACAGCTGCATTTGCTGTCAACCAATCCATGACCAAGATGACATCAATGTCAGAATTGCCCAAAAGAATTAAGGACGCCGAGAATGAAGAGCCACCAATCTCAATTTGATTGCCATGGCTGATATGAGCAGCCCTCATGTTTGAACCAGGAGATAGAACCACCAGACGACGTGATAAAGGAACCCTATCCAGATCCTGCTCTTGTGCAAACTTATGCGAAAAAAAAGAATGCGAAGCACCAGAATCAAACAAAACTCGTGCAGGGACTGAGTTAACGGGAAGCATACCCATCACAACTCCAGGTGTAAGCTCAGCTTGAACGGCGTTGACACAGTTGGCACGAGCAACAGCAGACCCGGGCTTGGTGTTGATGTTGAGAGCCCGAGGTGGTGGTGCACGAACCATAGGAGAACTTGCCGCAGATCTTGGAGGGGGTGGAGGAAGAGCTTTGTTCTTCAACGGACAGTTCCAGTTTAGATGTCCAGGGTCTCCACATGTGAAACAAGCACCAGGTGGACGTGGAGCAACGTAGCCAGGGACTCCGCCAGGCGCTCCAGGGTAGTGGTGGTTGTAGCCCCTAGGAGCAGCAGTGATGAATTTTGGTGGCCTTGCCGCGTAGCTTGAAGGTCTTGGTGAAGCCGGGAGCGACGGTGGGGTGTTAGGAACCCAGACACGCCGCTTAGAAGGAGCTGACATAGCTGAAGAGCTTGGTGCATCACGGTTGTGTTTCTTTGACTCCTCAAACACTTGCCTACTTGCTTCCTCCTGCAGAGATGTATGCTGAAGTTCCAGAAAAGACGCCGGCCTTGCATGTGTGATTGCATATTTAATCGATGCATTGAGCCCTTGCCTGAACCTCTTTTGCTTCTTCTTGTCATCAGATATCTCATCGCCACCATAACGAGAAAGATTCATGAAGTTCCTGATGTAGGTGTTGACATTATCATTTCCCTGCTTAAGGTTGAGAAAAGCTTCCTTCATACTCTCCATGACAATTTCTGACAGATACTGCTCTTTGAACGCTCCAGTGAACTGTTCCCAGGTAGGCTGAAAACCAGCGCAGTTTGCCTTCAGGTAATTCTCCCACCAGAGAGCTGCATCTCCCTTCAGAAGGTGAGTAGCACACTTTACCCACTCTTGCTCAGGAACATCAGCCGTCTCGAGTAGCCTTGACATCTCACGCAACCAATCATCCGCATCCAGTGGTCGATCAGAAACATCAAATTGGCGAGGGTTGAATTTCAGGAAGCTTTTGATGTCTCCTCGCTTGGGAGGTGGAGGCAGCGGAGCAAACTCATTCCTCCGAACACTTTCCTCAAAGCGCTGTTGGTTCTGCTGCATTGCTGCCAAGGCATTGGCGATGTTTGACAATGCGGACCCCAGTTCCGGTGGAATGTCCTCATCAGAACGGCGTGGTGGAGCCATCCTGTGATTGATATAAAACACAAGTCAGTACTATAATGGAGAATAATAATAATCCAAAATAGTACCAAGATGGAATTAACCAAGGTTAAAGGATACAATTTACTAAGATGATATTAAAATATCAGCAAAGTTCAAAGCACCTAGAAGATATTAAGCATATCGCACACGACTGAAAAGGAGTGTGGTACACAGATATATCAAAGAAAAAAAATTCCACAAATTTCGGCATTAAAATACCAATAGATGCGCAAAATCACTTAACGAATCAAGATTAGTGACTCTACCAATTCAATATATAAAAGCGAATGATAAGAGTAGTGGTATGGTCGCGACTCCATCCCGCACTCAAATCATTACTCCGCACATGAACAAGTAAAACACATATCCTAACCCCTTCTTCTCACGTCGAACCTAAAGATTGGTAACTACGGAAACGAACACCCCAAACAAGATAACGTCGGGTAACAAAGAGTAAGACAGCTCGCGTCGGTATACAACGAATCAGATAGATCGCGTCGGATTGCAAAGCCTGTCGGTATGGAATGTACCAACAGTTGATAATCAAAAGGCCGATTAGATAACAACTTGGATGCAACAGATAGACAAGGAATTACACACACACACACACACACACAACCTATGTTACTACGGAAACCCAGAACACGGGAATCCTAGTTTGAACTTTAAGAAGAGGATTGAAAACGTTACACTTCCTTACCAGAAAAAGGTGGGTGGGTGGGTAAGAAGAAAAGTGGAAGCAGTCCTACTCTCACGTTTTGTTTTTCCCTAGTATACATAACTACCAAAAAAATTTGCTAGACTGACAATGACCGTTTGGCTGAGACCCTGAAGGGCGGGATGGCTCTGATACCAATGTAACTACCTCGGTGAATTACGCTCCTAGATACAAGCCTGGATGAGCGAAAATGGTTGAAATAGTACGGTGGGGCCCAGAAGCCACTCACGGGTAGACCTTTCGGCCGTCCCAACCATTTCCAGTCATCGGGACAAGTACGGGCGGCGTAATCGGCAGGCGAAGGGATCAACTACATACACAAATGAGTATGTATGCAAGCCACCATACAATAGTACATCAGAGCCATACCATCTAAAAAGAAAGGAAATATAGCAACGCCATACGGCAAGATTCAAAAGACCTAGATAGATATAATAGTTTAGGATATTTCCTCATACATCACACATCAGAGTATCAGGCGGAAGCGGCAAACAAGGTCCGAGTACGGATAAGAAGCAAATCGGCATAAGATGCCTAGAAATAAGCACATCCCGCCCACAGATCTCACGGATCCCCGTTCCCGGAATCTCTACACCGAACGATCGTTGCCCACATCATCAGCCTCCTCCACCCAGTATCCATCTTGCGAGGGTACCTGTTCATCTGAACCAATAATTTATCGTGTGAGACCCTAGGGGTACTCAGCAAGTCTTTATGCCTCTAAAGGGGACACAACCTGGGGTGACGCAATTGCAGCAAAAGGTAAACCCTAACAGTTCTATAGATACTCGCTAACCATCCGCCTAACCAAAGATAGACGGATGTCCGTGAATTAATGACAACAGTTATAACAGTAATATCCACAGATCCATCCTCCTTCTCGCTTACCAACGAGGAAGCGGACGAACAACACCCCATTCGTTGGCAATTTTATTAACCATTCCATGAGTGTTGCTCTAATTACTAGTCAGTTACTTAGTCAAATTAAAATCGGTACTTTAGTTATACTTGTCTATGATCGAGAAACTGTGCTCCAAGTCGTCCATAACCGCGGACACGGCTTTCAGAAAGTTTTACCCTACAGGGGTGCACAAATAGCAACACACACTCGATCAACCTCGGAAAAACCAAATCAAAACCCAACGAGGCCTTCACGACAAAGCAATCACAAGATTCAGAAATATTTCAGGGGGCCACCCCTTGGAGTACACCCGCAACGAAACTGGCCGGCTCCGAGACGGACTCAAGGTTTGTGGGGCCGGCTGTAAACGACTGGGAACCCGAAAACTCGGGCTTGTCGATACCGCGAAAACGGGTCACCATCCTAAACAGTACAGGTGCTCCTCGCACAATCGTAATGAAGCAGTAAAGCATGGCATAAGTACAGGATACTAAATAAAACCTCAAACTAGTTTGTGGCCCCAAGAAATAAGAATGAATCAAGCTCTGGCTTAGGGGGGTCCCATAAGCCTCCCGGATGTGGATAGCGCGAATATTCAAGGAACAGGTTTCAAGTACTCGGGGTCCTACGGGACACAAGTGAGCAGGAAAAACCAAATAGCAGATATTGCTCACCGGTGCCACTTTCATTAGTTATCCCATTACTACTCATGTTTAGGTACCTCGTTATCCATCAGACTCTCACAAACCCTACACATGCTGTTCTAAGACTCGCATGGCTCAAACAACTCCTGTAGTAATGGCTCATGGGATAGAGGGACAAGCTTGGTGGGGTTTTAAAAGTAAAAGCTATGCAATACTTGGGATTCAGTTTAATGCAATCGCGACTCAATGATGCAAGAATAAGATAGAGGCAATAGGTACTGTATGTATGCAAGCATGTGGTGGTGCTTGCATGTCAGCTCAGTCGAAGCGAGAGACGGATCTGGGTAGTGCTCCTGGTTTTCTTGATATATTCCCTGCTCAGTACTATTCGGAGAAGAACCAAACAAACAAGGCCAATATAAATAAAGTGCACAAGCATATGAATATCATGCGACAAACAAACAATCATGCCATGATGAATGATGCACAATTTGCATGGCATTAAAGTAGCATGGCATGGGTGAGGTGTGGAATACAAGAATAAGTCATTTTATTGAGTTTTGGTCACATTTTATTGTCATATTAGTTGCTGTATACTATATATTTATATGATGCATGCTGCAATTGAAGTCATGGATAGCATAAACAGGAAGGTCTCGTCGAGCTGATCATTTTAGACATATCGTTTGTCAAATTTGGAGTTATAAAACAAAAGTTATTAAATTATTAAGGTCCAGTGGCATTTTATTGTAATTTTGGTCAACTTGAATTTTAAAGTGTTCAAAATATATTTTGGATGGCATATTTGAAATCCTCACATTTTTCTGATTCAAAAACATATATTATTTGTATTATTTGGAATTATGAATTTAAATTTATTTTAAAGTCAAAATGATTAAAAGGGGGTCAAAGTCAAAGGTTTGACTAGATAGAGTCAAACTTGGTCAAATTCGAAAACATGGTTGAATTCATATTTGGAAAACATTTACTTTTCATTTTGAAAGTTTTTACAAATTCGAATTATTTCAAAAGATATGAATTTAATTAGATTTTAACATTTTCTGGAATTTTGTTGATGAGGAAAAGATTCTGAAACTTTTTGTACAAAGGCGGAGACTAGCCGCAGAGGCTGACGCGCGGGCCAGCGTGCTGACGGGGCGGAGCTGAGGGCTGTCACCTGGGCGAGGTGGAGGCACTGCGGGTTGGGGTTCCAAAAACTACAGGGACCTTTTTATAAAATGTTCCGAAGGTTGTCTGACGAACTGAAAACGATTTGCAAAAACTGCTAGCTGAACTCGATTTTGCATCGAAGATGGCGAGCAATTCATCGGGAAAAACGTGATGCCGCCAAAATGAAAGTTGTAGAGGGACGATAGGGATACAACTTTCGTGTTTGGAGCTTTGCCAACGGAGGACTACAGCGGACGGGGCAAGGAGCTGAACATGGGGAAAGACTGTAGTCGAAACTGACAGACAAACGCACCCACACCGAACAGCGGCGACAGCAGGAAGGCGCCACTTCGGAGGAGGATGGCGAGCGCATTACCAGACGGTTTTGATCGAGTGATGGCTCGATGAACAGAGGGAGGCATGGTCTTCAGATGGGCACCAAAAACGGAGAGGGAGAGGCACCACGACGTCGGCTGGAACGGCACGAACAGAGGTGGCAGAAGGGGCAACTGCAGGCACAGTTCACTGTCGAAACTGACGGGGCGCGTGGCTGCTGCTGCTACGCTCTTCGCTCGTGCGCGCGGCTGAGAAACGCCGGCGACGGGGCGGCTTCTGGTCGGCGGGGAAGATGCTAGAGGGAGGAAAAGGAGAAAGGGTGCTCACCTAGACCGATTACCAGAGGAATCGAGGAGGGGATTGGTCGGAGATGATGACGGCGACGGCGGTGAAGAACGGCTCGGCAGCGGCAGCAGTGGTTCAGCGTCGGGGAGAAGAGGAAGGAGAGCGGCTTGGCTGCTTCTTACGGTCCCAGGTGGCGTCGAGGTGAAGGCGTGGGCGCCTGGGTGGTGTCGGCAGCCAAAGGGGACGGGGGAGAGGGTTAGCGCGGCGACGCCATGGCAAAACCAGGAGCTTGAGGGGGGGAACAGAGGCAGAGGGAAAACGGCGGCGCGAGGAAGAGGAGAGGGAGCTAGGGTTCCAGGGACGCGGCTGGGGGATAAGAAGAGGGGCAGGTGGTGGTGGGGTGTGACGAGGACAACGGCGGACGGACGGAGACCTGCTCCGTCTGCTGTTCTTCAGAGAAGCGCGGGCGAACGGAGAAGAGGTACAGGGGCGACGACGTCGGGTGCGAAGGGGTACCGGGCCGGGGTGGTGAGTTGGGCCGGAGGAGGGATTTGCCCTGGTGAGCTGTTGCTTTCTCTTGGGCTGCTGCGGCTGGTAAGGCCCAGGTAGGCTGCTGCTCCTCTCTCACTCTTTTCCCTTCTTTTTATTTATTGGTTTTGTTTGTTTTTACTCTTTTACAAATTCAAACCAGCTTCAATTTCAAACTCTTTTGAGCTTTTTCACAGGGAATTTTGAACAGAGGGTTTGGCCATGAGGAGAGGCAAAAGAGAAAAAGATACATAAGGAGAGAGAATGCCCCCATACAAATTCATTTTGGGCATTTTGCTAGAATTGGGATTTAGGGTTTATAAAATGGAACAAAACATTTGAAAATGAAAATAGTGGACCCTAGCAATGGCCCTTGATTGTATATAACAAAATAGGGATATAGATGAGATGAGAGTTGATCCAATCCAAAATTCAGATAAAACTCAAAGAGGACAAAGGTGGTGAGGGTTGCATGGGACATGCATTACATTTAATGCACTCCCTAAGAAATTGGTGCAAGCTTGTATGGGCCATACATAAGCATTAAATGCCATGTTTCAATCTTGTGAAAACAAAACAGTCATTCAAGGCATTCATACATATGCATTCCAGAAAAAGTGGAACAAGCCAAGCAAAAGGATTTAGAATTGGATCCATCCAACCCACATGAGCTAGAACTAAAACCCAAAGAAAATTACAAGCTCATGGTTATGGTATGGGGGAGGTTTAAGGTGGTGACAAAGAAAAAGGTGGTGGAATGGAATAAAGGATATGCCCCCAACTCAACTTGGGCATTTAACAATATATCAAGAACCAAATACAATATCAAGAGGCAAATACAAATAGTAATGTATATGAGATAAGAACCAAAACACAAAGGTTTTGTATGATGCCCAAATGCAAGGTGGCATGATGACATGAGCATGATATGATGATGATGCAACAATTATATGTAGGAAGTGGCCCTTTTATTACTAAACCAAGTAGCATTACAAATGTTAGACAATTGGGATGCTACAAAAGGTAAGACTATGAACTCCTCATGTGATGTCGCCCCCTCTAATAGACGCTACTGCGAGTCACAGATAACCAAACCAGATCCTCATCGCCATAAAGACTCAATCCACCATAGCTCACCCACATGTCTCTAGCTTAATGACATTCGTCGCATCTGACTTCACCATATGTATCGTCATAGACATGTCACATGATGGTAACATGTAGTAGAGCTTCACCACGCTCTCACTGAAACCAAACGGCCAGCAAAAAAACACAAGTGCGCATGATAGAATTCCTTCCGATCCAACAAGCTCCAGGCATATGCTCCCATGGGAGTTCGCCGACGGAGCTTTCCGGAACCAGCCACTCCGGCCAAATCAATGGAGACAATCATTAAGTAGATCTTCGTCTTGGTGTGAGAGGAATCCAAGGACCACCCCCTTTATTCAAACCGGGCCGACAACACCCTCGCCACCCGCCGGCAACCTGCAAGATACGCCGCACCAAACCCTACCAGCAGACTTGCAGCTAGGCTAGTACGGAGAGAGATGGCAGCAGAGCAGGGTCGAACCCTACCAGATCCAGCCCTACCAGCAGCGAAGAGGTCCGGGAAGACGACGCCGGAGCACCAGATCTTAAGATCTAGGATTTCCAGCACCAGCCGGTTTGGCCCTGGACTTCCACCGCCGGTCATGGCGCCGGCGGGAAGGACCTCCGCCACCACCCCAACCAGGGACGCCGCCCTGGTTGCCAGCCTTCGTCGATCCAACCACATCTTCCCCAGCAGCCACGGTGGCTAACTCCGGCCTCCATCCACCCCGGACCACCTTCAGCGGCCGGGCCCGCCGCCCCCACGCCGAGGCCGGCGGCAGCGGCGACGACGGGGAGCTTTGGCGGCAGCGGCGGCGCCCTCGGTGTCGCCCTGGGGTGCGACACGCGGGGGGAGTTTTTGGTCGTGGGGGCTCCCTCCAGCTGGACATGAAGCATCGGCTCTTCATATCTGGCAATCTGGAGACACAATATTGTCTGGTCAGGTCTAATCGGTTCAGTAACTGAATTGTAATTGGATTCTTAGGCATGTGGTAGAACGTAAACAAAAAGTTAGAGTTGATGGCAAAACTTATCTGTGGTAGTTACCTGGGTTCATGTCACCTTAAAGCGGACCTCCATTTTATAGTTATGTGGGTTCATGTCCCTCTGGCTTCAACATGGACAACCTTGCCTAACATCACCTAAACCCCCAAAACTCCTCATATAGATATGGAGAAGTTTTGCTTGTCCAATCTAACAAGAAACTAGTGCAAGCAGACCTTCAGGAAGAGTAAAAATGAAGCAAGCATATATGAAATAAAGTAAGATTGTTAAGTTCTATATACATTCATTCATTAGCAAGTATCGCAATGCTGCGCACAGATTTTTTTTACTGTTCTAACTGGAGCCAGTTTTACAGTTTATTGGGAATTGCCAAGAAACTAGTGGCGTCAGAACTGGGTGGGTTGCGGGTACATATAGCAGCATATGACTTTAATTCCCATCTTCTGTTGTAATAGTAAGTTGAACTATATGTCATCAATTTTGTTCTTTCTATGCAATTGTTGTAGCAGAACTTGTTGCTTTTATTGTAGCTGGTACTGTCCATCGTGTTTGTATCACAACATGGTATGCTACTTTGAAAATATGCTTCACTAATTTCTTTGCACGAGTCCTTACTCCTTGTTTCATCCCGAGAAGTCGAGAACCCATTTATTGACCTGGATGGCTTCTGTTAAGAGATGCTAATCTTAGATGTGCTATTGGGATATTTTATTTATGAATTTCCATTCTGCTTTTGGTGGGGAGAAATGGAAATAATCTTTATGAAAAAAATCCTCTTGTTTGCAAAAGGAGAGGGGGAGAATAAATTAACAAGTACATTCAGAGTTTAATGGTTGTTAATAGAAAAATACTAACGCTTTTGTATATTGCAAAGAACCGTATTAGATTGTGTATATACTCTCCATATATTAACAACATGGCCAACTGTAGTTGACATATTGTTAGATGTTGATATAAGTTATAGGATGCATGATTAGCAGCTGAGAATCCATCTAATTTAGTGATCCTTGTATAGCCTGTCGCATTTATAATGAGTATATATTTGTTGCATGCAACAAAATATCTCCAGCTAGTCAGAAAAATTCAGCCACCTAGCAGTCATGACTGGAGGCAGAAAGTTGTTTAACAAATATAAACACAATTTTAGCGCTGTAGGCCGAGTTTATTTGCTCCATCCAGTCATCCACCATGCATCATTTTGCGGTGCGTATATTATTCTGGCACATGATATAGAAGGTTAGCAGACTTAGCTCAGAGCAACATGAGCTCTCTCTTTCCATCCGATATTTTGGTGCCTTCGCCCTTCTTCTTATCATTTTCTTTTCTTTTCTGATGGTCACTTAAGAGCATGCACAGCGTGCTAGTTTGTCTAAGAAAAATACCTGACAAGAGTCTAACAAAACAAAACTGCTCCACCGGCTAGACACTGCCTAACACAACTAGTGGGACCCATAAATAGAAGATGCTTCACCTTTCCACACCTAACTGTTCTCTTCTTGCTGAGTAGAAATAGTTTTTAAATTAGTTAGACCTTGTGTCTAGTGTTAGACTCAATCTATGGAATCTTTTTCTTAGTATCGCCCTTTCCACTGGTTAGACATGTGCCTAAGCTTTCTTAGACTCCCTCTTTTTACAACGTTGTGCTTGCTCTAACTGATTGTTTTGTTCCGCTACGCCATTTTGTAGACGTGTTTTGACAAGGATTACCAAGTATTATTCGGCCCCGTTGAAAGACACCCCCAGTGATCCCCCAGAATACTCGTTTGGTCCAGCCATAAGTAGAAACATGCCTCTCCTCTCGCGTTTTGGACTGCGGCTCAAGGACGCTGCCTCCTCTCTTTCCGGAAACAAGATGTGCTCCAAATACATGAAAAGTAAAATCAATTGAATAGGAAAAAGGATCGGGTGAGAGGGGATTGAGTGAAGGAAGTGTTTTCACCCAATCCCCGTCAGGTAATACCCGGTAAAACACTCTAAACCCCATTTGCAAAATAAGGCCTTACGAGGTTGACAACTAAGACGAGGCGTTACCGAGGACATTTTTTTAATGTAGGGCGACCTGCTTTGTACTCCCTCCGTTTTAAAATATAAAATGTTTTAGTTTTATGAAGGAGATGTATCTAAACTTCTCTTAGCACATAGGTTCACTCAGATTTTGAATAAATCTATATATAAAAAAAGTTTAAATATATTTTTTTACAAACCTAAAACATCTTATATATTTTAAAACGGAGGGAGTAATCGAATCTAAAGCTAATATCTACACCTTCCATCGGGCTTCTGAACCCAGTTAGCTTTCTTTTTGCCAGGCATGTAAAGAAAAATTCGAACCCTGGGTACTCGCCGTGTATGCTGAGACGTCACGTTTTGGTTTTAATCTAATCAGGGCTGTTGTTGACCAGGTAACTTTTTCACTGGCTGCCCCAGTCGGCATGAGTTTCACCGTAGTTGCAAATATCAATTTCTTTTGCTTAGTTAGATAGGATTCTGTTTTATTAATTACTACGGTCAATCTAGTTGTTGTTTACTATTAGTCCACCGTGGGGGATATCCTCGTGGTATTGTGTAGCACGGCGATGCAACATGCAAGGAGAATCCAACTATGAAACTGTCAAAAGGAAAGCTTTGGATTAGTTCTCCAAAACTTGTGCCTGGGCACGCGAGACGCCTGCGGTGACGATGGCCACCCGGATCTCTTCCCGTGCTCTTTTTCAGCTGTATATTCTGCTGCTGCTTTTTTTTAACACAGGGAGCCCTCCGAAGGGCTACTCCACTGGGTGTACAGATATTTTATTTCACCAGTGGGTATACAGATATTTTACAAAGAACTCCATAAAAATAAAAAATAATACACGAGTCCTTGACAAAAGCAGAAAGAACCTTGCAAGAAGATAGCAAGTTGCAATCTGTTAGACTAGACAGTGTTGAGTCGGTTTTGATTTGTTAAGAGTTTGTTTTAGAGTCGGTTTAAGTAATCTTCGCCGATAAGTTTTGTAACCCCATATATACTCTATACCCCTCAAATATTGTTATGCAAGTCAATCAAATTTACATGGTATCAGACAATTAGATCCTAGGGCATGGCGCCGCCACCGACGCCGCCCCCTCCTCCCCCTCCCGACTACTTCACCAAAAAGGCTGCCGCCGTCGCTGCTTCCCTGGGTGACGCCGGCCAAACCTCCAACACCTCCCTTGCTCTACCCTCTCCTACCCTCCCAACTATCCACTATGCCGATACAATCTCAGATGTTAGCCCCTTTATTCCAATCACTTTAGATCTACCAAAGCATAACTACTACCATTGGCGTCATCTCTTCGAGGTTCATCTCGGTCGGTGCAATCTTCTCGACCACGTCGCCGACCATGCCGTTCCCCGGCCTACCGATCCTCGCTGGGCCAAGGACGACCTTGCCATCATCCAATGGATCTACCAGCGGGTGTCCACCGAGATCTTCAATCTCTTGTTTCGCGACGCCACGAGCGCAGCCGCCCTCTGGGTGGCCCTCCGACAGCTCTTCCAAGACAACGTCGACGCCCGCGTCAACACCCTCCACACCGAGCTCCGCAACACTGTCCAAGGTGACTCTCTCGTAGGCGTCTACTGTCAAAAGCTCAAGACGATCGCCGATGAACTCCAAGAGCTCGGCGACCCCGTCGACGACCGTCCACTGATCAACATCCTCCTCGTCGGGCTCGGTGACCACTTCGAAAAGCAGGCCTCCTTTATTCCCATGATGCGGCCCTGTCCTACCTTCGCCGAGGTCCGATCTATGCTGCAGTGGGGGTCGACCGTGCCCTCGCAAATAAAGAGGCGCGCCATCAAGTTTTCGCCGCGATCCAGCGACCTCCTGCTGCTTCTGCGCCACCTCCTCCGTCACCGGTGCAGCCACCTCCGGGGTGGCGCCCTAGTCCGAACTACAGGGGCAAAAACCCTACCTTCCGGCCGCCTCGACCACCTACGGATCCTCCCAGCGGCCCGACGCCTCCAGCCCCAGCACCTCCTGCGTCTCCTAGCTGGCGCCCAATGCACGACCCGTGGACAGGGCTTGTCTAGGCCTGGCCCATGCCTTGGATCGCGCCCTCTCCGATTGGTGCTCCTCCGGCGTACTCCGGAGCCTGGACGCCGGGAATGCGCCCCCACGCCGGCTCTCCGGGCCTCCTCGGCACTCGCCCTCCGTACCAAGCCTACATGACTGCACCGACCTACATTCCTGGTCCGACTTACCAGCAGTACAGCGCTCCAGCCCCTCCTTCGACATCTGCTGGTGCCTACATGCCGATCTACGCGCCATCACCACCTGCTCTGCTGCCTGCACCATCGCCGTCCTCTTCCTCGTCACCGAGTTGGGACCAAGCAGCGTTTATACAGGCCATGAACCACTTTGCTGCTCAAGGAAACTCAGGTACCGATTGGATTTTTCATTATGGTGCTTCTAGTCACATGTCTTCTTCGAATAATATGCTGTCAAATTTTTCCTCATCGCCTTTTTCCTCTATAACTCTTGGCAATGGTTCTACTATCCCTATATCCGGTGTTGGTAATGCACAACTTCTCTCACCCACAAAACCTCTCCTCCTTCGTAATATTCTTGTTGCACCTGATCTCATTAAAAATTTAATCTTCGTTTGACAATTCACTCGTGAAAATCCTGTTTCTATCGAATTTGACTCCTTTGGTGTTTCTGTGAAGGATTTTCTAACCAAGGAGGGGATCGCTCGCTTCAATAGTGATGGAGATCTCTACTCGCTCCATGGCGTTCCCACGGCCACTCAACCCTCATCTATGGTTGCTTCGGTCGAGCTTTGGCATCATCGTCTAGGCCACCCCATTAAAATCGTCTTAGATTCTCTCCTTAGTGATTTCTCTATTCCTTGTAATCGTGATACTCATAATCCTCTAGTTTGTGAATCTTGTCAACAAGGAAAACATGTGCGTATTTCGTTCAATTCTTCTACTTCTTCTAGTACTTTTTGAAGGGTTTCGCGGCATAGTAAATCAAAAAAATTCTACGGATGCGAACGGGAAAGCCAAGATATAATCTAGGAGATGCAAACAACGAGGGGAAATAGATGAGATCTTCATACCCTTGAATATTCGCACAGCGGAACGTTCGATGAACATGGTTGATGTAGTCGTACTCGCTTCTCCTCCTCGCGATCCGATCCGATCCAACACCGCAAGTGGCGATGCCTCCGAGAGATGCACACGTGCGGCACCTCGACGTCTCCTCCTTCGTCGGTCTAGAAAGTGGGGTGGAGAGATAGGTTGGATCTACAACACGACGGCGTGGTGCAAGCGGTGGAGAGTTTCTGCGGCAGGGCTTCGCCTACGCGCAGTCGGGAGGGAGAGAGAGAGAGGAGGGCAACATGGCGGCTAGGGCTTGAGGAGGTGGTGTGGGGAGGGTGCGCCCCCAGCCCTCTTTATATAGAGGGGCGGGCGGCTGGCCCTTACCCCTCCCCCAAGCCCTAGGGCCGGCGGCCAAGGAGGGAGGAGTGGGGGGCAAGTTTCCCCCCTTCTAGAAGCTCCCCTAGGCTTGGTCGGCTGGGCCTATGGGGCCTTGTGCCCCTGGCCCAATGCGGCCAGGGCACTCCCTCGTAGGCCCACGCCCCTCCCGACAAGTGGGGCCACGTTGGTCCCACTCCGGAAGGTTCTAGAAGCTTCCGGTACAATACCGAACAACCCGAAACAATTCCAAACTCCAAAATCTGCTTTGCCTTATATGAATCTTATTCTCCGGACCATTTCGGAACCTCTCGTGATGTCCTGGATCTCATCCGAGACTCCGAACAAAAACTAATAAACCAATTATCCAATCTATCCTAGCGTCGAGACACGTTAAGTGTGTGACCCTTCGGGTTCGAGAATATGCAGACATGATCTTCTATCAATAATCAACAGCGGGGTCTGGAAACCCATATTGACTCCCACACATTCATCGATGATCATATCGGATGAACCAGGATGCCAGGATTCAATTAATCCCATATATATATTGCCTTCATCGCACGATATTTTACTTGCCCGAGATTCGATCGTCGGTACCGGCATACCTAGTTCAATCTCGTTCACAGCAAGTACTTTACTCGTTCCGTAATCTGATATCACTTTGTGATTAACTCCTTAACCACGTGCTTGCAAGCAGTGTTGATATCGATTACCGAGTGGGCCCGAAGTATATCTCTCCGACTTGGGAGGGACAAATCCCATCTCGATACATACAACCCAACAGGTACTTTCCGATCACCTGAGAGACACCTTTATGATCACCCTCTCATAGGATGACGTTTGATGACCTCAAAGCTTTCTTCCGATACTAGGGAGTTGCATTATCTCATGGTCTAAGGAATACAATATTTAACATAAGAAAAGCTTCGCAAAGATGAACACGATGACACGATCTAATTGCTCTGCTTAGTTTGGGTATGTCCATCATGTCATTCTCCCAATGATATGATCTCATTATTAATCGACAACTCATGTCTATGGTTAGAAAACCTTAACCATCATTAATCAATGAGCTAGTCCATAGAGGCGTACTAGGGACACGGTGTTGTTCACAAACCACACGAGTATTAAAGTTTCTGCTTAATACAATTTTAGCATGGAATATAAACTTTATCATGAACAAGAATTATAACAATAACATCTTTATTATTGCCTCTAGGGCATAATTCCAACAGTCTCCCACTTGCACTAGAGTCAATAATCTAGTTTACATCTGGCAACAATCTAACACCCATGGCACTAAGGTGCTGATCATGTTTTGCTCGTGGAAGAGGTTTAGTCAATGGATCTGCGACATTCAGATCTGTATGTACTTTGCTAATCTTCAGATCTCCATCTGCTATATAATCTCGAATTATATGAAACTTGCGGTTGATATGCTTGGTCTTTGGATGATATCTTGGTTCCTTAGCCAGTGCTATGGCGCCAGTGTTGTCACACAATATCTCCAGTGGGTCCAAGGCACTTGGAACCACACCAAGATCAGTGATGAAGTTCCTGATCCAAACTCCTTCACTTGACGCTTCTGCAGCAGCCATGTATTCCGCTTCTACTGTAGATCCCGCGATTACGCTTTGCTTGCAGCTTCTCCAGCTCACAGCTCCTCCATTCAAAATATAAACGTATCCTGTCTGAGATTTAGAATCATCCTTGTCGGTATCAAAACTAGCGTCGATGTAACCCTTTACGACGAGCTGTTCATCACCTCCATAGACTAAGAACATTTCTTTAGTCCTATTTAAATACTTTAGGATGTTCTTCGCGGCTGTCCAGTGTTCCACTCCTGGATCACTTTGGTATCTGCTCGTCAAACTAAGAGCATTGGACACATCCGGTCTAGTACATAGCATGGCATACATGATAGAACCTATGGCCGAGGCATAAGGCACTTTGCTCATAGCTTCTCTATCATTTACCGTAGCTAGACACTGAGCCCTGCTCAATATCTTACCTGACAACATAGGCACTGAACCTTTCTTTGCCTTATCCATTCTGAACCTTTTTCAGAACTTTGTCTAGGTATGTACTTTGGCTTAAAGCTATCAGGCGTCTTTGTCTATCTCTATAGATTTTGATGCCCAATATATAAGCAGCTTCCCCTAGGTCTTTCATTGAAAAACATTTGTTCAAATAACTCTTCACATCGTTAAGCATGTCAATGTCATTTCCAATAATCAATATGTCATCCACATATAGTACTAGAAATGTCACTGAGCTCCCACTCACTTTCTTGTAGATACAAGCTTCATAGCAATTTGGAACAAATCCAAAGCTCTTGATCACTTGATCAAAACGAAGGTTCCAACTCCGAGATGCTTGCTTCAGTCCATAAATGGAACGCTAAAGTTTGCATACTTTATCAGCATCCTTAGGATCGACAAAACCTTCGGGTTGCATCATATACAACTCTTCATCAATGTTGCCATTGAGGAACGCAGTCTTGACATCCATCTGCCATATTTCATAATCATGAAACGCAGCAATTGCTAATAAAATCCGAATGGACTTAAACATCGCTACGGGAGAGAAAGTCTCATCGTAGTCAACACCTTGAACTTGTCGAAAACCTTTCGCGACAAGTCGAGCTTTATAGACAGTAACATCACCATCCGCGTCTGTTTTCTTTTTGAAGATCCATTTGCACTCAACAGCCTTTCGGTCGCTAGGAGGGTCCACCAAAGTCCATACTTGTTTTTCGCTCATGGATCCTAATTCGGATTTCATGGCCTCTAGCCATTTCTCAGAGTCTGGGCTCATCATCGCTTCCTCATAGTTCACAGGTTCACTGTCGTCTACTAACAAGACAGTTAAGACAGGGTTGATGTACCACTCAGGAGGGGCACACGACCTTGTCGACCTGCGACGTTCAGTAGTAGCATCGTCCGAAGCTTCATGATCCTTGTCATTTGCTTCCTCTATTGTTAGTGCAGACGGCACTGGAACAATTTCAGGTGCTGCGCTACTCTCCAACTCAAGAGAAGGTTCAACAACCTCGTCTAGCTCTACTTTCCTCCCACTCACTTCTTTCGAGAGAAACTCCTTCTCAAGAAAGGATCCGTTCTTTGCGACAAACACTTTGCCTTCGGATCTGTGATAGAAGGTATACCCAATAGTTTCCTTAGGGTATCCTATGAAGACGCATTTCTCCGCTTTGGGTTCGAGCTTGTCTGGCATCAACTTCTTGATGTAAGCTTCGCATCCCCAAACTTTAAGAAACGACAACTTAGGTTGAGCACCAAACCATAGTTCATACGGTGTCGTCTCAACGGATTTAGATGGTGCCCTATTTAAAGTGAATGCAGCGGTTTCTAATGCATAACCCCAAAATGATAACGGAAAATCAGTAAGAGACATCATTGATCGTACCATATCTAATAGATTTCGATTCCGGTGTTCCGACACACCACTGCGCTGTGGTGTTCCGGGTGGCGTGAGTTGCGAAACGATTCCGCTTGTTTTAAGATGCGTGAGAAAATCATAACTCAAATATTCACCTTCACGATCGGATCGTAGAAACTTATTTTTTCTGTTATGATGGTTTTCCACTTCATTCTGAAATTCTTTGAACTTTTCAAATGTTTCAGATTTATGTTTCATTAAGTAGATATACCCATATCTACTTAAGTCATCAGTAAAAGTGAGAAAGTAGCGATATCCACCACGCGTCGAAACACTCATCGATCCGCATACATCGGTATGTATGATTTCCAAAAAGTCCGTTGCTCTCTCCATCATTCTGGAGAACGGGGTTTTGATCATCTTGCCCATGAGGCATGGCTCACATGTGTCAAATGATTCAAAATCAAGAGACTCCAAAAGTCCATCAGAATGGAGTTTCTTCATGCGTTTTACACCAATATGACCTAGACGGCAGTGCCATAAATAAGTAGTATTATCACTATCTACCTTGCATCTCTTAGCCTCAATGTTATGGATGTGTGTTTCATCCCTTTCGAGATTCAGAAGAAATAAACCATTCACAGCAGGTGCATGACCATAAAAGATGTTACTCATATAAATAGAACAACCATTATTCTCAGATTTAAATGAATAACCGTCTTGCAATAAACACGATCCAGATATGATGTTCATGCTCAACGCAGGCACATAATAACATTTATTGAGGTTTAAAACTAATCCCGAAGGTAAAACTAAGGAGAGCGTGCCGACGGCCATCACATCAACTCTTGATCCGTTGCCAACGCGCATCGTCACCTCATCCCTCGCCAGCCGTCGTCTATTCTGTAGCTCCTGTTTCGAGTTACAAATATTAGCAACTGAACCAGTATTAAATACCCAGGCACTATAACGAGGGCTGGTAAGGAAAACATCAATA
Source organism: Avena sativa (assembly GCA_916181665.1). Lineage (NCBI taxonomy): Eukaryota > Viridiplantae > Streptophyta > Magnoliopsida > Poales > Poaceae > Avena > Avena sativa. The sequence goes on from OV702279.1 coordinate 320,274,716, forward strand.
ACATGTATATCAAATATACCTTTGATGGTGCCAGCCTTCTTGTCCGCTAAGTACTTCGGACAGTTGTGCTTCCAATGACCCTTGTCCTTGCAATAGAAGCACTCAGTGTCCGTCTTAGGTCCAGACTTGAGCTTCTTCTCAGTAGGGGCAACGCGCTTGACGCCGCCTTTCTTGAAGGGCTTCTTTGCACCCTTACCTTTCTTAAAGCTGGGGGGCTTGTTGACCATCAACACATGATTATCCTTCTTGATGTCCACCTCCGCAGCTTTCAGCTTAGCGAAGAGCTCGGTGATCGTATCAGTGGAACCAATCTGATTATGAGTAACTACAAAACCTTTGTAGCTAGGAGGGAGTGATTGCAGAACCCTGTCAATCTTGAGCTCCTCTAGAATCTTGCAGTCCAGTTGCTCAAGGCGTTGAGTGTAGCCCGACATCTTTATGGCGTGCTCACTAACGGAACTCCCTTCCTCCATCTTGCAGTTAAAGAATTTCTCAGAGATGTCATATCTCTCAGAACGGGCCTGAGTCTGAAACATAGTTTTCAGTTCCTCAAGGATCTCAAAGGGCCCGGGGAAATCTTCAAAACGATTTTGATGGTCCGATTCCATAGAAAACAACATGGTGCTCTTAATCACACCATAATCATCTTTGCGCGACTAATAAACAGCTTTCTCATCAGCCGGCGCATCTACAGCAGGGGCGTCACCTAGCGCTTTCTCAAGGACATAGTCCTTTTGTCCGCTAGAGAGAATGATTCTCAGATTGCGGAACCAGTTGGTGAAGTTAGACCCATTGTTCTTAAGCTTTTCTTTCTCAGCAAAAACGTTGAAGTTGAAGTTGGACTTAGCCATTTGATCTACAAAATTTACAAGTACAATTTAGACTATGTTCATGATAACTAGTTCAACTTAATCAAATTACTAGATGAACTCCCACTAAATTCAACATCCCTCAAGTTGTTTAGTGAACATGATCCAAATTCACCACACCTAATCCGATCTTCACGAGAAGAGATGTGGTTTCAATGGTGGACAACGAAGTGTCGATCATATCATTCATATGACTCATGCTTAACCTTTCGGTTCATGTGTTCCGAGGCCATGTCTGTACATGCTAGGCTCGTCAAGTCAAACCCAAGTATTTCCACGTGTGCAAAACTGGCTTGCACCCGTTGTATGTGAACGTAGAGTTTATAGCACCCGATCATCACGTGATGCTTGAACACGACGAACTTTCGCAACGGTGCATACATGGGGAGAACACAGTTTTATCTTGATCTTTAAGTGAGGAATCATCTTATAATGCTACCATCGCGATATAAGCATAATAAGATGCATAAAAGGATAAACATCACATGCATATAACTTTATGTGACATGGTATAGCCAATCTTCGCGCAATGATCTCCATCTTGTGCGTGTCAGCATGATCTCCATCACTCCACCATGATTGCCTCCACCACGAATAGCAACTACAACTATTGCTAACTACTTAGCGATAAAGTAAAGCTATTACATGGCGTATAAGAAATTGACACACAGGTCATACACAATTATAAAGACAACCATATGGCTCCTGTCGGTTGTGTACTCATCGACATGCAAGTCGTGAAACATTACAAAACATGATCACTGCATACAACATACACATCACATCTTGGGCCATACCATATCACAGAAAACACTCCCTGCAAAAACAAGTTAGACGCCTCTACTTTGTTGTTGCATGTTTTACGTGGCTTATGGGAGTAACAAGCTAAGAACGATTCTTACCTACGGAAAGCCACAACAGTGATATTATGGTTGCCAAACTCCGGTGTAAATCCCATGACAACTATAGTGAGAGAAACTGCATCCACCAGCCGCATGTGTGGAACAAGACACACGTCAAGTGCGGAGCCGGTCTCGCGAACGAGGTCGCGTAAAGTTGGCCTAGACCGCTTCGATCTCACTATCCCGTGTCATAAGAAGTACACAAACAAGAGGCTTGCAACAGAAAACATCAACGCCCGCAACAAGCATGTTGCGTTCTACTCGTGAAACACATCTACGCATAGATCTAGCTCTGATACCACTGAAGGGTTTCGCAGCATAGTAAATCAAAAAAATTCTACGGATGCGAACGGGAAAGCCAAGATCTAATCTAGGAGATGCAAACAACGAGGGGAAATAGATGAGATCTTCATACCCTTGAAGATTCGCACAGCGGAACGTTCGACGAACGTGGTTGATGTAGTCGTACTCGCTTCTCCTCCTCGCGATCCGATCCGATCCAACACCGCAAGTGGCGATGCCTCCGAGAGATGCACACGTGCGGCACCTCGACGTCTCCTCCTTCCTCAGTCCAGAAAGTGGGGTGGAGAGATAGGCTGGATCTACAACACGACGGCGTGGTGCAAGGTGGAGAGTTTCTGCGGCAGGGCTTCGCCTACGCGCAGTCGGGAGGGAGAGAGAGAGGAGGGCAGCAGGGCGGCTAGGGCTTGAGGAGGTGGTGTGGGGAGGGTGCGCCCCCAGCCCTCTTTATATAGAGGGGTGGGCGGCTGGCCCTTGCCCCTCCCCCAAGCCCTAGGGCCGGCGGCCAAGGAGGGAGGAGTGGGGGGCAAGTTTCCCCCTTCTAGAAGCTCCCCTAGGGTTATATGAATCTTATAAGTGGGGCCATGTTGGTCCCACTTCGGAAGGTTCTAGAAGCTTCCGGTACAATACCGAACAACCTGAAACAATTCCGAACTCCAAAATCTTCTTTGCATTATATGAATCTTATTCTCCGGACCATTCCGGAACCTCTCGTGATGTCCTGGATCTCATCCGAGACTCCGAACAAAAACTCATAAACCAATTATCCAATCTTTCCTAGCGTCGAGACACGTTAAGTGTGTGACCCTTCGGGTTCGAGAATATGCAGACATGATCTTCTATCAATAATCAACAGCGGGGTCTGGAAACCCATATTGACTCCCACACATTCATCGATGATCATATCGGATGAACCACGATGCCAGGATTCAATTAATCCCATATATATATTCCCTTTGTCGCGCGATATTTTACTTGCCCGAGATTCGATCGTCGGTACCGGCATACCTAGTTCAATCTCGTTCGCAGCAAGTACTTTACTCGTTCCGTAATCCGATATCACTTTGTGATTAACTCCTTAACCACGTGCTTGCAAGCGGTGTTGATATCTCTCCGACTTGGGAGGGAAAAATCCCATCTCGATACATATAACCCAACAGGTACTGAGTGGGCCCGAAGTATATCTCTCCGACTTGGGAGGGAAAATCCCATCTCGATACATACAACCCAACAAGTACTTTCCGATCACCTGAGAGACACCTTTATGATCACCCTCTCATAGGATGATGTTTGATGACCTCAAAGCTTTCTTACGATACCAGGGAGTTGCATTATCTCATGGTCTAAGGAATACAATATTTGACATAATAAAAGCTTCGTAAAGATGAACACGATGACACGATCTAATTGCTCTGCTTAGTTTGGGTCTGTCCATCATATCATTCTTCCAATGATATGATCTCATTATTAATCGACAACTCATGTCTATGGTTAGGAAACCTTAACCATCATTAATCAATGAGCTAGTCCATAGAGGTGTACTAGGGACACGGTGTTGTTCACAAACCACAGAAGTATTAAAGTTTCCTCTTAATACAATTCTAGCATGGAATATAAACTTTATCATGAACAAGAATTATAATAATAACATCTTTATTATTGCCTCTAGGGCATAATTCCAACAGTCTCCCACTTGCACTAGAGTCAATAATCTAGTTTACATCTGGCAACAATCTAACACCCATGTCACTAAGGTGCTGATCATGTTTTGCTCGTGGAAGAGGTTTAGTCAATGGATCTGCGACATTCAGATCTGTATGTACTTTGCTAATCTTCAGATCTCCATCTTCTATATAATCTCGAATTATATGAAACTTGCGGTTGATATGCTTGGTCTTTGGATGATATCTTGGTTCCTTAGCCAGTGCTATGGTGCCAGTGTTGTCACACAATATCTCCAGTGGGTCCAAGGCACTTGGAACCACACCAAGCTCAGTGATGAAGTTCCTGATCCAAACTCCTTCACTTGACGCTTCTGCAGCAGCCATGTATTCCGTTTCTACTGTAGATCCCGCGATTACGCTTTGCTTGCAGCTTCTCTAGCTCACAGCTCCTCCATTCAAAATATAAACGTATCCTGTCTGAGATTTAGAATCATCCTTGTCGGTGTCAAAACTAGCGTCGATGTAACCCTTTACGACGAGCTGTTCATCACCTCCATAGACTAAGAACATTTCTTTAGTCCTATTTAAATACTTTAGGATGTTCTTCACGGCTGTCCAGTGTCCCACTCCTGGATCACTTTGGTATCTGCTCGTCAAACTAAGAGCATTGGACACATCCGGTCTAGTACACAGCATGGCATACATGATAGAACCTATGGCCGAGGCATAAGGCACTTTGTGTTGGAGATATGCCCTAGAGGCAATAATAAACATAGTTATTATTATATCTTTGTGTTTATGATAAATGTTTATATTCATGCTATAATAGTATTAACAAGGAAACATTAATACTTGTGTGAATTGTAAACTTAAATTGAAGTCCCTAGTATAGCCTCTATACTTCACTAGCTTGTTGGTTGATTAAATGATTGTGGTTTCCATATCATGAACATTGAGATGTTATCAACAACAAGATCATATCGTTAGGAGAATGATATGGTGGACATACTCCTATTGATAAGCGTAGCATAAAGATCAAGTCATTTCAATAGTTCAATTGCTATATGCTTTCTGATACATAGTAACCTAATTCCTTCGACCATGAGATCATGCATATCACCTTTACCGGATGGATGCTTTGATGACATCAAACACCACACCGTAACTGGGTGGCTATAAAGGTGGCATTAAGTGTTCGGAAAGTATTGGTTGAAACACATGGATCAAGAGTGGGATTTGTCCATCCACATGACGGATAGATATACTCTGGGCCCTCTCGGTGGAATGTCATCCAATTGGCTTGCAAGCATGTGACTTGGTCACAAGGGATCACATATCATGGGAACGAGAAAAGAGTACTTATCAGTAACGAGGTTGAACTAGGTATGCAGAGATACCGACGATCATAACCTCGGATAAGTAAACATATCGTGAGACAAAGGGAAATTGGTATCGTATGTAAGTGGTTCATTCGATCACAAAGTAATCGTATAAATATGTGGGAGCCATATGAATTTCCAGATTCCTCTATTGGTTATTGTTCGGAGAAGTGTCTCGATCATGTCCGCATAATTCACGAACCGTAGGGAGACACACTTAAGGATTCGACGTTGTTTGAGTAGTTATGGTATTATGAGAAAGAGACCGAATGTTGTTCGGAGTCTCGGATGGGATCCGGGATATCACGAGGTGATCCGGAATGGTCCGGAGAATAAGATTCATATAAGGAAAGTCCCGTTTCGGAGTTCGGGAATGATTCCGGTGTTTTCATCGGGAATGTTCTAGAAGGTTCCGGATTGTCCGGCACTCCGGGGGGGGGGGGGGGAGGGGTACATGAATGTGTCATTACATATTGGAATGATTGCATCATGTACTAAGTGTTCTTGCTGTCCCAAATAAAGGATTAAATTGAATCCTAAAACAGAAAAGTCAAATGTCCAGTTTGAAAGTCAAACGGCTAAAACAAGAAACTGTGGGAAACAAGAAAGAGGAGTTGGGAACCGACTTGAGGGAGGAGTCTCCTCCCCAAGCCGGCGCACCACCCAAGGCCGACTTGGGGAGGGACTCCCCTCCCCTGGCCGCGCCTCCCCACCTATAAAAGGAGGGGCAGGGCTCCCCTCCTAGACACACAAGTTTCCACCTCTAAATCTCCGGTTTAGAGCCGTTTTGGTTTAGAGCTTCTAATTGCTTTAGCCAGCGGTTTAGAGCCTTCTAATTGGTTTAGAGCCTTCTAATTGGTGTGTCTAATTACTAGACCACTAATAGCCTCTCTCATAAGCTCCACCATACTCGCACCGGCTTAAGGCGAAGCCCTGCGGGATTTCCCCTCTACTTCCGGTACCACGCCGTTGTGCTGCCGGAATCGCGAGGAGAGTGCTACAACCTCCGCTGCCTGCTGGAACAAGGGAGAGGAAGGTCTTCGTCGAGTACCGTACGTGTGACCGACTGCGGGAGCGCTGCCGGAACGTGGCGCCGGAAGGATCGTCTACACGATCTTGAGATCGGAAAGAGTACGACTACATCACCCACGAGAATCGCTCTCGTTAAACGCTTTGGAATCTTCGAGGGTAAGTTATACCATCGACTCGTTGCTACAATCTAGTAGATAGATCTTGGCTTGTTTGTTTGTATGCGATAGAAAATTTTTGTTTTCCATGCTACGAACCCCTACAGTGGTATCAGAGCCGTGTCTATATGTAGATCTGTTGCACGAGTAGAACACAATGGTCATTGTGGGCGTTGATGCTTTTATTGTAGATTGCTTTTTGTGTACTTTGCATCTTGCGGTATGTTGGGATGAAGCGGCCCGGGCTAACCTTACATGACATCGTTCATGAGACTTGCTCCACGCTTGACATGCAACTTGTATTGCATAAGTGGCTTTGCGGGTGCCTGTTTCTCCTAGCATAGTTAAGATCCAATTTACAACGGGTAATCAACAATGCTAGTATCAATGTTGTGGTTCTTGTTCATAAGTTAGAACGACACTTATTGAAAGCCCCAAACCACGTAAAATATGCAAAGAAAGTAGAAGCGTCTAACTTTGTTTTGCAGGGGTGTGCAGTGATGTGATATGGCCATGATTGTGATTATATTTGATGTATGCAATGTTCCTTATTGTAAGTTGGCAACCGGCAGGAGCCATATGGTTGTCTTTAATTTATGTTAAGACCCGCGTGTCTATTCAAAGTATTTGTAATAGTTGAAGCCGGTGGATGACAACCATGGTGAAGCGTCATTGACCTTGATGCAATGCCGGTGATGATGGAGATCATGTTCGTGTTTGAAGATGGAGATCGGAAGCACAAAGAAGAAAGGCCATATCATATCACATATTATGAATTGCATGTGATGTTAATCCTTTATGCATCTTGTATTGCTTAGTAGACAACGGTAGCATTATAAGATGATCCCTCATGCACATGAATTTCAAATCATAAAGTGTTCGCCCTTAGTTAGCACCGTTGCTAAAGCTTGTTGTTTCGAAGCACCACGTGATGATCGGGTGTGTTAGATTCCGCAAGTGTATACAACGTAAGCAAGCCAGATTTGCTTATGCGGTGGCTAAGGTTTGATCTTGACGAGCCTAGCATGTACAGACATGGTCTCAGGAACACGGATTACCGAAAGGTAAAGCATGAATCATATAGTAGATATGATGAACATGATGATTGTTCGCCATTGAAACTATATCAACTCTCGTGATGATCGGTGTTGATGTAGTGGATTTGGTTCGTGTGATCACTAAAACAATGTGAGGGATGTTGTTTTGAGTGGGAGTTCACCTAGTTTAATTTCATTAATTAATTTGAACTCAATTTGTCATAAACTTAGTCTAAACTATTGCAAATATGTTGTAGATCAATGGCAGCCCCTACCATCAATTTTAATGCGTTCCTAGAGAAAGAAAAGTTGAAAAACAATGGAAGCAACTTCGCGGATTGGTTCCGCAATTTGAGGATTGTCCTCACAGCTGGTAATTTGACCTATGTGCTGGATGCACCGCTGGGTGACCCACCTGCAGCTGATGCTCCCGATGAAGTAAAGAATGTTTACCTCGCTCGGAAGAATCAGTACTCCATAGTTCAGTGTGCTATCTTGTATGGTTTAGAATCGGAGCTTCAGAAAAGGTTTGAAGAGTCAGACCCATATGATATTGTCGAGGATCTCAAATTGATTTTTGAGACTCATGCGGCAATTGAAAGTTATGAAGCTTCTGAAAAGTTCTTTAACTGCAAGATGGAAGAGGGCAGCTCCGTCAGTGAGCATGTGCTTAAAATGTCTGGGCACGCAAACAAACTTCAAAGCTTGGGTATAGTGATTCCTAATGCTTTGGGGGTTTACCGCGTCCTCCAGTCATTGCCACCAAGTTACAGGAACTTTGTGATGAACTACAACATGCAGAACATGAACAAAGAGTTGCCAGAACTATTTGCTATGTTAAAATCTGCAGAAGTGGAGATCAAGAAAGAGCACCAAGTGTTGATGGTCAATAAGACCACCAAATTCAAGAAGGGAAAGTCTAAGCAAAAGGGACACTTCAAGAAGGGTGGTAAGAAAGTTACCACGCCGACGAAGAAAACCAAGGCTGGACCAAAGCCTGAAACTGAGTGCTTTTACTGCAAGGGAGTAGGTCACTGGAAGCGGAATTGCCCAAAGTACTTGGCGGATTTGAAGAACGGCAACATCAAGAAGAAAGGTATATCTGATATACATGTTATTGATGTGTATCTCACTAGTATTCGTAGTAGTGCCTGGGTATTTGATACTGGTTCGGTTGCTCATATTTGTAACTCGAAACAGGTGCTGCAGAATAAACGGAAGCTAGCGAAGAACGAGGTGACGATGCGCGTGGGAAACGGATCAAAGGTTGATGTGATCGCGGTCGGCACGCTACCTCTTCATCTACCATCGGGATTAGTTTTATACTTAAATAATTGTTATTTGGTGCCTGCGTTAAGCATGAACATTATATCAGGATCTTCTTTATTGCGAGACGGTTACTTGTTTAAGTCAGAGAATAATGGTTGTTCGATTTATATGAGTAATATGTTTTACGCACATGCACCTTTGATAGATGGTCTATTCTTATTGAATCTCGATAGTGGAAATACACATATCAACAATATTGAAGCTAAACGTTTGAAATCAAGCGATAATTCGACCTATATGTGGCACTGTCGTCTTGGTCACATCGGAGTGAAACGTATGAAGAAACTCCATTCCGATGGACTTCTTGAATCACTTGATTTTGAATCACTTGAAAGATGCGAAGCATGTCTGATGGGTAAAATGACTAAGACTCCATTTTCTGGTATGATGGAGCGAGCTACGGACTTATTGGAAATCATACATACCGATGTGTGTGGTCCAATGAGTGTAGCATCGCGCGGTGGTTATCGTTATGTTCTTACCTTCACGGATGACTTGAGTAGATATGGGTATATCTATTTCATGAAACATAAGTCCGAAACTTTCGAGAAGTTTAAGGAGTTTCAAAGTGAGGTAGAGAATCAACGTAACAAGAAGATTAAATTTCTACGTTCTGATCGTGGAGGTGAATATCTAAGTTACGAGTTTGGCGAGCATTTAAAGAAGTGCGGAATACTTTCACAATTGACACCGCCGGGAACACCACAGCGTAATGGTGTGTCCGAACGTCGTAATCGAACTCTCTTAGATATGGTTCGTTCTATGATGTCACTTACAGATTTACCGCTATCATTTTGGGGTTATGCATTAGAAACAGCCGCATTCACTTTAAATAGGGCACCGTCTAAATCCGTTGAAACGACACCGTATGAATTATGGTTTGGGAAGAAACCTAAATTGTCGTTCCTTAAAGTTTGGGGATGCGAAGCCTATGTAAAGAAGTTACAGCCGGACAAGCTTGAACCCAAAGCGGAAAAATGCGTCTTCATAGGATACCCGAAGGAAACTATTGGGTATACCTTCTATCATAGATCCGAAGGCAAAATCTTCGTTGCCAAGAATGGATCCTTTCTAGAGAAGGAATTTCTCTCGAAAGAAGTGACTGGAAGGAAAGTAGAACTCGACGAGGTTGTCGAACCTTCTCTCGAAATTGCGAGTAGCGCAGCACCGGAAGAAGTTCCTGTGGTGCCTGCACCAATAAGAGAGGAAGCTAATGATGGTGATCATGAAACTTCGGTTGAAGTTACTACAGAGCCTCGGAGGTCAACGAGAACTCGTACCACTCCAGATTGGTATGATTCCGTTATGAATGTCATGGTGGTGGACAACACCGATGACCCCGAGACATATGAGGAAGCGATGATGAGCCCAGATTCCAATAAATGGCAAGAAGCCATGAAATCCGAGATTGGATCCATGTACGAAAACCAAGTATGGACTTTGGTGGACTTACCGGATGGCCGGAAGGCTGTCGAGAACAAATGGATTTTCAAGAAGAAAACAGATGCTGATGGTAATGTTACTGTCTATAAAGCTCGACTTGTCGCAAAAGGGTTTCGACAAATTCAAGGAGTTGACTACGATGAGACTTTCTCACCGGTAGCGAAGCTAAAGTCTGTAAGGATTATGTTAGCAATCGCTGCATATTATGATTATGAGATATGGCAGATGGATGTCAAAACAGCATTCCTCAATGGAGATATTGATGAAGAGTTGTATATGATGCAGCCCAAAGGTTTTGTCGATCCTAAAGATGCTAACAAGGTATGCAAACTTCAACGGTCCATCTATGGATTGAAGCAAGCATCCCGAATTGAATGGATGTATTTACAAGAAAGTGAGTGGGAGCTCTGTAGCATTCTTAATACTATATGTGGATGACATATTGTTGATTGGGAATGATGTAGACCTTCTTAGTAGTGTCAAGGAATATTTGAATAATAGTTTTTCAATGAAGGATCTTGGCGAGGCAGCTTACATATTAGGCATAAAGATTTATAGAGATAGATCGAAACGCCAAATATCATTGTCACAGAGTACATATTTGGACAAAGTTCTAAAGAGGTTTGGAATGGAAGAAAGCAAGAAAGGGTTCTTGCCCATGTTGCCCAATACGACCTTGAGTAAAACTCAAAGTCCGACATCGGCAGAAGATAGAGAAAGGATGAGTAAGACTCCCTATGCCTCAGCCATAGGATCTCTAATGTATGCCATGCTATGTACTAGACCCGACATCGCATATGCTGTTAGTCTAACTAGCAGATATCAAAGTGATCCAGGAGTGGATCATTGGACAGCGGTCAAAAACATCCTTAAGTACTTGAGAAGAACTAAGGATATGGTTCTTTCTTATGGAGGTGATGAACAGCTCGTTGTTAATGGTTACACCGATGCTAGTTGGAACACCGATCCGGATGATTCTAAATCACAATCTGGATACGTATTTATTTTGAATGGTGCAGCAGTTAGCTGGAGGAGTGCAAAGCAAAGCGTTGTGGCGAGATCTTCAACTGAATCGGAATACATGGCTGCTTCGGAGGCTTCACAAGAAGCGATATGGATGAAAGAGTTCATTACAGAGCTGGGTGTGGTTCCTAGTGCGCTGGACCCAATGTCTATCTACTGTGATAACATGGGCGCCATAGCCAATGCGCAAGAACCAAGGTCACACAAGAAGCTAAAGCATATCAAGCTACGTTTTCACGCTATTCGAGAACATATCCAGGATGGGGATATAAAGATTTGCAAAGTACACACAGATCTGAATGTGGCGGATCCGTTGACTAAACCTCTCCCGAGGGCAAAACATGACCAACACCAAACTGCCATGGGTGTTCGGTATATTACCATGTAATCTAGATTAGATGACTCTAGTGCAAGTGGGAGACTGTTGGAGATATGCCCTAGAGGCAATAATAAACATAGTTATTATTATATCTTTGTGTTTATGATAAATGTTTATATTCATGCTATAATAGTATTAACAAGGAAACATTAATACTTGTGTGAATTGTAAACTTAAATTGAAGTCCCTAGTATAGCCTCTATACTTCACTAGCTTGTTGGTTGATTAAATGATTGTGGTTTCCATATCATGAACATTGAGATGTTATCAACAACAAGATCATATCGTTAGGAGAATGATATGGTGGACATACTCCTATTGATAAGCGTAGCATAAAGATCAAGTCATTTCAATAGTTTAATTGCTATATGCTTTCTGATACATAGTAACCTAATTCCTTCGACCATGAGATCATGCATATCACCTTTACCGGATGGATGCTTTGATGACATCAAACACCACACCGTAACTGGGTGGCTATAAAGGTGGCATTAAGTGTTCGGAAAGTATTGGTTGAAACACATGGATCAAGAGTGGGATTTGTCCATCCACATGACGGATAGATATACTCTGGGCCCTCTCGGTGGAATGTCATCCAATTGGCTTGCAAGCATGTGACTTGGTCACAAGGGATCACATATCACGGGAACGAGAAAAGAGTACTTATCAGTAACGAGGTTGAACTAGGTATGCAGAGATACCGACGATCATAACCTCGGATAAGTAAACATATCGTGAGACAAAGGGAAATTGGTATCGTATGTAAGTGGTTCATTCGATCACAAAGTAATCGTAGAAATATGTGGGAGCCATATGAATTTCCAGATTCCTCTATTGGTTATTGTTCGGAGAAGTGTCTCGATCATGTCCGCATAATTCACGAACCGTAGGGAGACACACTTAAGGATTCGACGTTGTTTGAGTAGTTATGGTATTATGAGAAAGAGACCGAATGTTGTTCGGAGTCTCGGATGGGATCCGGGATATCACGAGGTGATCCGGAATGGTCCGTAGAATAAGATTCATATAAGGAAAGTCCCGTTTCGGAGTTCGGGAATGATTTCGGTGTTTTCATCGGGAATGTTCTAGAAGGTTCCGGATTGTCCGGCACTCCGGGGGGGGAGGGGTACATGAATGTGTCATTACATATTGGAATGATTGCATCATGTACTAAGTGTTCTTGCTGTCCCAAATAAAGGATTAAATTGAATCCTAAAACAGAAAAGTCAAATGTCCAGTTTGAAAGTCAAACGGCTAAAACAAGAAACTGTGGGAAACAAGAAAGAGGAGTTGGGAACCGACTTGAGGGAGGAGTCTCCTCCCCAAGCCGGCGCACCACCCAAGGCCGACTTGGGGAGGGACTCCCCTCCCCTGGCCGCGCCTCCCCACCTATAAAAGGAGGGGCAGGGCTCCCCTCCTAGACACACAAGTTTCCACCTCTAAATCTCCGGTTTAGAGCCGTTTTGGTTTAGAGCTTCTAATTGCTTTAGCCAGCGGTTTAGAGCCTTCTAATTGGTTTAGAGCCTTCTAATTGGTGTGTCTAATTACTAGACCACTAATAGCCTCTCTCATAAGCTTCACCATACTCGCACCGGCTTAAGGCGAAGCCCTGCGGGATTTCCCCTCTACTTCCTGTACCACGCCGTTGTGCTGCCGGAATCGCGAGGAGAGTGCTACAACCTCCGCTGCCTGCTGGAACAAGGGAGAGGAAGGTCTTCGTCGAGTACCGTACGTGTGACCGACTGCGGGAGCGCTGCCGGAACGTGGCGCCGGAAGGATCGTCTACACGATCTTGAGATCGGAAAGAGTACGACTACATCACCCACGAGAATCGCTCTCGTTAAACGCTTTGGAATCTTCGAGGGTAAGTTATACCATCGACTCGTTGCTACAATCTAGTAGATAGATCTTGGCTTGTTTGTTTGTATGCGATAGAAAATTTTTGTTTTCCATGCTACGAACCCCTACAGTGGTATCAGAGCCGTGTCTATATGTAGATCTGTTGCACGAGTAGAACACAATGGTCATTGTGGGCGTTGATGCTTTTATTGTAGATTGCTTTTTGTGTACTTTGCATCTTGCGGTATGTTGGGATGAAGCGGCCCGGGCTAACCTTACATGACATCGTTCATGAGACTTGCTCCACGCTTGACATGCAACTTGTATTGCATAAGTGGCTTTGCGGGTGCCTGTTTCTCCTAGCATAGTTAAGATCCAATTTACAACGGGTAATCAACAATGCTAGTATCAATGTTGTGGTTCTTGTTCGTAAGTTAGAACGACACTTATTGAAAGCCCCAAACCACGTAAAATATGCAAAGAAAGTAGAAGCGTCTAACTTTGTTTTGCAGGGGTGTGCAGTGATGTGATATGGCCATGATTGTGATTATATTTGATGTATGCAATGTTCCTTATTGTAAGTTGGCAACCGGCAGGAGCCATATGGTTGTCTTTAATTTATGTTAAGACCCGCGTGTCTATTCAAAGTAGTTGTAATAGTTGAAGCCGGTGGATGACAACCATGGTGAAGCGTCATTGACCTTGATGCAATGCCGGTGATGATGGAGATCATGTTCGTGTTTGAAGATGGAGATCGGAAGCACAAAGAAGAAAGGCCATATCATATCACATATTATGAATTGCATGTGATGTTAATCCTTTATGCATCTTGTATTGCTTAGTAGACAACGGTAGCATTATAAGATGATCCCTCATGCACATGAATTTCAAATCATAAAGTGTTCGCCCTTAGTTAGCACCGTTGCTAAAGCTTGTTGTTTCGAAGCACCACGTGATGATCGGGTGTGTTAGATTCCGCAAGTGTATACAACGTAAGCAAGCCAGATTTGCTTATGCGGTGGCTAAGGTTTGATCTTGACGAGCCTAGCATGTACAGACATGGTCTCAGGAACACGGATTACCGAAAGGTAAAGCATGAATCATATAGTAGATATGATGAACATGATGATTGTTCGCCATTGAAACTATATCAACTCTCGTGATGATCGGTGTTGATGTAGTGGATTTGGTTCGTGTGATCACTAAAACAATGTGAGGGATGTTGTTTTGAGTGGGAGTTCACCTAGTTTAATTTCATTAATTAATTTGAACTCAATTTGTCATAAACTTAGTCTAAACTATTGCAAATATGTTGTAGATCAATGGCAGCCCCTACCATCAATTTTAATGCGTTCCTAGAGAAAGAAAAGTTGAAAAACAATGGAAGCAACTTCGCGGATTGGTTCCGCAATTTGAGGATTGTCCTCACAGCTGGTAATTTGACCTATGTGCTGGATGCACCGCTGGGTGACCCACCTGCAGCTGATGCTCCCGATGAAGTAAAGAATGTTTACCTCGCTCGGAAGAATCAGTACTCCATAGTTCAGTGTGCTATCTTGTATGGTTTAGAATCGGAGCTTCAGAAAAGGTTTGAAGAGTCAGACCCATATGATATTGTCGAGGATCTCAAATTGATTTTTGAGACTCATGCGACAATTGAAAGTTATGAAGCTTCTGAAAAGTTCTTTAACTGCAAGATGGAAGAGGGCAGCTCCGTCAGTGAGCATGTGCTTAAAATGTCTGGGCACGCAAACAAACTTCAAAGCTTGGGTATAGTGATTCCTAATGCTTTGGGGGTTTACCGCGTCCTCCAGTCATTGCCACCAAGTTACAGGAACTTTGTGATGAACTACAACATGCAGAACATGAACAAAGAGTTGCCAGAACTATTTGCTATGTTAAAATCTGCAGAAGTGGAGATCAAGAAAGAGCACCAAGTGTTGATGGTCAATAAGACCACCAAATTCAAGAAGGGCAAGTCTAAGCAAAAGGGACACTTCAAGAAGGGTGGTAAGAAAGTTACCACGCCGACGAAGAAAACCAAGGCTGGACCAAAGCCTGAAACTGAGTGCTTTTACTGCAAGGGAGTAGGTCACTGGAAGCGGAATTGCCCAAAGTACTTGGCGGATTTGAAGAACGGCAACATCAAGAAGAAAGGTATATCTGATATACATGTTATTGATGTGTATCTCACTAGTATTCGTAGTAGTGCCTGGGTATTTGATACTGGTTCGGTTGCTCATATTTGTAACTCGAAACAGGTGCTGCAGAATAAACGGAAGCTAGCGAAGAACGAGGTGACGATGCGCGTGGGAAACGGATCAAAGGTTGATGTGATCGCGGTCGGCACGCTACCTCTTCATCTACCATCGGGATTAGTTTTATACTTAAATAATTGTTATTTGGTGCCTGCGTTAAGCATGAACATTATATCAGGATCTTCTTTATTGCGAGACGGTTACTTGTTTAAGTCAGAGAATAATGGTTGTTCGATTTATATGAGTAATATGTTTTACGCACATGCACCTTTGATAGATGGTCTATTCTTATTGAATCTCGATAGTGGAAATACACATATCAACAATATTGAAGCTAAACGTTTGAAATCAAGCGATAATTCGACCTATATGTGGCACTGTCGTCTTGGTCACATCGGAGTGAAACGTATGAAGAAACTCCATTCCGATGGACTTCTTGAATCACTTGATTTTGAATCACTTGAAAGATGCGAAGCATGTCTGATGGGTAAAATGACTAAGACTCCATTTTCTGGTATGATGGAGCGAGCTACGGACTTATTGGAAATCATACATACCGATGTGTGTGGTCCAATGAGTGTAGCATCGCGCGGTGGTTATCGTTATGTTCTTACCTTCACGGATGACTTGAGTAGATATGGGTATATCTATTTCATGAAACATAAGTCCGAAACTTTCGAGAAGTTTAAGGAGTTTCAAAGTGAGGTAGAGAATCAACGTAACAAGAAGATTAAATTTCTACGTTCTGATCGTGGAGGTGAATATCTAAGTTACGAGTTTGGCGAGCATTTAAAGAAGTGCGGAATACTTTCACAATTGACACCGCCGGGAACACCACAGCGTAATGGTGTGTCCGAACGTCGTAATCGAACTCTCTTAGATATGGTTCGTTCTATGATGTCACTTACAGATTTACCGCTATCATTTTGGGGTTATGCATTAGAAACAGCCGCATTCACTTTAAATAGGGCACCGTCTAAATCCGTTGAAACGACACCGTATGAATTATGGTTTGGGAAGAAACCTAAATTGTCGTTCCTTAAAGTTTGGGGATGCGAAGCCTATGTAAAGAAGTTACAGCCGGACAAGCTTGAACCCAAAGCGGAAAAATGCGTCTTCATAGGATACCCGAAGGAAACTATTGGGTATACCTTCTATCATAGATCCGAAGGCAAAATCTTCGTTGCCAAGAATGGATCCTTTCTAGAGAAGGAATTTCTCTCGAAAGAAGTGACTGGAAGGAAAGTAGAACTCGACGAGGTTGTCGAACCTTCTCTCGAAATTGCGAGTAGCGCAGCACCGGAAGAAGTTCCTGTGGTGCCTGCACCAATAAGAGAGGAAGCTAATGATGGTGATCATGAAACTTCGGTTGAAGTTACTACAGAGCCTCGGAGGTCAACGAGAACTCGTACCACTCCAGATTGGTATGATTCCGTTATGAATGTCATGGTGGTGGACAACACCGATGACCCCGAGACATATGAGGAAGCGATGATGAGCCCAGATTCCAATAAATGGCAAGAAGCCATGAAATCCGAGATTGGATCCATGTACGAAAACCAAGTATGGACTTTGGTGGACTTACCGGATGGCCGGAAGGCTGTCGAGAACAAATGGATTTTCAAGAAGAAAACAGATGCTGATGGTAATGTTACTGTCTATAAAGCTCGACTTGTCGCAAAAGGGTTTCGACAAATTCAAGGAGTTGACTACGATGAGACTTTCTCACCGGTAGCGAAGCTAAAGTCTGTAAGGATTATGTTAGCAATCGCTGCATATTATGATTATGAGATATGGCAGATGGATGTCAAAACAGCATTCCTCAATGGAGATATTGATGAAGAGTTGTATATGATGCAGCCCAAAGGTTTTGTCGATCCTAAAGATGCTAACAAGGTATGCAAACTTCAACGGTCCATCTATGGATTGAAGCAAGCATCCCGAATTGAATGGATGTATTTACAAGAAAGTGAGTGGGAGCTCTGTAGCATTCTTAATACTATATGTGGATGACATATTGTTGATTGGGAATGATGTAGACCTTCTTAGTAGTGTCAAGGAATATTTGAATAATAGTTTTTCAATGAAGGATCTTGGCGAGGCAGCTTACATATTAGGCATAAAGATTTATAGAGATAGATCGAAACGCCAAATATCATTGTCACAGAGTACATATTTGGACAAAGTTCTAAAGAGGTTTGGAATGGAAGAAAGCAAGAAAGGGTTCTTGCCCATGTTGCCCAATACGACCTTGAGTAAAACTCAAAGTCCGACATCGGCAGAAGATAGAGAAAGGATGAGTAAGACTCCCTATGCCTCAGCCATAGGATCTCTAATGTATGCCATGCTATGTACTAGACCCGACATCGCATATGCTGTTAGTCTAACTAGCAGATATCAAAGTGATCCAGGAGTGGATCATTGGACAGCGGTCAAAAACATCCTTAAGTACTTGAGAAGAACTAAGGATATGGTTCTTTCTTATGGAGGTGATGAACAGCTCGTTGTTAATGGTTACACCGATGCTAGTTGGAACACCGATCCGGATGATTCTAAATCACAATCTGGATACGTATTTATTTTGAATGGTGCAGCAGTTAGCTGGAGGAGTGCAAAGCAAAGCGTTGTGGCGAGATCTTCAACTGAATCGGAATACATGGCTGCTTCGGAGGCTTCACAAGAAGCGATATGGATGAAAGAGTTCATTACAGAGCTGGGTGTGGTTCCTAGTGCGCTGGACCCAATGTCTATCTACTGTGATAACATGGGCGCCATAGCCAATGCGCAAGAACCAAGGTCACACAAGAAGCTAAAGCATATCAAGCTACGTTTTCACGCTATTCGAGAACATATCCAGGATGGGGATATAAAGATTTGCAAAGTACACACAGATCTGAATGTGGCGGATCCGTTGACTAAACCTCTCCCGAGGGCAAAACATGACCAACACCAAACTGCCATGGGTGTTCGGTATATTACCATGTAATCTAGATTAGATGACTCTAGTGCAAGTGGGAGACTGTTGGAGATATGCCCTAGAGGCAATAATAAACATAGTTATTATTATATCTTTGTGTTTATGATAAATGTTTATATTCATGCTATAATAGTATTAACAAGGAAACATTAATACTTGTGTGAATTGTAAACTTAAATTGAAGTCCCTAGTATAGCCTCTATACTTCACTAGCTTGTTGGTTGATTAAATGATTGTGGTTTCCATATCATGAACATTGAGATGTTATCAACAACAAGATCATATCGTTAGGAGAATGATATGGTGGACATACTCCTATTGATAAGCGTAGCATAAAGATCAAGTCATTTCAATAGTTTAATTGCTATATGCTTTCTGATACATAGTAACCTAATTCCTTCGACCATGAGATCATGCATATCACCTTTACCGGATGGATGCTTTGATGACATCAAACACCACACCGTAACTGGGTGGCTATAAAGGTGGCATTAAGTGTTCGGAAAGTATTGGTTGAAACACATGGATCAAGAGTGGGATTTGTCCATCCACATGACGGATAGATATACTCTGGGCCCTCTCGGTGGAATGTCATCCAATTGGCTTGCAAGCATGTGACTTGGTCACAAGGGATCACATATCACGGGAACGAGAAAAGAGTACTTAT
This sequence comes from Avena sativa, assembly GCA_916181665.1. Classification (NCBI taxonomy): domain Eukaryota; kingdom Viridiplantae; phylum Streptophyta; class Magnoliopsida; order Poales; family Poaceae; genus Avena; species Avena sativa. Next base: position 320,293,969 of record OV702279.1, read on the forward strand.
CAGTAACGAGGTTGAACTAGGTATGCAGAGATACCGACGATCATAACCTCGGATAAGTAAACATATCGTGAGACAAAGGGAAATTGGTATCGTCTGTAAGTGGTTCATTCGATCGCAAAGTAATCGTAGAAATATGTGGGAGCCATATGAATTTCCAGATTCCTCTATTGGTTATTGTTCGGAGAAGTGTCTCGATCATGTCCGCATAATTCACGAACCGTAGGGAGACACACTTAAGGATTCAACGTTGTTTGAGTAGTTATGGTATTATGAGAAAGAGACCGAATGTTGTTCGGAGTCTCGGATGGGATCCGGGATATCACGAGGTGATCCGGAATGGTCCGGAGAATAAGATTCATATAAGGAAAGTCCCGTTTCGGAGTTCGGGAATGATTCCGGTGTTTTCATCGGGAATGTTCTAGAAGGTTCCGGATTGTCCGGCACTCCGGGGGGGGAGGGGTACATGAATGTGTCATTACATATTGGAATGATTGCATCATGTACTAAGTGTTCTTGCTGTCCCAAATAAAGGATTAAATTGAATCCTAAAACAGAAAAGTCAAATGTCCAGTTTGAAAGTCAAACGGCTAAAACAAGAAACTGTGGGAAACAAGAAAGAGGAGTTGGGAACCGACTTGAGGGAGGAGTCTCCTCCCCAAGCCGGCGCACCACCCAAGGCCGACTTGGGGAGGGAATCCCCTCCCCTGGCCGCGCCTCCCCACCTATAAAAGGAGGGGCAGGGCTCCCCTCCTAGACACACAAGTTTCCACCTCTAAATCTCCGGTTTAGAGCCGTTTTGGTTTAGAGCTTCTAATTGCTTTAGCCAGCGGTTTAGAGCCTTCTAATTGGTTTAGAGCCTTCTAATTGGTTGTCTAATTACTAGACCACTAATAGCCTCTCTCATAAGCTCCACCATACTCGCACCGGCTTAAGGCGAAGCCCTGCGGGATTTCCCCTCTACTTCCGGTACCACGCCGTTGTGCTGCCGGAATCGCGAGGAGAGTGCTACAACCTCCGCTGCCTGCTGGAACAAGGGAGAGGAAGGTCTTCGTCGAGTACCGTACGTGTGACCGACTGCGGGAGCGCTGCCGGAACGTGGCGCCGGAAGGATCGTCTACACGATCTTGAGATCGGAAAGAGTACGACTACATCACCCACGAGAATCCGCTCTCGTTAAACGCTTTGGAATCTTCGAGGGTAAGTTATACCATCGACTCGTTGCTACAATCTAGTAGATAGATCTTGGCTTGTTTGTTTGTATGCGATAGAAATTTTTTGTTTTCCATGCTACGAACCCCTACACTTTGCTCATAGCTTCTCTATCATTTACCGTAGCTGGACACTGAGCCGTGCAGCTTGCCGTCGCACCACCCTCTCCACCCACGGCACATTCTCCTGCCGCGTCGCAAAACTCATCTGATGCATCACCCAACTCCACTGTCACGCCTCCCTCTTCGGCACCCACTTCTGAGCATGATCCGCCTTCTTCCTCACAATTACCCTCTGCGGTGACCCAGCATACCACTGCATGTGTAGTACACTATAGTCGTTTACATGACATCTACAGAACACCGTTCTGTAAATATCACATCACTCAGAGTGGTACAACAGAAACATTGCAAAAGTACACACATTATTATAGTTACAATACTGGAAATTCAAGACTTCCAAAAGATCCAACTTACAAACCAAAATATAAAGTGTTTAGCGGAATTTAAAAGTAGCAACTCAGTCTAGGAGTTGAGCTCAACAGCTTATTCTATAGAGTTCATGCTGCTCGGCTCCATTCGTTACTATTAACTAGGGTTACTTAGTTGGACTCATTATCATCGACACCATAGCGGATTTCGTAATCCACTCCTTCAACTCCTCCGGACAGATCAGGTTCCTCGTAGTACACATCTTCTTGGCATTCGGCTACATACATTGGCACGTCTTCGGGATCCTCAGAGTCTAAGAAAGGGATCAAAGGAAAGAATGAGTAACAACGTTACCCAACAAGTTCATTATATGCAAGGTGGGAAGTTTGATGCTCTAACTATCACCTCGGATTATAAATCCTTGGCACTATGCAGTTTTTGTAAATATTTCTTCAAAGATTGATTTTATTCCGAAAAACTATGAAAATCAACCTTCACAGGTTGACCAGAACTTTCATGGAGTTCCTTTCCTGCCGCGTTCGTAGCTCCTTCCCGGAACAGGGAGTAACAAGTTACAGTTCTTACACTCTGCAGAGGTGCGTTACTCTACCCATGAGAGATCAACTCCTTGTTGCACAACCGGGCGTACTTTCCCGTCCACAATTCCATGATGTGGGGCCCAGTAGTTGGTCCAAGCGAATCACTGCCCCTTCGCGACCCCGCATGCCTCCTTGGTGTACACCATGCCCACATAATGAATTACGGCAATGGTTTGTACAAACCGTTAGATGCCAGAACTATCGTGGGACATTGAGGGTTCCCACGCATATGCTGCATATCCTCTACGAATTACCAATTAATATGCACGCTACAAGGATAACAGCCACGACCTGCACATCTGGCTTCATGCGAGAGGAAGAAGATACAGCTGACTTCTCTGTCCCATTCCAAATCTCATGGCTAACGCGTAATATACGGCGCTAGAATCACTGATGTCAGGGGTTATTAAGTCCCTACTTGATCATCATTGTTGCAAATAGAACCCTAAGTTCTATTGCTCCATTATATCATCACTTAGGATGATATCTATGATTTCTTTATTCATGGAAATAATATTTTCTTTCTTTTATAGCATATATGATAACACACAATTTGCAAATACTTTGAGAAAGACACTTCAAAGGACATGAACAAGTGATGAAGTTACCTTGTGATGGCAAGGTAGTGAAGTCTGATGCTTGCACTGGACCTTGAGCTTCTAGTTCTACAAAAACATCATTATTGCCCGGTAAGGACAATATTTAAAGAAGCAAAATGATTATGCAAGAAATGTAATGCATTATTTAATTCTATATGCATTTTCCCTATATAAGGTGCCTTTTAATAAAGCATTTATAAATATATTTTTAATATTTATTGCATATATTGAATTATTTTATTTTATTTCCCTTTTATTTGACTTTTGTTTATTTATTAATTATTCATTAAAATTTATTATTAAATATTTATTTAGTATTTTTCAAAAATACTATAGTATTAATAAATAATGAAAGTGATTTTTATTTCTTTTTATAACCTTTCAATAATTTTGTAAAATTCCATAAGGAATATATAAATTACAAAATTCTTATAAAAATTTAAATGTCCAAAATTTTATATTTTATTTTATTTGGATAGAGTGGATTATTGTGAATCCAGAAATATTTTATTTATAATTTTTGGACTTTTTTTATTTTCTAGAATTTTATTGAGGTCAGGGGCATTTTGGTCTTTTCCAATTGATTAAAACAGTTTTTGAAACAACTGGGGCTGGCCTTTTGGGCTTATTGGGCCAATGTGGCCCAATAAGGCAGGGTCAAAATCACCACCCCGAGGGTTTTTTGGCCCACCCAGCCCACACTTCGTTCTCACCCTTCCTCTTCCTCGACCTCGCGGCTATAGCGCCGCCGCTGGCGATGGCCGCCATTGAGGCTTCCCCTGGCCGCCGCCATGGTGCAGGGCGAGGTTTGCGGCCATGCTCGTTCATCTAGTCCAACTCGATTTGACTCTGGGGCTTCCCCGTGGCCAGGTTCACCCCGTTCCCGAACCCGAGGGGTAAGGAAAGGTGTTGTCGCCACTGCTGCGGTCCCGCCTGTGGTGGTGTGCTGGGCTCGTGGGCTGCTGTGGCCGCCGCCGTGGCTGGTGCAGGTTGCAGTGCCCCCTGGGTTCTCCCTGTGCCGCCGCGGGTTCATCGGCCAATATGCTTCCTCTTCAATTCGTCAGCGAGGACCCCGGGTAAGTTGCCTCCGTGGTTCTTGTTCATGCTACTACCATGAATCTCTCTGTGTGTATCTAGTGGCTTCTCATGCCTAGTGACTATGTGTTGATTAGGGTTCATCTCTTAATTAGGGTTCTTGTTCTGATTAGGGTTCATAACCCCCTGTTGATCATATCCATGATGCTTTAGATCTAGTGATGATCATACTTGAGCATGAAGAATGATTGTTTTCTGTGGATCATGATTTGTAGTGGCTTTGATGATGCTAGTGGCTTGTCAGATTTATTCTAGTGGTAATTCACTATGATCCCAGTCTAGTGCTTCTATGCAATCTCTGATTGGAAATGTTGTTGATCTGAGAACTTACTCTACTGTCAGAATGCTTATACTGACAGTAGTTTCTCTCAGTAGTTGCTTATTGCAATTATAATGATAAGCTTGTATGAGATTATACATACTGAATATAATCATTACATGTAATGATTTTCTGTTGATGTGTAGATGGATTTAATGTTGATTCCTGGCACTTGGCTTCAGGAAGATGATATTTATTTGTTTGTCCCTTTATCTGTGGAAACTAAGCAAAGATTGGTTTTAGCTCATTTAGAACTTGTCCTTGTGATACCATTATGATCTGGCACACAAGTGATTGAGTTTTATTTCTGGGCTTAGCTTTGGCAATACTTGTGATTAATACTGGCAAGATAAAATGAAAGCTTTTCTTGATTCTCCTGCCTATGATGTTGGTCTGAGGCTCTAGGATTTAAGTCCTAGTTAGTTGAGCAAATAGTTTGTTTGAAACTTGTAAGATTAGAGGTGCTACTCACTCTAGGAGATGTGCCCTGATCTGAAATGAAGAATGATCTAAGTTGCATATATTAACACTAAACTCTGTGATGCTGGTCTGAGAGTTTAGTTCTTTTGGCTGAGTTTGATTTCTTATTTTTATACTTGAATCTCTAGGATAGATTCACCTCACTTGGGTGATTATTGAGAGATTATTTCATAAAGAAACACATGCTTTTGTTTAGATACTATGATGGAATCATGTGATGGTTTTATGAGGCTCACCACAAAATCTGATGATGATGTAGTAAGTTGATGATGATGATCTTGATATTGATCTTGATCTGCTAGATTCCTGTGCTTGCTCTTGAGCTGGACTGCTCCTCCTAGCTCTTGGGCTTGGCCTTGCTGTACACCTGATTCACCCCCTCCTTATGTCACCATCTTGGTGATGTTTGGTTAATCTGGGGTGGTTTGGTTTGGCTGCTGTTCTTGGTTTAGCTGCTGTCTAAACTGGTTGTGCTTGTGTGCTATGTAGTGGAGAGATGCACTGATGTGCTCCTCCACGGCTATGCTGTGGTTTTGTGAGATTGGGCTATGCTTGTGAGATCGACAACACACCATATGCATGCTGGTGTGTGTCCAGCTTGTGTGCCTGCTATGCACTTGTGGATATGTTCAGAATTTTTTGAACTTACTATTACCAGATTACTTTCACCTGGCTGGTGAATTTGTCCCTCTTGGCTGTCATTTGACTTCTGACTTTGAATTTATGAAAGATGGAATCTTTCATATTGGTGAAACTTTCCCCTTTTATAACATTTCTCAGTGATGAATTTGTCAAGTGCATTTCACTGACATATCTGAGAGAAATATTTCTAACACTAATCTTCTTTTGTTTTTTTATTTAGTCTTTGTTTTGCAGGTACAAAGATAAAGATGAAGATTTATTTTAGATTTAGATATAGGATAGTTAGTAAATAATCCAATGTAGTTCTCTTATTCTTTTGTAATTTCTTATTTTATTATTCATGTAATCTTTATTTTATTCAATTATAATACAGATTATATGATTATTAAGAAATAATATTTTTATTCTTTATTCTTTTGTAAATTTTGAAGTTTGGAAATGGCTCCAGTAGGTTACATTCTTTGTAACTTGTTTATGTATTGAAATATGAAATAAGTTTCATATTCAATATAGTTTTTGGATAAGATTTAAGTTATAATACTTATCTCTTAATTAATTTAAGATTCAAAATTTATATCTAAATCATTTAAATTATTATTCAAACACTTAAGTTTTAAAATTCAAACTCATTTCAAAACACACATAATTCCTTTAAGATCATATCAAAGTTTATAGCAATCCTCCTTTAAGACTAAACCTAATCTCAAAGTAAGAAAGAAACATTGATCACTCAAGGTTTTATTTGGCGAAAATTTTACCCACATTTTCACAAATAAATGCATGCAACAATTCATATTCCTAAATCTACCCTTCGTTAGGTCCTAAATGTTGGGATGTTACGGACTTCCCCCCTTAAATTAAACTTCGTCCCGAAGTTTGTGGAGATGTACCTGAATAGTTCTGGATAAACTTTTCTTAAATCCTCTTCCTTCTCCCATGTGGCTTCCCTTTCAGGGTGATGTTCCCACTGTACCTTGCAATATTTGATTGCTGTTCCTCAATCTTTTCCAGTTTTCTTCCAGAATCTTACAGGGCTTTTCAATATAAGTCAGGTTTGCTTGTAGTTCTATCTCTTGATGTGTTATTGCATCATCTGGGGCTTTCAAACATTTGCGAAGTTGTGACACATGGAAAACATTATGCACTTGAGCCAATCTTGATGGTAACTCTAAAGCATAAGCTATAGTTCTGTTTTGACTCAGTATCTTGAATGGTCTGATATATCTTGGACTCAATTTCCCTTTAACTCCGAATCATTTTACTCCTTTCATTGGACTTACTTTTAAATAGACCATATCTCCTACTTTTGGATGCCATGATCTTCGAATTTGATCCGCATAACTTTTCTGCCTGCTCTGGGCTATTTTCAGTCTATCCCTGATCTTATCAATGATATCTTGTCTCTCCTTGATATAATCTGGCACAAATTCTTTGCTGCTTCCAGGTTCATACCAACATATTGGTGATCTACACTTCCTTCCATACAAAATCTCATATGGAGATGCCTTCAGACTACTCTGATAGCTATTGTTATAAGAAAATTCTGCCAATGGTAGGTGATCTTCCCATGTTCCTCCAAAATCTAGTGCACAAGCTCTCAACATGTCTTCTAGAATTTGATTTGTTCTTTCAGTTTTACCTCCTATCTCAGGATGATATGTCGTGCTGAAATCTAACTTTGAACCAAGTGCTTCATGCAATTGCTTCCAAAATGTTGAAGTAAACACTGATCCCCTATCAGTTACGATCTTTTTGGGTACTCCATGCTTACTTACTATCTCTTTGACATATATTTCAACTAATTCTCGGCATTATCCTTTTGATTTACTGGAATAAAATGTGCACTCTTAGTGAGTCTGTCCACAATTACCCATATCATATCTTTCCTTTTTGGTGTCATAGGTAATCTTGTAATGAAGTCCATACCTATTTCCTCCCATTTCCATTCAGGAATTTCTAAGGGTTGTAATGGTCCTGCTGGACTTTGATGTTCATCTTTCACCCTTTGACAAGTATGGCATTCAGATACATATTTATCAATATCTCTTTTCATGTTATTCCACCAGAATAGTTCTTTCAAATCCATATACATCTTAGTACTTCCTGGATGTATAGAATATGGGGTATCATGTGCTTCTTTGAGTATGACATTTCTGATCTCAGTCACATCTGGAATACATAGACGGTCTTGGAACCATAAATACCCATAATCCCCAAGGCAAAAAACTGATTTTTGCCCTTGAGATATCCTCCGAATTTCCTCAGCAATAAAAGGATCTTCTTCTTGATGTCTAAAAATTTCTTGCTTAAGATCACTGTCTTACTCTGCAACTACCTGCATAGTAGCTAATCCTCCAAGAACCTCGGTTCTGATGAATTGAAGTTCTAATCTTTCCAAGTCCATTTGTAACTCTTTTGGTAGCTCCCTATTGTTAGGTTGAATATCTGCACTCTTTCTGCTTAAAGCATCTGCTACAACATTTGCTTTTCCTGGGTGTAATTGATTGTTAAATCATAATCCTTGATTAATTCCAACCAAAACTTCTGTCTCATATTCAATTCCTTTTGTGTGAAGAAATATTTGAGACTTTTATGGTCAGTATATAACTCACATCTAGCTCCATAAAGAAAATGCCTCCATCCTTTCAGTGCAAAAACTACTGCTGCTTACTCTAAATCATGAGTTGGATAGTTGACTTCATGTGGTTTCAATTGCCTTGAACCATAAGCAATCACTTTCCGATCTTGCATTAATACACAACCCAAACCTTCTTTAGATGCATCATAGTAAACGGTGAAATCCTTCCCTGTTTTAGGAACTGCTAAAACTGGAGCTGTGGTTAATCTAGTCTTCAACTCTTGGAAACTTGCTTCACATTTTTCATCCCACTTGAATGGTGTATTCTTCCTTAATAATTTGGTCATTGGTCCGGCTATTTTGGAGAAACCTTCAATGAATCTCCGATAATAACCAGCCATTCCTAAGAAACCTCGAATTTGCTTCACATTGGTTGGTGCAGTCCACTCTAGTACTGATTGAACTTTAGATGGATTCACAGCAATTCCATCCTTACTGATCACATGACCGAGGAATTCTACCTCTTCAAGCCAAAATTCACACTTACTGAACTTAGCATAAAGTTTGTGTTCTCTTAAAGTCTGCAATGCTATTCTCAAATGATCAGCATGCTCTTCCTTATCCTTGGAATATATCAAAATATCATCAATAAAGACTATGACAAACTTGTCCAAATATGGCATGAAGATCTTGTTCATCAAATTCATGAATATTGCCGGTGCATTGGTTAAACCAAATGGTACTACCAGATACTCATGGTGTCCATATCTTGAGACAAATGCTGTTTTTGGAACATCTTCCGGTTTGATTTTTATTTGATGGTATCCAGATCTTAAATCGATCTTTGAAAATACTCCAGCTCATTTCACTTGATCAAACAAATCTTGAATTCTTGGTAAAGGATACTTATTGTTGATAGTCACGTTGTTCAGATTTCTATAATCACCACACATCCGTCTTCCACCATCTCTTTTATCCACAAAGATTACTAGTGTTCCCCATGGAGATACACTTTCCTGTATAAATCCTTTTCTCGCTAACTCATCAATTTGCTCCTTGAGTTCTTTCAACTCTTTGGGTCCCATTTTATATGGTGCTTGAGCTATTGGTGTTGTACCAGGTATTAGGTCAATGGTGAACTCTATCTCCCGGTCTGGTGGCATTCCCGGTAATTCTATTGGAAAAAAATCTTGGAATTCATTAACTATAGGAATCTCTTCTAATTTAACTTCTTTCATTGAATTCAACTGCAGATCCACCATGATATGACTGTGTTTATCTGCTTGGTAAACTATCCTTGCTCCACTTGGAGTTTTGATTGAGACAGTTTTCTCCTCACAATTTATCGGACCTCCGTGTTCCATCATACAATCCATCCCCAGCACTACTGCAATTCCCTTCAAAGGAATCACATAAAGGTCTGCGAAATATGTACAACCACAGATCGAGATAACCTGATCTTGTTTTATGTGGCGTACAATCACATTCCCTCCTGCCGTAACTACGGTCATAGGACTTTCTAACGTTGCCCTTCTAATCCCGAACTTATCACAAAATTCTTCAGAAATGAATGAAGTAGTTGCACCAGTATCAAATAGAACTTTGCCGGGATTGGTAAGGATATTGAGCATACCTATCACTGCATGCTCCGAATTATCCACCTCCTCGAGGGTTACACAGTTCAGTTTTCTGGTAGGTCGGTTTCTCTTGCCATTGTTGTTCTTGCCATTATTTCCTCCTTTATTGGGATGTCCATTACCTCCACTGGCTTGTCCTCCTCCCTTGGTAGGCCATCCTCCTGGCGGTTTGCTCGGACAATCTGGCTTGATATGCCCTTCTGACCACAACCGTAATAGATCACTACAGGTTTTTAACATTCCCTCTGGAAATGCCCTGGAATTCCACAATTGTTACAGATAACATTCCTTCTCGGATTGGATTGATTTCCACCACTGCCCTTGTTATTGTTATTGTTATTGTTGCCATAATTCCTATTCCGAGGTTTGTACTCCATGTTGGGTTTAGGTTTGTTGTATCTGCATCGGCCTTTTCCTTGGCCTCTCGCTCCATCCGCTGCTGCTCAGTTTCCATTTCTACACCCGTATCCATGACCCTCTAGTCCTGAAACATAAAGTGAATACTCATAATTACATCATGCACATGTGTTCTGAGCTCGACTTTACGCATAAAACTAGTCACACAATAAAGATCCAAAGAAAATCCAAATATGCATTTCACATATATACATAACAACATAATGATACAAAGTGATTACAACATATACCATGTTGGTATTATTACAAAACTACCTTATTACTTGGGTACAATACACAATGCTTGATACTACTGACTACTTGTCTCCTTCTAATAGTAACTACGTTCATCGTACACGCCTGATGTCCAACCATGATGACGTGTTGTCCGTCGCACGGTTTGTGGAACATATGGCCTTCCAGAAGCAACATACTCTGTATCTAAAGTGTCAGGACTTGAGTCATTACTCAACCTGAGCGCATTGACTCCCTCCAGCTCAGCTGAAAAGTCTTCAGAAACATATTCAACATTATCTCCAGCATGCATCTCCGGAGCTTCATTCCTTGAGTTGCCAACAGAATACACAGCTCCTGCTGCCTCCCAGGTGCTCACGTGGCCAAGATAGTTAAACACTAGATAATGTATATTCCCTGGGTTTTGAGAAGATGTTGATGATTCAAACACTCTCTCCTCAAGATCTTCTTCTTCTTCATCCTGGTCATCTATTGACATGGTATTTCTACTACTGTTATTAGGGTTCATTCTTGCACCCATCCAACTAGATTGTCCAACATTTTTGTCAGACCATCTGTGGACATCTGGTGTTCATGAGATCCATTATATGATCCCATCCTCCAACCATCTGAATTCTCAATAGGAAGTTCTGACTCAGAACCATCCTCTGAGCCATGTGGTACTGCATACCGCATATACATAGTAGGATCATGTGTAGGTTCAGGTCTTGGTGAATAAGGATATGGTGTAAAAGATTCCGGATCTATAGGTATATCCTTAAAGATAGGTGTTGCACTACTACTTGCTTCTTTCTCTAACTTGAATGATAACTTCTTTCTTCTTTCCGGATCAGTTAGATCCTCTAACATGTCATTTTTATCTTCAACAGTCATTTGATGGGTCTTATAAAAAGACGTAACGAGTGTTTGGTATCTATCCATAAACTTGGATGCTAACTTAGGATGCTTCTTAACCAAAGTAATATGATCCGGTACAGGTTCCGAGTCTATAGAATCATGAGGTATCATAGAAAATGTGCTACCTTCTAACTCCTTGGTTTTCTGCTCCCGGATATTAGCTATCGCCTCCACAACAACAACATGATAGGCTGCTAAATGACTCATACCTTCTCCTATAGGTAGATCGTGATATAATCTAAGCTTCTCTGGAAGTTGGATACTCACACGATACTTGGATAACATCCGGCCATCAAGGTAAGTGATAGTGTTCACTGGAATTCTAGTTGTACAATTAAAGAGCTTTAAAAGTTGACGAAGTTGGTCTGTGAATGATCCTTGATAATCATCAAGAGTCTCCTCTTTCCGTACCAAAGTCTGTTTTGGAAACTTTGGTGCCATTTCTCTGTATATCAGAAAAATAATTTTGATTAGTATCCAATGACACATTGCATCATAACAAAGAATTATCGCACTAAAATATATAACGGAATATTCTCATTTGAATACCCATTATATTACTTTTAGATAATTCTTTATCGTTACTAATTCTCCTACAGGTATAACCCTTTACTAGGTTTCCAATCTAAGGTCAAAGCAATTTGCTCTGATACCAACTGCGGTGACCCAGCATACCACTACATGTGTAGTACATTTACTAGTTGACATGACATCTACAGAACACCGTTCTGTAAATATCACATCCCTCAGAGTGGTACAACAGAAACATTGTGGGTCCATATTACAAAAGTACACACATTATTATTACAATACTGGAAGTTCAAGACTTCCAAAAGATCCAACTTACAAACCAAAATATAAAGTGTTGAGCGGAATTTAAAAGTAGCAACTCCGTCTAGGAGTTGATCTCAACAGCTTATTCTATAGAGTTCATGCTGCTCGGCTCCATTCATTACTATTAACTAGGGTTACTTAGTTGGACTCATTATCATTGACACCATAGCGGATTTCGTAATCCACTCCTTCAACTCCTCCGGATAGATCAGGTTCCTCGTAATACACATCTTGGCATTCGGCTACATACATTGGCACGTCTTCGGGATCCTCAGAGTCTAAGCAAGGGATCAAAGGAAAGAATGAGTAACAGCGTTACCCAACAAGGTCATTATATGCAAGGTGGGAAGTTTGATGCTCTAACTACCACCTCGGATTATAAATCCTTGGCACTATGCAGTTTTTGTAAATCTTTATTCAAAGATTGATTTTATTCCGAAAAACTATGAAAATCAGCCTTCACAGGTTGACCAGAACTTTCATGGAGTTCCTTTCCTGCCGCGTTCGTAGCTACTTCCCGGAACAGGGAGTAACAAGTTACAGTTCTTACACTGCAGAGGTGCGTTACTTTACCCATGAGAGATCAACTCCTTGTTGCACAACCGGGCGTACTTTCCCATCCACAATTCCATGATGTGGGGCCTAGTAGTTGGTCCAAGCCAATCACTGCCCCCTTTGCGACCCTGCATGCCTCCTTGGTGTACACCATGCCCACATAATGAATTACGACAATGGTTTGTACAAACCGTTAGATGCCAGAACTATCGTGGGGCGTTGAGGGTTCCCACCCATATGCTGCATATCCTCTATGTATTACCAATTAATATGCACGCTACGAGGATAACAACCACGACCTGCACATCCGGCTTCATGCGAGAGGAAGAAGATACAGCTGACTTCTCTGTCCCATTCCAAATCTCATGGCTAATGCGTAATATACGGCGCTAGAATCACTGGTGTTAGGGGTTATTAAGTACCTACTTGATCATCATTGTTGCAAATAGAACCGTAAGTTCTATTGCTCCATTATATCATCACTTAGGATGATATCTATGATTTCTTTATTCATGAAAATAATATTTTCTTTCTTTTATAGCATATATGATAACACACAATTTGCAAATAATTTGAGAAAGACTCTTCAAAGGACATGAGCAAGTGATGAACTTGCCTTGTGATGGAAAGGTAGTGAAGTCTGATGCTTGCACTGGACCTTGAGCTTCTAGTTCTACAAAAACATCAGTATTGCCCGGTAAGGACAATATTTAAAGAAGCAAAATGATTATGCAAGTAATGTAATGCATTATTTAATTCTATATGCATTTTCCCTATATAAGGTGCCTTTAATAAAGCATTTATAAATATTTTTTTTATATTTATTGCACATATTGAATTATTTTATTTTATTTCCCTTTTTATTTGACTTTTATTGATTTAATATTAATTATTCATTAAAATTTATTATTAAATATTTATTTAGTATTTTTCAAAAATACTATAGTATTAATATATAATGAAAGTGATTTTTATTTATTTTTATCACCTTTCAATAATTTTGTAAAATTCCATAAGGAATATATAAATTACAAAATTCTTATAAAAATTAAAATGTCCAAAATTTTATATCTTATTATATTTGGATAGAGTGGATTATTGTGAATCTATAAATATTTTATTTATAATTTTTGGACTTTTATTTTATTTTCTAGAATTTTATTGAGGTCAGGGGCATTTTGGTCCTTTTCCAATTGATTAAAACAGTTTTTTATACTTGGGCTGGCCTTTTGGGCTTATTGGGCCAATGTGGCCCAATAAGGCAGGGTCAAAATCACCACCCCGAGGGGTTTTTGTCCCACCCAGCCCACACTCTCTGCCTCCTCTTCGTTCTCACCCTTCCTCTTCCTTGACCCCGCGGCTCTGGCGCCGCCGCTGGCGATGGCCGCCGTTGAGGCTTCCCCTGGCCGCCGCCGTGGTGCAGGGCAAGGTTTGCGACCACGCTCGTTCATCTAGTCCAACTCGATTTGACTCCGGGGCTTCCCCGTGGCCAGGTTCACCCCGTTCCCAAACCCTAGGGTTAGGGAAAGGTGTTGTCGCCACCGCCGCGGTCCCGCCTGTGGTGGTGTGCTCGGCTCGTGTGCTTCTGTGGCCGCTGCCGTGGCTGGTGCAGGTCGCAGCGCCCCCTGGGTGCTCCCTATGCCGCCGTGGGTTTGTCGGCCAATCTGCTTCCTCTTCAATTTGTCAGCGAGGACCCCAGGTAAGTTACCTCCGTGGTTCTTGTTCATGCTACTACCATGAATCTCTCTATGTGTATCTAGTGGCTTCTCATACCTAGTGACTATGTGCTGATTATGGTTCATCTCTTAATTAGGATTCTTGTTCTGATTAGGGTTCATAACCCCCTGTTGATCATATCCATGATGCTTTAGATCTAGTGATGATCATACTTGAGCATGAAGAATGATTGTTTGCTGTGGATCATGATTTGTAGTGGCTTTGATTATGCTAGTGGCTTGTCAGATTTATTCTAGTGGTAATTCACTATGATCCCAGTCTAGTGTTTCTATGGAATCCATGTTGGGGAGATGACCCCGGGTAGGGTCAAGACAGAGGAAGATAAAAGGAGTTTCCCCTGTCATATGCCGAGTTACTGTCTAAATCGGCCGAGTCATGTGAAGGTCGGCCAAGATAAGCACGACCATGACACCTATGGGAGGAGCAGTACGATTACCCGGCCGACATACGAGTTAAGTCGGCCGAGTAAGTCCGAATAACCTGAATACAGGTGAAGGCCAGGCCGAGTTAAGCGAGGCAGGGACGAATGACATGAAGCTTGTAGGAGAAGGAGGTGCCTATAGTCAAACCCTAGTCACGGGCTAGGAAGAATCTGAACAGGGCCAAGCACAAAGGACAAGGCACAGAGCAGCAGAAGGGCAGAAGGAGGTCACGGAGGTGACAGTCCTGGAGCCCGAGGCGTGCAGGTGGGGTTCTCTGGAACTTTGCCGTCGTTAGAAGGGGGACACCGAAAGGAGACCGCCGAGTTACTATATTGGGACAAGCATATTCCTCGAATGTGCTTGCCACATCAGCCCTAGAGGAGCCAAGGCACCCCTTTATAAGGAGAGGCAAGGACTCCAGAGAGGGGGATCGGCTCATTTTACACAGTTAGGCTTGTAAAGTTCATCTTCTCTTCCTGCATACAGCTCAAGGAGCACTTATAGCCCAAGAGAGGATAAATAAAGATTTGTATGTTAGTCATTCGCGTGTAGAATTAACTACATCTTCCCTCCCCAGATCCCTCTAGCATCCATTGGCCCCATACTTAAGCCTACCCATGGCATCTGACGTGCCACCACCACGACAGTTGGCGCCCACCGTGGGGCCAGCAGCGGTGCTAGCCGGAGTCAAGATCCGGACGGGAAACTTCATCCACACCGGCGAGCGCGTTGTCTCTGGCTTAGTCCAGAGGTTTGATCTCTATGACTATGTTAGTGATAACGCAGGCAGCTTCAAGAGAAAAGCTCCTCCGCGCAACGACGTCTTCATCAACATGGGCATGCACCAGATCTACGTCGGCGTCGACACCTCCTATGTTTACCCTCACCGAGTTATTGTTGCAGGAGATCCTCCCCTCAACGCCGCAAATGGTCCGCGTGGAGAACGCCCCGTCAGCAGCGTCGAGGTGATGGTCGCAGCCGGGGTACAGGCAGCAGCAGGAGGCGCCGGATCAAGCAAGGACCCGACGATGGGAGGGCAGGTGGCCACAAAGCAAGCAGCTCCACCGCCCACTGAGGTAGATCCGTCTACGGCCAAACAAGCCGAGGTACAGGAGATAACCCCAAAGGAAGCAAGGGTAAGATGGCCACCCCTGGAAAGACCAGAGAATATTCTCCAGGCAACTATAGATAATCTGACCACGCCTGTAGCGCTGATACTAGATCCGGCTAATGCTCAGGCAGAGTTAGAAGAGACTAGGCAGAAAGTGCTGGTAGAAGCAAAAAAGGAGTCGGCTTTGCAGGAGTCCCTAAATAGGACCTTGCGAGAATATGCCAAGGCAAATAAACTAGATGTTGCCCCCGAGCGGGTAGATGAGTTAAGATTGAGAGGAAAAAACCTCATGAATGATATCAACAAAGAGCATGAGACTCATAAGGCAGATTCAGTTGATTTGGGCTTGCCGAGGTATAGCACCCCGACAAAGAACGTAAGAGCGGCAAATGCCGCTGCATTAGAATTGGAAGGATTAACCGGTGAAGCCCGGCAGAAACAGCAAGAAAGAGTGAATGAGATGGTACGCATTGCGAACCAGCAGAATGAAGAAATGCTTAGGGCTGACCCGGCAAGACCGGGAGCCTCGCGTATGGTTCATTCGGCTGGAGCAGCGCCCGCCCTATCAGTGGCAGCAGCATCCTCACCCAGAAACAATGCACGAAAAGATAGAGCAGTAACTTCAGGAAAAAGAAATAAGCAAATTGTTCCGTATGATCCGGCAGTAGCCGGAAAAGCAAATGAGAACAGAGGCAATGGGAGCCGAGGTAACAGTGGCGAAAGAAACCCCGGCCGTGCCAACAAAGGCAATGGAAGCCGAGGTAATGGAGACCCCGGAAGAGGAAATCATGAGAACAATGACACGACGGGTGACCTACCGCCCAATCCTCAGCCGAGGTATGAACCTCGGCAAGAACGAGAAGTGAGACCGGCTCACCATAATCAGGAAAATGAGAGGTACAATGATGGTTACTCAGATATGGAGTATGCAGGGCATGGTGGGAATAACAATTATGAAATACAAGAAAGAATCATTTACAGAAACTTGCCGTCGAATGACGCAAGATCAAAACTGGACAGGTTGTACCGGTCCGAGTTATTAGAGGAGCAAGGTCCGCCTGGTCCGGCGTGTTTTGGCCCTCGGATCATGGGCGAGCCGCCAGTGCCGAACTTTCAGCTGGCTAGGGGCACGAAAACATACAATGGGAGCACCAAACCACAGGATTGGTTGATTGATTATGCTACGGCAGTAAATATAGCTAGTGGGAACTTGCGATGGGAGGTAAGATACGTCCCACAGATGCTGGAAGGACCGGCCAGAGTATGGCTGAACAATCTGCCAGCAGGCAGTATCAACTGCTGGCTAGATTTCGAAGAGATGTTTGTCAGCAACTTCACCAGTACTTACAAAAGACCAAACAGGCCACAACAGCTTGCAATGTGCAAGCAAAGGCTGAATGAGACAGACAGAGAATTCTTGACTCGGTGGTGTAACCTCAGGAATTCATGCGAGGGAGTTATAGAATCGCAAGCGATAGCTTGGATCGCTCAGGGATGCAGATATGCCAGTGTTTTGTGGCAACGACTGCAAAGAGATATGCCAACCACTTTGGCAGAAACCATCAGGATAGCGGATTCATATGCATTGGGAGATCCGACACAACCAGGGCTAATGTCGACGGATTATCGGGAGCATCAAGATCAATATGCAGGAGATGTGGCCGAATCATCGAGGCGCAACGAGTTCAGAGGTAGAAGAAGAGAGGAAAGACCGGATTACAGATATGCCTCCAATCAGGTGGCAGCAGTAGTGCAAGATCAGTCGAGTCACGGAAACAGTCAGCGACAGAAGAATGGTACTCGACAATGGACACCAAGGAACGAAGGGAAGAGACAATGGACACCAAAACAGAAGAAGCAGTGGCAGGAAAGGCCAAAGTACACATTTGAATCCATGTTGGATCAACCGTGTAAGTTTCACACTCCAAACCCGACCAAGCCCGCTAATCATACAACTCGGCAATGCGCCTGGATGAAAAACGCAATGGGGAACCCGGCAGGCATGTAGGCACCTCCTCATCAGGCACATCAGCAGCAGCAACCGCAGTTGACTGGGGCAAATGCACATCAGTTAATGTTACCCCCTCCTCCCCCGAGGTATGATAGCTCGGAGCGGAGAGATGCAGTGCATCAAGTGATAAATCAGAGTCAGGATGGAAGGATAAACCCCGGAAATAACGGGCGCAATGATTATAGGGAACATCATCAATCATATTGTGTGTTCACAACAGAACAACAAGACAGGCAAAGTGTACAGCGCCGGCATATGGAAGTGAATGCAGTTATGCCGGCAGTACCAAGATATGTGCCTTGGTCAGATCAAGAAGTAACTTGGAGCATAAATGATCATCCCAAAATAATGCCGAATCCGGGGTCATACGCACTCGTACTAGACCCGACATTTGTCGGGCCCAGCATTAATGTGAAATTTTCAAAAGTACTCATTGACAATGGGAGCAGTATCAATATCATGTACAAAGATACAATGCATAAACTCGGAATATCGTAGAATATGCTGCAATCCACGAGAACCACTTTCCATGGAATAGTGTCGGGACTTTCATGCGAACCCATTGGGAAGGTTCGAGTGGATGTACTATTCGGCACAAGGGATAACTGCAGAGCGGAAAATCTGGAGTTTGAGGTGGTAGATCTAGAAAGTTGCTATCATGCTTTACTCGGGAGGCCAGCATTGGCCAAATTCATGAGCAGCTGCCACATAACTTACTTGAAAATGAAGCTACCCGGACCACAAGGGGTGATAACAGTAGCAGGATATTACAGGAAGTCAATGGAATGTGCTTTGGCCGGATCAAACCTGGCCGAGTCATTGGTGATCGCAAGAGAAAAAAGAAGGATTCAAGAGGTAGCGGCTCTCGCTCAGTCGGCACAACTGAATATGCCGGCATTGGCCAACCCGCATGGAAGCATCTCTTTCCAGCCGACTAAAGAAACGAAAAAGGTCCAGATAGATGAGCAGTTCCTAGAACGCACCATCACCATTGGTGCCGGCCTAGATGCCAAATAGGAAGGCGAGCTCACCAACTTCCTCCGTGAGAATCGGGACATCTTTGCATGGTCAACTCAAGACCTGCAAGGTGTGCCAAGGGAGTTGGCTGAGCACTCTCTGCATGTAAGGCCAGGAGCAAGGCCGGTGAAGCAACCTCTCCGCTGCTTCGCCGAAGACAGGAGAAAAATAGTAGGGGATGAGATAGCTCGGCTCCTTGCGGCCGGGTTCATCATGGAAGTTCTTTATCCGGATTGGTTATCAAACCCGATGTTGGTAGAAAAGAAAAAGGATGATCCAAATGTAGCCGTTGTATGGCGAATGTGTATTGATTACACGAACCTGAACAAGGCGTGTCCCAAAGATCCTTTTCCTTTACCTAGGATAGACCAAGTGATTGATTCCACCGCTGGTTGTGAGCTGTTATCATTTGTAGACGCGTATTCTGGTTTCCACCAGATACCGTTAAATCCGGCTGAGCAATTAAAGACTGCGTTTATTACCCCGTATGGGGCTTATTGCTATCGCACCATGCCATTCGGCCTGCGTAACGCAGGGGCAACGTACCAGAGATGTATGCAAAAATGTCTACATGACCAGATAGGGAAAAATGTACAAGTATATGTAGATGATGTGGTTATCAAAACCAAAGAAAGCAAAACGCTACTGGATGATATTCGGCAGACATTCACGAACTTGAGAAGGTTCCGAATGAAGCTTAACCCGGAGAAATGCACCTTCGGTGTACCAGCTGGGAAACTACTCGGTTTTCTCGTATCCAGCCGAGGTATAGAGGCCAATCCAACTAAAATAAGAGCGGTAGAAAGGATGGAACTGCCGAGATGTCTAAATGACGTACAGAAGTTCACGGGTTGTCTGGCCTCGCTTAGCAAATTTGTATGTCGGCTGGGAGAGAAGGCATTACCACTATATCAACTGATGAAAAAATCTGATAAGTTCATTTAGACACCACAAGCAGATAATGCATTTCATGAACTGAAAAAGATGTTGGTCACAGCACCAATCCTGGCCTCTCCATTGTCAAAAGAGCCTATGTTACTTTACATAGCCTCCACAAACATAGTGGTAAGTGCGGTGATCATTGTGGAACGAATTGAAGATGATAAATCAGTACAAAGGCCGGTATATTACCTAAGCGAGGTACTATCAGCCTCGAAACAAAATTACCCACATTACCAGAAGATGGAATATGGAGTATACATGTCGGCGAAGAAACTTAAACATTACTTCGAAGAACACCCGATCAAAGTGATCTGTGAAGCGCCCATAGCCGACATATTGAGCAACAAAGATGCAAGCGGCCGAATAGCAAAATGGGCAATTGAATTGTCACCTTATGCTCCGCAATTCGATAGGCGAGATGCAATCAAATCTCAGGCTGTGGCCGACTTCTTTGTGGATTGGGCCGAGGTACAATATGAGCCACCATTACCGGATCCGAGTTATTGGACAATGCACTTTGACGGCTCCAAGTTGAGGAATGGCTTGGGGGCAGGGATAGTGTTAACCTCGCCAAAAAGAGATCAGCTGAAATATGTGCTGCAAATACATTTTGCCGCGTCAAACATGTAGCCGAGTACGAAGCACTCGTCCATGGATTAAAGGTGGCAAAAGAAATTGGGATACGTCGGATATTATGTTACGGGGATTCAGATCTAGTAGTACATCAAGTATCAGGCAGTTGGGACGCGCTAGATGCAAATATGGCCTTATATAGATTCCATGTGCAAAAACTAAGTGGATACTTTGATGGATGTGAATTTCATCATATACCTCGAGCAGAAAATGACGCTGCAAACACGCTGTCAAAACTCGGATCAACCAGGCAATCAATTCCCCCGGGTATCGCCCTAGAGCACCTGAGAAAACCATCAATAGCACCATCACCATAGTCCGAATCCATCTTTATTCCGGCAAAATCAAGAGAAGATAGTATGCCGATGGAAGTTGACAAAGAATGTAACCCGGAGTTTCCGAAAGTGAACCCGGCCGTTGAACGGATGGATATGGAAAAATCCGAGGTTGTTATGTCGGCGGAAAATATGGAAATAGATAGTGAAATTATTGCAGAGAAAATCATGCCAACATGGACGCAACCCATATTTTCCTTCCTTAAGGATGCGACTTTGCCGAGTAATGAAGTACTGGCTAGACAGACAGTGAGAAGAGCAAAAGCTTATACAATCATAAACAATGAGCTGTATAAAAGGAGCGTCACAAGCGTGCTGAAAAGATGTGTTGATTCGGCGGAAGGCCGGGAGATTCTCCTAGATATACATCAAGGAGAATGCGGGCATCACGCCTCGTCTAGAGCTTTAGTGGCCAAAGCATTCAGGCATGGATTTTATTGGCCAACGGCGTTGAAAGAGGCCAAAGAATTGGTAGAAAAATGTAATGGTTGCCAGAGATATGCCAGCAAGATACATATGCCAGCGTCCGAGCTAAAGACGATACCAATTACTTGGCCGTTTTCTGTATGGTGCTTAGATATGGTGGGACCATTCAAGCCGGCCCGGGGCGGGATGACCCACATTTTAGTCATGGTCGTCAAGTTCACAAAGTGGATTGAAGTGAAACCTATCAAAAAATGTGATGGACCAACAACAGTAAAATTCCTCAAAGATATTATCTTGAGATATGGTTATCCACATAGTGTTATTACAAAAAATGGCACAAACTTTGCTGAAGGGGCTTTTGCTAGATTCTGCCAAGAAAAACACATAAGACTAGATGTCGCCTCGGTGGCTCACCCGGCATCAAATGGGCAGGTAGAAAGATCTAATGGACTAGTATTGTCCGGAATAAAACCCTGACTCGTCGAACCTCTGCAAAGGTCGGCAGGATGCTGGATCGAGGAACTACCAGCAGTACTATGGAGCCTCAGGACTACCCCAAACAGGTCAACATGGTATACCCCATTTTTCTGGTATATGGGGCGGAAGCCGTGCTTCCAGCCGACATAATACATGATTCGCCAAGAGTAACCTAGTATACAACCGCTGAGGTAAATGAGGTAGCTCGGCAAGATGATGTCGATTTGCTAGAAGAGGCCAGGGAGTTGGCACTATCAAGGTCAGCTATTTATCAGCAAGACTTACGACGATATCACAACAAGAAAGTCAATCCAAGAGTGTTTAAAGAAGGTGATTTGGTTCTTCGGCTAGTGCAATGCACAACCGGCATGCACAAGCTATCACCCCCATGGGAGGGGCCATTCATCGTGAGTAAAGCATTGCACAATGATGCATATTACCTAATTGATGCTCAATCACCAGAAAAGAACAGGGCAAACAAAGCCAGCGAAGAATCCAAAAGACCATGGAACATAGCTTTACTTCGCCCTTTTTACTCGTAGGAGCCGTTTATGCTACGTTGTAGTATGGCGCTTCAAGTCGAAATATCAACTATGTATTGAACCTGGGCACCTCGAGCAATGACTTGGGGACTGCCCTATGTTATTTCTTATCTCAGTCATGTATTAAACCTCGGCACCTCGAGCAGTGGCTCGGGGACTGCACTATGTTATTTCTTATCTCAGTCATGTATTAAACCTTGGAACCTAGAGCAGTGGCTCGGGGACTGCATTATGTTATTTCTTATCTAAGTCATGTATTAAATGTCGGCACCTCGAGCAGTGGCTCGGGGACTACACTATGTTATCTCTTATTTTGAATTATGTATTAAACCTCGGTACCTTTGAGCAAGTGACTCGGGGACTGCCCTGTGGATGTTTCCTATTCTAAGTCACGCATTGAACCTCGGCGCCTCGAGCAAGGACTCGGGGACTGTACCGTGTTATCTCTTACTCACGAATTACATGTTAAATTTCAAGACCTCGGGCAGGGACTCGTAGACTGCGCCGTATTATCCCTCATCTGGGGTCATGCATCAAACCCCGGCGCCTAGAGCAATGACACATGTGTTGCCAGGTATGGGTTACAAGCTTGATATCTTGGATAGGGGTCAAGAATACAATGGCCAGACCATCAAATTTATATAAGCCAGGCAATATAAGTGCCGAACTAAGAGCAACCACATGAAAACATATGATACGAACCTATGAGATTGAAGGTCGCCAAAGCAAAGATATAAAGCAACAAGATCTGTTCAGACAAACTAATAAGGATCACCATCACCCATGTCTCGGCGGCAAAAGGCAAAAACGGTTCGTACCACACACAGAGTCCGATAATTGTTTCACACACATCATACGCCCGGCATACCGGGGACTGGAAATAATTTAAGAAGTTTTTTGAACCTAAGGGGCAGCGCTGTGATCAGGTACTGGGCGCTTCGAGGTAGACGACGCCTCGGCCGAAGTTACTTCGCCTTCCACTGAAGCAATAGTAACTTCGGGGGAAGTCCTGGGTTGCTGAGAAACATTAGCTTGAGCTTGAGAATGCCCAGTCCCTTTGGAATATGATCGTGCGTCGCCTTCCCCATCCGAGCTTGCGCTAGAATCACCAGAAGTGTCCGAGTCGCCCTCACCCTCGTCCTGATCGGCCGAACTATTATCAGAGGCATCTTCGACTTCGACGTCATACGCTGGGTTGGGAAGAAAACTCGGCCCTTCAATCCAGTTATGCACATCAGCATACTCAACAAGCTGGAAGGCACGAGCTTGGCGGCGAGCGACGAATTCTGGATCCTCAACCCACGGGAGCCAGTGCACAAATTTATCAAGGTATCGAGCGAAATGTCCTCGTACCAAGACATAATGACTGTGAGCGCCATATCAGCACCAGCCCGTCCAGCGGATTCCCTCCAGAGATTTAACTGGTTCTGGGATGCCATTAATCTTTCCACCAGTATCTTGATCTCATCAATATCAGGAGTTCCAGAAGTATTCGGCCAGAGAACATGGTAGGTCGAAATGGCTGCCTGCACCAAATCCCTGCCCATAATCTTCATCGGACCAATGGCAGCGCCAACGGCAACCAAGAAGTCTTCCATTGAATATTCTGGGCTCGCATCTGCGGGGACACCTCGGCGCTGGCGAGCAGTAATGACCGCTCTAGAGCTCACGGGCCTAGCTTCTGGAAAATGATCTACGCAAAGTAAAAGTATATCAGTTAAAAGTAAGAATGAGAAGAAGATAACTCGGCCACGGTCAGAGACTTACGATGAATATAGCTCAACATTTTCTGGAGATCCTGAGTCCAGTCAACCTTAGTCTTCTCAAAGCGAGTAATTTCCTCGCTCATCGTCTGATTCTTAAGTTCGGCAGCCTCGAGGAGTTCTTTATCCTTCTGCAGTTGCAAACTTAGCCGGTTCTTTTCTTCGGAGAACTCCTGGTCAACTTTCTCTAACTCGGATTTCTGAGACAGCTTGAGGGACTCCACCTCGGCGCACAACCGGGTTATTTCGTCATCTTTCTATTTCAATTGCGCCGAATGAGTGGCTCCTTGCTCTAAAAAATGCAGCATCATATCAGGCATGGGTATGCATTCTTGATGCGATGCTGCAAGAGTTTGTAACTCGGCTATACCAAAGCCAGAAGGTTATAAGAAACTCAGAATAAGCCTCAAACGAAAATCAATAAAGAGAAAGGACAACTAACCTTCCAGACCTTTGACCTTCTTGTCAAGACGGATATTAAGATTATTGATGTTACCTATTTACCAGCAAAAATGGGTTAGCGCCTCAAGTAGAAAATACTAAAAACTTAAAGGACAGTACAAAGATTTGTTAAGTTACCAGCTTTCTTCACCACAGGGAGAACTTTCTCATACTTCTCTTGCAATTTCTTGTGCGCAAAAAGCAGCCTTTGGAACTCGGCTGTCCGATGATCGTGGGCAACCTGAGTGCCAAAATGACTTAAACAGTTATATATTCAAAAGTAAGACAAATTCGAATCAAGCAAAGCTTAACTCGGATCTAAGTGGCTATATATTCAAAGCTAAGACAGATCTGAATCAAGCAAAGCTTAACTCGGATCTAAGTGGCTATATATTCAAAGCTAAGACAGGTCCGAATCAAGCAAAGCTTAACTCGGATCTAAGTGGCTATATATTCAAAGCTAAGACAAATCTGAATCAAGCAAAGCTTAACTCGGCTCTAAGTGGCTATATATTCAAAGCTAAGACAGCTCCGAATCAGGCAAAGCCTAACAAAGCTCCCAAACGAATAACAAGTTATTCGGTTGCAAGCTTCGGGGACTAGAGTATATATACTATCATTCGAGTAACTAACCAAATGTCAACAAAAGCAATTACCTCATTCATCTTATCGCTATCAAGCACGATCTTGGTAGCCATATGCAAGCGACTGCTGATGTCCGAGAGTTGAAATGGCTGATTGCTCGGAATGCCCTCAAGCTGATCAGCAGCGTTCCAATTATTGGCATACTCAACCAAGGAGCCGAGGCTGTTCCCGCTCTCAGTAAGAGTCAGGACTTTACCTCGGATGCGTTGTGTAACCACCGCCGCCGTGGGACTCTTGTGGAGAGTAAGCTGAGTATCAGCGGCCGGGGTGACAATGGTCTTAGCAGAGGAAACCCCCTTGCGGAGCGCATCAGCAATGGTGGGTTGAGAAGAGCCGGCAAGTACTTTCTGAGATGAGGGAGGTTTGGTGACAACGACCTTCTTAGCCTTAGAAGTTGTGTCGGCAGGAACTGTAACCTCGGCACTAGGGCTGGCATCCTTAGAAACAGGCGGAACTATGGTTTCCGAAGGCGCCGAGAGGGTGATGTCCTCGGCCGGAGTTGGAGTTGCGGTTGGAATTGTGGGGGTCAAAAGAATCTTGGGGGAAACTCCGGGGTTCACAAGGGAGGTAACAGGTTCAGTAGGAGGATCTACTGGCCGAGTTATGTCGGCATCAGCGATGGAAGCCACGGGTGATGTCTGAGTCGGAGCGGGAGGAGAGTCAACGCGAGCAGGACTAGGAACTCTGGTATCTTCGGGAGGCGAAGGAGAAGGCAGCCGATTTGTATGACTCGTCATACTCGGACCACTGGGCTTAACAGAAAGAGGAGCGCTACAAAAGCACAGAAAGTCGAATCAAAAGATAGAAAAAGAGAAACAAGAAATACAAATGAAAATAAACTCACCCAGTAACTCCGGGAATAGTTTTACGCTTCGGAAGGTGCTGGGCTGACTTCTTTGTTCGCTTCTTGGGAGCGGCTTCGGAGACACCTGCTGGAGCAGTACGCTTCCTCGAGGTAGCAGGAGGTTGGGAGGCGAGAGGCTCGGCGTCGTGCACCTGACCGGCCTGATTAGCTGAGAACGTAGAAGCCGGAAATGCGTAAGAGATAGGCATTGCAGCGACTACCTCAAGAATTTGGACGTCGTCCGAATCACCTTCCTCCCCGTGAGCCGAGGTCTTGCCACGGGCGCGAGCCGGAGCGATGTCTGACTTGGGGACAAACTCCTACGAACCAGGCTCCCCGCTATCCGAGGTGTTCCCATCTGCGGTCCACGAGAGGGCCAGGACCTCGGCATCCTCGATCTTTTGCTCCGCAAATATCTGCAAGAAAAGAAACAAAGAGAAATTAGCAAAACGAACCACAAACGCAATAAGGAGGTAAGACACAAATGCGTAAATTTACCTCGGGAGGGGGATTCCCGCGGGTGAACGGCTTCAGTCCCCAGGTCCAATCCTCCGGCATATCTTTCTTGAAGATAGCTCGGACACGTTTGAAAATAAGATAATCCTCGAGCTCGACCGATGAGACTCGGTTGGGATTGAGGGGACCGCTCATGTAACAGAGCTTGTGCGTGCGCTGCTGGAAAGGGCAGATTCGGCTGCTGACGAAGGTGGTCATCAGATCCTCGCCGCGTAGCCTGGCGCGGATCAACTCCTTTAGCTGAATCTCGAAGGCCTCGGCCAGGGCATGGCATTTCCTGGGGTTGTAGGTCTAGTTCTTCTTGGAAGGGGGGTCGATGGAGAAAGCAGGGAGCCGAATCTTGTCCTCCTTTCCAGTATTCTTGACATAGAAAAACGATCTATGCCACTTCTTGCAAGATTCGAGACCAGCAACACGAGGGAACTCGGATTTTCTCCGAGGCGTGATGGATGCGGCTCCACACTGGGTAAGCAACTTCTCAGAGGGCTGAAGGGATTTGTCAGGAACAACATTTGATCGGATCTGGAAAAATTTAGACCATACGTGCACAGGCGGCCAGAGGCCAAAGTATCCTTCCGAGGCCGAGATAAAAGCAGATAAGGAAGCGATGGCATTAGCCGGAAGGTGATGCGGATGAAGGCCGAAGTAATCGAGGAAATCCCTAGCGAAATCGCTAAGGGGAAGACCGAACCCACGAGAAAAGTGGGACATAAAAACGACGTACTCACTGTCATTGAGTACGGGAGAAGACTCGCTGCCGGGTAAGCGACAACCTACCTCGGCAGGAATCCGGCGAGTCCTGATTAGCCACTCGATCTCACGACGAGTGATGGAGGAACCCTGCCAGGAGCCCCGCTCTGGACCGGACGCTATGTCGTCATCCTCAACTAACGCGCCGCTAACTGAACTCGACATAGGGCCGCCGGAGGAACCTACGGAAGAGGAACTAACGGCGGAGCAGGGCTTAGAGGCACAGGGCCCCGTCGTGATTCTAAGCGGAGGCGGCGGCGGAGCGGAAAGGAGCCGCCCAGGAAATCTGGAAAACAATGGAAGCGTCTAGGAGGGAGCCTAGCAAGGGGACCGTAGGAAAACTCACCGGCGACGACGCCGGAGCAAGCGTGCGGCGATGAGGACGACGGAGCAGGGGAACTGTGGCTTCGCCGTCGAAGAGGTCGACAATGGCGCGGCCGCAGGAACACGAGCAGACGCACGGGCGCAAGGAAGAAGAAGAGCAACGGTAGGCAAAGGGGGAAAGTGAACCCCCTAGCCCCGTGCCCCTCTTTATAACCGCGCGGTCCTGGAAGTTGTGGGATCGTGCGTGCGAGCGCTAACCGTGTAGAACGTGCGTGCGGCAGAACCGCTCGTGGCTAAGTGGAGCCACACCGGTGACCACATGATGCAGGAGACGATCAGGCCCCCTGACCGATGCGGTGCGCGAGGCATCGCAGCGCCGACTCGACAGGCACAGTAATCACTGTAGCATTGTCAGTGGGCACTGTAGAGGAACAAAAAACTAGAGAAATAATCATGACTATTACACGTAGGATGAGGCGTGCACGAGAAGCTGCGTGGATACCTCGAACAGGAAAAAAGTAACTCAGAGAAGAGGAGATATGAATATTGGGAAACTGATGTGGCCCAGCCGAGCCTACGAGCAAGACCACACCAGCTTCGGGGACTAATGTTGGGGAGATGACCCCGGGTAGGGTCAAGACAGAGGAAGATAAAAGGAGTTTCCCCTATCATATGCCGAGTTACTGTCTAAATCGGCCGAGTCATGTGAAGGTCGGCCGAGATAAGCACGACCATGACACCTATGGGAGGAGCAGTACGATTACCCGGCCGACATACGAGTTAAGTCGGCCGAGTAAGTCCGAATAACCTGAATACAGGTGAAGGTCAGGACGAGTTAAGCGAGGCAGGGCCGAATGACATGAAGCTTGCAGGAGAAGGAGGTGCCTATAGTCAAACCCTAGTCACGGGCTAGGAAGAATCTGAACAGGGCCAAGCACAAAGGACAAGGCGCAGAGTAGCAGAAGGGCAGAAGGAGGTCACGGAGGTGGCAGTCCTGGAGCCCAAGGCGTGCAGGTGGGGTTCTCTAGAACTTTGTCGTCGTTAGAAGGGGGAAACCGAAAGGAGACCGCCGAGTTACTATATTGGGACAAGCATATTCCTCGAATATGATTTCCACATCAGCCCTAAAGGAGCCAAGACACCCCTTTATAAAGAGAGGGGAATCGGCTCATTTTACACGGTTAGGCTTGTAAAGTTCATCTTCTCTTCCTGCATACAGCTCAAGGATCACTTGTAGCCCAAGAGAGGATAAATAAAGATCTGTATGTTAGTCATTCGCATGTAGAATTAACTACATCTTCCCTCCCCAGATCCCTCTAGCATCCATTGGCCCCATACTTAAGCCTACCCATGGCATCTGCCGTGCCACCACCACGACAATCCCTGATTGGAAATTTTGTTGATCTGAGAACTTACCCTACTGTCAGAATGCTTATACTAACAATAGTTTCTATCAGTAGTTGCTTATTGCAATTATAATGGTAAGCTTGTATGAGATTATACATACTGAATATAATCATTACTTGTAATGATTTTCTGTGGATGTGTAGATGGATTTAATGTTGATTCCTGGCACTTGGCTTCATGAAGATGATATTTATTTGTTTGTCCCTTTATATGTGGAAACTAATCAAAGATTAGTTTTAGCTCATTTAGAACTTGTCCTTGTGATACCACTACGATCTGGCACACAAGCGATTAAGTTTTATTTCTGGGCTTAGCTTTGGCAATACTTGTGATTAATACTGGCAAGATAAAATGAAAGATTTTCTTGATTCTCCTGCCTATGATGTTGGTCTGAGGCTCTAGGATTTAAGTCCTAGTTAGTTGAGCAAATAGTTTGTTTGAAACTTGTAAGATTAGAGGTGCTACTCTCTCTGGGAGAAGTGCCCTGATCTGATAAGTTCAAATGAAGAATGATCTAAGTTGCATATATTAACACTAAACTCTGTGATGCTGGTCTGAGAGTTTAGTTCTTTTGGCTGAGTTCGATTTCTTATTTTTATACATGAATCTCTAGGATAGATTCACCTCACTTGGGTGATTATTGAGAGATTATTTCATAAAGCAACACATGCTTTTGTTTAGATACTATGATGGAATCATGTGATGGTTTTATGAGGCTCACCACAAAATCTGATGATGATGTAGTAAGTTTATGATGATGATCTTGATCTTGATCTGCTGGATTCCTGTGCTTGCTCTTGAGCTGGACTGCTCCTCCTAGCTCCTGGGCATGGCCTTGCTGTCCACCTGATTCATCCCCCTCCTTATGTCACCATCTTGGTGATGTTTGGTTAATCTGGGGTGGTTTGGTTTGGCTGTTGTTCTTGGTTTAGCTGCTGTCTAAACTGGCTGTGCTTGTGTGCTGTGTAGTGGAGAGATGCACTGATGTACTCCTCCATGACTGTGATGTGGTTTTGTGAGATTGGGCTATGCTTGTGAGATCGACAACACACAATATGCATGCTGGTGTGTGTCCAGCTTGTGTGCCTGCTATGCACTTGTGGATATGTTCAGAATTTTTTGAACTTACTATTACCAGATTACTTTCACCTGGCTGGTGAATTTGTCCCTCTTGGCTGTCATTTGACTTCTGGCTTTGAATTTATGAAAGATGGATATTGGTGAAACTTGCCCCTTTTATAACATTTCTCAATGATGAATTTGTCAAGTGCATTTCAGTGACATATCTGAGAGAAATATTTCTAACACTAATCTTCTTTTGTTTTTTTATTTAGTATTTTTTTGCAGGTACAAAGATAAAGATGAAGATTTAGTTTAGATTTAGATATAGGATAGTTAGTAAATAATCCAATGTAGTTTTCTTATTCTTTTGTAATTTCTTCTTTTATTATTCTTGTAATCTTTATTTTATTCAATTGTAATACAAATTATATGATTATTAAGAAAGAATATTTTTATTCTTTATTCTTTTGTAAATTTTGAAGTTTGGAAATGGCTTCAGTAGGTTACATTCTTTGTAACTTGTTTATGTATTAAAATATGAAATAAGTTTCATATTCAATATAGTTTTTGGATAAGATTTAAGTTATAATACTTATCTCTTAATTATTAAGATTGAAAATTTATATCTAAATTATTATTCAAACACTTAAGTTTTAAAATTCAAACTCATTTCAAAACATATATAATTTCTTTAAGATCATATTAAAGTTTATAGTAATCCTCCTTTAAGACTAAGCCTAATCTCAAAGTAAGAAAGAAACATTGATCACTCAAGGTTTTATTTGGCGAAAATTTTACCCACATTTTCACAAATAAATGCATGCAACAATTCATATTCCTAAATCTACCCTTCGTTAGGTCCTAAATGCTGGGATGTTACACCCTCCTATGCTATTCCTATTCCAGCATGCACCAATGATCATACTATGCGTACCCGCGGCAAATCTGGGTTTCGTCTACCCTCCAAACGTCTTAATTTCTTAGCTCAACCCAACCTTTCTCCCATCCCAAAATCCTACAAATCCGCTCTTCTCGATCCCAACTGGTCCGCTGCTATGAAAGAAGAATACCATGCTTTGGTTACCAATGATACTTGGCAGCTAGTTCCTCGTCCTTCTAATTCAAATATTGTTTCTGGTAAATGGGTCTTTCGTCAAAATTTTCACTTCGATGGTACTCTATCTCGCTACAAAGCCCGCTGGGTATGTCGTGGCTATTCTCAACAAAAAGGAATTGACTATGATGAAACCTTTTCTCCTGTTGTCAAACCAAGCACAATTCGCACTGTCCTTAGCATTGTTGTTTCCTCTTCTTGGCCTATTCATCAACTCGATGTCAAAAACGCCTTTCTTCATGGTTCTCTTCAAGAAACTGTGTATTGTCAACAACCTTTAGGTTTCGAAGATCCTAGTTCACCCAATCATGTATGTCTTCTCAAAAAGTCTCTCTATGGCCTGAAGCAAGCACCTCATGCGTGGTTTCAGCGTTTTTCTACATTCATCCAAACTATAGGGTTTATTCCCTCTCTCTCCGACACATCTCTCTTTGTCTATCAATCAAATAATAACATTGCCTATCTCCTCCTTTATGTTGATGACATTATTCTCACAGCCTCCACCCAAACTTTTCTCAACTCTATTATCTGTAGTCTTCAACACGAATTCTCTATGACTGATCTAGGTATGCTTCATCATTTTTTGGGCATTGCTGTAACTCGTGATTCTTCTGGCCTTTTTTCTTTCTCAACGGCAATACACTCTCGATCTTCTCTCTCACGTTGGCATGTCGGACTGCCAACCATCCCGCACTCCCATCGTCACCACTTCTAAATTTTCTTCTACCGGCGAATCATTCTCCGATCTCACTCTTACACATCCCGAAATTTCCTATGCTGTTCAACAAGAATGCCTTTTCATGCATGATCCACGCCTTCCTCATTATAATCTAGTCAAAAGAATTCTTCGATATCTCAAAGGAACTCTTGATCATTGCCTTCATATTAATTCTTCTTCCCCGACAACTTTGACTGCATATTCCGATGCAGATTGGGCTGGATGTCCTGAAACTCGTCGGTCCACATCTGGTTACTGTGTTTTTCTTGGCAATAATTTGATTTCTTGGTCTTCTAAGAGGAAGCTAACGGTTTCTCGTTCGTCTGCTGAGGCTGAGTACCGCGCAGTTGCCCATGAGGTTGCAGAAACGATATGGTTGCTTCAACTTCTGGCCGAGCTTCATCGCCCAATTCAGCAGGCTACCATTGTGTATTGTGATAATATCTCCGCAGTTTATATGGCGGGCAACCCAGTTCAGCATTGGAGGACAAAACATATTGAAATCGACATACAATTTGTTCGCGAGAAGGTTGCTCTTGGACCAGTTTGTGTTCTTCATGTTCCAACCACGGCGCAATTTGCTGACATCTTCACCAAAGGGCTTGCTACTACACCATTCATTGACATACGATCCAGTCTCAACGTCGTTGCGCTCGCCGATGAGACTGCGGGGGGGTGTTAGACTAGACAATGTTGAGTCGGTTTTGATTTGTTAAGAGTTTGTTTTAGAGTCGGTTTAAGTAATCTTGGTCGACAAGTTTTGTAACCCCGTATATACTCTGTACCCCTCAAGTAATATTATTATGCAAGTCAATCAAATTTACACAATCAAGTCCCCCTCTTTCCCCACTGGCAAGCCGGAAGCCACACTTGCCTTTGCCGAACACCGTCGCGGGGACGTCACCACTTGCGTCGATGCCGACGAGCTCCACAGCATCAGCAGGCTTCAGAAATGGCCTCTCAAAAGAGGTAGAAAGAAGGCTGGAGCATACCAGCAGCATCGGGTCACAAAGGACCAAGGAAGCGCTCGGGAAGATTGTGGTTTCGAAACTCCCATGCCGACGGCGACCAGATCGAGGTTCATCAACCCTCCTCGCATCGTCAACTCCACCCAGGCGAAAATTAGAGGAGAGCATGGATGAATCTCCATGAGACCACCACCGGCACCAGATAAGGGTCTTCGGCCGCCGCATCGTGATAGCGAGCCCACCGTCAGACTCCAAGCCCCCGCCACGGACAGGAGGAGGCAGACCAAAAGAGGATTTGCAGTAGCTAAGACCCGAGAAGTAGACCTTATTAGGAGTGCTTGCCAGGGACCTCGACGCCGCTGCACTCGGCTCCCACCATGGGAGCGCCGCCGTAGATGGAGAATTGCCATCACCGCTGGATTGGCCCGAATCCAGCAGCGAACACCAGGTGCAAGCCTTATTGACGGAGATGCTCGGAGTCCCCACCACAGCCACGCCGCCTCCTGCCACCCGAGGAGCGTCGCCGCAGCAAGAAGCAACGAGGGGCCCTGGATCTGGCTGCAGAGATCCAGAGACCCTACTCCAAAACATCCATCTAGGATAAACTCTGGGATCTGCCCCAAAACAACAAACAACTACTAATATTAGGTATAGAGAAGGCCAACCACCAGCTGCGTCTACTTTCTGGCCGCCATGGCTACCGGAGAGAAGGGAGGAGAGGGGCGACGGAACAGGGTGGAGGTCGACTCTCGGGGGTTGGTTGGACAGGAGCGCGTGAGACGTTTTATTCTGCTGCTGCTGAGTAGGCGGCACCAGAGTTGCATCTCCGATGGCCGGCGTTCTCTCCTCAGCGACCCACATCATTCGCACCAACTCGCGTCGGGACGTGCGTGAACACAAGACAGGACGCGTCGCTAGGGACACGAAATTCTGATTGGGATAGAGCGGAGGATGGCGCTGTCGATGCAGGCTGAAGCGCTCTGACCGAGAGCTAGCATGGGAGCGTATGTATACCTCATTGACCGGGGCTCATGTACGTCCACTGAATGCTGCAACTTGCAGGCCGTATACACATTACCGTCAATCGCATTCTGATGGTTACGTTTCTGCTTTGGATTGACATGCACTCTCTAACGCAGTAAGAGCATCGCAGAAACCACATTTGACCCCGTCCCGCAAAATAACCGTCTGTTTACGGTACAAGGCGAAAAAAGTAATCATTCTAAATATCCTAAAATGTATCGTATCCGGATTTTTTTGCGGTTCCCCCGCAAAAGCTCGCTTCCGTACCGCATACTTCCCGTACCAAGGGCTGCGGATGCGGTGACTTTCGCTTGGCGCGAGGAACATGTCCGCCCCCGCTGTCACCGCCAGTTTTCGATCTCGTCATCCTCGCGCCTCTAGCCTTTTCCCACCGCACCGCCGCCCACCACCGTCGTCATGAACACTCTCCAGCCTCAGCCGACCGATTCCACGTCTGAATCCCTACCGGCAACCCCCAGTTGCGGATATCATCGATGATAGCCTTGCGCTTGCGCCGGTGGCGAAACCGGCGAGGAAGCGACTAGGAGCGCAGCTCCGCGCAGCCGGTGGTTCGACTGGCATTATACGGCCCTCCGACAATCGGAGGAAATCAGCGGATCCAAGGTGCCCTCTTTCCCAAAGCCAAAGAAACCTGTGAGCTGGAATCCCCTCTCTGCATGCACGCCGGTGACAACGGCTCCCCCGCGACCACCCACCCAATTCACCCCTGTTCCTGGAAGGTATGTTTCCGTGTTGATCTGATTGCAGTCGAATTTTCCCTAGATTTGTCACACATGTCGCGTAGAAATTGATTGCCTGAAAATCGCCATATTTGGGGTGTTCGTAGCGAGGATCTTCTCTCGGTCCCGTGTCCATTCGTTGACATGCTGAACGACACGGAGGTGAAAGGAGGTCCGCCCCTACCCGACGAGGCTGCTACTGCTACTACCGGTGATGGTGAAGGGGAGGGTGAATGGGAGGAAGGAGTGCGCGAGACCGATGACTGGGAGGACGATGAACTAGAAGAGGTGGACGAGGAGGCGTTCGATGCTGCCCAAGAGAAGCTGAAATCTAAAAGATCAGCCAACTATACCATGGACGAAGACACTGCATTGATCCGGGCTTGAGAGGGTGTGTCCATGGATGATGTCATCGAAAGTGACCAATCCCGAAAGAAGTATTGCCAGCGGATTGAGGGATTTTTTTTCAAGCTAGTGCCGAAAGGAAGCACTCACACATTGAGATTTATCCAAGGTCGGCGGGATACAATCAAACAATCTTGCAGTCGTTGGAGTGCCGCCTACGAGCAAGTCAAGACTCATCCCCCTAGTGGGGTCAACATTGATAAAGATGACAAGGTTGCCCAATTTAGGTACAAGGACATGACCGCATCGAGGAACAAACCATTTTCTCTTCATCAGCGCTGGGAATTGCTCAAGGACAATGAAAAGTTGAGGGTATGGGATCAAGAGGTACCACCTCCGAGAAACGATGCAACAATAAACTTGGAGGAAGAAGATGAGGAGGAAGATGGCGAACCAAAAGCCAAAAGGAAAAGGCTAGATGGTACAAAGAAGATGAAAGAAAAGTTGAAGAGAAAGGTTGAGCACGAAAAGTTGAGGGACAAGATTGATGAAATGATGAAGCATAAGTTTTTAGTAGCACAACAACAAATGGAAACCAAGCTCAAGATGGCTGACAAGAGAGAAGAGATCAAGATGCAAATGTGGCTTGCAACTCATGAAGATGAGAAGCGCAAAGCTGAGTTTAAGGAGTGGAGTGTGGCATCCCGCAAAAACCACTACTATAAAATCGCGTTGTTTTTGTGCATTGCATCATCAAGACCGCATGCTCATGTCGTCATGCCACATTGCATTGAGCATCGTCATCATCTTGCATTTGTTTGCATAAAACTATTTGCAGAAAAACCCAGTTTTGTTTTCTAAACGCCCCGTCTTTGTTCAAACACAAAACCCCGGGTCTCCGGATTATTTTCTTTGTCTGCTATCGGTTTGCAAACGACCCGTTTAAAACAAATAAAATGTTTAATTATTTTTAGTGGGGGCAGTCGAACGGGCCGACCCGACCCGAACGACCACCCCCAGAACCAAAAACGGTCCACCTAATCAGCCCCCTCTAAATCCTAAATCTACCCAACCTAACCTACCCACCCCCCCTCCACATCACCCGGACCAGTCCCACGCTGCCACCTCATCTCTCTCCCTCACCCCCCTCCAACCAGACGCTGCCACATCACCCTCTGGCCTCTCCCCCTCTCTTCACGCGCCAGCCACACACGCAAGTCACACACCCCCCAGGCCCCACCTCTCCCTGGCACGCCCCCTGCCCACTCCCCACACACGCAACAGCCCCCGCGTGGCCCCCACCCGGCAGTCCCAGCCTCCCCAGGCACGCACTCCCTCCCTTGTTCCTCTTCTTTCCCCGCTCGTCTCCCTCCCTCCTCTCTGTGTGCCCCGCTCGCTCCGTCCTTCCCCCCCATCTCTGCCTCGCCGCCGGCCCCTACCGTCCCCAGGCAGCCGCGCGCGCCGCCGTGCTCCTCTCTCTCCACCCCGTCGCCTCCCCTCCGGCCGGCGACCCCCCCTCACCCGAGCGTCCCCCGCGAGCTCCTCCCTCCCGTCTTCCTCCTCCGGCCCAGCGCCCTCCCCGCCTGCGCCAGCAGCCGCCGCCGGCACGCCCTCCACCTCGCGCGGCCCTCACCTCCTCCACGTCCGCCTCTGCCTCGCCCTGCTCCCGTTCGAGCCCGGCGCCGGCCACCGCCCTCCTCGCCTCTGCCGCCCTGCTTCCTCCGCCCCGAGCCCGAGCTCCCCGTCTCCGGCCGGCCAACCACCGCCTCCGCCGCCCGCGACCTCGCCTCCGCGCTCGCCGTCGACAGCGCCCCGCCCCGCCTCCTCCCACGCCCGCAAACCGCCGCCTTCCCGACAGCGCCTCCTCGCGACCGCCGCTTGCCACCGCTGGCCTGAGCCCGGCCGCCGCTGTCCGCATGCCATCTGCCTCGTGAGCTGCCATGTGCACCCCCAGCTCGTCGGCGCCCCACACCGAGCTCCCTGCACCTCCGGCCGTCCCCGACCATAGCTCTCCGTTTCCCAGGTGGGCCCCGCATCGGCCAGTGCGCTGCCTGCGCGTTCGCGTCCACCTGCTGTTCCAACCAGAGCAGGCACACCAGGGTCGACACCGACACAATAATCGAAGCCGCGAGAAACCTCAAGTTCCCCTGCATGAACAACAAGGTCGCATACCCGGACCTCAAGGCGCCAAGCCCTTCTTCCGAACCCGAACCCTTGGAACCTCGAGATCTTCACCACTCGTAGTGTTCCGTCAAGATCGCCATCGATAATGAACCCCGACACCGAAACCAAGTGGCGCCCTATTCCAAGATCTTCGTCATGGACCCTGATGGTCGAGATTGGACCGAACCCCGTCAAACACCAAGACCCGCGGAAATCGCCAAGTCCTTCCTCTCGGAACCCAAGGACGCCAAGACCCGCGGTACCGGAAGGACGACACCAGACCGACGCGTCAAGACCTCCTTCATGGAACGCCAAGATCTTCTCGACATCAGGGCCTTCGATATGGTTCCAACAAGATCGCCACACGGACATCAAGTTATCCAACCCTAGAGCCGAAGACCGATCCCGGCGCCGGGCCGAAAACCGACCTCGACACGCCAAGCTCGTCGGAATCCCAGACGCCAAGTTCTCCTTCCAGGAGTCTGAAGATCGTGAACCTCGTCGAGACCCCGATGCAACAATCCGAAGACTGAACCCGTGGACCGACATGCTCTTCTTCACGGATACGACAAGTGCTTCACCCCGGACACCGAGACCCTGGACGACAAGTTCTCCTTCCCGGAAGCATTGACGCCGCGCGACAAGATCTACTCCGCTAACCGAGAACGTTCCGTCGAACCCTGAACCCCAGATCTGGACCCTGAGACCAACCCCGAACCCCGGCACCC
This sequence comes from Avena sativa, assembly GCA_916181665.1. NCBI lineage: Eukaryota > Viridiplantae > Streptophyta > Magnoliopsida > Poales > Poaceae > Avena > Avena sativa. Next base: position 320,331,699 of record OV702279.1, read on the forward strand.
CAAGTTCGTCGAGACCCCCTAATGTGTGAACCCCTTCCCGACACCCTATTTTATAATATAATATAAACTTGTGCATAATGAATTGTCATGCTCGCATCATATCATGTGGTTTGGGGGCATTAGGCCGATTCACTTCATAATTAAATATGGGGCCCATATGCGGGCAAATCTAGTCTTATATTGGCCTCATTTAAACTTGTGTAGCGAACCGGTAACTTATCTTGCCCTGTTAAAACAACATTTAAATTGCGGGGTTCTAAATAACTTGAACCGTTTAATTAATTGTCGGGACCCCGGTTCCGCTTAATATGGCCTAATTGCATCGCACCTTTGCCATGCCATGCATCATATCATAAGCATGCCGATCTTTTGCCGTAGTATTAAATATTGCATCCGGTGTTTCTTCTAGTGTTTTGCTTCTTCGCGGATTGGGCCGTTAAGTTGATGCGAGTGTCGACCCGATCTTCGGTTGAACCTTTGACAATGTTTTCAGGCGAGCATCTTCCCCTTTCTACCTATCTTACTTTTATAGTCTTTATCCCCTCCTGTTGATCTATTGCTATCTGTGTTGCGATGCTTTAGCTTCCGTACCTGTGATATACCGTGCAGCCCTATATTGCCTTGGACACCTCCTATTACCTGTTGTTTGGTAGATAGTTGGACCGGCGCGTCGTAGTCGCTTGCTCAAGTGTTGTTGCGTGTCGTCATGAACCACCGTTGTTGTAGTATGGCCGCATGTCTGTTGCTGGAGATGATCATGGCTTTACTTATCGTTCACTTTAATTCCTGTTTAACAACTAAAATTGAAGTAAGTAAGCAGAGGCATCGGTGGGTGATAGATAATATTTGGTTTCCGACCGCCCACTTGTGTCCCGTAGGACCCCGAGTACTTGATACCTGTTCCTTGAATCTTCGCGCTATCCACATCCGGGAGGCTTATGGGACCCCCCTTAGCCAGAGCTTGATTCATTCTTATTTCTTGGGGCCACAAACTAGTTTGAGGTTTTATTTACTATCCTGTACTTATGCCATGCTACTGTTTATTTACGATTGTGCGAGGAGCACACTGTACTGTTTAGGTAAGCGGAATGTTTTCGCGGTATCGACAAGCCCAGCCACACTTTCGGGTTCCCAGTCGTTTACAGCCATTGTCGCAAACCTTGATTCCGTCTCGGAGTCAGCTGGCTTCGTTGCGGGTCTACTCAATGGGGTGGCCCCCTGAAATATTTCTGAATCCTGTGATTGCTTTGTCGTGAAGGCCTCGTTGGGTTTTGATTTGGTTTTTCCGAGGTTGATCGAGTGTGTGTTGCTATTGGTGCACCCCGGCCGGGTAAAACTTTCTGAAAGCCGTGTCCGCGTTTATGGACGACTTGGAGCACAGTATCTCGACCATAGACAAGCATAACTAAAGTAGTGCTATAAATTTGACTTTATAATGACTAGTAATCAGCTTCACTACAATGGAATGGCTAACTAAAACTGTCCACAATTGCTTGTTTGGTTTGTCGCTTGCGACAATTGTATCTGACTAGTAAGTATTGCAACTACAATGGAATGGCTAAATAAAAGTACCAACAACTGCTGGGTTTTGGGTTATCTCATGCTAACTATATCTGATTAGTAAGTATTGTAACTATAACGGAATGGTTAACTAAAATTGCCCACTGCTTATTTTATCAGGATGATTATCTACACCTGACTAGTAATTGCTGCAACAATAACTGAATAAATAAAACTGCCAACTGTGTGAGTTCCTCGGATGACTTCCTCGTTTGGTCTCGAGGGGGAAACACCAGGACGGGTTTGTTTGGTGTTAGCTTCAGGTTGGATCCGGATAGGTCATTCTTATCCCTCTCTGATAACCGCCAGTTGTATCGAGTCTCTTTAGGTTGTTTAGTGCATGCTGCCGCTGCCGCTCAGTCCCCCATACCTATGTAGGCGAGGACCGCCGAATTCTAGTCTCGCCGTGTACTGGCCTCAGTACTGACGCTCCTCTTTTTCCTTTGCCCTTTGTCGGCGCCCCTTTTGTTTAAGCAGGTTTGAGATCGACGTCGTTAGCAGGGTTACCCTTCCGGCTTGGCCTGGGCAGGGTTATGGACGCCATTGGTTATTCTTCAGGGCTCTTAGCCCCATTTGCATCTTGTCCGTAGTCGGACGCCATATCATTTTCAAGGTGATTTGGATCTTTGTACCGTATATCTGTATTCTTGACTCATGGAGTCGCTTGTATATATATATCTGTTCTGTGGGTCCCATCGAGGACTGTTGTGTAATGTTATTACTTTGTTTTCCACCCGCACGAAAGTGCCTGGTGGGCACCTTTGAATCGTTTCTATGCGGGTTTGGCGGGTTTCGCTCAAACTTGCATAGGTCCGATTCTGAGGGTGTTACAGAGTGGTATCAGAGCTCAGCAGTTGCGATACCCCACAAGTCCAGCCTGTAGGATAACCTAGCTAACGGCCGAAGTAGAGTGTCAAAACTATTTTGCAAAACCGGTTGGATAGTTCTGATTAGGTCTGGTTTTACTCCTTACCCCTCTGCTGCTCTCCTCTCACCTCTGCGTGTTTTGAATCCGCCCTCTTCCCTTTCTTCGAGTCCAGGAATTCTCGTGGTTGGGTTTCCGTCGTACCTTCAGGGTTTCGCTTCCCCCTCTGATAACGGTGTCGCTACATCGGGTCTTCATGCTGTCCGAGGAATCCTTCGTCTGGTGGACCATTCTTTGTTCCTTGCTTGTGCTTTCCGGTGTTTTCCGACGCGACGACATCATCTATGCCAGATCCGATGCAGAGTCTGCATCCCTCCTTTGTTTCCGAACCTCGCTTGTCGAGATCTTCAGTCTGGTTCCGAGAGTTCGTTGCATAATCTGCCTATTCGTGTGTAGAGTAATGGTTTGGGTGCGCGATGGACTGATCACCATCCGACTACTCTTATCATTCGCTCTTGTACATCGAATCAGTGGATCCAGCAATTTTACTCCGTCCACAGAAGCTAGAGGTGGATTTATTTGTTGACACCTCTACCTTCGCCCTTTTTGTTCCGGAGTGTTCTCTCGACGATCACGGACAACGACCTTTTGTTAGTGGTGTCGCGAGGATCTACACGAAGCAAGAAGATGCAGATCGCCGACCTTCCTTCCGGAACCATGAGGCGGATCTCGAGGGCGAGATCCATTGTTAGTGGTGTCGAATTGTGGCATCCCGCAAAAACCACTACTATAAAATCGCGTTGTTTTTGTGCATTGCATCATCAAGACCGCATGCTCATGTCGTCATGCCACATTGCATTGAGCATCGTCATCATCTTGCATTTGTTTGCATAAAACTATTTGCAGAAAAACCCAGTTTTGTTTTCTAAACGCCCCGTCTTTGTTCAAACACAAAACCCCAGGTCTCCGGATTATTTTCTTTGTCTGCTATCGGTTTGCAAACGACCCGTTTAAAACAAATAAAATGTTTAATTATTTTTAGTGGGGGCAGTCGAACGGGCCGACCCGACCCGAACGACCACCCCCAGAACCAAAAACGGTCCACCTAATCAGCCCCCTCTAAATCCTAAATCTACCCAACCTAACCTACCCACCCCCCCTCCACATCACCCGGACCAGTCCCACGCTGCCACCTCATCTCTCTCCCTCACCCCCCTCCAACCAGACGCTGCCACATCACCCTCTGGCCTCTCCCCCTCTCTTCACGCGCCAGCCACACACGCAAGTCACACACCCCCCAGGCCCCACCTCTCCCTGGCACGCCCCCTGCCCACTCCCCACACACGCAACAGCCCCCGCGTGGCCCCCACCCGGCAGTCCCAGCCTCCCCAGGCATCACTCCCTCCCTTGTTCCTCTTCTTTCCCCGCTCGTCTCCCTCCCTCCTCTCTGTGTGCCCCGCTCGCTCCGTCCTGCCCCCCCATCTCTGCCTCGCCGCCGGCCCCTACCGTCCCCAGGCAGCCGTGCGCGCCGCCGTGCTCCTCTCTCTCCACCCCGTCGCCTCCCCTCCGGCCGGCGACCCCCCCCCTCACCCGAGCGTCCCCCGCGAGCTCCTCCCTCCCGTCTTCCTCCTCCGGCCCAGCGCCCTCCCCGCCTGCGCCAGCAGCCGCCGCCGGCACGCCCTCCACCTCGCGCGGCCCTCACCTCCTCCACGTTCGCCTCTGCCTCGCCCCGCTCCCGTTCGAGCCCGGCGCCGGCCACCGCCCTCCTCGCCTCTGCCGCCCTGCTTCCTCCGCCCCGAGCCCGAGCTCCCCGTCTCCGGCCGGCCAACCACCGCCTCCGCCGCCCGCGACCTCGCCTCCGCGCTCGCCATCGACAGCGCCCCGCCCCGCCTCCTCCCACGCCCGCAAACCGCCGCCTTCCCGACAGCGCCTCCTCGCGACCGCCGCTTGCCACCGCTGGCCTGAGCCCGGCCGCCGCTGTCCGCATGCCATCTGCCTCGTGAGCTGCCATGTGCACCCCCAGCTCGTCGGCGCCCCACACCGAGCTCCCTGCACCTCCGGCCGTCCCCGACCATAGCTCTCCGTTTCCCAGGTGGGCCCCGCATCGGCCAGTGCGCTGCCTGCGCGTCCGCGTCCACCTGCTGTTCCAACCAGAGCAGGCACACCAGGGTCGACACCGACACAATAATCGAAGCCGCGAGAAACCTCAAGTTCCCCTGCATGAACAACAAGGTCGCATACCCGGACCTCAAGGCGCCAAGCCCTTCTTCCGAACCCGAACCCTTGGAACCTCGAGATCTTCACCACTCGTAGTGTTCCGTCAAGATCGCCATCGATAATGAACCCCGACACCGAAACCAAGTGGCGCCCTATTCCAAGATCTTCGTCATGGACCCTGATGGTCGAGATTGGACCGAACCCCGTCAAACACCAAGACCCGCGGAAATCGCCAAGTCCTTCCTCTCGGAACCCAAGGACGCCAAGACCCGCGGTACCGGAAGGACGACACCAGACCGACGCGTCAAGACCTCCTTCATGGAACGCCAAGATCTTCTCGACATCAGGGCCTTCGATATGGTTCCAACAAGATCGCCACACGGACATCAAGTTATCCAACCCTAGAGCCGAAGACCGATCCCGGCGCCGGGCCGAAAACCGACCTCGACACGCCAAGCTCGTCGGAATCCCAGACGCCAAGTTCTCCTTCCAGGAGTCTGAAGATCGTGAACCTCGTCGAGACCCCGATGCAACAATCCGAAGACTGAACCCGTGGACTGACATGCTCTTCTTCACGGATACGACAAGTGCTTCACCCCGGACACCGAGACCCTGGACGACAAGTTCTCCTTCCCGGAAGCATTGACGCCGCGCGACAAGATCTACTCCGCTAACCGAGAACGTTCCGTCGAACCCTGAACCCCAGATCTGGACCCTGAGACCAACCCCGAACCCCGGCACCCCAAGTTCGTCGAGACCCCCTAATGTGTGAACCCCTTCCCGACACCCTATTTTATAATATAATATAAACTTGTGCATAATGAATTGTCATGCTCGCATCATATCATGTGGTTTGGGGGCATTAGGCCGATTCACTTCATAATTAAATATGGGGCCCATATGCGGGCAAATCTAGTCTTATATTGGCCTCATTTAAACTTGTGTAGCGAACCGGTAACTTATCTTGCCCTGTTAAAACAACATTTAAATTGCGGGGTTCTAAATAACTTGAACCGTTTAATTAATTGTCGGGACCCCGGTTCCGCTTAATATGGCCTAATTGCATCGCACCTTTGCCATGCCATGCATCATATCATAAGCATGCCGATCTTTTGCCGTAGTATTAAATATTGCATCCGGTGTTTCTTCTAGTGTTTTGCTTCTTTGCGGATTGGGCCGTTGAGTTGATGCAAGTGTCGACCCGATCTTCGGTTGAACCTTCGACAATGTTTTCAGGCGAGCATCTTCCCCTTTCTACCTATCTTACTTTTATAGTCTTTATCCCCTCCTGTTGATCTATTGCTATCTGTGTTGCGATGCTTTAGCTTCCGTACCTGTGATATACCGTGCAGCCCTATATTGCCTTGGACACCTCCTATTACCTGTTGTTTGGTAGATAGTTGGACCGGCGCGTCGCAGTCGCTTGCTCAAGTGCTGTTGCGTGTCGTCACGAACCACCGTTGTTGTAGTATGGCCGCATGTCTGTTGCTGGAGATGATCATGGCTTTACTTATCGTTCACTTTAATTCCTGTTTAACAACTAAAATTGAAGTAAGTAAGCAGAGGCATCGGTGGGTGATAGATAATATTTGGTTTCCGACCGCCCACTTGTGTCCCGTAGGACCCCGAGTACTTGATACTTGTTCCTTGAATCTTCGCGCTATCCACATCCGGGAGGCTTATGGGACCCCCCTTAGCCAGAGCTTGATTCATTCTTATTTCTTGGGGCCACAAACTAGTTTGAGGTTTTATTTACTATCCTGTACTTATGCCATGCTACTGTTTATTTACGATTGTGCGAGGAGCACACTGTACTGTTTAGGTAAGCGGAATGTTTTCGCGGTATCGACAAGCCCAGCCACACTTTCGGGTTCCCAGTCGTTTACAGCCATTGTCGCAAACCTTGAGTCCGTCTCGGAGTCAGCTGGCTTCGTTGCGGGTCTACTCAATGGGGTGGCCCCCTGAAATATTTCTGAATCCTGTGATTGCTTTGTCGTGAAGGCCTCGTTGGGTTTTGATTTGGTTTTTCCGAGGTTGATCGAGTGTGTGTTGCTATTGGTGCACCCCGGCCGGGTAAAACTTTCTGAAAGCCGTGTCCGTGTTTATGGACGACTTGGAGCACAGTATCTCGACCATAGACAAGCATAACTAAAGTAGTGCTATAAATTTGACTTTATAATGACTAGTAATCAGCTTCACTACAATGGAATGGCTAACTAAAACTGTCCACAATTGCTTGTTTGGTTTGTCGCTTGCGACAATTGTATCTGACTAGTAAGTATTGCAACTACAATGGAATGGCTAAATAAAAGTACCAACAACTGCTGGGTTTTGGGTTATCTCATGCTAACTGTATCTGATTAGTAAGTATTGTAACTATAACGGAATGGTTAACTAAAATTGCCCACTGCTTATTTTATCAGGATGATTATCTACACCTGACTAGTAATTGCTGCAACAATAACTGAATAAATAAAACTGCCAACTGTGTGAGTTCCTCGGATGACTTCCTCGTTTGGTCTCGAGGGGGAAACACCAGGATGGGTTTGTTTGGTGTTAGCTTCAGGTTGGATCCGGATAGGTCATTCTTATCCCTCTCTGATAACCGCCAGTTGTATCGAGTCTCTTTAGGTTGTTTAGTGCATGCTGCCGCTGCCGCTCAGTCCCCCATACCTATGTAGGCGAGGACCGCTGAATTCTAGTCTCGCCGTGTACTGGCCTCAGTACTGACGCTCCTCTTTTTCCTTTGCCCTTTGTCGGCGCCCCTTTTGTTTAAGCAGGTTTGAGATCGACATCGTTAGCAGGGTTACCCTTCCGGCTTGGCCTGGGCAGGGTTATGGACGCCATTGGTTATTCTTCAGGGCTCTTAGCCCCATTTGCATCTTGTCCGTAGTCGGACGCCGTATCATTTTCAAGGTGATTTGGATCTTTGTACCGTATATCTGTATTCTTGACTCATGGAGTCGCTTGTATATATATCTGTTCTGTGGGTCCCATCGAGGACTGTTGTGTAATGTTATTACTTCGTTTTCCACCCGCACGAAAGTGCCTGGTGGGCACCTTTGAATCGTTTCTATGCGGGTTTGGCGGGTTTCGCTCAAACTTGCATAGGTCCGATTCTGAGGGTGTTACATGGAGGATCCGTCTCGAAGAGGAAAAAGTTAGGGCAGCTGCGATTGCTGATGAAACACGAGTGATGACCATGAATCCTGAGAATATGGATCCGATCACGAAAGAGTGATGGGAAAATAGAAGGTTGGAGATCCTCGAGGCAAGGAAATCTCGCAGAGAGCTGCTGCAAGTGCTGCTGCGAATGGTGGGGCTGGTCTATTATGTTTATTTTCCGTTCGTTTGTGCTGTTGTAACTGTGTGCTGTTATAAAGTTTGAAGATTTTGTATTGGTTTGAGATGTTCGTTTGTAGAATTTGATTTGCAGTATACGTTATTTTACAGTACACTTGATCGGGTGGAACAGATGCCGCATAACTGAACTGTAAAATGAAATATTCTATTTTGCAATACAACTATGTGGCTTCTGATCCGCCCCACCCTTTTTCGCATCGCAAACCAGGTTTCCGGTCTACCGCATCCGCGTTTTGCAGTACTGCAGGATATGGTATCTGCTAGAGATGCTCTAATAACATGGACGATACTGGGCGGCGATCGTTTGGCCTTGGCTTAGCCTGTGAACGGTTCCTAAGCTCTGCCTGGGTTCCTGCTCCTTTTTCCCCCTCTTATAGATTCTCCTCCTCGTCTCTCGCCAGACCGTCCCATATCTATTTTCGGCGGCGATACAGGGCGCCCGAGGCTAGGCCAGGCCATCTATTGCACCGGGGTGGACTGTCGGTTTAATTTGGAGGGGTTTCTCCTCCGGTGTCTAAACTTGCTGATCGAACAATGGAAACGGTCACGCGCTAAGAGCATCTCTAATCCATCCCCAAAACGTCTATAGAGGAGTAAATTTACTCCTCTAACGGCCGAAGTCGCACCACACTGCACCCCTATCGTCGTTTAGAGGAGAATAAATATGTGAGTCAGCCATTTTCAACTCCTATATTTAGGCGTCCGCGACCTCGACTCCTTTATTTTTTCTCCCTCCACCATGTCCTCCGCCGCCAACCAGCTGCACTCCCCGCTGCCCTTCGCCAGATCTGTCCACTGTCGACGGCCAGCTACCCTCTGTGCTTCTCCGGGATTTGACGCACAGTGGCCAGGATTCGCCGGTATACGGCTAGACCCTCGAGGCCAAGCACCTTCCGGCATGACAACCCGCCGTTGCAACTCCCCGACCGAGCTCGCAGGAGCGCTACCGCGAGCACCCGCGCTGCCACTTGGTCCCCTCCCCCCACTTGCTCCGGCTTCGGCACTCGCACCGGCACGAGCAGTCGCGCCAGCCCTTGGACCCACACCGACACCTTCCCATACCGACGCTGCTGGAACAAGGTAAGGAAGAGATAAGCTCCATGGTTCTTTGTAGCATTTTTGTTTAAAACTCGTCAATTTTCTAATCTAGGTGATTCTTGGTAGCAAGGTGAAGAAGAGAGAAGCTCCATGGTCAAAGAATGACGACAATGATTTGTATTTTGCTTGGCATCATCAAACAATTGTTGGAGTTGACCAACCTTTCCAACAATTTTGGGAAGAACTACATGCAATTTCAATCAAAGAACTAGTTGAGATGCAAGGTCATTAGTATCGATTATGAATAGGTGGACTTTGCTAGTAATGCGCTCCAATGTTGCGGAGTAAAATCTATGAATAAATGGATCTTGCTATCCCAATGATGCTATCACTGTGCATGACTAATTTATTGATATATATGAACTATGAATCTTTATGTGATATGTTTCCATGTATTCATGTGCTCAAATTTGCAAACTTTGTTCAAAAAAAATTACTACTCTAAATTATTTGCAAATTTTTGGATCGGTTCAGCGGCGCAAAATTTAGAGGAGTATATTTGCTCCTCTAAAGGATTTTTGGAGGTGGCTATTCGGCTCACGTGACAAGGTTTAATCTCGTCAATGCCCATTGTTATGGACTTGGGTTTTGGAGAAGATGGGGATGCTGGATATCGTGACACGGTTAACAGACAAGCAACCAGGGGACACGAGATTTACCCAGGTTCAGGCCTCCGGAGGGAAAACCCTACTCATGCTTGTCTGCTCTTTGATTACGGCGGAACCGAAGGTTACAGGGTGCGCAGATTCGATCTGGCGTGGAGGTGTGTGCGAAAGTATGAATCGAGAGATCTAGGACGTGCCCTCCTGGCCTTTATATAGACTTAGGCAGGTCCCGGGCATAGTCCTAGTCGGTTACAGGTTCTAGGGTTTTACCCCTTTGAATTTCCTATCTATGCTAGTCTTGCTCTCCAAGGATCCGAAGGCGTCATGGGCCTTGGCCACCCGAAAATCTTCATGGGTCAGCGTATATCCGCTGTGGGCCTTCCTTGGACTGAACCAGGTATGCTGAAGTCACGTACCCGTAGGGTATAACCATGACAATAGCCCCCGAGTGATCAGTCGAATCGTAGATTCGGCTGAGGACTCTTCCATCTTTCGGGTGCAACTATGTATTAATAGTATATGTGTGTAGGGATTGTTGACGTGTGTGCCTGACTCACCCGACGGATCAGGGTCAGTTAACTGTCTTAGGACGAAACAACACGATCTTCTTCAAGTTCGAGTCCCTCAACTCGGACCTGGAACATATGCTGGCGTAATTCGACTCAGGCCGCGGAGGACTTACATGAGTGTAATTCCAGTGATTTTAATTAATGTACCCAACGCGTCCGTCGGGATTTTTCATCACGCCTATTGACATGGATTTGTACTAGCAGAGCGCAGTCATGTACGTTGCCAGGCCGTCAGATGATATCTGCAGGTCTTATCTTTGCGTCGCGGACGCAGCATCCGAACATTTGTCACCAAGGAGGTGTTTCGGGTGGCCAAGGAGATTGTCGCTCACTCAGCGTTTGTTGGGGCAGAGATGCCAAAAAGTTTTTTGCGTGCTGATCCGAAAGATCGCAGTCGAAGAATTCATAGGGTACGCGACCAACGCTCCCTATGGGAGTAGCCCCCGAGTGTCTGTTCGAGTCGTAGACTCGAGCAGAGACTTTAGTTCAATCATTGTTCAGTTGTTAAGTCCGTAATACTCAAAAAATTTCGGATGCTTAAATCCACCCTCCCTATGGGAGTAGCCCCCGAGTCCGTAGTGGAGTCGTAGACTCTTCGTAGGACTCGAAGAAAATACTTTGTCGTTATTCATCCTCCGGGTGCGCGGCCAGCGCTCCTGATAGGAGTAGCCCCCGAGTATTTAGTCGAATCGAAGATTCGAGTGAGTACTCTTAGCTGTGGAGCCGAAGAATTGTAGTTGGTGCTAGTATAGCTTTTGATGACATCAGTGCTGACGATCGATGACCTCAAGCGTCTGCTACGCCAGAGATGACTTGACTAGACGAACGTGGGTCCCACTTGCTGACTTTGAATTGACCGGTCACGCGCGGCGTGGAGATAATTACAGCGTCTCCTCGATTTTCGCGCGTAGTGGACGGCGTGGTAACGACGGTTCGTTGTGATGTTGACACGTGTACGGTCAGATCTGCTGTTGGCGTTAGGTCTTCTGGATGGACGGCTGCCGTTCGTCGTCTTCGCTGTTATAATCATTGGGGGAAACCGTGGTTTGTTTTCACCGCACAAGTTCTTGTGTTCATTGCCTCCTTGTGCTCGAGCGATTCTTGCTTCGTGCTGGGATTTCCTTCCACATTTCCGTCGTTCTTTCTACGTTTTCACCGCCGGCGCCGCCGTAGAGCAATGGGGAAACCAAAGAAATCTTCATCTGCGGTTGGGACCAGCGCCGCCGGAGGAAAGAAGGGCACCGCCGCTACTCGCGTCACCGATGGTGGCTGGCGGCGATCAGAGACGCGGGAGAGCGATCTCCGCAAGCTTCGCGAGCGGGGCCTGATCCCGCAAGATAGGGAGGCCGTCAAACTCCCCGGCAATGAGGTAATCCCCCGTCCCCCATCTGGGTATCGGGTTATGTTTCTCCCCTTCGTTTTGCGTGGGTTTTCTTTTCCGGTCCACGACTTCCTCCGTGGATTGCTCTTCTTCTATGGGATTCAGCTTCATCATCTGTCTCCCAATTCTCTTCTCCACATTGCGTGTTTTATCACTTTTTGCGAGTGCTGGCTTGGCATTGAGCCGCACTTTGGCCTCTTCCGGAAGCTCTATTCTGTGAAGAGGCAATCTGGTTCGGATGGTGTGTATCCCATTGGGGGTTTCATCATCTCCCTTAGTCCCAATCTGCTCTTCTTTTCCCTTTCCATGTCCGAATCTGTCCAGTACTGGCGGAGGCGATGGTTTTATATCCGCGACTCCGTAGTGCCCGGGCAAGATTTTGGTCTTGTTCCCTTTGACCCCTCCCAAATGATTGAGCGAAAAAGGTCTTGGAAAAACCAAATCTTGGACGGTGAGGTGGCGGAGATAGAGGCCCTTTACAGTCGGGTGGAGGATCTCCAGCTGATTCCGGAGAAGGAGGTGAACGGCGTGGACATCATCCGGACTTTTCTTGAGCGTCGGGTGCAGCCTCTCCAAGCGAGGGCGCACCCGATGTTTCTATATTCTGGGCGCCGTGATCCGACGAGGGTTTCGGCTGAGAAAATGTCTGAGGGGGATCTTGACAGGGCCCTTCGCGCGCTGCTGAAGTTCAAAGCCGGAGAAGAAATCCCGGGGAAGTCACTAACTCCTCCATTTTCTTCGACGTTGGCCATACCGCAGGTGTAGATTTGTGCACGTAGTGCTTTTAGTCGGTTGTGTTTTTATTTCCTTTGTTTGCTGACAAAGTTCCTTCTGATTTTGCAGAGCTTCAAAGTGCCGGGCATGGTACCGCCGTTGCCCGAAAGGTATCCGAATGCCCCGGATAATGAAGTGGTTGATTCCGTGTCCGAGCTACCGTCGGCGCGATCTCCGGCGGAGGATGCCGACGAGTCGAGTGAGGACCATACGCGAAAACGGTCACGGAGCTCCGGCGAGTCTTCGGATGCCTCGACTCCTCCGACTCCCAGAAACCCTCTGGGCCTTGAGCGTCATAGTGACGGTCATGGAGGTTCTACTTCTCCCATTCCTGCCATTCCTGTCCGGGCTGTAGCGCCGCACCCGCCAGCGAAGCGGAAGAAGGAAGAGAAAAAGGAGGAGAAGAAGGAAGAAAAGAAGGAGGAGAAGAGAGCCCGAGGACTCCTCCTGTCTTTGACCTGAGCTCACTGGGCTCGTAAGTTTCTTGCTGTACTATTGTCCTTTTTCCTTCATGATTGTCGCGCTTGTGCTGATTGGTTCGTATGCAGGCATTCCTCCCATGATTCCTCCAGTGGTGGTGCGCGGGAGATGATGGGGGAGTCGAAAATTGCGTCTCCTCCTCCTCAGACGGTGGCGACTTCCGGTGGCGCGCCTCCGGATCCTCCGTTGCAGGAGGTGCAGGTGGTTGCGCCTCAGAATTTCATAGGCGGTCCTTCGGAGTCAGCATCAGAGCATGTAAGTTTTTCTGCTTCATATCACGGGGGGAGCCCCCGAGTGTCTTCGTGTGCGAATTTTGTTTTTACTCCTTTGTGTTGGGCGTAGCCCCCAAGCCCTTTTCTTACTGCTATTTCTTTTTCTTCAGCCTTTTGTGCAGGAGGCCAAGCGGCTGGTGCAGGAGCGCCTGGCGCTGGAGGCGAACCTTCGGCAGCTTCAAGGTATTTATCTGCCTTTTAATGCCTCTCTTTATCCTGGTCCTATTCTTTGACACTTGCTTGTCTTGAATGCAGAGGAGCATAACAATTCCCTCCGTGAGGTCGACGCTCTCAAAAAGAGCCTTGGTCAATCGGAGCAGAAGGCCGAAGCCGCCGTTGGCGCGAAAGAACGCCTCGAGCTAGAGCTGACTAAGGCAGCCGAAGCGAAGGAGCGTCTGCAGCAGGAGGCCGCAGATCGTGAGGAGCAGCTGGCCACCGTTGCGGCTGCTCGTGAAAGAGAGGTGGCGGCGAAGCTCATGGCTGCTGCCAAGGCTATTTCGGGTGAGTGCTAGTTTTGTACTTGTTTCTTTTTCTTCGGGTCTTCTTCTGTGCTGCTTTTCTTCATGCTTTCCTTCTTATTTTTTGTCTCAGATGCCGTAGGCATCGAGTTCGACCGCGGTGCTGTGGCATCCCGCAAAACCACTACTAGAAAATCGCGTTGTTTTTGTGCATTGCATCACCATGACATCATCATGCATCTTTGGCTCTCAGAATATTGTAGCTAAAAACTATTTTTGTCTGATGCAATACCTCTTCTCTTATTTCAAAACAAGTCTTATAATTATCTGTTAAATTAATTGCCTAAAAATTATTTTGCTAAAAAGATTTAAAACAAGACAACACCATAAACATTTTACAAACTAATAAAACCCAAACCCCAATCTATTCCTACCCAAACCTAGTCTACCCACCAACCCCAGCTTGCCACCTCACCGTCCCTCCACCTCAGCACTCCACCCGCCACATCACCAATCCTTGCTCCACCCCCTCTCCCTTTGGGCCCACCTCCCCACCTGGCCAGCACACCATGCGCTCACACAGCCCCTACCTACCCCCCTCTCTCTCTCTCCCCGACAGCCTGTCCCCACTCCCCTGGACCCACCACCTGGCCAACCCACACCCACTCACGCACCCCACACCCTACACGCTACCCACCCCGCAGTACACAAACACACACACGCAAACACCACACCCACCGCCCCAGCCCTGTCTCTTTCCCCCTGGACCCGCTCCCCCTGGCCCACCCTAGACCCGTCCACCAACCGCCCCAGGCCCACCTCTCTCCCTCACCCCTCTCCCTGGAACCCGGGCCCCACCCCGCGGGTCCCACTTGCCGCTCCCATGTCCCCGTCCCTCGCCCCTTCCTCCTGCCCCGCTCCTCCTCCCCATCGCTCCCGACGCGTCCCCTCCCCTCGCGGCCATCTCCTCCGGCCAAGCTCAATCTCCCGCCGCCGCTGCGGTGCTCGCTCCCATCGACCTCCGCCTGCGACTCCGGCCTCTCCTCACCGCCGCCTCGCCGGAACCGCGTCGACCGCCTCTCCCCGAGCACGCCCGCGGACGCCCTCCCCGCCGCCCAAGCGTCGTCGCCTCCCCCTGCTTCCCTCCTCCCGCCGCTCGGGCGCGCTCCGGCCACGCCGCCGCGGGACCCCGCCGGCCGCCTGCGAGCCTCCCCGCCGGCCTTCTCTCCCTCTGGTCGCCGCCACCTCCTGACCTCGCAGCGCCGGCCCCGGCCACGCCCGCCGCGCTCTCAGCCGCCTCCGGCGCAGCCGCCGACGTCGGCCTCTAGCCGCCGCCGCCGCTGGCCTCGCCGTCGCCATCCTCCCCCCGGACCGCCGACCGTCGCTTCCTCTCTGTCGCCGAGCTCCATGCCCGGCCGCGCGTCTCTGCCGTTTTTCCCCCCTCCAGCAGCAGCCCTCCTTGCGTCAGCCTCGCCGCTTCCCCTCCCGGAGCTCCACCGCCTCACCTCTGCCCCCTCCTTGCAGTTAGCAGCGCACCACCAGGGACCTGCCCTCCCCGACCCGCGCCGCATGCCCTCTCCATGGCGCCGCCGCGAAAGACAAGGCTGCTGTAGCCAAGCCCAAGTCCAGGACAAGACCATGTGTTCCCCAAGTTCCTCTCAAGATCATCGTGTCCACTAGAGTACCATCCGTAGATCGCCTGCATCGAAACTAAAGCACTGCACCTTCGATCGAGCCGAAGCCTCAAGATCTCCGACATGGCGTAGATGGACAAACCTCGAAGACCGAACCCCTCGGAACGCCAAGTTCTCCTCATGTACCCTGAAGACCCGAACCTGAAATCCTCGCCACAGATCGACAAGGATTTCTACATGGGACGACAAGTACTTCGTCATGGACCCGATTGAAGCAAACGCGAAGACGGTAGATGCGACAAGTACTTCTTCCCAGATCCGATGCCCGAGAACTCGAACGCCAAGGTCACCGACTCGGAACGTCAAGACCGACCCGATCCGAGGATCCGACAAGATCCTCGCAACAACAAGATCGACACCGACCAGGGCGAATCCGATGCGCCCCGACGCCGAACCAAGTCCTTCTTCGCGGAACGCCAAGATCTACTCTGTTATCCGAGAACGCTCCCGCCGAGAACGAACCCCAGATCCGGACCCTGAGACCGACCCCGAACCCCAAACCGCCAAGATCGCCGAACCCTAATGTGTGAACCTTTTCCCGCGCCCCTATTTTATAAATGTAATATAAAACTTGTTGCATATTAATTGTTCATCTCGCATGCTTGTCATGTGGTTTGGGGGCCTTATGCCGATTCACCTCTAATTAAATATGGGGCCCATATGCGGGCAAATCTAGTCTTATATTGGCCTCATTTAAATTTGTGTAGCGAACCGGTAACTTATCTTGCCCTGTTTTTACAACATTTAAATTGCAGGGTATCTAAACAACATGAACCACCTAAATATTTGTCGGGACCCCGGTTCCGCTTAATCTGGCCTAATTGCATTGCATCTTTGCCATGTCATGCATCATACACGCATCATGCCCGATCTTTTGCCGTAGTATTAAATATTGCATCCGGTGTTTATTCTAGTGTTTTGGTTCTTCGCGGATAAGGCCGTTGAGTTGATGCGAGTGTCGACCCGATCTTCGGATGAACCTTCGGCAATGTTTTCAGGCGAGCATCTCCCCCTTTCTACCTATCTTACTTTTATAGCATTTATTCCCTCCTGTTGATCTATTGCTATCTGTGCCGCGTTGCTCTAGCTTCCGTACCCGTGATATCCCTTGCAGCCTTATATTGCCTTGGACGCCTCCTATTACCTGTTGTTTGGTAGATAGTTGGACCTGCGCGTCGTAGTCGCTTGCTCAAGTGCTGTTGCGTGTCGTCAAGTACCACGGTTGTTGGAGCTTTGCCGCATGTTTAATGTTGGAGATGGTCATGACTTTATTTATCGTTCACTTTAATTATTGTTTAATAACTAAAATTGAAGTAGGTAAGCAGAGGCACAAGTGGGCAATAGATGTTATTTGGTTGTTAACCGTCCACTTGTGTCCCGTAGGACCCCGAGTACTTGATACCTGTTCCTTGAATATTCGCGCTATCCACATACGGGGAATTATGGGACCCCCCTGAGCCAGAGCTTGATTCATTCTTATTTCTTGGGGCCACAAACTAGTTTGAGGTTTTATTTACTATCCTGTACTTATGCCATGCTTTACTGCTTTATTACGATTGTGCGAGGAGCACCTGTACTGTTTAGGATCGGGACACGTTTTCGCGGTATCGACAAGCCCGAGTTTTCGGGTTCCCAGTCGTTTACAGCCGTCCACCCAAACCTCGGGTCCGTCTCGGAGTCAGCTAACTTTGTTGCGGGTGTACTCCAAGGGGTGGCGCCCTGAAATATTTATGAATCCTGTGATTGCTTTGTCGTGAAGGCCTCGTTGGGTTTTGATTTGGTTTTTCCGAGGTTGATCGAGTGTGTGTTGCTATTTGTGCACCCCTGCAGGGTAAAACTTTCTGAAAGCCGTGTCCGCGGTTATGGACGACTTGGAGCACCGTATCTCGATCATAGACAACTATAACTAAAGTAGTGCTATAAATTTGACTTTATAATGACTAGTAATCAGCTTCACTATAATGGAATGAATAAATAAAACTGCCCACAGTTGCTTGTTTGGGTTGTCGCTTGCGACCATTGTATCTGACTAGTAAGTATTGCAACTACAACGGAATGGCTAAATAAAAGTACCAACAACTGCTGGGTTTTGGGTTATCTCATGCTAATTGTATCTGACTAGTAAGTGTTGCAACTACAATGGAATGGTTAAATAAAAGTGCCCACTGCTTATTTTATCAGGATGACTATCTGTATAATGACTAGTAATTGCTGGAACGATAACTGAATAAATAAAACTGCCAACTGTGTGAGTTCCTCGGTTGACTTCCTCGTTTGGTCTCGAGGGGGAAACACCAAGATGGGTTTTTTTGATGGTAGCATCAGGTTGGTTCCGGATAGGTCATTCTTGCCCCTCTCTGATAGCCGCCAGTTGTATCGAGTCTCTACAGGTTGTTCAGTGCATGCTGCCGCTGCCGCTCAGTCCACCATACCTATGTAGGCGAGGACCGCCGAATTCTAGGCTCGTCGTGTACTGGCCTCAGTACTGACGCTCCTCTTTTTCCATTGCCCTTTTGTCGGCACCCCTTTTGTTTGAGCAGGTTTTGCGATCGACGTCGTTAGCAGGGTTACCCTTCCGGCTTGGCCTGGGCAGGGTTATGGACGCCATTAGTTATTCTTCAGGGCTCTTAGCCCCATTTGCATCTTGTCCGTAGTCGGACGCTCTGTCATTCTCAAGGTGATTTGGATCTTTGTATATTATATCTGTATTCTTGACTCATGGAGTCGTGTTGTATATATCTGTTCCGTGGGTCCCATCGAGGACTATTGTGTAATGTTATTACTTCGTTTTCCACCCGCACGAAAGTGCCTGGTGGGCACCTTTGAATCGTTTCTATGCGGGTTTGGCGGGAATCGCTAAAACTTGCATAGGGCCGATTCTGAGGGTGTTACAGAGTGGTATCAGAGCTCAGCAGTTGCGATACCCCACAAGTCCAGCCTGTAGGATAACCTAGCTAACGGCCGAAGTAGAGTGTCAAAACTATTTTTGCAAAATCGGTTGGATAGTTATGATTAGGTCTGATTTTACTCCTTACCCCTCTGCTGCTCTCCTCACACCTCTGCGTGTTTTGAATCCGCCCTCTTCTCTCTCTTCGAGTCCAGGATTTCTCGTGGTTGGGTTCCGTCGTACCTTCAGGGTTTCGCTTCCTCCTTTGATAATGGTGTTCTACCATCCGGTGTTCATGCTGTCCGAGGAATTCGTCTACTGTGGTACCATTCTTTGTTCCTTGTTTGTGCCTTCCGGTGTTTTCCGACGCGACGACATCATCTACGCCAGATCCGATGCAGAGTCTGCATCACTCCTTTGTTTCTGAACCTTGTTTGTCAACATCTTCAGTCTGAATCCTGAGGGTTGGTTGCATAATCCATCTGTTCGTGTACAGAGTAATGCTTTGAGTGCGGGATGGAGTCGCGACCATACCACTACTCTTACCATTTGCTTTTGTATATTGAATGGTGGATCGATGCAACTCTTACTCCTTCCATGAAAGCTAGAGGTGGCCTTACCTTTAACTTCGTCCGTTGGTTATCCGGAGTGTTCTCTCGACGAACGGGATAAACAATCCTTTGTTGGTGGTGTCGCTGTTTTCAAGATGAAGAAGGAACCCTCGTTAGTGGTGTCGCGAGGATCTACACGAAGCGAGAAGACGCAGATCGCCGACCTTCCTTCCGGTACCATGAGGCGGATCTCGAGGGCGAGATCCATTGTTAGCGGTGTCGAATTGTGGCATCCCGCAAAACAACTACTAGAAAATCGCGTTGTTTTTGTGCATTGCATCACCATGACATCATCATGCATCTTTGGCTCTCAGAATATTTAGCTAAAAACTATTTTGTCTGATGCAATACCTCTTCTCTTATTTCAAAACAAGTCTTATAATTATCTGTTAAATTAATTGCCTAAAAATTATTTTGCTAAAAAGATTTAAAACAAGAAAACACCATAAACATTTTACAAACTAATAAAACCCAAACCCCAATCTATTCCTACCCAAACCTAGTCTACCCACCAACCCCAGCTTGCCACCTCACCGTCCCTCCACCTCAGCACTCCACCCGCCACATCACCAATCCTTGCTCCACCCCCTCTCCCTTTGGGCCCACCTCCCCACCTGGCCAGCACACCATGCGCTCACACAGCCCCTACCTACCCCCCCTCTCTCTCTCTCCCCGACAGCCTGTCCCCACTCCCCTGGACCCACCACCTGGCCAACCCACACCCACTCACGCACCCCACACCCTACACGCTACCCACCCCGCAGTACACAAACACACACACGCAAACACCACACCCACCGCCCCAGCCCTGTCTCTTTCCCCCTGGACCCGCTCCCCCTGGCCCACCCTGGACCCGTCCACCAACCGCCCCAAGCCCACCTCTCTCCCTCACCCCTCTCCCTGGAACCCGGGCCCCACCCCGCGGGTCCCACTTGCCGCTCCCCTGTCCCCGTCCCTCGCCCCTTCCTCCTGCCCCGCTCCTCCTCCCCATCGCTCCCGACGCGTCCCCTCCCCTCGCGGCCACCTCCTCCGGCCAAGCTCGATCTCCCGCCGCCGCTACGGTGCTCGCTCCCATCGACCTCCGCCTGCGACTCCGGCCTCTCCTCACCGCCGCCTCGCCGGAACCGCGTCGACCGCCTCTCCCCGAGCACGCCCGCGGACGCCCTCCCCGCCGCCCAAGCGCCGTCGCCTCCCCCTGCTTCCCTCCTCCCGCCGCTCGGGCGCGCTCCGGCCGCGCCGCCGCGGGACCCCGCCGGCCGCCTGCGAGCCTCCCCGCTGGCCTCCTCTCCCTCTGGTCGCCGCCACCTCCTAACCTCGCAGCGCCGGCCCCGGCCACGCCCGCCGCGCTCTCAGCCGCCTCCGGCGCAGCCGCCGCCGCCGCCGCTGGCCTCGCCGTCGCCATCCTCCCCCCCGGACCGCCGACCGTCGCTTCCTCTCTGTCGCCGAGCTCCATGCCCGGTCGCGCGTCTCTGCCGTTTTGCCCCCCTCCAGCAGCAGCCCTCCTTGCGTCAGCCTCGCCACTTCCCCTCCCGGAGCTCCACCGCCTCACCTCTGCCCCCTCCTTGCAGTTAGCAGCGCACCACCAGGGACCTGCCCTCTCCGACCCGCGCCGCATGCCCTCTCCATGGCGCCGCCACGAAAGACAAGGCTGCTGTAGCCAAGCCCCAGTCCAGGACAAGACCATGTGTTCCCCAAGTTCCTCTCAAGATCATCGTGGCCACTAGAGTACCATCCGTAGATCGCCTGCGTCGAAACTCAAGCACTGCACCTTCGATCGAGCCGAAGCCTCAAGATCTCCGACATGGCGTAGATGGACAAACCTCGAAGACCGAACCCCTCGGAACGCCAAGTTCTCCTCATGTACCCCGAAGACCCGAACCTGAAATCCTCGCCACAGATCGACAAGGATTTCTACATGGGACGACAAGTACTTCGTCATGGACCCGATTGAAGCAAACGCGAAGACGGTAGATGCGACAAGTACTTCTTCCCAGATCCGATGCCCGAGAACTCGAACGCCAAGGTCACCGACTCGGAACGTCAAGACCGACCCGATCCGAGGACCCGACAAGATCCTCGCAACGACAAGATCGACACCGACCAGGGCGAATCCGATGCGCCCCGACGCCGAACCAAGTCCTTCTTCGCGGAACGCCAAGATCTACTCTGTTATCCGAGAACGCTCCCGCCGAGAACGAACCCCAGATCCGGACCCTGAGACCGACCCCGAACCCCAAACCGCCAAGATCGCCGAACCCTAATGTGTGAACCTTTTCCCGCGCCCCTATTTTATAAATGTAATATAAAACTTGTTGCATATTAATTGTTCATCTCGCATGCTTGTCATGTGGTTTGGGGGCCTTATGCCGATTCACCTCTAATTAAATATGGGGCCCATATGCGGGCAAATCTAGTCTTATATTGGCCTCATTTAAATTTGTGTAGCGAACCGGTAACTTATCTTGCCCTGTTTTTACAACATTTAAATTGCAGGGTATCTAAACAACATGAACCACCTAAATATTTGTCGGGACCCCGGTTCCGCTTAATCTGGCCTAATTGCATTGCATCTTTGCCATGTCATGCATCATACACGCATCATGCCCGATCTTTTGCCGTAGTATTAAATATTGCATCCGGTGTTTATTCTAGTGTTTTGGTTCTTCGCGGATAAGGCCGTTGAGTTGGTGCGAGTGTCGACCCGATCTTCGGATGAACCTTCGGCAATGTTTTCAGGCGAGCATCTCCCCCTTTCTACCTATCTTACTTTTATAGCATTTATTCCCTCCTGTTGATCTATTGCTATCTGTGTCGCGTTGCTCTAGCTTTCGTACCCGTGATATCCCTTGCAGCCTTATATTGCCTTGGACGCATCCTATTACCTGTTGTTTGGTAGATAGTTGGACCTGCGCGTCGTAGTCGCTTGCTCAAGTGCTGTTGCGTGTCGTCAAGTACCACGGTTGTTGGAGCTTTGCCGCATGTTTAATGTTGGAGATGGTCATGGCTTTATTTATCGTTCACTTTAATTATTGTTTAATAACTAAAATTGAAGTAGGTAAGCAGAGGCACAAGTGGGCAATAGATGTTATTTGGTTGTTAACCGTCCACTTGTGTCCCGTAGGACCCCGAGTACTTGATACCTGTTCCTTGAATATTCGCGCTATCCACATACGGGGAATTATGGGACCCCCCTGAGCCAGAGCTTGATTCATTCTTATTTCTTGGGGCCACAAACTAGTTTGAGGTTTTATTTACTATCCTGTACTTATGCCATGCTTTACTGCTTTATTACGATTGTGCGAGGAGCACCTGTACTGTTTAGGATCGGGACACGTTTTCGCGGTATCGACAAGCCCGAGTTTTCGGGTTCCCAGTCGTTTACAGCCGTCCACCCAAACCTCGGGTCCGTCTCGGAGTCAGCTAACTTCGTTGCGGGTGTACTCCAAGGGGTGCCCCCCTGAAATATTTATGAATCCTGTGATTGCTTTGTCGTGAAGGCCTCGTTGGGTTTTGATTTGGTTTTTCCGAGGTTGATCGAGTGTGTGTTGCTATTTTTGCACCCCTGCAGGGTAAAACTTTCTGAAAGCCGTGTCCGCGGTTATGGACGATTTGGAGCACCGTATCTCGATCATAGACAACTATAACTAAAGTAGTGCTATAAATTTGACTTTATAATGACTAGTAATCAGCTTCACTATAATGGAATGAATAAATAAAACTGCCCACAGTTGCTTGTTTGGGTTGTCGCTTGCGACCATTGTATCTGACTAGTAAGTATTGCAACTACAACAGAATGGCTAAATAAAAGTACCAACAACTGCTGGGTTTTGGGTTATCTCATGCTAATTGTATCTGACTAGTAAGTGTTGCAACTACAATGGAATGGTTAAATAAAAGTGCCCACTTCTTATTTTATCAGGATGACTATCTGTATAATGACTAGTAATTGCTGGAACGATAACTGAATAAATAAAACTGCCAACTGTGTGAGTTCCTCGGTTGACTTCCTCGTTTGGTCTCGAGGGGGAAACACCAGGATGGGTTTGTTTGATGGTAGCATCAGGTTGGTTCCAGATAGGTCATTCTTGCCCCTCTCTGATAGCCGCCAGTTGTATCGAGTCTCTATAGGTTGTTCAGTGCATGCTGCCGCTGCCGCTCAGTCCACCATACCTATGTAGGCGAGGACCGCCGAATTCTAGGCTCGTCGTGTACTGGCCTCAGTACTGACGCTCCTCTTTTTCCTTTGCCCTTTTGTCGGCACCCCTTTTGTTTGAGCAGGTTTTGCGATCGACGTCGTTAGCAGGGTTACCCTTCCGGCTTGGCCTGGGCAGGGTTATGGACGCCATTGGTTATTCTGCAGGGCTCTTAGCCCCATTTGCATCTTGTCCGTAGTCGGACGCTCTGTCATTCTCAAGGTGATTTGGATCTTTGTATATTATATCTGTATTCTTGACTCATGGAGTCGTGTTGTATATATCTGTTCCGTGGGTCCCATCGAGGACTGTTGTGTAATGTTATTACTTCGTTTTCCACCCGCACGAAAGTGCCTGGTGGGCACCTTTGAATCGTTTCTATGCGGGTTTGGCGGGAATCGCTAAAACTTGCATAGGGCCGATTCTGAGGGTGTTACAGGTGCTCTAGAGCATGGGAGTGCTCTAGATGATGCCACTGCGGCGGTCGAAGACCGGTGCAGCACCGTCGTCAGCTCCCTTGCCAAGGCGAAAGAGGTCCTTGGTCGCTTCTACAAGGAGCTTGTCCCGAAGGGCGCAGCCCTTGATGATGTGGATGCTCTGGCGGAGGCTCTGTCAGCCGAAGCGCCTTCGGTGTACAAGCGCAAGCAGAAGGGCATCGGCGTGTCCGTCGGGCTGGCGATGGCCTTGGCGGCTGGAGCGGAGCTGGATCTGCCCCAGATCACCTCTCGGATGCCGACGGCTGCGGATGGATCCGAGGTAGCCTTTGCTGCCTACTCTGCTCGCTGCAAGCGATATGGGCCCAAGCTCATTGATTTGCTGTCTGAGTATGCACTGCGGCAGCAGGGCGGGGCCAAAGCTAGGCAGTCTGGCTCCGAGGCGACTCAGGGTGCCGCATCTTAGGCATTTGTAGACGTAGGGTAGTTTGTAGTCTACTTTTGTTGTAAATATCCTGGAGAACACCATCCTTGTGCCACGTAGTGGCCTTATATGTTTAATGAATTCTTCTGAGTTGTGCTCTATCATTGTCTGAAATGTGTTTGTCCCTTTCTTTTTCTGCTGCTCTAGGTTCCTTCGGGTGCTGACCCTATTGACGCCCCATCCGCAATGCCGTTGCGACCATTCTTGGATGATTCCTCGCAGCTCACTTTCCTTCGGGATCGTGTGTGTAGTCTGGAGAGGGAGTTGCTCGGGTTACGCGGTCATGCCGATGTTTGGAAGTCCAAGGCGGATCGTGGTGCAGCCAGAGAGGAGTACTTGATGGCGGAGCTGGTTCGGCTGTCCGAGCAGCTGCAATGTAAGTTGTTCTTTGGTTCGAGCTGTAGCTCGGTTCTTCGGATGAGCCTGCTGGCTTTACTCTTATTTTGTGCGATTGTTGCAGGTGCGAATCTTGCACCGAGGGAGGAAAAGGAGCGTGTCGCTGTTCGGGTCAATTGCTTGACTCAACAGTACATGGAGGCCGGCGGCTTCTTCTGGATGGACCGTGATCGCGCCATAGCTCTGGCGACGGTGGAGTATCGGGTTCATCAAGTTTCGCGGGTGCTCCGCCAAGTGCAGACATCGCTTGCCTCGGTGCTGCACGTCATGTTCCCTTTGGATGCCGTACCGACAAGCCTTGCGAGTCTTCTGTCGAAGTTTCGGAACGTGAGCAATGTCAAGGAGTTGGTGCGGCAACAGCTCGTCGTAGGAGTGAAGGTTGCATTGTCTCTTGTGAGGCTGCACCGGCCTGACGTGGATTTGACTGCTGTGGCCGCTGGGCCACCTCTTCGCCCTGATGGCGGTGAGTGGGACATGCGTCCGCATTACGCAGCTGTAAGGCAGTATGCCGAACAGGTCGTAGATTTGTTTGAGCAGCGTGCCCAGGTTATTCTTCAACATAGGTAGTACCTGTAAAAAGAGATAGATGTAAAATTTGTATATTTCGGCTGGGCGTGTTGTGCCCTTTGTTGTAAAGGTTTGTTTGTTGTGAGCAGGCATTGCTTTTGATTGAGTACGTGTCTTTTTTGTTTGTCTGACGTTGTCAGCTACTCAGGTGTACACGTTTGATCCTCAGTCGATGAAATCGTGAGGTGGGGGGAGCCCTCGAGTGCGTTTGTAGCATGTAGTAAAGTTGCAAAAGTAGTGAACTGAAGATTTGGGGCGAGACACTTAGCTTTATTTATATCGTAATGGAGGAGGTACATTGTTCGGCTGAATAGCCTTGGCTGAAAGCCTTATTGAAAGTAAAAGGGGGTAGGTTGCTACGGATAGAATCGTCGCAGGTGCGAGATATTCCATGGGTTGGAGTATGCGACTCCAGACTCCACGTGCTTGAGGCGATAGGCGCCACCTGGGATGACTTCGGTGATGACGTAGGGTCCTTCCCATGGTGACTCGAATTTATTCGGTCGCTTTTGCTTGAGTCGCAAGACGAGATCTCCTTCGACGAAGGATCTTGGGCGCAGCCGGCGGCTGTGGTAGTTGCGGAGACTCTGCTGGTACACCGCTGATCGAGCTGCTGCTATATCCCGTGCTTCGTCGAGTGTGTCGACAGCGTCTTCAAGTGCAATCGTGCATTCGGCTTCGCTGTAAGCGACGACCCGCGGGGCCTGGTGGCGTACTTCGGCTGGTAGCACGGCCTCGGCTCTGTGTACCATGAAGAACGGTGTGTAGCCGGTGGAGCTGTTTGGCGTAGTCCGTAAGCTCCACAGGACGGATGGTAGCTCTTTCGTCCAGTTTCCAGCTTTTTGTTCGAGTGAGCTCATGAGGCGCTTCTTGATGCCGGCGCCGATTAGGCCGTTGCCCTTTTCCACTTGTCCGTTCGTTTGCGGGTGTGCCACTGAGGCATACGTGATGTTGATCCCAAGGCCTTCGCAGAAGTCCTGGAATTCTTCGGAGATGAAGTTCGATCCGTTGTCGGTGATGATGCTGTGTGGTACGCCGAAACTGTAGACAATGGACTCGAAGAACTTGACGGCAGTTTTGCCTTTCTGGTTGGTGACTGGCATGGCCTCGATCCACTTGGTGAATTTGTCGACTGCAACCAGGAGGAAGACGTGTCCCCCTTTCGAGGATTTTGCCAGTTTGCCGATCATGTCGAGGCCCCATTGAGCGAAAGGCCAAGCTATAGGTATGGGTCTGAGCTCAGACCCAGGTGCGTGCGGTTTGTCGGCGAACCGTTGGCATCCGTTGCATCTTCGGACGATGTCCTTTGCGTCGCTCATGGCCGTTGGCCAGTAGAATCCTGCTCGTAGAGCTTTAGCGACAAGGGAGCGGCTGCCTGCGTGGTGGCCGCAGATGCCTTCATGGATGTCTTGGAGTATGGCCTTGCCATCGTCGATGGTCACGCACCGTTGAAGTACACCCGTGATGCTGCGCTTGTACAGCTCGCTGTTGATGATGGTGAAGGCTTTTGACCGGCGAGATATGCGCCGGGCGTCTGTTGGGCTGTCAGGCAATTCTCCGGTTATCAAGAACTGGAGGTATGGTCGCGTCCAAGCTTCTTCGACTGCCATGACCTGCATTAGGTTGACCATGGCTACCTCTGTGTCCAGCTTTTCGGGTCCTTCATGTCCTTCGGGTAGCGTAGCTCCCGAGTGTTCTGCTTCTTCGGGTGATACCTTGGGGAACTTTCGCTTGATGGATGGTACGCGGATCTGTTCGAGGAACACTCCTGGTGGCACTTTTGCGCAAGTGGAGCCGATGTTGGCGAGTCTATCGGCTTCCTCGTTGCTCTCCCTTCCAACGTGCCGAAGTTCGCAGCCGTCGAATTCGCCTTCGAGTGCGTTGTAGAGCGCGCGGTATGCGATCATGTTTTCGGCGTGTGCGTCGCACTCATTCATCGTCTGCTGGACGATGAGGTTGGAGTCACCGTAGATGACCAGGCGCGTTGCGCCGCATATCTTTGCCATCCTCATGCCATGGATGAGGGCTTCGTATTCGACCTCGTTGTTGGAGGCTCTGAATTTCATCCGAAGAACGTACTTCATCTTGTCGCCTTGCGGGGAGGTCAGTATGACCCCTGCCCCTGCTCCGGCTTCGCGCTTGGAGTCGTCGAAGTGCATTGTCCATGACTGCGACATGTCTGGGGTGTCTGGAAGCTGCAGCTCCATCCAATGTACCAGGAAGTCCGGAAGGACTTGAGATTTAATTGCGTGTCGCTTCTCGTAGACGATGTCCAAGGGTGATAGTTCGATGCCCCATAGGGCCACCCGTCCTGTGGCCTGTGGATTATTCAGGATGCTGTTCAGGGGTGCCTCGTTGACGACCATCACTTGGTTCTCCTGGAAGTAATGGCTCAGCCGTCGAGCCGTCATGAACACGCCGTAGGCTAGCTTCTGGTAGTGAGGGTACCTCTGCTTTGTTGGTGTCAGTACCTCGCTGAGGTAGTAAATTGGGCACTGGACCCCGTGGGTCTTGCCTTCTTCGGGTCGTTCGACCACGAGTACGGTGCTGACCACCTGGTGTGTGGCTGCTATGTACAGCAGCAGGGGCTCGCGCTCCTTTGGCGTGACCAAAACGGGCGAGGTGGAGAGGAGCCGCTTGAGGCTTTCGAATGCGTCGTTGGCTTCTGGTGTCCACTCGAACTTGTCTGCCTTGCGCAGCAGCTGGTAGAATGGTAGGGCCTTCTCGCCCATGCGGCTGATGAACCTGCTTAGTGCCGCTACTCGTCCTGCGAGCTGCTGGACGCCCTTGAGGTTTTTCGGCTTCTCCATCGTCATGATGGCTCTAATTTTCTTTGGGTTCACCTCGATCCCTCGTTTAGAGATGAAGTACCCGAGCAGCTGACCTGATGGGACGCCGAAGGCGCACTTTTCGGGATTGAGCTTGATCCTGTAGCGATCAAGGTTTTCAAACGTCTCGCGGAGATCGTCGATAAGTGTCCTTGCCTCCTTAGTTTTTATTACTATGTCGTCGACATAGACTTGGACATTGCGACCGATCTGGTCCTTGAGGCAGGCCTGCATGCATCGCTGGTACGTGGCACCCGCGTTCTTTAGCCCGAAGGGCATTGTGTTGTAACAGAATACTCCGAACGGTGTGATAAACGCCGTTTTCTCCTGATCTTCGACCTTGAGCCGAATCTGGTTATAGCCTGAGTAGGCGTCGAGGAAGGAGAGTTTCTCGCAACCTGCGGTCGAATCGATGATCTGGTCGATCCGTGGAAGAGGGAAGTGGTCCTTTGGGCAATGCTTATTTAGTGACGTGAAGTCCACGCACATCCGCAGGATGTCCGTGTCCTTCTTCGAGACCATCACCGTGTTTGCAAGCCACTCGCTTTCTTTGATTTCCCTGATGAAGTCTGCAGCGAGTAGTCTATTGATTTCCTTGCCGATAGCTTTGGCTCGTGGCTCCGACAGTCTTCGGATGGACTGCTTGACTGGCTTAGTGTCTGGAAAGACATTGAGTGCGTGCTCGGCGAATTCCCTAGGAACTCCTGGCATGTCTGCAGGACACCAGGCAAAGATTTCCCAGCGCTCACGGAGGAATTCGACGAGCGCGCCTTCCTATGCGGTGCTGAGGTCATTGGCGATCAAGGCCGTCTTGGAGGCATCCGTCGGATGGACCTGTACTTTCTTGGTGTTGACGGTGGAGTCGAAGGACATGTCAGGTGCGTTCTGCCTTGTGACTGGGGGTACCCCATTGTCCGTTACTTCACGGAGCCTTACAAGCTCGTCTTGCATGCCGAAAGACTGGGAGATTTTGTTGAAATCCCTGTCACATTGGTCCGATCGGGTGAAGCTCCCGTGGACTGTGACGACGCCCCTTGGTCCTGGCATCTTGAGTAGTAGGTATGCGTAGTGCGGGACGGCCAGGAACCTTGCGAATGCTACACGCCCCAAGATGGCGTGGTATTGCGACGGCCAGTCCACCACTTCGAATTCTAGGCACTCCTGCCTGAAGTTGTCCGGCTTCCCGAAGATAACGTCGAGCCCTATTTTGCCCAGGGGGAATATGCCCTTTCCTGGGATAATGTCGTGGAACGTTGTGTCTGATTGTTCCAGGCTGCATTGCGGGATCCGCATAGCTGCTAGAGTGCTTGCGAACATTAGATTTATGCCGCTGCCGTCGTCCATGAAGACGCGGCTCATCTCGAAGCCTCCGATCTGCGCCTCCAGCACCAGGGCAGCATGGCCTAGGCGAGGGATCTGGCAAGGGTGATCCGCGCGAGTGAATGTGATGCAGGACTCCGATCCGCTGAGGTACTCAGGGATTGCAGGCGGAGTTGCCACGGCCAAGTTGATTTGTCGGGTGATTTTCTTCTGCACCCTGTTTGTGGGGCGTCCCTTCTGGATCATATTTAGTGCTCCCTTTGGTGGGGGGTATCCGACCCCAGCGTTGTTTTGCGATGGTGCGACTGGTTGGTTTGGGCCTCCAATAGGTGGCGGTGGAGGATCTCCGTGTGCTATTTCTCCTGGCGCAGGTGCGTTTCCGAACGCAGGGGTTGGGGCTTGTTGCCTCATCTGCACCATGCTTTCGCTGAGTTTCTGGAACTCGCGGCAGTCCTTGAGCATGTGACTGGCTTTCTTTTTGCCATCTTGTTTGTCGATGTAGAAGTGGATGGTGCATGGACCCGAAAGTTTGTCGAATGCTGAGGGTCCGTTGTCGCGGTCGCGGCGTTGCCACGACTATGCTGGTCGTCCGCTGTCGCGGAGATTTCCTCCGCGGTATCCTCCGCTGTTGCGGCTGTTGTCGTTGCGGCGGTCGGCGTAGCCAGCCGCGACCATGTCGGGTCCGTCGCGGTCTTCGTAGACACGCGATCTCCTCTTGCTGCGGCGTTCTCGCCTTCGGCCGTAGTCGTCCTCTTCATCTTGTGCTCGCTGGATGCAATCTTCGCCGTCTGCCCAACTGTTGGCAATTTCCATGAGGTGGTCGAGTGTCTTGGGCTTGACACGCCCAAGTTCCTCCTTGAAATCTTGGCGTTTGACGCCGTCTCTGAAGGTGTCGATGGCCCTCTCCTCGGAGATATGTGCTGCGGAGTTCTTGGTGGTAAACCAGCGTAATATGTACGAGCGAATAGATTCCCCCGTTCTCTGAGTGCAGGCTCGCAACTCTTCGATTGAGGCGGGCCTCTTGCTGGTGCCCTTGAAATTTCGGATGAAGCTGTAAGCTAGCTCCTCCCAACTTCGGATGGATCCTGATGATAGGCTGCTGAGCCAGACCCGCGCCGCGCCTGTCAGCTGCAGCTGGAGGCATTGCATGGCGGTTTCTTTGTTACCACCATGCAGTTTGACGGATGACAGATGATCGTTGAGCCAAGATTTTGGATCTTGCGTGTCATTGAACTTCGGAGTATCCGAAGGAAGCTTGAAATTGCGTGGCATCTGTGTTCGCCGAACAGATCTGCTGAAGCATCGAGCTCCATAGAGTTCTCATTCATCTTCATCCATCTCGGACTCGGACGAGCATGCGCGTTTGGCTCGTGCTTTGTCAATTTTGCGCTGTGTAAGCGCGTCTCTGGCGTCGTAGTCGCGTTTATGGCGATGCGAGCTCTTCTTCCTTCAAGGAAGGTCGTGCTCCTCCTCCTCTTCGGATGAAGGGGTGGGGCTCCGGTCGCGCCTGACCGGAGCTTTCTTCTTCGGCTCCGCAGGAGCGTCTTCGTGGAGCGCAGCTCCGACGAGTCCGAGTCCGGTGAGTGCGGACTTATGCATGGCTCTTTTCGGGTCCCCTTCCGGAGGTTGGTGGGCCGCGAGATACACAGTCGCAGCTTGCGGTGTCTTCGGGATGATGTTGCCGTAGGCATCCATATCTATGAACGATGTGTGGAGAGTTCGGGTCACATCACGGCGTTCCTTGGGATCCATGTTCTCCACCCGCGAGCGGTGCTTGTTTCCCTGGTTTCCGTTCGTGCTAGAGCCGGGTGCCATGGCGGAGAGCGCAGCTCGTCGCGCGCTGGACTCGGAGGCTGCTTGCTTGCGTTTGTCAAGCGTCTTCTGCATCTTGACTTGCTTCTTGTGCTCCTCGATGAGGAGGTAGTGGTACGCCATCAGTAGGTCACGTGGGGAGTCCACAGGTAGGACTATGTCGCCTGCAACGGCACGGCGTGCCTGGACCCATCCTTCTTTGCTAAGTTGGATGACGTGGCCGTTGTTTTCCCCTTCGGGTGGGGGGGGACTGGCTTCTTCTGTTCCCGCCGTTTCCGCCGTTTCCATCCTGCGGGTTCGGGTTCGTGTTGGGCGGCGGGTTAGGCGTTTGTTTCTCCTGGATGACTGCGGCGCATTGGTAGTGCTCGTAGATCGGTTCGCTGCTGCCGCAGCTTTCAGATCCGGAACCGTAGGTCCCTTCATCCGAAGGCGGATCGCACAGATCGGAGTTGCAGCTGCTGCTGTTGTAGAACTCATCTGTCGATGGTGATGTGCGTAGCACGGGGTGTGGAGCCCACGAGGCGGGCCTGATCGATGGCACGAGCACCCGCTCAGGAAGGCGGAGTGTGCCAGTTTGTCCCACCTGGAAGAAGAAGCTCCCGAACAAAATTTCGAGTCCGTCGCCTACGGGCTCGAAATCCTTCATGGTGGCCGGCGAGTGGGCGGTGAAGTCGAAAGTGCCGAAGAGGAGGTGATTCTCCGTCGTCGCGGAGTTGTAGATCGATCGGGTCGGGACCGTCACGATCGCACAATCAGCAGCCCCGATTCCCACAGACGGCGCCAATTAACGAGGTTTAATCTCGTCAATGCCCATTGTTATGGACTTGGGTTTTGAAGAAGATGGGGATGCTGGAGATCGTGGCACGGTTAACAGACAAGCAACCAGGGGACACGAGATTTACCCAGGTTCAGGCCCCCGGAGGGAAACCCTACTCCTGCTTGTCTGCTCTTTAATTACGGCGGAACCGAAGGTTACAGAGTGTGCAGATTCGATCTGGCGTGGAGGTGTGTGCGAAAGTATGAGTCGAGAGATCTAGGACGTGTCCTCCTGGCCTTTATATAGACTTAGACAGGTCCCGGGCATAGTCCTAGTCGGTTACAGGTTCTAGGGTTTTACCCCTTTGAATTTCCTATCTATGCTAGTCTTGCTCTCCAAGGATCCGAAGGCGTCATGGGTCTTGGCCACCCGAAAATCTTCATGGGTCAGCGTATATCCGCTGTGGGCCTTCCTTGGGCTGACCAGGTATGCTGAAGTCACGTACCCATAGGGTATAACCATGTCATCACGGGTGCATTTGCACCCATTGTGAGAAAACATATTTCAAAATATCAAAAAATTCAAAATAAAATTTCAACATATATATCCGAATATTTTATGTTTGTTCACAAGTTTTCGGGATTATAATATTTTACGTGTTCCGTGCAAAAAAAGATAAAAAATGTCCTGTGAATAGTCATACTCACGTGATATTTTTTGTCTTTTTTATACATGACACATAAAATGTTCTTTCATTCTAAAAACTTGTGAACGAACATAAAATATTCGAATGTATATGTAGATTTTTTTTAATTTATTTATATTCTGAAATATGTTTTCTTTCTGACAATAGGTGCAAATGCACACGTGAGCCAAAAGGGATTTCCGGTCTTTTTCTCCTCTAAATTTTCGGAATAAGTTAGAGATGCTCTAAGACTAGCATGGCCGTTCGTGCGTTAGATTTTTCAATATACGCACGTAGATAATATGGATTGACAGATACATGCACCGAGAAGAGCCAGTTGCAGTGTCCCTCAACTGTTCCAATCAGAGACCATCCGGGCAGGCAGCCAAGATAGAATAGACGCCGTCTGCCCCAAACAACAACCAAAAAACAAGAGATACAAGTTGTCGTCACCATCAGCCAGTTCTACCAGGTCTACCACGACGCGAGTATTTGAATCTCCGACCCACGATCGAGCTAAACAACAGCATAAGATCTAGGTGGCCGACCCGACGACCCGCTCGCCGATTGGCCCTTAGGGCATGAATAACGCTAGGCGCTTGTACAGCCGCTTAAGTGCAAAGAAATAATTCCCACGAAATTTAATTATCAGCTAAGCGTCGTACGTTCCAACGCTGGGCGCTAATCATGGTCGCTACCAGAATTAGACTAGCCTATGCCGCTCCAACGTGCTGCTGGTCAAAGGGGATTGTGCGGGAAAAAAGAGTCCTACCGCCTGACGGTAAAGTTTGCGTCGACGCGAACGATTTTCCTGAAATAGGTTGGGAATCTAGCGTAACTACCAGAAATCTGATCCTAGCGTTCGCTCTAAGCGTCCGCGATGTACGTGCCCTTATCCTAGCAATTTGCGGCACCATTTCGCCAGAATCTGACAAGCCCGTAATATGCACGCATGTCCCGGCCTTCGATCGCCGTTAGATGGAGAACCCCTTGATTGTCAACTGCGCCGCAGTCTCTACCCCCATCTAAAAGCTTACTTCATCCATCTTAAAATAGATGTTCTACATTTGTTAAAAATTATATAAATCTATATAGTATTAAAAAATGTCTAGATTTATTTAATTTTTTACAAATCTGAGACGTCTATTTGAGACAGAGGGAGTACATTGTAGTATAATCGTCGCATGAAAGTGGAGGCGTAAACAAGTCTGGATGAGGACGCGATCAGACGTCGGGTGGTTGGATTAAGCCGATGGCCCGGCTCGAGCACCCAAAGCTAGGGAGAGAAAAAAATGGGGAAATTAAGACGATGGCAACGCGCAAATCATGCAAGCCGGAACCGGGCTGGAACTGGGTGTCGGACCCGGCGATGGCTACTTGCCACCAGCAGAGTCGCCCATAGCCATAGCCCATAGGGGAGTTTTTAAATGAACTTTCGATCAATTACTTAAAAAATAGGGTACTGTAATAGAAGAACGCCAAATATTAAGAAATCGGAAATCGGCGGCGTTTGGTTTTCTTCTGAGCCTTGCGTGCCTGCATCGGCACTCGGCAGTCTGCTCCCTCTCCCTTTCCTTTTTTCTTCCCCACGTTCGGTTTGACCGAGATGCTGCGGTGCAAACTTGGTTTATCCTGTCGTCGTCTGAACGCGCGCGCTGAGCTCACCATCGCCCTTTGCCCCGGTTGACCTCTTCCCTGCGCTCGCTGGGGAAGACGAAGAATTAGCAGCCTGCCTGCCTGCCTGCCTGGCGGCTTGGTTGGTTGGTTGGTAAACATATATACACACCCAGGAGTTGGTCTCCACTCGTTCCCTTTTAGTTTCGCCCTGCGACTTTTTGTGATAGAAGGAGGCAGGCGTCGCCGACGAGAGATTAGACGAGAGAGAGTCGCGAGGTAGACGATCAAGAAGAGAGAATTAGGCGCGCGGCGCGGCTGGGGACAGTGACCGGCGGTGCTCTGCTCGCTCCGACGTGCTTCAGGCAGCAGCGGTACTGCTCTGCTCGCTCCGACAAGTCCGCTAGGCGGCGGCGGCGGCCACCATCGTGGATATAATGGAGGCCGCGACGCGGCGGGCGCTGCTGCTCCTGCTGCTGGTGGCGAGCAGCGTGCCGGCGGGGTTCTGCCAGACCAACGTGCAAGATGGTCAGTCCACATCGATGATCATCATCATCAGAAAGCTCTGTTTCTCTCTTTCCATCATTTTTTGCTGGTCCAGTTTTCTAACACCTTGTTCTTCGTGTGGATTTTTGTTGTTGTGGCAGTTTCGGCGATCCAGTCGCTGATGAGCGAGTGGACCAACTA
This sequence comes from Avena sativa, assembly GCA_916181665.1. NCBI lineage: Eukaryota > Viridiplantae > Streptophyta > Magnoliopsida > Poales > Poaceae > Avena > Avena sativa. The sequence goes on from OV702279.1 coordinate 320,366,310, forward strand.
CCCGTCGACCTGGTCGTGGTCCGGCGACCCCTGCAGCGGCAACTGGGACGGGATCATGTGCAGCAACGGCAGGATCACCTCGCTGTGAGTACATACAAACAATTCGCGTCCACCACCGCCATAATACCGCGGTTCCATCATTCGTTCGTCCCCAGCACTTCCAAGTATCATCATCATCCTCATCAAAAATCGCCTTTGGTTTCTGCAGGAGGCTGTCCAGCGTCAACCTGCAGGGCACGCTGAGCGACAGCATCGGACAACTCACCCAGCTCTCATTTCTGTAAGTCGCCGCGCCGCTTGGCCTCACCTTGCCTCGCCCGCCATGGTATTGGTATCGCTAGTGGCCACGGTTCATGGAACATGATGAGAGATTAGTTGGAAGTTTTTGGGATGTTTCAGGATGTTGAACCAGTCAGAACACTTTTGCTTGTAGCTTATCACCTCTGCTTTCTTACGCTCTGACCAAGTCTTATGCAAAGTAATAGTAAAATTAAGAGAACCGAGCCGACCAATTCAGCTTTTACCGGTTTTACCTTTAGGCTAGTTTGACATTATACAACACATGGGTTCAGTAAATCTTGGTTGATTCAGTCCTTTATACAAAATAAAATTGGAGGAAATACAGTAAAGATGCTTTAATTCATATTGTCAGCAACAAAATCTATGCGCGACAGGAAATAAACGTGTGGTAGCTCATGACACACATGCATTTGCATTGCAGGGATCTTTCCTTCAACTTTGATCTCGGCGGTCCGCTGCCTGCTTCGATCGGGAACCTTGTGCAGCTCACCACCTTGTAAGCGATGCATCACACTCGCTGGTTCCAACCCCCTACCTTGTTTCCCTCATGCGATCACTACACAGACTTGCTGACTTGCTTTGCAATGCGCTTCTCAGGATCGTGGCTGGCTGCAGCTTCAACGGAGGCATTCCTAAAGAACTAGGCAACCTGCTCAAGATGTCTTTCCTGTATGTACCTACTAGGCCGAAACTTCTTGCATCATAAACTTATACTGTATTACTATTAGTTTCTTCTGTTGAACAGACAGCGTTAACTGAACTTCTTCTGCAGCGCGCTGAATTCGAACCAATTTACGGGCACAATACCGTCTTCACTTGGCCTACTCTCAGAACTCTTCTGGCTAGACCTGGCAGACAATAACCTCACAGGACAGGTCCCTATCTCGACAACAACCACACCGGGCCTTGACCTGCTCGTCAACACGAAGCACTTGTAAGTTTCAGGTTTCTTCTTCTTCCGCGTCGAGATCAATTAAGAAAGATCGTACGCATTCCGATTTGTCCCATCTTTCTAAGCTACAAATTCGTGGACAGCCATTTCAACAAGAACCAGCTATCCGGAACGCTTACGGGCCTCTTCAACTCTAAGATGACTCTGATACACATGTAGGGGACTGCCAGATTCCTAGTTTTATGTTCCATCATATGGATGAATATCTCCTGCTAAGTTCTCTCCCCGTGTTTTTCTTAGATTGTTTGATAGCAATCGGTTCACAGGCCCAATTCCTCCTGAGATTGGAAATGTTAGCTCGCTCCAAGTACTGTAAGTATCTTCAGATCGATGACACTCTGTTTTTTCTACAAGTACTAGATTTTCCGTGGTTTTTATCATAATCTTTGACACATTTTCTGGCTCCGGCAGTCGATTGGATAGGAACGGGTTGGAGGGACCAGTTCCTAACATGACCAACTTGGTCAGCATAAATGAGCTGTAAGTTTTCTGTCAAGATACGACGACCTCCCAAGTTTTAGGACACACTTGAGGTACCCATCTCTGATAATGCAATCTTATGCAGGAACTTGGCTAGCAACAAGCTGAATGGATCACTACCAGATCTCAGCACCATGAACGTGTTAAATGTTGTGTAAGAACCTAAGTGTGATGACTATTTAGTCTCCAATGATATAAGTGATATGGCTAAATACTGACTCGTCTATGTTTTTAACAACCAGGGATTTAGGCAACAACCAGTTCAATCCTTCGGTAGCCCCAGACTGGTTCACCACTCTAACAAATCTTACTTCACTGTGAGTTATCTTAAACAGTTCTCTCTAAATCAACAAGTCCTTTGAACAATCTCATAGTGATCATGATGTCGTTGTTATCACTCAGATCGGTATCTAATGGAGGACTCGTTGGCGAGGTTCCCGCGGCACTCTTCACATTGCCCCAGCTGCAGGAAGTGTAAGTTTCTAGAATATTTGAACATAATAAATTCAAGACAAGAAAAGTAGTAATAGTCATGTTTTATGCAGTGTACTGAGCAAAAACCGGCACAACGGGACACTGGACATGTCAGGCAGCATCAGTAAAAGGCTGCAATCTGTTGATCTCAGTACAAACAACATATTTGAGGCCAACGTCAATCCAGACTACAAAAAGGCACTGGTGTAAGATCATACAAACCCATCAAAGAATGCTGGTGTTCAGTTGTTTTCTCCGCGCATCACCGGCGTCACTTTTTCTCATTTTCTCGAATCTGTGTACAGGCTTATCGGGAATCCAGCGTGCCAAGATGAAAAATTGAAAGATGGTCCGTACTGCATCACCCAGGAACAGAACGTGATCACATACAGAACTAGCATGGACAGATGTGCCTCCGCAAATTCGTGCCCCAGTAGTCAGAATCAGAACCCCGCAACCTGTGGCTGCGCATATGCCTACAGTGGCAAGATGACCTTCAGAGCTCCGTTCTTCAAGGACTTGACGGACAGCGATACATTTCAGGAATTGGAGACGAGCATCTCGACGACGTTGAAGCTGCGTGCAGGTTCAGTTTACCTGTACAATGTCCAATTTAACAACGACAGCTACCTCGAAGTTCAAATGGAGCTGTTCCCCACGTCTGGGACAGTCTTCAACACGTCTGAAGTGACCTTCATGGGGACTCTTTTCAGCAACCAGATTTTCAAGCCACCGGCAAAGTTCGGACCTTATTTCTTCATTGGAGATCAATATGTCCCGTTTATAGGTACATGAATTTCCCTCATTTGCATTGAAGATTTGAAGTAGCATGGCTGTGTGAAACTAACTATTGTGACACTCTGTGTCAGTTGATGGTGGCAAAAACTCAAAGTTCAGTACAGGTGCTATAGCTGGAATCGCAGCAGGCGGTGGGGTTCTTGTGATTGCCCTCATTTTGGTGGCGTTATTCGCTTTGAGACAAAAGAGAAGGAACCAGGAACTAAAAGTACAGGCCAACCCTTTTGGTAAGAATAAATATGCAAGCTCGCCTTGCAATTTCTGTCATGCCACTGGCATTACCATTAAACAATCTGTGATGAACTGAACTGAACATCCAAAAGCAACCATGGCATGGATAATGAACGTTGAAACTGACCTGATGACCATTGTTGTACAAATTCCAGCTTCATGGGGCACTATGCAGAAAGACAGCGGAGGAGCTCCACAGCTGAAGGGAGCGAGGTTCTTCTCCTTCGATGAGCTGAAAGCCTGCACCGAGAATTTCTCGGATAGCTATGAGATAGGTGCAGGAGGTTATGGAAAGGTAACGACTGAAAACTCTATCAGCACATCTATCCATGTTCCTGAAATATGGCTGGCACTACACAAATAGTTGAAACAAAAGGTTGCTTTATTTATAAAGCGGGACGAAAGCCTATTTCGAGAAATGGTTGAAACAAAATAACACTGGCTCACTCACTGTAATGTGTCCGATCAATAGGTGTACAAGGGAACACTGGTGGATGGAATACGGGTGGCGATAAAGCGGGCGCAGTCCGGGTCGATGCAGGGTGCACCGGAGTTCAAGAACGAGATCGAGCTGCTGTCCCGGGTTCACCATAGGAACCTGGTGAGCCTGATCGGTTTCTGCTTCGAGCAAGGGGAGCAGATGCTGGTGTACGAGTACGTCGCTGGTGGGACACTGAGGGAGAACCTTGTTGGTAAGTATACATCTGAATTCTAAATCCAGGCAACTCCAATTGTCCACTAGCATCGCCACTGATCTCAGTAGGTTGTTTGTCACTTGGCTAGTGCTGAAAATGTTTATGGAACTATACGGTTTGCAGTGAGAGGATCTTACCTTGACTGGAAGAAGAGGCTCAGGATCACTCTCGGCTCGGCGAGGGGGCTGGCATATCTCCATGAGCTCGCCGACCCGCCGATCATCCATCGGGACATCAAGTCCACCAATATCCTCCTCGACGAGAACCTCAAGGCCAAGGTCGCCGACTTCGGCCTCTCCAAGCTCCTCGCCGACACCGAGAAGGGCCACGTCTCCACCCAAGTCAAAGGAACACTGGTAAGTAACAAATCACAACCACTACTAGTACATTTTTCACCTGGATCGATCTGCCAATTGATCTAATTTCGAATCATGCGTGTATATTTGGTAGGGTTACTTGGATCCGGAGTACTACATGACGCAGCAGCTGTCGGAGAAGAGCGACGTGTACAGCTTCGGTGTGGTGATGCTGGAGATGGTGAGCGGGAGGCAGCCGATCGAGAAGGGGAAGTACATCGTGCGGGAGGTGAGGCAGGTGCTCGACCCGGCCGACCGCGACTACTACGGCCTGCGCGCCATCGTCGACCCGGCGATCCGGGACGCCGCGCGAACCGTCGGGTTCAGGCGGTACGTGCAGCTGGCGATGCAGTGCGTGGACGAGTCGGCGGCGGCGCGGCCGGCCATGGGCACCGTGGTGAAGGAGGTGGAGGCCATGCTGCTGAACGAGCCCGACGGGGACGGGGCCAACTCGGCCGGGTCGTCGGCCACCGAGTTCGACGGCGCTGGCAGGGGGGCGCCCCCGCACCCGTACAGCGACGTGGAGATCACCGGGTCGTCCTACGCCGGCGGGGAGGGCGCGTCGGATTACATGCCCTACTTCGAGGTCAAGCCCAAATAGGATTTGTACATTCATTTTGGAGTTGTTTCAATGGGTTTTTTCTTTCTCTTCTTTTTTCCCTTTTCAGCCTGTGATCGAATTGTACATTAATTTTGTATGTGTTGTTGTTGTGATGCATCGTATATACTGGATTCTTGCACAGTTATCAGAATACCTATACTAAAGATTGCCAATTGTTCAGTAAACGCATATTAGCACGGTTCCGTTTAGACCTAGCACTCTAGGGTGACTAGGATTTTCCAACACCGTCACCGGATCTTCTCCGGTACAGTGTTCTCTCCCTCCCCAGCAAGACCCCCTTCATCCTCGGATTGGAGTCGGCCCCGGGTTGTTCTCTGTGTAGCTGCAATCGTGGGTGGGTGCGCTCGGTTAGGGTTTTCCGCCAAAGTCCCCATGGCGAGCTCGCGGAGCTCGTCAAATCAGGCTGGAGATCATGGAAAGAAATCGGACGCAATAGATGATCTATTCTTGCGTATGGGCATTGAGGATGATGAGATAGATGATCTAGTGTTCGAAGATGATGAAGCTGCACCTAAAGAGGGCATGAAGTGGATGGGGTTGGTTAAAGTGCATAGAGAAAATTTATGTAGCCCTCTCACTTTTGAAAAACACATGAAGAACGCATGGAGTCCAGCGAAGCACATCGAGATTCAGCATCTGGAAGGTAATATGTTTACGATCCAATGCTTTTGTCTTGGAGATTGGCTAAAAGTTGTGGAAGGGGGACCATGGCTGTTCCATCAGAACGCAGTTTACATTTAAGAATACGACGGTCTATCCTCGACTGATGCCTTTGATCTAAATTTCTTTGTGACATGGATTCAAATCCATAAACTGCCCATTGGTTATCGTAATGAAACCCTCATAAAAAATTTGACGGAGAAGAAGGTGGGAAAGGTAATCAAAGTGGAGATGGATGTTAATGGTGCAGGGAACTTTGTTTGTGTTAGGGTTAAACTGGATGTGAGGAAAGCTCTGGCTCGAGTGGTGACTATTTCTAGGGTTGGTAACCGTGAATTCTATCAAATCAAATACGAGAAAATTCCAAGATTTTGTGGTGCTTATGGATTTTTTGGTCACACTCATATGGAATGTGGAACTGGTGAGCATGCAGAGGCGAATCTAAGATGGGGATACTTTCTAAAAGCTGATTGGAACACCTGGCATGGTCGTGGTTTTGGCGCTGGCCGTGGTGGTGGACACAGCGGTGGACGATCTGGGGTCTTCCCTGGTTATGGTAGAGGGAGAGACCCAAGCGGCAGAGGCAGAGCTACAACGACGCCTTGGAGGTATAATGCCAGGACCAATCCTAATGCTAACGGGAAGGACGGCGCTCTTGATGATACAACTGCTAGCCCTGAGAAGGCTAGGGACATGGATCTAGGTAACCGGAAAATAGTACCTACGGTGACAAAAAGAACATTGGATATGGATGATCAAAGAGATGAAACTGATCTGGATATTCTGGGTAGCAAAGATGGACATGTGTGTGGTAGCAATGATCACCGATGGCAACGCGATCGCTGAGGCACTGGCGAGTGATAATGAGAAGGACCATAAGAAGAGAACAAAGAAGGATGGAGTTATCTCCTCTTCAGTAGAATCAGTCGGTTCCCGCGAGGAACCTATCCGGTCACAATGAAAATATTATCTTTAAACTGTCAGCGTTTGGGGAACGACCCGACACTTCGAGCGCTTTTGGATATCCAAAGGACAGTAGACCCCGAGGTGATGTTTTTGTCGGAGACACACCTGGACGATTATCCGGCTGAGTGTTTGAAGATAAGGCTTCATATGGACCTGGAAATTGTTAACCCTAGTGATGGTAGAAGGGGTGGAGTCATTCTTTTCTGGAAAAGAGAGATAGTCATACAACAGTTTTTTTCGGCCCCTAAATATATTGATGTTAAGGTGATCGAATCACCTGAGAAGATTTGGAGACTAACAGGTTTTTACGGTGAACCCTGATGGGAAGACAAGTACAAAACTTGGGACAAGATACGAGAGCTCAACAATAACATGAGGTGCAACATCTTGGATATATTCGGTCGGATCATCGACCAATATTGCTAGATACGGAGTTCCAGAGAGATCTTACTAATCAGAGAACTAAACCTCAGAGGTTTGAGGCGAAATGGTTGAAGGAAGAAAACTTCAGACAAGTCGTGGAGCAGGCTTGGGAATTGGCTACAGTAGAGGGAGGTGACGTGCTGGCCAAGCTAGGTCCGCATGTATGCAGAACTTCATGCTTGGGACGCTTTGGTGCTCCAAAGACCAAAACAGCGTCTTCGTAAGGCCCAAAGGAAGCTCGATAAAGCTTTGAGTGGGTAGATTACTGATGAGTCGGAAGCTAAGGCGAAGTAAATGCCAAATCTTATTTAACTTTTGTTAGAACAGGAAGAGGTTTACTGGTCACAAAGATCTCGAGCTAACTGGATTCAACATGGCGATCGGAATACATCTTTCTTCCATAACTTTGCTTCGGCGCGACGGAAGAAAAATTACATTAAAAGGATGAAGGATGATGCTAATAATTGGGTTGATGGTATGGACTCTCTTAAACCTTTGATCTTACACTACTTTTCAAATCTGTTTACCTCTTAGGTTCATATGACTAATCCGGCCGTCTTGGACAAAATAAATCCTCGAGTAACATAAGCGATGAACAAGAAACCGGTTGCTCCTTTCTCGACCGAAGATGTAAAAAATGCAGCTTTTAGTATATGGGACTTTAAAGCCCCAGGGTCAGATGGCCTGCATGCCATATTTTATAAAAAGTTCTGGAGTATTTATGGAGAGGATATTACTCATGAGGTCCTTCAGGCGTTGCAAACTGGAATTATTCATGATGGGTGGAACAACACTACCATTGTGTTGATTCCCAAGATTGATTCTCCAGAATTGGTAACTCAATTTCTCCCTATTAGTTTATGCAATGTCATTTATAAGATTATCTCTAAAATGCTTGCAAGGAGACTTAAATATATTTTACCTGGCATTATATCTTCCATGCAAAGTGCTTTTGTTCCTGGTTGCTTGATTACTGACAATGTTCTTGTTGCATACGAGTGTGTCCATGCCATTAAGAATAAAAGATCCGAGAGTAATGGCAGTTGTGCGGTGAAGCTCGATATGAACAAGGCTTATGATAGAATTGAATGGATTTTCCTTGAGAATATGATGATGAAGCTTGGTTTTGATGAAAGATGGGTTTCTTTGATGATGGCTTGTGTGAGATCGGTCAAGTACCAAGTAAGGTTTAATTCAGAAGAAATGGATATGTTTACACCTACAAGAGGACTGCGTTAGAGTGATCCTCTTTCACCTTACTTGTTCTTGTTATGTGCGGAGGGGTTATCCAGCCTCTTTTTGTATGAAGAAGAAGTTGGTGGCATCGATGGGGTTAGGGTGTGCAGGAATGCACCATCAGTTTCACATCTACTATTTGCTGATGATTTCTTGATCCTCATGAAAGCTGATATGAATAATGCAACTTCCTTACAACGGTTGCTAGACACATACTATGCAAATTCGGGACAGTTGGTGAGTCTAGCAAAGTCGAGTATATTGTTTTCCCCTAATACTAATGGTCTTATTAAAACAGAAGTCTGTGGGGCTCTCCACATTGATACAGAAGCTCTCTCGGATAAATATTTGGGTCTCCCTGCACTAGTTGGGGCGGATAGAAGCGACAGCTTTGAGCATCTTATTGAAAGAATTATTCAGAGGATAAATTGCTGGAAGGAAAAACTTCTCTCTATTGGAGGTAAATAAATATTGCTGAAATCTGTTGCACAGGCCATCTCAGTTTATGCTATGTTTGTGTTTTTATCCCAAAAGGTGTCTGCAAGAGGATGATGGATGTTATTGCCAAGTTTTGGTGGGTAGATGATGACAATAGTAATAAGATGCATTGGTATTCATGGTGGAAGTTGTGTTATCCAAAGAAAGAGGGTGGCATGGGATTCAGAGATCTTCATTATTTTAACTTAGCAATGTTGGCAAAGCAAGTTTGACGACTTATTGATGATCCGAATTCATTGTGTGCTAAAGTCTTACGAGCCAAGTATTATCTGGATGGTGATATTCTAAGGGCTGGACCAAAGGCTGGCTCATCCTATACTTGACAAAGTATCATAGCTGGCATCGCTACCTTCAAAAGAGGGTATGTGTGGAGAGTGGGGACATGAGAGCATATTAATATCTAGCGTGATCCCTGGGTGCCGAACAGCCCTGATAGAAAAATTATGTCACCTAGGGGAGCAATAGTATACACGAAGGTTAGTGAACTAATTGATCCGATATCATGTACTTGGGACATTGAGATGCTCAACGAAATATTTAGCTCTATTGATGTGAATTGGATATTGCAAATCCCCTTGCACAATCGTGGGTTTGAGGACTTTATAGCCTAGGCTTCAAAACAACACGACAGATACACTGTTAGATCAGGATATTGTTTAAAGTGGTGGCACCAATTTGGCTAAGCTCCTCTGGATGCTACTGGTAGTTCGGCAATCAATCCGGTATGACAAATTTTATGGAAACTAAAAATCCCAAGCAAGATAAAAAAAATCATATGGCATTCCCTCCATGGTATTATTCCACTAAAGTTTGTTTTGGTCAATCGACATATTGGTCATGAGGGAGGATGTCCGATCTAGGATATCCTGCACCTTTTTTTCCTCTGGCAGACTGCGTCTGATCTATGGGCAGATCTTGGTATATGAGACATCATTAACCAAACATTGCAGAATGAGCTTTCTGGTTTGGTTGTGCTAGAGAATCTTCTCTGGCGCGAGGACAATATGCTTCCTAGATTTAATAATATTGGACTAAAAGAAGTGGTCTCTGTGTGCTGCTGGTATTTATGGTGGATCAGACGACAAAGAACACACAATGAAACTATTCCCCCGATATACCAATGTAAATTGTCAATCTTATCCATTACTGCTAATGTTGTTGTTCCGTTGATTTCAAATACCACAGGAGCGGCGAAGTGGTCCAAGCCAGAACCTCGTCAAATGAAGCTTAATGTTGATGCGTCTTTCCATGGAGATATTTGTGCAGGTTCGGCTGGTGCTATGATTCGAAATTATCAAGGGTTGTTTTTTGCGACATCCTGTTATTTCATACCGCATGTGGGTACGACATCAATGGCAGAGTCGATGGCTATGAGAGAAGGTCTTACTCTAGCAAATATACTAGGATTAAACAAGGTACAAGCAGAGTCAGACTCTACTAAAGTAATTGAGGCTCTAAATGGAGGCAATCGTTGGTGGAATGATGCATATGTTGTTTATGCTGACTGTATTGACCTGGCTACATCTATTGGATCAGTCTCCTTAAAACACTGCCCGAGAGAAGCTAATCAAGTGGCTCATGAACTAGATAGTCATTGTTTTTCCAATAGTCTATCTTGTAATTGGGACGAGAGCCCCCTAGATTAATCCTTGAAACATAAATGATGTATCTATTTGTTGAAGGTCTGCAAGTTCCAGACGCACTCTTTTTTCCTTACCAGGGTACCTAAGGGGACTGGAAGGTTTTAATGAGGCGGCTTCATGCTTAATATATAATGGTTTCAAAAAAAGATTGCCACTTGTTCTTTTTCGATAAAAGGTGTCATGCGGCCCTAATTTCATATGGAAACTAAAGTTGCAGAATCGAACCCATGAGTAACAAGTAATAAATTAAATCATCTTTATCTCGTCAACCACACGAAAGGGGCAATTGGTAAGACCTTGAAGGCCCCCACAAGGCGACATGGGAACCCTAGCTTCCCTTCCGTCGCCGCCCCCTCACCCCCTTCCCCTTCCCTCGCCGCCGCCAGGAGGGTGCGCCTGTGATGACCCACAAGTATAGGGGATCGCAACAGTCTTCGTGGGTAGTATTATCCAATTTATTGATTTGTCACAAGGGAATACTTGCAAGCCTTAACAACTGAGTTGTTAATTCAGCTGCACCTGAAAATAGTTCTTTCTCACAGAAGTTTATCAGTAGCAACAGTTTGTAGTAGCAATAGCAGCAGTAAAACAAGAGCAACAGTAACAGTAGTAGCAAACAGTAGGATATGAGTGCGGTAGGCATAGGGATGGATGGACGGGCGTTACATGGACGAGTCTAAACATGTAACTTTAAGATCTAGGGCAGTTGCAGATAAATGATAATAAGCATCCAAGTACTAAACAATCATAGGCATGTGCTCCATATATAGTCATGCATGCTCGCAATGAGAACTTGCATAACATCTTTTGTCCTGCCAGCCCGTTGCAGGGGGGCCTCTAGGGAACTACTAGAAATTAAGGTGATCCTTTTAATAGAGCACCAGAGAAAAGCATTAACACTCTGTGAACACATGTGATCCTCACATCACAGCCATCCCCTCCGGTTGTCCCAATTTCTTTCACTTCGGGGCCTTTGGATCCAGACAATGATATGTGTACATAACTTGCATATAAGGTCACAAACAATAATATCATAATGATTCAATAATAAGTTCAGATCTGAGATCATGGCACTCGGGCCCTAGTGACAAGCATTAAGCACAACAAGTTGCAACAAAGTCAAATAGCACTAATAGAGATACTAGGCACCATGCCCTAACAATCGTATTCAATTAAATGATAGAACTCATCCAATCCCTACCATCCCCATAGCCTATAGCAGGGGATTACTCACTCATGGATGAGTGAAACATTGATGGTTGATGGAGAGGCGTTGGTGATGACGATGGCGATGATCCTCCCCAAATTCCACGTCCCGACAGGGTGCCAGAACGGAGTTTCTGGTTCCGAATCGCGGCTTCTGGTGGTGGCGGCGCAGCGGAACTCTTTCTGGAAAAACGAGGAACCCCCTCGGTTTTTAGGTCAAGGGGTATCTTATAGGCGAAGAGGGCGGACGAGGGGGTGCCTGAGGCGGCCGCACCCCCCAGGCGTGGGCTGGGCCCACCCGTGCGGCAGGGGGTGTGGGCCCCCAGGGCTCCACTCCATCTCGTACTCTGGCTCTGTGGATCTTCTCGTGAAATAGGATTTTTGGCATATTTTTAGGGATTTTTCCTGATAGTTGATTTTCTGCACAAATACTAGACACCAAGGTAATTCTGCTGAAAACAGCGTCAGTCCGTGTTAGTTGTATCCAAATCACACAAGTTTAGAGGAGGAACAATACCAAAAGTGTTTGGGAAAGTAGATACGTTTTGGACGTATCAACTCCCCCAAGCTTATCTTATTGCTTGTCCTCAAGCAATTCAGTTGAAAACTGAGTGCGATAAAAGAACTTTCACGAACACATTTGCTTCATATGATGTAAATATTCTCAGCACAGGAGTAGATACTTAAACCATTCATAATAAGAAGTATGCAACTAAGTCTACTCAATAGTCATTGCAAGCTATGAAGAGAAACCAACTCAATAATAATAAGTAGCATGAAACATAAACATAAGCAACATTGCAATGCTCATAATAAGGTATGGTAGAGTGGTATCTCGCTTGCCTTTGTTTGTAGAGCATAATATAAATGCCAAGGCACCTCTAAAGTTCAAGTGAAGACTATAAGTAAAGATATCAGAGATACAAGCATCAAAGTCATGACATAATTAACCAAGTTTTGTGACAAACACAAGAATGACAACTATGCTCTCAAGAAGGTGCTCATAGAATAAGTGGTGACTCAACAAGGAAGTGAAAAGGTTTTGAAAAGTTTGAAAGGCTTCCAAATGCTGAAAGTGAGGTACTCATTATCTTTGAGATCTCATTGCCCCTATCATAGGCATCTTTATGTGGTTAATGGTGAAAGTGAGGTCCAATATGAGTTATATGCTTGACCGACCATAAATTGGAAATCCCATGTCCCTTGAGTACGAGGGCCACTCCTCATGCTACTCAACTTTAGTTACCTGTAAGTTCTTGTCATCATAAGTACATGCATATCATAGAGAACCGCCAATGGGGTACCCCTTGCACATGATACAGGAGCTATCCCATAATCAAAATGACAAGGCAAGCAGACAATGAGCATCTCAGCGATTTTTTTATTTGCTATTTGCATAGGTTTTTATTGAGGATGCTTCACGGATGCTCATTATGGTAGTGCTGCAAGTTTCCACCATGATTAGGCATGGCTTAGACTAGCGGCCTAGGCGTTTCTCTAACACATATATATATATAACTCCATGAACTCACAAGCTCCCTTTTTATTTCACACCAACGACATCCGCAAATAAAAGAGCATGGCATCAACTGGATATGTATCCATAAGCGTTGAAAGCGTTCCCCGTGATAGTACAGTTCTGTTAACTCCCAGCCTATAATTTGCAAGCATATAACTTTCATGGACAGTCACAATGGTTCAGGTTTATTAAGTGCAAGGAGTAAATTGTGCCATCAAGCTTGTGAGAGCTTTACTAACTAACTTTCTCAAAACAGTCAAACATTTTATTTGGAAGAAAACAAGGCATAATGAATATGCACTGGAATAGCAAATGATGCTAATGGGTAGGTATGGTGGACACTGTTAGCAATATTGGTTTTGGGTAGTTGGATGCACAAGTAGAGCTCATACTCAGTGCAAATGAAGGCTAGCAATAGAGAGGGAGCAACAAACGAGAGAGCAATAACTGTCATAATCATGCTTGCAACAAAACATGACTAATTATGGCATGAAAGTGATACAAGAACTCTGAGGCAAAATAAATCTTCGAGGCTTACTGACTATTGTTTAGTCATATGCATGCGTGAGCATGTGCCAAGTCGATTCACAAGCAACATTCAGAGGAGGATACCACAATATCATACCAAGTTATGAATAGAACAATGCAAGCAAACATTCATATGACATGCCACAAACTATTAGCAAGCTAGAGCTAATCACAAGAAAGCAAGAACTACTAAGCATCTATAAATAACATACACCCTACATGAGCAGACTAAGCATGCTCACAATGATGAGTATATGTACAAAAATGAAAACAAATAGAGTTCGTTACCAGCCTCTTACCACACCTCAAGTTGTCTTAATATTTATTATTGCCCTTCACTTGTGTGACTTGAATAATAACATGAAACCAAATTCCACTGAGGACGGCTGAACCCTGAAAAGAACTCACAAAACCAAAGAAGGAGAACAAATATTTTGGTGTTTTCGATTTTTTAAAGCAAGCAAACAAAGCAAAAACAAACAAAGCAAAATCTTTTTGGATTTTTCTTTAAGGTAAACCAAAGCTAAAAAACAAAGAAACAAACCAAGAGAAACAATGAAAATATTTGTGGTATTTTTGTATTTTGAGAAAGTAGAAACGAAAACCAAAAAGAAAGCGAAACAATGGATATACAAAGAACCGACAAAACATGATATATAGATGAGTGTGATGTCGGTGTACCTCCCCCCAAGCTTAGGCTTTTGGCCTAAGTGGGGCTCAACTCCATGGTGACCAAGAAGGTGCACCTCCGTAGTACGACGAGGAGGCCCCTTCGTCCTGGTACGAGCTCGAGGACTCTCCTGTGTAGTGCATAGAGGGGTCATATGAGGGCGCGTCCCCCTTATAGTGTCCATCGAAGCCAAGAATGCGCAACTTCTCATCCATCTACTCCTTGGAGGTGACAAAGGTCCCTAGGAAATATTGAACAAAGTGGTTTGGGGTAGAGGGATCTCTCTCTCTTCGTAGTCAGTAAACAACATTCTATAAACCAGGCTCTCAAGAGTAGATCCAGCAGTGACAAAGTGATGCGCTTTCATGGCAGCAAGATCAAGCCTCTGAGGAGCCAAAACTATATCATTTGGATCATCAGCAATGTCTAAAGCAGCAACAACACGTGCAACAATAATTCCCCCATAAATGGGTCCCTTAGCAGCTAAGAGACGAGTAATGAGAGAACCAAGATTGTACCTAGTTTCATTGTTGAGCGTAGCAGCTAAGAAGGCCAAATTATAGTTGAAAATATTACTAGTGTTCTCCCTACCAAGAACACTAGTGGCAAGATAATAAGCAAAGTACCTGATAGCCGGGAGTTGAATATTTCTTATCTTTCCCTGCTGGGCTCTACGGTTATCATCATTAGTTATCCCGTGGTAGAGCTCCAACAAATCATTGGGTTGAGCTGGAATCTTTTTCACCGTCCCAGCTGTACCAAGACCCAGGATCTCACAAAATTTCTTCAATGTCATGGTGTAAGGTCTGCCATAAATTTTGAAAGACACGTCTGGTTTGAACAGGCTGTTAGAAAAAGAGAATCTCTCCACAAAGGTTTTAGTGAGCGTAGCATATTGCACGCTCTCATCCTGCATATACCTCGTTAGTCCAACCCTCTGAACCAAAGTTAGGAAATCATTAAGAATCCCGGCAACCCGCAAAAAGGTAGGACAAGGGAAGGTAGAAGGGTGTACATCCCCCCATCTCCCTCGTCGCCAAATCACGGTGTAATGAGATCCTCATTGTATGAGGTCCTAGCTCGTGAGGATGATCTTGAAGGCCTTTCCCTCCTAGGTGCATCACTCTCAAATATTTCACCAAAGGTATGGTTGTCCATGACCTCTTTTTTCTGAAATTTTTAGACACACATCAAACCAAGTGATTTCTAAGTTCATAAATGATGAGAAACTACTATAGGAGCTTGCTAGAGGGCTACACATGCATCAAAATGAAATCTCTAAGCGTATAACAAGCATGCAAGCTCATACAACCTGACAACTCTAGCAGCAAAATACTCAAGATACAATCTACCAATCACAAATCTAATTGGACAAGTGGAGGAGGCACATACCAAGGAGCAATCCCTCCAAAAATCAGCAGCAAAGATGGGATGAGAAAGGATATCGAAAATCGGGAGCAAGAATAGCAGGAACTCGAGCTTGAGAAAGTTTTCCGGTGTTTTCAGAAGAGAGAAAGAAGATGGCTGGGAGAAGGCACTTTGGAGGGCCACAGGTGGGCCACACCCCGGCCAGGCGCCACCTGGGGCTGGCCGCGCCACCCAGGGGTGTGCTGTCCTGGGGGGGGGGCTGGGCCACTCCAGGTGTCCCTCTGCCCCTTTTTCGAGGAAAAATTTATTTTGAATTTTCTGAAAATTTTCGGGAAACTTTATTTTTTGGCCAATTTTCAGGGTATGAAAATTGATTTTCTCGCAGAAAAGATTTTTTTAGAAGAAGCAAAGGCAAACAAAAACCAAAACTACAGAAGTTCTAAAACACTCTAACAAGTAAACAACTAGCAAAACCAAAGCTAACAAGATAAAAAGCAAAGACAAGGAAGGAGAAAAATAAAAGTGAGCAAGTATAACCACAGTGAAAACATTATTTTGTTCATTAAAATCCTTTTGTTAACAAGGTTGATCAAGTCTTGTTACCAAAACAATCTTATATGAAACAAAACTTTGTATTCCACAAAATGATTATGTTACCTAAAACCTGATAGCAATGGTCCCAATCATAATAGTTTCAAAACTTTCTTGTGGAATGTGACAATATATTTCTCCAACCTTGATGCTCTCAATATTTTCAATAGAATCCAGGCAATATCTCTTAGCAACCTTCTTGGGGAAATAGACAGTATGCTCTTTGTCATTAATATTGAATGTTAATTTTCCTTGATTACAATTGATGACAGCACCTGTAGTATTAAGAAAGGTCTCCCAAGAATAATAGACATATTATCATCTGAGGCATCTCAAGCACAACAAAATCAGTTAAAACCAAGCAATTATGAGCCACCTGAACAGGAACATCCTCACATATACCAACGGGAATATTAGTTGACTTATCAGCCATTTGCAAAGATATATTAGTTGGTATCAACTTTTCTAGATAGAGTCTCTTGTAGAGAGAAAAAGGCATAACACCAACTCCAGCTTCCAAATCACATAAAGCAGTTCTAACGTAATTGTTCTTAATAGAGCAAGGAATAGTTGGTATACCTGGATCACCAAGTTTCTTTGGAACATTACCGTTGAAGGAATAATTAGCAAGCAAAGTAGTAATCTCCTCATTAGGAATCTTCCTTTTATTAGAGACAATATCCTTCATATACTTTGAATAAGGAGGCAACTTAATAGCATCAGTCAAAGGAATTTGCAAAAATAAAGGTTTCATCTACTCACAAAACTTGTTGTAGTGTTCTTCCTCCTTTGACTTGTGTTTCTTACCTGGAAAAGGCATAGGTTTCTACACCCAAAGTTTTCTATCTTTACCATGTTTATTAGCAATAAAATCTTCCTTAGTGTACCTAGTATTATTAGTGTGCTCCTCAGGTTCTTCCTCAACTTTATACTTATCAGGAGCATCATTTTTACAAATCTTCCTTAGTGTACCTAGTATTATTAGTGTGCTCCTTAGTTTCAGCATCAGAGACAGATATACCATTAGGATCTACAACAGGTTCAAGTGGTTCCTCAACTATTTTATGTTTTTTATTTCTTTTATGAGTACTACCACTACTTTCACCTTGCTAAGAGTCCTGCTCAATTATTTTAGGGTGTCCTTCAGGATATAAAGGATCTTGAGTAGTTATACCACTCCTAGTTCTAATTCCATAAGCATGTTTATCTCCTAAGGCATTAACTAGCATATCTTTTTGTACCCTAGCAAGTTGATCAATTTGAGTTTGAAGCATTTGAAAGTGTTTACAAATCATTTTAATATCATTGGAAGTTCTTTCCACAATATCTTTTCAACTCTTTAATAGCTCTAGAGTTTTCCAATAAATGATTCTGAACTTGTTTATTAAAATTACCTTGTTTAACAATAAATGTGTCAAGTTCCTTTAAGCATTGATCAGGAGGCTTACCATAAGGAATATCACCTTCATTAAAGTGGAGAGAGTGTACCTCAATAGTAGATGAGTGGGGAATTGGCTTACATAATTCTTCTATAGGAGGTAGATTCTTCACATCTTCAGCTCTAATACCTTTCTCCTTTAGACATTTCTTAGCTTCCTTCATCACTTCATCATTTAATGCAATAACTCCCCTCTTCTTTGGTGTTGATATTGGAACTGGTTCAGTCACAACTAGTTCAGGAGTAATAGGCTAAGGTGTATTTAGCTCAGTTGAAGTCCAATCATCATAATTCTTGCTTATTTTAGCCATTAATTCTTCAGCATATGTAGGAGTTCTTTTCCTAAAAACACAATCAGCAAAGCTATCTAGGTATGTCCTAGAATCATTAGTTAGTCCATTATAATAAATATCAAGATCATTTTTAGGTAATGGACATCCAGGATGTGCATGAATCAAGGCAGAGAACCTTGTCCATGACTCAGGCAATTTCTCTTTTTCTCCCTATTTAAAATCAAAAAGTTTCTACAAAGCAGCATGTCTATCACTGGAAGGAAAATATTTCTGGAAGAAAGAAGCAATCAAAGAATCAGGGCTATCAATGGATCCAGGAGGTAATCTATTAAACCAAGCCTTAGCTTCTCTTTTTAGTGAAAAAGGGAAAATCTTTGTAACAAAGTACTTGCGCATCTCAAAATCATCAAAGAATAAAGCACTCATAGTGGAAAGCTCATTCATATGAGCTACAACACTCTCATTTTCAGTCCCACAAATAGTTTCTTTCTATAAAATGTCTAAATAGGATAAATCAAGAGAGAAATCATAATCTTTATCTTTAATATCTATGGGAGAGGTGGCAAACTTAGGATCAGAGGACAGTTTAGAAATAATAGTACGTCTTGCAATGAGACTCTTAATAGTGCTAGCACCATGTGTGTTTTGGCACTCTTCAATAAAATCATCAGTAAACTCAATGTAACCATCATTAATATCATATCTCTCTCTCTCTCTAGACTCAGGTGAGCTAACATGTGTAACAGTGTCTTCACTAGGAGTTTCAGTATTTCCTAGACTAGCCATAGTAGCATATAGGAAATGACCTAATGAACCACTCGCATCAATCACAGTAGAAGTAACATCATGAGTATCAAAAGCAGTTTCAGATTCAGCAGTAATAGCAGTGTCTGTAGTATGAGTATGTGGTGGTGGTGTAACAAGCTTACTTATAACAGACGGTGAATCAAGAGCAGCGGAGGTGTTTAGGACTGTACCTCTTCTTGTAGTGGATGGTAGAATAGGAAATTTTCCATCACGAGACTTACCCATGATGAAAGGAGTAGTAGTGAACAATAATAGATCCAAGTGAACTTACAAATAAAGCTATGCTCCCCAGCAATGGTGCCAGAAAATAGTCTTGATGATCCACAAGTATAGGGGATCGCAACAGTCTTCGCGGGTAGTATTACCCAATTTATTGATTCGACACAAGGGGAGCCAAAGAATATTTGCAAGCCTTTACAACTAAGTTGTCAATTCAGCTGCACCTGGAAATTGTTCTTGCTCACAGAAGTTTATCAGTAGCAACAATTTGTAGTAGCAACAGCAGCAGTAACTAATACGCCCAATTTGCATCACCTTTCTATATCATAATTTACCTCTGTTCATTGATATTTGTCTTATTATGAGGTATTACTTATGGATTTTCATATGTTTATGCATGTTGGATGATTCCTGGAGGATGGACTGCCGGAGTCTGGATTCTGATGGAAAAGAAGGCGTTTTGGTGCAATTTCACGAAGATCAGAAAAATACCAGAAAAATATGGAAACATATTATTTTTCCAGAAGACGAAGGAAGCTAGAAGGAGGGACGGAGATGGGCCTCAGAGGGCCCACCCCTAGGCACGGGCCCACCTGACCCCACGCCTAGGGCAGGTGTGGCCCACCTGCCCGGCCTCCGACTCCGCCCCTTCGCCTATATATTCCCTACGGAACCCTAATACCAGGAGAGCGACCACAGATAGATTTCCGCCGCCTCTGGGGGCGGAAAACATCGAGAGAGAAAGATCTCTCCGGCAGATAGATTTCTGTCGGGGGAATTCCTTCCCGAAGAGGGGAGACCGTCGCCATCAACACCGTCATCAAGCTAGGCTTCATCGGGATCATCATCATCATCATCCATACCATCATATCCACCAGCACCATCACTCCGTCCCGCTGTAACAATTGTGTTGGATATTGCTTTAGTTCGTTAGGGGAAACTTTCCCGGTGTTGATTACTATTGTAGTTGATGCTTGTGAGTGGAACCATTGGATTATTGTTTATGTTCAGATTGTCATCCATTATCATATCATCTTTGATCTTGATCCATATGATATCTTGTGAGTAGTTCGTTTAGTTCTTGAGGACATTGGAGAAGTCATGTTGTTAGTAGTGAATCTGTGTTGAGTTATTATTCAATGGTTTAGTATTTAAGTTGTGGTGCTATTCTTCTAGTGGTGTTATGTGAACATCGACTACATGATACTTCACCATTTATGGGCCTAGGGGAATGCATTGTGTAATTGGCTACTAATCGTGGGGTTGCCGGAGTGACAGAAACCTGAACCCCGTTAGGACACCTTTGCACAAGGGAGCGTAGGATCTCAGAGTTTAAGGCTGTGGTTAGATTTATATCTTAATTACTTTCCTGTAGTTATAGATGTTTGTAGGGGGTTTAATCACAAGTATGTATTAGTCCTAGGAAGGGCGGTATGTTAGCACAGGTTCACCCACACAACACTTACAAACACCAAAGAAGAGTACTCAGCTATTTGAAGCGTAAGCACTTGAAAGAATTCCCATGTGTCGTCGAGAACATTTGGTCCTTATAAGTATTTCCACCGGCTTGTCCTTTGCTAAGAAAGGATTGGGCCACTTGCTCTGTTTGTTCGTTACTTCTGTTACTTGCTCTTTGTTTTGTTGCCTTGTCAGAAAACCACTAAAAATCCGTTTGCTAAGTATTCACAGGGATTTCCTGCTCCATACCACTATTCAACACCTTCTGCTCCTCGTTGGGATCGACACTCCTATTTATAGAAAGTACTAAGATACACCCCCTATACTTGTGGGTCATCAAGACTATTTTCTGGCGCCGTTGCCGGGGAGTGAAGCGCTATTGAAGAGTGGAACTGGTAAGGGAAACTTTTACTGTGAGTATTGCTTTTGTTACTGCTTGTTACTTTGTTTCCAATATGGATAACCCACTTGGTTTTCTGTTTGGGAAAACTACTACCACTGCTATGGTAGTAGATGAACCACCACCTATTGAGATAGATCCTTTTAAGATACCTACAAGTATTGTTAATCGTGTTATGGATAATTATTATTTTGGGGATGGAACTGTCCATCCTGGTGATCATTTGCTTTATATACATGAATTATGCGGGTTGTTTAAGTGTGCAGGTATCACAACTGAACAGGTGAAGAAGAAGTTACTCTCCATATCCTTGAAAGGGAGAGCTGAGGCATGGTATAAGCTGCTGAAGAATGGACAATCCATGGAATGGGAGGAGATGGCATCTCTCTTTTACTCTAAATTTTATCCTCCCAGTGAAATCCATAAGGATAGAAGTCTTATATATAACTTTTGGCCTCTTGATGGAGAGAGTACAACTCAAGCTTGGGGGAGATTGAAGTTACTAATGCTTAAATGTCCTATTCATGAACTCCCTAACAATATTATTCTCAATAACTTTTATGCTAGGCTTTCTCTTCATGATAAAGGTTTATTAGATGCTTATTGTGCTGGATCATTCACAAGTATGAAGGAAGAAGCTAAATGGGATCTTTTAGACCGTATTCAAGATAATACCGAGGCTTGGGAGAATGACAAAGGAAAAGAGTCAGGTATAAACTATGATTATGAGTGCATTAAATATTTTATGGGAACTAATAACTTCCGTGATATTAGCAATAAGTTTGGCCTTGATTCCCAAAGTATTGCCAAATGTTTTAAGGTTTTTTCCTCTTACATAGAAATCCCCAAGAAGAAATGGAATAAGTACCTTGCTCCGTATAAACATGTTGTTAGTCATGTTCCTGTTAGAAGTACTCAAATTTGTACTACTAATCACAGTGTGCTTGAACCTCATGTTGATAAAATGCCTTTCCAAGCTAAGGTAAAGGAGTATTCTATGATTATTAGTGCAAATAACGAAGGTATAATGAGAACTGTGGAGCCTTGTAAGCAATTGAATGTTGAACCTGTGGTAGCTATTGTGAAAGACCCTGTCACTAGAAATATAGAGTATGAGCATATTGTCTTCTGTGAAGACGCCTCTAATATTATCTCTCATCCTAGTAAGGCTAGAAAATATAGTGTTCCTGTGCTTTCTGTTAAAATTGGTGATCACTGCTATTATGGTTTATGTGATATTGGTGCTAGTTCTAGTGCTATTCCTTATGAGATTTACAGGGAAATTATGCATGAGATTGGTCCTTGTGAGCTTGAGGACATTGATGTGGTTATTCACCTTGCTAATAAGGAGACCATTTGCCCCATTGGCATTGTAAGAGATATGGAGGTTCTTTGTGGTAAGATTAAGTATCCTGCTGATTTTCTAGTGCTTAATTCAGCAGCTAGCAAAACTTGTCCTATCATTTTTGGTAGACCTTTCTTGAACACTTATGGAGCTATTATTGATTGTAAGAAGGAAAAAGTTCTAACTAAGTTTGATGGAGATTCTTATGAGTTTAACTTTTACAAATTTGCTAAAGATCCTTGTGAAAATAGCTTGCCTAATAAAGATTTCAGGATGGAACACCTTGCTTCTATTGATCCAGTCTATGACCTTGGACCTCTTTTTGGTGACTGTAAGTATGCCTATTCTGATGATAAAGTTGTTTCCAGTGACAGTTATATTGTCAACTTTGTTCAAAGTGCTACTGAAAGTTATTTTGAGAGAGGGAAACATGGTTTTATGCATCTCAATAATGTTAAGTTTCCCCGTTTTATGTTGAAAGCTTTGAAGTTGCATCTGTTGGAGATATGCCCTAGAGGCAATAATAAAAGTGGTTATTATTATATCTTTGTGTGTATGATAAATGTTTACATTCATGCTATAATAGTATTAACCGGAAACATTAATACTTGTGTGATTTGTAAACTAAATTAGAGTCCCTAGTAAAGCCTCTTTAATAATACTAGCTTGTTGGTTGATAGATGATCGTGGTTTCTCGATCATGAACATTGAGATGTTATTAACAACAAGATCATATCATTAGGAGAATGGTATGATGGACATACTCCTATAGATAAGCATAGCATAAAGATCAAGTCATTTCAATAGTTCGTTTGCTATAAGCTTTCTGATACATAGTAACCTAATTCCTTCGACCATGAGATCATGCTAATCACCATCACCAGAAGGATGCTTTCATGACATCAAACACCACACCGTAACTGGGTGGCTATAAAGGTGGCATTGAGTGTTCGGAAAGTATGGGTTGATGCACATGGATCAAGAGTGGGATTTGTCCATCCATATGACAGATAGATATACTCTGGGCCCTCTCGGTGGAATGTCATCCAATTAGCTTGCAAGCATGTGACTGGCTCACAAGGGATCACATATCACAGGAACGAGAAACGAGTACTTATCAGTAACGATGTTGAACTAGGTTTTAGAGATACCGACGATCAAAACCTCGGATAAGTAAACTATCATGAGACAAAGGGAAATTGGTATCGTATGTAAGTGGTTCATTCGATCGCAAAGTAATCGTAGAAATATGTGGGAGCCATATGAATTTCTAGATTCCTCTATTGGTTATTGATCGGAGAAGTGTCTCGGTCATGTCCGCATAATTCACGAACCGTAGGGAGACACACTTAAGGATTCGATGTTGTTTAGTAGATATGGAATGTTAATAGGGATACCGAATGTTGTTCGGAGTCTCGGATGGGATCCGGGATATCATGAGGAGATCCGGAATGGTCCGGAGAATAAGATTCATATAAGGAAAGTCCGATTTCGGAGTTCGGGAAACATTCCGATGTTTTCATCAGAAAGGTTCTAGAAGGTTCACCGGTCCGGAAGGAGAATGGTCCATGAATGTGTCATGGGTAAGTGGAATGATTAGATCATATCCTAGGTCACTTGGTGTGGTCATTTGTGAGAGAGAATTAAAGCTCTAAATTGAAAGTCAAACGGGAGGTTTGAAAAGTCAAACTAGAACAATGATTTCCTAGTGGAAGTAGGAAAGAGTCCTTCCAACTTGGGTTTGGAAGTGGATTCAAACTCACCCCTTCCAAGGCTTCCCCCTCTCATAAATAGAGGGGGAGGGCTGCCCCAAAGCACCAAGCCCTAGCCCCTCTCCACCCGAGCCGCCGCCGCGCCGCCGCCTTGCGCTGCCGCCGGCCCATCGCCGTCGCCCTAGCCGCCGCCGACACCTTATAATCCTCCCGTTCTTCTAAACCTAGATCACCGGGAAACCCTAGATCCACCATAACTCGCACCGGCTAAGGCGAAGCCCTGCGGGATCTTCCCTCTACTTTCGACACCACGCCGTCGTGCTGCCGGAATCACGAGGGGAGAACTAGAACCTCCGCTGCCTGCTGGAACAAGGGAGAGGAAGGTCTTCATCGAGTATCGAACATGTGACCGACTACGGAAGCGCTGCCGGAACGCAGCGCCGGAAGGATTGTCTACGCGATCTTGAGATTGGCAAGTGTACGACTACATCACCCACGAGAATCTGCTCTCATTAACCGCTTTCGAATCTTCGAGGGTGAGTGCTTCTATCAACTCGTTGCTACAATCTAGTAGATAGATCTTGGATTGTTTGTGTGCATGCGGTAGAATTTTTTTGTTTTCCATGCTACGAACCCCTAAAGTGGTATCAGAGCCGTGTCTATATGTAGATCTGTTGCACGAGTAGAACACAATGGTCATTGTGGGCGGTGGTGCTTTTATTATCAATTGCTTTTTGTGTACTTTGCATCTTGCGGTATGATGGGATGAAGCGGCCTGGGCTAACCTTACATGGCATCGTTCATGAGACTTGCTCCACGCTTAACATGCAACTTGTATTTCATAAGTGGCTTTGCGGGTGTTTGTCTCTCCCATCATAGTATAGATTCAATTTACAACGGGCACTTGATAGTTCAACCATCAACGTTGTGGTTCTTGTTCATAAGTTAGAACGACACTTATTGAAAGCCCCAAACCACGTAAAATATGCAAAGAAAATTAGAGGCGTCTAACTTTGTTTTGCAGGAGTGTGATGTGATGTGATATGGCCATGATTGTGATTATATATGATGTATGCAATGATCCTTATTGTAAGTTGGCAACCGGCATGAGCCATATGGTTGTCTTTTAAATTCCGTTAAGACTTGCGTGTCTATTCAAAGTAGTTGTAATAGTTGATGCTGGTGGACGACAACCATGAAGCGGCGCCATTGACCTTGACACCACACCGGTGATGATGGAGATCTTGAAGATGGAGATCGGAAGCACAGGAACAAAGGCCATATCATATCACATATTATGAATTGCATGTGATGTTAATCCTTTTATGCATCTTGTATTGCTTAGTTCACGACGGTAGCATTATAAGATGATCCCTCAAGCACAAAATTTCAAGTTTTAAAGTGTTCATCCTTAGTAAGCACCATATTGTACAGACATGGTATTGGAATCTAAGGTTTGATCTTGATGATCCTAGCATGTACAGACATGGTATTGGAACACGGATCACCTAAAGGTAAAGCATGAGTCATATAGTAGATATGATGAACATGTTGATTGTTCGCCATTGAAGATACATCAACTCTCGTGATGATCGGTTTTGATGTGGTGGATTTGGTTCGTGTGATCACTAAAACAATGTGAGGGGTATTGTTTTGGGTGGGAGTTCACCTAGATTAATTTAACTGTTAATTAGAACTCAATTTGTCATAAACTTAGTCTAAACTATTGCAAATATGTTGTAGATCAATGGAGGCCCCTACCATCAATTTTAATGCATTCCTAGAGAAAGAAAAGTTGAAAAACAATGGAAGCAACTTCGCGGATTGGTTCCGCAATTTGAGGATTGTCCTCAATGATGGTAATTTGACCTATGTGCTAGATGCACCGCTCGGTGACCCGCCTGCAGCTGATGCTACCGATGAGGTAAAAATTGTTTTCCTCGCTCGGAAGAATCAGTACTCCATAGTGCAGTATGCTATCTTGTATGGTTTGGAATCGGAGCTTCAGAAAAGGTTTGAGAACCATGACCCACATGATATTGTCCGTGAACTCAAAATGATATTTGAGGCTCACGCGGCAGATGAGAGTTATGAGGCTTCTGAAAAGTTCTTTAACTGCAAGATGGAAGAGGGCAGCTCCGTCAGTGAGCACGTTCTTAAGATGTCTGGGCATGCAAGCAAGCTTCAAAGCTTAGGTATAGTGATTCCTAATGCTTTGGGGATTCAACGTGTCCTCCAATCACTACCACCAAGTTACAAGAACTTTGTGATGAACTACAATATGCAAAACATGGACAAGTCGTTGCCTGAACTCTTCTCCATGTTGAAGTTTGCAGAAGTAGAGATCAAGAAAGAGCACAAAGTGTTGTTGGTCAATAAGACCACCAAATTCAAGAATCAAGGCAAGTCTAAGAAAAAGGGAAACTTCAAGAAGGGCAGTAAGAAAGTTACCGCACCGGCGAAGAATACCAAGGTTGGGCCTAAGGCTGATACTGAGTGATTTTACTGCAAGGGAGAAGGTCACTGGAAGCGGAATTTCCCTAAGTACTTGGTGGATTTGAAGAACGACACCATCAAGAAGAAAGGTATATCTGATATACATGTTATTGATGTGTATCTCACTAGTACTCGTAGTAGTGCCTGGGTATTTGATACTGGTTCAGTTGCTCATATTTGTAACTCGAAACGGGTGCTGCAGAATAAACGGAAGCTAGCGAAGAACGAGGTGACGATGCGCGTTGGAAATGGATCAAATATTGATGTGATCGCGGTCGGCACGCTACCTCTTCATCTACCATCGGGATTAGTTTTATACTTAAATAATTGTTATTTGGTGCCTGCGTTGAGCATGAACATTATATCTAGATCATGTTTATTGCGAGACGGTTACTTGTTTAAATCCGAGAATAATGGTTGTTTGATTTATATGAGTAATATCTCTTATGCACATGCACCTTTGATAGATGGTATATTCTTATTGAATCTCGATTGTAGCAATACACACATTAATAACATTGAAGCTAAACGTTTGAAATTGAGTGATAACTCGACCTATATGTGGCACTGTCGTCTTGGTCATATTGGAGTGAAGCGTATGAAGAAACTCCATTCAGATGGACTTCTTGAATCACTTGATTTTGAATCACTTGAAAGATGCGAAGCATGTCTGATGGGTAAAATGACTAAGACTCCATTTTCTGGTATGATGGAGCGAGCTACGGACTTATTGGAAATCATACATACTGATGTGTGTGGCCCAATAAGTGTAGCATCGCGCGGTGGTTATCGCTATGTTCTTACCTTCACGGATGACTTGAGTAGATATGGGTATATCTATTTCATGAAACCTAAGTCCGAAACTTTCGAGAAGTTTAAGGAATTTCAAAGTGAGGTAGAGAATCAACATAACAAGAAGATTAAATTTCTATGGTCTGATCATGGAGGTGAATATCTAAGTTACAAGTTTGGCGAGCATTTAAAGAAATGCGGAATACTTTCACAATTGACACCGCCGGGAACAACACAACGTAATGGTGTGTCCGAACGTCGTAATCTAACTCTCTTAGATATGGTTCGTTCTATGATGTCACTTACAGATTTACCGCTATCATTTTGGGGTTATGCATTAGAAACAACCTCATTCACTTTAAAAATGGCACCATCTAAATCCGTTGAAACGACACCGTATGAATTATGGTTTGGGAAGAAACCTAAATTGTCGTTCCTTAAAGTTTGGGGTTGTGAAGCTTATGTAAAGAAGTTACAGCCAGACAAGCTTGAACCCAAAGCGGAAAAATGCGTCTTCATAGGATACCCGAAGGAAACTATTGGGTATACCTTCTATCATAGATCCGAGGGCAAAATCTTCATTGCCAAGAATGGATCCTTTCTAGAGAAGGAGTTTCTCTCGAAAGAAGTGACTGGAAGGAAAGTAGAACTCGACGAGGTTGTTGAACCTTCTCTCGAACTTGCGAGTAGCGCAACATCGGAAGTAGTTCCTATGGCGCCTAGACCAATAAGAGAGGAAGTTAATGATGTCGATCATGAAACTTCGGTTGAAGTAACTACAGAGCCTCGCAGGTCAACAAGAACTCATACCACTCTTGATTGTATGATCACGTTATGAATGTCATGTTGGTAGACAACACCGATGACCCTGTGACATATGAGGAAGCGATGATGAGCCCAGATTCCAATAAATGGCATGAAGCCATGAAATCCGAGATTGTATCCATGTATGAAAACCAAGTATGGACTTTGGTGGACTTACCGGATGGCCGGAATGTTGTCGAGAACAAATGGATTTTCAAGAAGAAAACATATGCTGATGGTAATGTTATTGTCTATAAAGCTCGACTTGTCACAAAAGGGTTTCGACAAATTCAAGGAGTTGACTACGATGAGACATTCTCATCGGTAGCGAAGCTAAAGTCTGTTAGGATTATGTTAGCAATCGCTGCATATTATGATTATGAGATATGGCAAATGGATGTCAAAACAGCATTCCTCAATGGATACATTGATGAAGAGTTGTATATGGTAAAACCCAAAGGTTTTGTCGATCCTAAAGATGCTAACAAGGCATGCAAATTTCAACGGTCCATTTATGGATTGAAGCAAGCATCCCGGAGTTGGAATCAACGTTTTGATAAGGTGATCAAAAGCTTTGGTTTTATACAAACTTATGGAGAAGCTTGTATTTACAAGAAAGTGAGTGGGAGCTCTGTAGCATTCTTAATATTATATGTAGATGACATATTGTTGATTGGGAATGATGTAGACCTTCTTAATAGTGTCAAGGATTATTTGAATAATAGTTTTTCGATGAAAGATCTTGGCGAAGCAGCTTACATATTAGGCATAAAGATTTATAGAGATAGATCGAGACGCCTAATATCATTTTCACAGAGTACATATTTGGATAAAGTTCTAAAGAGGTTTGGAATGGAAGATAGCAAGAAAGGGTTCTTGCCCATGTTGCCCAATACGACCTTGAGTAAAACTCGAAGTCCTGCAATGGCAGAAGATAGAGAAAGGATGAGTAAGACTCCCTATGCCTCAGCCATGGGATCTCTTATGTATGCCATGCTATGTACTAGACCCGACATTGCATATGCTGTTAGTTTGACTAGCAGATATCAAAGTGATCCAGGAGTGGATCATTGGACAGCGGTCAAAAACATCCTTAAGTACTTGAGAAGAACTAAGGATATGGTTATTTCTTATGGAGGTGATGAACAACTCGTTGTTAATGGTTACACCGATGCTAGTTGGAACACCGATCCGGATGATTCTAAATCACAATCTGGATATGTATTTACTTTGAATGGTGCAGCAGTTAGCTGGAGGAGTGCAAAGCAAAGCATTGTGGCAAGATCTTCAACTGAATCGGAATACATAGCTGCTTCGGAAGCTTCACAAGAGGCGATATGGATGAATAAGTTCATTACAGAGCTCGGTGTGGTTCCAATTGCGCTGGACCCAATGTCTATCTATTGTGATAACATGGGCGCCATAGCCAATGCGCAAGAACCAAGGTCACACAAGAAGCTGAAGCATATCAAGCTACATTTTTACGCTATTCGAGAGCATGTCCAAGATGGTGACATAAAGATTTGCAAAATACACACAGATCTGAATGTGGCGGATCCGTTGACTAAACCTCTCCCAAGGGAAAAACATGACCAACACCAAACCGCCATGGGTGTTCGGTATATTACCATGTAATCTAGATTAGTTGACTCTAGTGAAAGTGGGAGACTGTTGGAAATATGCCCTAGAGGCAATAATAAAAGTGGTTATTATTATATCTTTGTGTTTATGATAAATGTTTACATTCATGCTATAACAGTATTAACCGGAAACATTAATACTTGTGTGATTTGTAAACTAAATTAGAGTCCCTAGTAAAGCCTCTTTAATAATACTAGCTTGTTGGTTGATAGATGATCGTGGTTTCTCGATCATGAACATTGAGATGTTATTAACAACAAGATCATATCATTAGGAGAATGGTATGATGTACATACTCCTATAGATAAGCATAGCATAAAGATCAAGTCATTTCAATAGTTCGTTTGCTATAAGCTTTCTGATACATAGTAACCTAATTCCTTCGACCATGAGATCATGCTAATCACCATCACTGGAAGGATGCTTTGATGACATCAAACACCACACCGTAACTGGGTGGCTATAAAGGTGGCATTGAGTGTTCGGAAAGTATGGGTTGAGGCACATGGATCAAGAGTGGGATTTGTCCATCCATATGACAGATAGATATACTCTGGGCCCTCTCGGTGGAATGTCATCCAATTAGCTTGCAAGCATATGAATGTCTCACAAGGGATCACATATCACAAGAACGAGAAAAGAGTACTTATCAGTAACGAGGTTGAACTAGGTATGCAGAGATACCGACGATCAAAACCTCGGATAAGTAAATTATCGTGGGACAAAGGGAAATTGGTATCGTATGTAAGTGGTTCATTCGGTCGCAAAGTAATCTTAGAAATATGTGGGAGCCATATGAATTTCCAGATTCCTCTATTGGTTATTGATCGGAGAAGTGTCTCGGTCATGTCCGCATAATTCACGAACCGTAGGGAGATACACTTAAGGATTCGATGTTGTTTAGTAGATATGGAATGTTAATAGGGATACCCAATGTTGTTCGGAGTCTCGGATGGGATCCAGGATATCACGAGGAGATCCGGAATGGTCCGGAGAATAAGATTCATATAAGGAAAGTCCGATTTCAGAGTTCGGGAAACATTCCGATGTTTTCATCGGAAAGGTTCTAGAAGGTTCACCGGTCTGGAAGGAGATGTAGGGTTCGCAGCATAGAAAACAAAAAAAATTCCTACGATGTGAACTATGTACCAAGAGCTATCTATTAGATACAAACAACGGGCGGATGTATATCCGTAGATAACATACCCTTGAAGACCGACAAAGCTTAACGAGTTCAACTCGTGGTTGATGTAGACGATCTCTTGCCGATCTCAAGATCGAGAGGAAGTCCTAGCACCGCAAATCAGCAGCGCATCCGTTCTCGCACACACGTTCGAGGCACCGAGCAACCTCCGCCTCCTCTCTCCAGCGATGCAGCGGAAGCACAACTCTTTCTTGCCGAATATCCACCGGGAACATGTATCTCGCTAGTCCGAGACCATGGGGGATAAATTCTAGAGGGGGAGAGAGATCCTTCACGAGGAGGTGTGAGAGACAAGTGAGAGGAGGGGCTCCTTTTATAGGAGGAGTGGGGGCACCCAAGGGGGTGGCCGCCGGCCATGGGGGCTGCCCCCTCCCCTCCTTCATTCTTGTGGGTGGACACTCCACTCACAAAATGGCCCTTCAATTTTCTCCACTCAAAAATCCACTCAAATTCCCATTAAATTTCCACCAAATTTAATGCAAACTCTCATTAAATAAAACTCTTTTATTTTATTCAGAATTTTTTCAATTACTTTAATGACAAACATTCACAAATAACCCCTTACTAGAATTCTATTTCACATGCATAACCACTTTATGCAATTTCACCCGAAAACCTGTTTCGGTATCTAGTGAAATAAATTCCTGCGCTTGTTTATTCTTTCGGCATGAAACTTTTGCTCCAATTGGATGTCGGTGTCTCTTAAGTGTGTCACCCTACGGTTCGTGAATAATGTGGACATGATCGAGACCCCTCTCAGATCAATAATCAGAAGCAGGATCTGGAGACCCATACTGACTCCCACACATTCAACGATGACTTTCTTGTGATCGTCGGAACCTTTTACGCTAGTATCTTAATCCCTTTGTTTCACGATATATTACATGTCCGAGATTCGATCATCGGTATCTCCATACCTAGTTTGATCTCGTTACCGACATGCACTCTTTTCTCGTTCCCGTGATATAACATTCTAGTGATCAAATCACTTGCTTGCAAGCTAATCAATGTGATATCACCGAGAGGGCCCAGAGTATATCTATCCGTCATCGGGATGAACAAATTCCACTCTCGATCCATGAGCCTCAACATAACACTTTATTAGTTCTGAATCCATCTTTATAATCACCCTGTTACGGTGTGACGTTTGATGTTATCAAGAAACTCTTCCGGTGTTAGTGATTGACATGATCTCATGGTCTAAGGATTAGGATCACTTCGTAAGTTGTTATAGCAATATAAACTCAATGAATTTGATCGTAATGCTATACTTCGGATGAATGTTCATCACACCATTACACTAATATTGTGATCCCGTTATTAACAACATCCAATGTCCATGATCAGGAAACCTTGATCATCTTGTTAATCAACGAGCTAGTTTATGAGAGAGGCATAACTAGGAACTTTCTGTTTGTTTATTAAACACACATGTATTAATGTTTCCGTATTAATACAATTATAGCATGCAAAATAAACATCTATCATATACTTGGAATACACATAATAAACACTTTATTATTGCCTCTCAGGGCATATTCCCTTCAGTCTCCCACTTGCACTAGAGACAATAATCTAGTTACATAGTGATAAATCTAACACCCATTGAGTTCTGGTGTTGATCATGTTTTGCTCTAGGGAGAGTTTTAGTCAACGGATCTGCTACATTGAGATCCGTATGTACTTTACAAATCTTTATATCTCCATCCTTGACATGCTCGCGGATGGAGTGAAACCGGCGCTTAATATGCTTGGAATGCTTGTGAGACCTTGGCTCTTTGGCATTGGCAATGGCACCATTGTTGTCACAACAGATCACCATTGGGTCCAACGCGTTTGCAACCACTCCTAGTTCGGATATGAACTCCTTCATCCAAACTGCTTCCTGAGCCGCTTCTGAAGCAGCAACATATTCGGCCTCCGTTGTTGATTCCGCTACCACAGGTTGTTTGGAGCTCCTCCAACTAACCGCTCCACCATTCATGAGAAACACGTATCCGGATTGAGACTTAGAGTCATCCGGATCGGTGTCAAAACTAGCGTCGACATAACACTTAGCGACTAGCTCTTCTTCACCTCCGTATACAAGAAACATATCCTTAGTTCTTCGTAAGTACTTAAGGATATTCTTGACCGCTATCCAGTGTTCTGAACCTGGATCCGATTGGTACCTACTAGTCAAACTAATAGCATGTGCCACATCCGGTCTTGTACATAGCATGGCGTACATTATAGAGCCTATGGCTGAAGCATAGGGGACTTTGTCCATTATCTCTCTTTCTTCCGCCGAAGCCGGACTTTGATTCTTACTCAATGTCTTGCCTTGCAACATAGGTAAGAACCCCTTCTTACTTCCGTCCATTTTAAACTTCTTTAAAATCTTATCAAGGTATGTACTTTGCGATAGCCCTATTAGGCGCCTAGATCTATCTCTATAGATCTTTATGCCTAATGTGTATGACGCTTCACCTAGGTCCTTCATTGAAAATTTGCTGTTTAGATAACTTTTAACACTGTTTAAAAGATCTATATCATTTCCGATCAATAATATGTCATCCACATATAATATCAGAAATGCCACATTGCTCCCACTCACTTTCTTGTAAATACAAGCTTCTCCATAAGTTTGGACAAATCCAAACTCTTTGATCACCTCATCAAAGCGGAGATTCCAACTTCGTGATGCTTGCTTCAATCCATAGATGGATCGCTGAAGTTTGCACACCTTGTTAGCATCCTTAGGATCGACAAAACCCTTTGGTTGTATCATATACAACTCTTCTTCAATATTACCATTTAGAAACGCGGTTTTGACATCCATCTGCCATATCTCATAATCGAAATATGCAGCAATTGCTAACATAATCCTAACTGACTTTAGCATTGCTACGGGAGAGAATGTCTCATCGTAGTCAACTCCTTGAATTTGTCGAAACCCCTTTGCGACAAGTCGAGCTTTATAGACGGTCACATTACCATCAGCATCAGTTTTCCTTTCGAAAATCCATTTGTTCTCCACGGCCTTTCGGTCGTGAGGTAATTCCACCAAGTTCCAAACTTGATTTTCATACATGGATTCCATCTCGGATTTCATGGCTTCTAACCATTTGTTGGAATCCGGGCTCATCATCGCTTCTTCATACGTCGCAGGGTCATCATTTTCATCAACCATGAAATTCATGACAGGATTTCCGTACAGCTCGGGAGCTGCACGCGTCCTGCTTGACCTGCGAGGTTCGGTACTACTCTCTTTCGGAGTTTCATGATCATTATCATTAGTTCCCTCTTCAACAGGTGTAGCCAACTCCGAAACAACTTCCGGCGCTACTCTACTCGCCATACTTTGAAGAGAAGGTTCAATAACCTCTTCGAGTTCTACCTTCCGACTACTCACACCTTTCGCGATAAACTCTTTCTCTAGAAAGGATCCATTCTTGGCAACAAAAACCTTGCCCTCGGATCTTTGATAGAAGGAATACCCAATAGTTTCCTAGGGTATCCTATGAAGACGCATTTTTCCGCTTTGGGTTCGAGTTTATCCGGTTGAAGTTTCTTCACATAAACATCGCATCCCCAAACTTTAAGAAATGACAGCTTAGGTTTGTTTCCAAAGCACAATTCATACGGTGTCTTTTCAACGGATTTAGATGGTGCCCGATTTAAAGTGAATGCAGCAGTTTCTAGTGCATAACCCCAAAATGACAATGGCAAGTCGGTCAGAGACATCATAGATCGAACCATATCTAATAAAGTACGATTACGACGTTCCGACACACCATTTCGCTGTGGTGTTCCGGCAGGCGTGAGTTGTGAAACAATTCCACACTCTTTCATGTGAGTGCTAAACTCGTAACTTAGATACTCACCTCCACGGTCGGACCGTAGAAATTTGATCTTTCTATTACGATGATTTTCCACTTCATTCTGAAATTCCTTGAACTTTTCAAAGGTTTCAGACTTGTGTTTCATCAAGTAGATATAACCGTATCTACTCAAATCATCCGTGAAGTAACAAAATAACGATATCCACCTCGCGCCGACACACTCATTGGACCACATACATCAGAATGTATGATTTCCAATAAATCTGTCGCCCGTTCCATTGAACCGGAAAACGGCGTTCTAGTCATCTTGCCCATAAGGCATGGCTCACATGTATCAAATGATTCAAAATCAAGTGATTCCAAAAGTCCATCCGAATGGAGCTTCTTCATGCGTTTAACGCCAATATGACCTAGACGGTGGTGCCACATATATGCGGATATATCATCATTAAGTTTAATGCTTTTAGCATCAACATTATGAATATGTGTATCATTATCATCGAAATCTAATAGAAATAAACCATTCATCATAGGTGCATGACCATAAAAGATTTCATTCATATAAATGGAACAACCATTGTTCTCGGATTTAAATGAATAACCACTTCGCATCAAACACGATCCAGATACAATGTTCATGCTCAGTGCAGGCACCAGATAACAATTATTCAAGTTTATAACTAATCCCGACGGCAAATGGAGAGGCAGCGTTCCGACGGCGATCACATCAACGCTTGATCCATTGCCGACACGCATCTTGACCTCACCCCTTGCTAGCGGTCGCTTGTTCCGCAGCCCCTGATTCGAGTTACAAATATTAGCAACTGAACCGGTATCAAATACCCAGGTGCTACTGCAAGCACTAGTCAAGTACACATCAATAACATGTATATCATATATACCTTTGTTTGCCTTGCCGGCCTTCTTGCCTGCCAAATACTTGGGGCAGTTGCGCTTCCAGTGGCCAGTCCCCTTACAATAGTAGCACTCGGTATCAGACTTAGGTCCAACTCGGGTTTTTTTTTCAGGCACGGCAACAGGCTTGCCGCCCTTACTTCCCTTCCGTTTTCCCTTCTTGTCTTTCTTGAAACCAGTGTTCCTATTGATCATCAACACTTGATGTTCCTTTTTGATCTCCACTTCTGCAGTTTTAAGCATTGACAGAAGCTCGGGGAGAGACTTCTTCATGCCTTGCATATTATAGTTCATCACAAAGCTCTTATAGCTAGGTGGCAGAGACTGCAGAACACGATGGATGCCTAAGTCAATGGGAATCGTTATTCCCAAGGACACAACCTTATCGGCGTAACCCGACATCTTGAGTACATGCTCAATAACGGAGTTGTGCTCTTCCATCATGCATCTAAAGAACTTTTCTGAAGCATTGTAGCTCTCTACAGCAGCATGTGTGTCGAAAATCATTTTCAACTCACCCATTGTATCAAATGCATTGCCGTTTTCGAAACGCTTTCGAAGTTCCGGCTCTAGCCCATACAATATGCCGCAATGAACTAAGTTGTGGTCCTCCTTACGAGTCTGATAGACATTCTTCTCCTCGTCAGGGGCATCCTCAAAAGGTGGGGGGCCTAGTGGCGCTTCTAGCACGTATTGCTTTTGTGCAGCAGAGAGGAGAATCCTCAAATTCATGGCCCATTCGGTAAAGTTGCTACCGTTCGTTGCTAGTTTCTCTTTCTCCATGAACACATTGAAATTAAAAGCAGGTGGTGCCATCTACAACAGAATTTGTAAAGTTTAGACTAAGTGTATGATAGATTGAGTTCAACTAATCCATATTACGAATGAACTCCCACTCAAAAACGACATCCCTCGTGCCTTTTTGGTGATTACATGAACCAAATCCACTATACCAAGTCCGATCATCACGTGAGTCGGTATAGCTTCAAAGGCGAGCATCAAATGGGCATCATATCAACTATATGACTCATGCTTAACCTTTCGGTCCGTGTTCCGAGGCCATGTCTGTACATGCTAGGCTCGCCAAGTTAGAATCTTAGTATTCGCGTGTGTAACTGTTTTACACCCGAAATATGGTCGTGGATCCAAGAACACCCGATCATCACGTGATGTCTTGGAGCGACGAAACATAATCGGTGCATACTAAAGGAAGAACACATTCTTATCTTGATATTTAAATGAGGGATCATCTTATTATGCTAACAAAGCGCTAAACAAGCAATATAAGATGCTATCAAACATCACATGTTTATTAGTGAAATGATATGGTTTCCGCATATGATCTCTATCATGTGCATCGTGGTATGATCACTATCATACCTATATGTGTAAATCCAAGGTCCATGGAGTTTACACGCTATGTGTGTTGTAAGAGTATCATCTCATACTTCTACTTACAACATCACCATATCATAACACTAGCCCAGCAACAATCTAAACTAGACGTCTCTAATTTATCCATTGCAAGTTTTACGTGGCTTAGGGCTTTCGAGATAGAACCGTTCTTACCTACGAACATGAACCACAACGAGGATAACCAAATTGTTGACAACTCGTTGCAAAATAGATATTGACTATAGTAGGAGAGACAGACACCCGCTAGCCACTTATGCAAACTAGTTGCATGTCAAGCGTGGAACAGGTCTCATGTGCGAGGACATGTAAAGTTTGTCCGGGCCGCTTCATACCACTGTGCCACCAATATCCAAAACTACAACTAAGGAGCAACAACATGATCATCATCGCCCACATACTCATATGTGTACTACCCGTGCAAAGCATCTACGCATAGATCCGGCTCTGATACCACTGTAGGGTTCGCAGCATAGAAAACAAAAAAAAATCCTACGATGTGAACTATGTACCAAGATCTATCTATTAGATACAAACAACGGGCGGATGTATATCCGTAGAGAACATACCCTTGAAGACCGACAAAGCTTAACGAGTTCAACTCGTGGTTGATGTAGACGATATCTTGCCGATCTCAAGATCGAGAGGAAGTCCTAGCGCTGCAAATCAGCAGCGCATCCGTGCTCGCACACACGTTCGAGGCACCGAGCAACCTCCGCCTCCTCGCTCTAGTGATGCAGCGGAAGCACAACTCTTTCTTGCCGAATAGCCACCGGGAACATGTATCTCGCTAGTCTGAGACCATGGGGGATAAATTCTAGAGAGGGAGAGAGATCCTTCACGAGGAGGTGTGAGATACAAGTGAGAGGAGGGGCTCCTTTTATAGGAGGAGGAGGGGCACCCAAGGGGGTGGCCGCCGGCCATGGGGGCTGCCCCCTCCCCTCCTTCATTCATGTGGGTGGACACTCCACTCACAAAATGGCCCTTCAATTTTCTCCACTCAAAAATCCACTCAAATTCCCATTAAATTTCCACCAAATTTAATGCAAACTCTCATTAAATAAAACTCTTTTATTTTATTCAGAATTTTGTCAATTACTTTAATGACAAACATTCACAAATAACCCCTTACTAGAATTCTATTTCACATGCATAACCACTTTATGCAATTTCACCCGAAAACCTGTTTCGGTATCTAGTGAAATAAATTCCTGCGCTTGTTTATTCTTTCAGCATGAAACGTTTGCTCCAATTGGATGTCGGTGTCTCTTAAGTGTGTCACCCTACGGTTCGTGAATAATGCGGACATGATCGAGACCCCTCTCGGATCAATAATCAGAAGCAGGATCTGGAGACCCATACTGACTCCCACACATTCAATGATGACTTTCTTGTGATCGTCGAAACCTTTTACGCTAGTATCTTAATCCCTTTGTTTCACGATATATTACATGTCCGAGATTCGATCATCGGTATCTCCATACCTAGTTTGATCTCGTTACCGACATGCACTCTTTTCTCGTTCCCGTGGTATAACATTCTAGTGATCAAATCACTTGCTTGCAAGCTAATCAATGTGATATCACCGAGAGGGCCCAGAGTATATCTATCCGTCATCGGGATGAACAAATTCCACTCTCGATCCATGAGCCTCAACATAACACTTTATTAGTTATGAATCCATCTTTATAATCACCCTATTACGGTGTGACGTTTGATGTTATCAAGAAACTCTTCCGGTGTTAGTGATTGACATGATCTCATGGTCTAAGGATTAGGATCACTTCGTAAGTTGTTATAGCAATATAAACTCAATGACTTTGATCGTAATGCTATACTTCGGATGAATGTTCATCACACCATTACACTAATGTTGTGATCCCGTTATTAACAACATCCAATGTCCATGATCAGGAAACCTTGATCATCTTGTTAATCAACGAGCTAGTTTATGAGAGAGGCATAACTAGGAACTTTCTGTTTATTTATTAAACACACATGTATTAATGTTTCTGTATTAATACAATTATAGCATGCAAAATAAACATCTATCATATACTTGGAATACACATAATAAACACTTTATTATTGCCTCTCAGGGCATATTCCCTTCAGGAGAATGGTCCATGAATGTGTCATGGGTAAGTGGAATGATTAGATCATATCCTAGGTCACTTGGTGTGGTCATTTGTGAGAGAGAATTAAAGCTCTACATTGAAAGTCAAATGGGAGGCTTGAAAAGTCAAACTGGAACAATGATTTCCTAGTGGAAGTAGGAAAGAGTCCTTCCAACTTAGGTTTGGAAGTGGATTCAAACTCACCCCTCCCAAGGCTGCCCCCCTCTCATAAATAGAGGGGGAGGGCTGCCCCAAAGCACCAAGCCCTAGCCCCTCTACACCCGAGCCGCCGTCGCCGCTGCCCCGCCGCCGGCCCGTCGCCGTCGCTCTAGCCGCCGCCGACACCTCCTCCTCCTCCCGGTCTTCTAAACCTAGATCACCGGGAAACCCTAGATCCACCATAACTCGCACCGGCTTAGGCGAAGCCCTGCGGGATCTTCCCTCTACTTCCGACACCACGTCGTCGTGCTGCCGGAATCACGAGGGGAGACTTACAACCTCCGCTGCCTGCTGGAACAAGGGAGAGGAAGGTCTTCATCGAGTACCGAACGTGTGAACGACTGCGGAAGCGCTGCCGGAACGCAGCGCTGGAAGGATCGTCTACGCAATCTTGAGATCGGCAAGTGTACGACTACATCACCCAGGAGAATCTGCTCTCGTTAACCGATTTGGAATCTTCGAGGGTGAGTGCTTCTATCGACTCGTTGCTACAATCTAGTAGATAGATCTTGGCTTGTTTGTGTGCATGCGGTAGAATTTTTTTGTTTTCCATGCTACGAACCCCTAAAACATCTGTTTTGTCTTCCTATGCTAGTGCCTTTTTGTTTTAACAATTTGTTTTCCCATGATACCCCCATGCATAGGAAGTGGGTTAGGCTCAAGTGTGTTGGTTACTTGTTTCTTGATGCTCTTTTTCACTCCAGATATATATATCCTATGTGAGCATCTTTGGAAGTTTCAAGCCTAACTTAAAGGCATTAAAGAAAAGTACTTGTTGGGAGTTAACCCAAGAGTTTTGTCGACTCTTCGAAGTTATTACCTCTGTAATAACCTCTCCTTATCCTTTTTGTTTTGGTTTTTGTGTCAAGTTCAACTACTTTTGTGAAGTAGAGGAGTTGTGAAAAGTGGCTGTCCTGGGACAGATTTTTGTGCTGTGTTGTAAAATTTCGTGAGGGAGCTCAGTATGTCGGGTGGAGTTGAATTTTTCTGATATTGTTCTCCAAGTTGTTACCCAACTTTCATTAGTTCTGTACTTTTTGATTTGACCAACAGAAGGTCTTCTAAAAAATCAATCTTCACCTGCTGGTCTGTTTTGACAGATTTCTGACATCTTTTGCAATTGCCTCTTATAGAAGATTTTGTTTTGATGGGTTTTCATGTGAAGTGTATACCAAATGTTTGATTGTCTTTGCTTACAATAATGTTGTCATTGAGTTTGTGCAAGGGTTTTGCAAGAAGGAAATTCTCAGGAGAAGAAGGAAAGGAATCTGCAGAGTTCGTCTTTGAATAGGTAAAAGTGGTGAAACAGAAGGTTCGGAAAACTCCAATCTTTTTTATATTTTTGTTGTTTTTAATACATGTCACATCCCAATATTTTCCAAATCTTGTTAAGTGAAAAATATTGAATAAAATAAAACTTTGTTGATTTTTAGGGTGAGAAGAAACTTTTGAATCCAATTGGAAACTTTCAAAACCTATTTGGATCAAATAGAATCCTAAAGGGATTTAAAAAGTTAAATAAACAATAAAATTAAAATATTTGAAATTACTATTTTTGGATCTTTTAATAAAAATATTTGGTTTTCAAATGAAAAGGTAGAAATATAAATAAGGATTATTTTATAGAGCCAAATTAAACCTTGGCCAAGCTTTTGAAATAAAACATTTTGTTTTGATTAAAAGAATAAAGGTTTATTTAAATAAAATAATAAGGATTTAATATCCAATTTTATTAAAGTAAAGGCTTTTCCCATTTTAAATAAACACTAAAACTTATTAAATTATTTTAAATAAGTTTTCTAAGTATTTTATATTCTCAAATAAAACCGACTAAAGTGTTTTTGGTTTTATTTTAGATTTCAAAATAAAGATTTTAACAAAACAAATCCTATTTGATTTAATAACTAAGGTCCATTTTATTTAATTATTAATGGACCCTAAAATAAAAATGCTATTTTATTTTAAACAAGTTTTCCAAGTATCTTCTATTTTCAAATAAAACCTACTGATTTGGTTTTAATAATATTTAGATTTCAAATGGAGATTTTAAATAAATCAAACCCTATTTGATTTAATAACTAAGGTCCATTTATTTAATTATTAATGGGTCCTAAAAAGAATAAAGTTATTTTATTTTGGGATTTGGTTTATGTTGTTAAACATAACCAAAACTTATTACAAAGTTTGTTGAAAGTTTGATTTGTTTGAATTGTTTGATTGAATTTCAAAACAGAAAATCAATTAGAAAAAGAAAAGCATTCAGAACAAAAAAAATACAAAAGGGAACCAGCCCAGCCGGCCAGCCCAACTAGGCCCAGTTAGCCCACTCCCTCTCACCCCGCAGAAAAATGTTTCGCACTCCGCAACTCACCCACTCAGCGACTGACTGGTGGACCCCGTTCCCTTTCCTTCTCTCTCGCTGCCAGAGGACCCCACAGCCACGCGGTCATCTTCCCCACCCCACGACCTATTCTTCCTTCCCTCGACGCCGTTTCTGGCTATGATTTCGCGGCTTAAATTCTCCTTAACGCCTTCGCCATTACTCGCTGCGACCACGCACGTTAAAGCGTCTCCCCCTCCTCTCTCGTTCCCCTATATCACCCCACCTCAACACGCCTCCAGGCCGCCCTAATTCCTCTCCGAGCACGTCTGCCTCCGACGAGCTCGCAACCGAATTCCGGCAGCCTTGCGCCACCCCTTACCTACCCGAGCACACGGGCAAGCTCCCGAGGCCCTGGCGCATCTTTCTGCATCCGCAGCTCGCTCGCGCGCGCCCCTGAGCCTCGGCAACGACGACTCCAAGCGCCGCCACCATCTGCTTCCTCTCCGGCGACCCTCCCCGTAAGCATGCGTCCGCCCCTCTTCTTCTCCTTCACGCTCGCTTCATCGCCTTGACCATGCGCATCTAACCATGCTCTCCGTTTGCTCCCTCGCAACCCGTAGCCTCGCCTCCAACGTCGACTGAGCACACCCGACGCGGACAAGAACTCCGGCGAGCAATCATCGCTGCACCAGAGCGCCCCTCGACAAACTGACCACACCTTGAGCTTCACCACGATGTTGCGAACACGGTGAGCATCCTCCCATCCTCTCTCGCTTCCTGTTTCACCAGCACCGCCACCATCTGGCCGCTCCGCCGCCAGCCACCGCCGCGGCGCCGCTCATTTTAGGTCAAGCTCGCAGCAGCCGTCGGATTTGGATCGCGTGGATAGGATAGAACCACTTAAAGCGAAGGGGTAAGCAATCTGATCCGTGCGATTTAATTAGATCCAACGCGCCAGAGTAGCTGATCCAGACAAAACGGTATGGACGAATCAGAATAGGACGCGTGTCACTTGTTTGATTTAAAACAGATTTTAGAATGTGATTTAGATGCAAATTTTCAAACCTTATAACTTTTGATCCACACGTGCAAAAATTGCAAATTTTATATCAATGGATTCA
The DNA here is from genome assembly GCA_916181665.1 of Avena sativa. Classification (NCBI taxonomy): domain Eukaryota; kingdom Viridiplantae; phylum Streptophyta; class Magnoliopsida; order Poales; family Poaceae; genus Avena; species Avena sativa. Next base: position 320,409,067 of record OV702279.1, read on the forward strand.
TAAAAGCAAGCCCTAGCCAACCATGCCATTTGTTTAGTAAAAAGCTTCTGGAAAAATGTTTGTTTTTGCAGAAACATTTGTATGCTTGTTTAGGTTATAAAAATTGTTCAAAAATAATTTTGGGGATAAAATCTTTTGCAAATGGTGTGTTTTGAACCTACTGACCTTAGGAAACACTTTGTGGATTCAAAAATGTATTTGGAGAAACAAAACAATGATTCTTTGATTTAAAACCATTTCTAGTCAAATAAAAATATGGTTAATTTATTAAAAATGGTTTTGGAAGAAAACCTTTGGGAAATGTTTTGTTTCAAACTCTCTGACCCTAAACCCAAAGTTTTATGGTTTGAAAACATATTTTGGGAACCCTATAGATTAATGACTTAGTAAAAACATTTCTACACCACATAAAATGATACTTTGTTTTGAAAATGGTTTAGGAAGTGAAATCCCTTGCAAATGACTTTTGACACTTTATAAAATGACCATTATGTGTTTTAAAATGTTTATGACCCATTAGGAACCACTTTTTCAAATAAAACAAAGCTTGGCATGCTTGCATGCATTATCTTGTTTATATGATTTTATGTGATGAAATGCTTGAATGGTAGATTGAACTTGTGCCTTGCTTGATTGAATTGTAGTGACTTGAAGAGTGTGATTGTAGCAAGGACAAGGAGTGAACTTATTCTCTACCAAAAAGGCAAGTGATGCTTCATACTTTTGTCCCATTAGTTTCACTATGCATTAGTGATTTTTCTAAGTAAAACTTGCATAGAATTTTTGCTAAGTATAAACCATGCTATGGGAAATCCTAGTAGATGAAACCTTAGTAGAAAGTTTCCTAAGTTAAGATTCCTACTACTATCAAGCTTAGCTTAGCTAATAGAAAACAAGGGTGGAATATAAAATCATACTATGGAAAAATTTCTAAGTCTGAGGACTTGTGTTTTTGTTTAATAAAAGAACTAAGTTAATGAATCACCTGGGTGGAATGGTAATTGCTTGGTGGATTTTGGTTGAGTGGTTACACAAGGCCCATGGCTATGGTTTACCTTGTGTATCACACTTGTGGATGGCCACCCAGGAACAAAGAGATTTGAGATGTCAAATGTTGAGAAGCTTCAAGTGCAGCCACTTGGCATTATGGGCTCTGCCAGGATCATATAGGTTGCAAGAACTTAGCCATATGGACAGTTGGTGGTAGGGTTTGATAGGTTGGAGCGCGTCTATTTTGGTCTAAGGGAAGGCTTCTAAAAGATCTTGACTTGGGAAACCAAGTCTTGTGGGGAAAGTGCACCACCTCTGCAGAGTGTAAAATCTAAGTACTTATCCATGTCCCTGGTAAAGGACAATTTGAGCATCAAGACATGGAAGCTATCAAGAATCTCATCATTCAAATTTCTAAGTTAAAAACTTGTGGTTGAACAAGGGTTAAAGGATCTTCAATCTTTGATTGGGAGATGCCTTGGGAAAGATTATTTTGTCAAGCAAAAACTTAGTGTTTTCAAATGATAAGGAAAATCTATTTTGAGCAATGCAAGCCTAAACTCCACTTAGGCAAATGAATATAGATGATAGACTCCACTATATTACCATAGTATCACTTGCCAATACAATTCAAATGTATTGACCCTTGTGGCTGTAACTTGTGTGTTGCAGGTTTGATTGATATTAGTGAAGTTGATTGATTAGGATTACAAAGTCTACAACCAACATGTCTTCCTGTGGCACTTTGAAGATGAAGGACCCCATGCTTATAGATATTCTGTTGCAATGTAATGTAATAGCCAAATGAGCTATGTAAGATGTAATAAATTATGTTATTCCTGGTTATAAAGTTGTATTATGACCTTTGTTTCTTGATATTACATCTTAACTGTGGATGCTAGCTATTGATCCAGGGACTAGCATTGTAAACACAGGGGACTCTACCTTATTAAAGGTTGGGAACCTTACAGATGGTATCAGAGCATTGTGTTGCCTGTAGGATTTGTAAACCTAGGATTGGACAAAACCCCTTAGAAAAAGATAGGAGTTGTATTTGTTCCAAAACTTATTTACAAACAATCTTGTAAACTCTTTCCTCAACCATTTTGGTTTTGATTCTACATCTCTTCTATTTCAAACTTGATGGACAAAACCTACCCCATGACCAAAGACTTCACCATGTGCAAAGGACTTCATCAACTCTAATGACTTCAACATCTTCAACTCTAATGATTTCAACATCTTCAGCGTTTTCACCAAGGACTTCAACCTTGGATATCACTAAGGACTACAAGTGAGACAAGAAATATTGCCCAAGATTTGGAGACTAAGGAAATACAACTTAGAAAGAACCCTCATCACCTTTGAAGTTTTGTGACCAAGAATCTTTCCTAAGGAAACCATGATCTCATGCAAGAAGAATCAACCATGAACGATGGAAAGATCACAAGTGAACCATATAGATGGACCACCATATTTTATTTAATACAAACCCACCAACTTATGTAGCGTAACAAAAATATTTTTGGTTGCCTAAAAATATGCTTGAAACTTGTTGTTTGAGTGAAATGTTTGCTTGTGATTGCTTGCACATTGTTTGTGTGAATTGTGATGTGTGTGATTAGAATTATTTCCTTAGAAAATCTGTTGCCTATTCTAATCCCAATCCAATCCAAAAAGATGACTTCTCCAAGAGACTCCAACATCAAGGTTGATGACAACAACAACAACAACCAAGAGGACAGCATGAGAGAACTCATAGCAAACCAAAACCAGTTGAGCCAAGAGACAACTCAGCTTTTAGCCAACAATAATGGACTAGACCCAGCCATACAAAGGATTTTGAAACTTCAATCCCAATTGTTGCAAGGATTGGTTACTCAAATGATCAACATGGGAGAAAACTTTTCCCAAAGAGCTAATGGCAATAAGGATGACAAAGATGTTATTTTAGAAGGAACCAAAGCATGCAATATTTGTAGAGACAAGGATCATACATGCAAGGAGCATGAAGATCAATGCCCTAATTGTGAAGAAGAAAGTCATATCTCTAGTAACTGCCCCAAGAAGAGAGAAAGATTTCCCACCTTTGAGGTGAGATATGAAGAACATGAACTATAAGAACTCCTAGCTTTGGAGAGACCCAAAAAGAAAAAGAAGGACATAAGCCAGTTGCAATGTTACAATTGCAAAGAGATGGGACACTATGCCAGTGAATGCCAAGAAAAGAAGAAGAGCCAAGAAGACAAACAAAAGCTAGTGAAACCCAAGATAAGGAAGGATATTAGCCAAGTGATGTGCAACCACTGCAAAGAGTTAGGACATTATGCATCATATTGTCCAGAGAAGCCACCTCAAGACCTCAGCCTTATCACATGTTTCAAATGCAAGGAACTAGGCCACTATGCAAACTTCTGTCCAGGAAAGTTACACCAAGATCCCAAGAAGGCCAAATTTTTTAAGGGTGGTAGTACCCTAATGCTTTGAGCAAATTTGTAACCCTAGCCTCCCCAAATCTCGGGACGAGATTTATTTTAAGGGTGGTAGCCTGTCACATCCCAAGATTTTCCAAATCTTGTTAAGTGAAAAATATTGAATAAAATAAAACTTTGTTGATTTTTAGGGTGAGAAGAAACTTTTGAATCCAATTGGAAACTTTCAAAACCTATTTGGATCAAATAGAATCCTATAGGGATTTAAAAAGTTAAACAAACAATAAAATTAAAATATTTGAAATTACTATTTTTGGATCTTTTAATAAAAAGATTTGGTTTTCAAATGAAAAGGTAGAAATATAAATAAGGATTATTTTATAGAGCCAAATTAAACCTTGGCCAAGCTTTTGAAATAAAACATTTTGTTTTGATTAAAAGAATAAAGGTTTATTTAAATAAAATAATAAGGATTTAATATCCAATTTTATTAAAGTAAAGGCTTTTCCCATTTTAAATAAACACTAAAACTAAGTTTTCTAAGTATTTTATATTCTCAAATAAAACCTACTGAAGTGTTTTTGGTTTTATTTTAGATTTCAAAATAAAGATTTTAATAAAACAAATCCTATTTGATTTAATAACTAAGGTCCATTTTATTTAATTATTAATGGACCCTAAAATAAAAATGCTATTTTATTTTAAACAAGTTTTCCAAGTATCTTCTATTTTCAAATAAAACCTACTAATTTGGTTTTAATAATATTTAGATTTCAAATGGAGATTTTAAATAAATCAAACCCTATTTGATTTAATAACTAAGGTCCATTTATTTAATTATTAATGAGTCCTAAAAAGAATAAAATTATTTTATTTTGGGATTTGGTTTATGTTGTTAAATAGAACCAAAACTTATTACAAAGTTTGTTGAAAGTTTGATTTGTTTGAATTGTTTGAATTGTTTGATTGAATTTCAAAACAGAAAATCAATTAGAAAAAGAAAAGCATTCAGAACAAAAAAAATACAAAAGGGAGCCAGCCCAGCCGGCCAGCCCAACTAGGCCCAGTTAGCCCACTCCCTCTCACCCCGTAGAAAAACGTTTCGCACTCCGCAACTCACCCACTCAGCGACTGACTGGTGGACCCCGTTCCCTTTCCTTCTCTCTCGCTGCCAGAGGACCCCACAGCCGCGCGGTCATCTTCCCCACCCCTCGACCAATTCTTCCTTCCCTCGACGCCGTTTCTGGCTATGATTCCACGGCTTAAATTTGCCTTAATGCCTTTGCCATTACTCGTTGCGACCACGCACGTTAAAGCGTCTCCCCCTCCTCTCTCGTTCCCCTCTGTCACCCCACCTCAACACACCTCCAGGCCGCCCTAATTCCTCTCCGAGCACCTCTGTCTCCGACAAGCTCGCAACCGAATTCCGGCAGCCTTGCGCCACCCCTTACCTCCCCGAGCACACGGGCAAGCTCCCCAGGCCCTGGCGCATCTTTCTGCATCCGCAGCTCGCTCGCGCGCGCCCCTGAGCCTCGGCAACGACGACTCCAAGCGCCGCCACCGTCTGCTTCCTCTCCGGCGACCCTCCCCGTAAGCATGCGTCCGCCCCTCTTCTTCTCCTTCACGCTCGCTTCATCGCCTTGACCATGCGCATCTAACCATGCTCTCCGTTTGCTCCCTCGCGACCCGTAGCCTCGCCTCCAACGTCGACTGAGCACACCCGACGCGGACAAGAACTCCGGCGAGCAATCATCGCTGCACCAGAGCAACCCTCGACAAACTGACCACACCTTGAGCTTCCCCACGACGTTGCGAACACGGTGAGCATCCTCCCATCCTCTCTCGCTTCCTGTTTCACCAGCACCGCCACCATCTGGCCGCTCCGCCGCCAGCCACCGCCGCAGCGCCGCTCATTTTAGGTCAAGCTCGCAGCAGCTGTCGGATTTGGATCGCGTGGATAGGATAGATCCACTTAAAGCGAAGGGGTAAGCAATCTGATCCGTGCGATTTAATTAGATCCAACGCGCCAGAGTAGCTGATCCGGACGAAACGGTATGGACGAATCAGAATAGGACGCGTGTCACTTGTTTGATTTAAAACAGATTTTAGAATCTGATTTAGATGCAAATTTTCAAACCTTATAACTTTTGATCCACACGTGCAAAAATTGCAAATTTTATATCAGTAGATTCATAAAAGCAAGCCCTAGCCAACCATGCCATCTGTTTAGTAAAAAGCTTTTGGAAAAATGTTTGTTTTTGCAGAAACATTTGTATGCTTGTTTAGTTTATAAAAATTGTTCAAAAATGATTTTGGGGATAAAATCTTTTGCAAATGGTGTGTTTTGAACCTACTGACCTTAGGAAACACTTTGTGGATTCAAAAATGTATTTGGAGAAACAAAACAATGATTCTTTGATTTAAAACCATTTCTAGTCAAATAAAAATATGGTTTATTTATTAAAAATGGTTTTGGAAGAAAACCTTTGGAAAATGTTTTGTTTCAAACTCTCTGACCCTAAACCCAAAGTTTTATGGTTTGAAAACATATTTTGGGAACCCTATAGATTAATGACTTAGTAAAAACATTTCTACACCACATAAAATGATACTTTGTTTTGAAAATGGTTTAGGAAGTGAAATCCCTTGCAAATGACTTTTGCCACTTTATAAAATTACCATTAGGTGTTTTAAAATGTTTATGACCCATTAGGAACCAATTTTTCAAATAAAACAAAGCTTGGCATGCTTGCATGCATTATCTTGTTTATATGATTTTATGTGATGAAATGCTTGAATGGTAGATTGAACTTGTGCCTTGCTTGATTGAATTGTAGTGACTTGAAGAGTGTGATTGTAGCAAGGACAAGGAGTGAACTTATTCTCTACCAAAAAGGCAAGTGATGCTTCATACTTTTGTCCCATTACTTTCACTATGCATTAGTGATTTTTCTAAGTAAAACTTGCATAGAATTTTTGCTAAGTATAAACCATGCTATGGGAAATCCTAGTAGATGAAACCTTAGTAGAAAGTTTCCTAAGTTAAGATTCCTACTACTATCAAGCTTAGCTTAGCTAATAGAAAACAAGGGTGGAATATACAATCATACTATGGAAAAATTTCTAAGTCTGAGGACTTGTGTTTTTGTTTAATAAAACAACTAAGTTAATGAATCACCTGGGTGGAATGGTAATTGCTTGGTGGATTTTGGTTGAGTGGTTACACAAGGCCCATGGCTATGGTTTACCTTGTGTATCACACTTGTGGATGGCCACCCAGGAACAAAGAGATTTGAGATGTCAAATGTTGAGAAGCTTCAAGTGCAGCCACTTGGCATTATGGGCTCTGCCAGGATCATATAGGTTGCAAGAACTTAGCCATATGGACAGTTGGTGGTAGGGTTTGATAGGTTGGAGCGCGTCCATTTTGGTCTAAGGGAAGGCTTCTGAAAGATCTTGACTTGGGAAACCAAGTCTTGTGGGGAAAGTGCACCACCTCTGCAGAGTGTAAAATCTAAGTACTTAGCCATGTCCCTGGTAAAGGACAATTTGAGCATCAAGACATGGAAGCTATCAAGAATCTCATCATTCAAATTTCTAAGTTAAAAACTTGTGGTTGAACAAGGGTTAAAGGATCTTCAATCTTTGATTGGGAGATGCCTTGGGAAAGATTATTTTGTCAAGCAAAAACTTAGTGTTTTCAAATGATAAGGAAAATCTATTTTGAGCAATGCAAGCCTAAACTCCACTTAGCCAAATGAATATAGATGATAGACTCCACTATATTACCATAGTATCACTTGCCAATACAATTCAAATGTATTGACCCTTGTGGCTGTAACTTGTGTGTTGCAGGTTTGATTGATATTAGTGAAGTTGATTGATTAGGATTACAAAGTCTACAACCAACATGTCTGCCTGTGGCACTTTGAAGATGAAGGACCCCATGCTTATAGATATTCTGTTGCAATGTAATGTAATAGCCAAATGAGCTATGTAAGATGTAATAAATTATGTTATTCCTGGTTATAAAGTTGTATTATGACCTTTGTTTCTTGATATTACATCTTAACTGTGGATGCTAGCTATTGATCCAGGGACTAGCATTGTAAACACAGGGGACTCTAACTTATTAAAGGTTGGGAACCTTACAATACATAAGGGAATCTACGTGATGTAACTGAAGAGGAAACGGAGCTCGGGGTGGACAAACCCACCCCAGGCGCGGGCCCAGGCTGGCCGCGCATGGAGGGGGTGTTCCACCCTCGAACTCCATCTCCGCATCGTTTTCGTGTCAAAACCTTCCTTATGTATTGAAACTTCGTAATATATAACCCCCCGGATCCCCCGAGGTTTTTGCATCGTGTTCTCGTTGTGTTTTCGTTTCGATCTGTTTCTGTCAGGAAATCTTCTCAAGTTTAGAGCACCATGGCCTCCGCCAAAGACGAAGGCAAGAAGCCCAAGGAAGAAGAACCTCAAGCTCCCAAGGAGGAGGAGATCCCGGAAGGTTATGAAGGAGACATGGAGGAGGACAAGCAACCGGACACCCGCTCTACCGTCACAAGCATTGGTTTGGTGGCACAACCTACCAAGCTTAAGAAGACAGCACAAATGTCTACAGGAGGAAAACCTCCACGTCTCTTCTACAATCCACAACCGTATCCTCCACGTAACAAGAGACCCTTCCATACACTTATACATGAATATCAATATCAACATGTGCCCAAGGAAAGTTTGCCTTCGGTTTGGGATATGCGTCGTTCTAACAATGAAGAGAAGGATCATGCTAAGGATGAAGAGTGGGGAAAGAATAACAAGAACTGGGATTCTCGGACTAACATGATCATGAACCGGATAGAGCAAAACTCGGAGCTAATCCGTACTCTTACTTTTGAGTTCGAGGAGTTGAGGAAACTTACCGAAGAGCTTATCAAGAGAACACCACCACCACCAAGGGACTAAATCGTCATCAGGTTTGGCATCCCCTTGGCTTGTTCCAAGCTTGGGGGAGTGCCGTGGTATCACCACCACTATCTTTCATCTTTTACCTTTTTAGTGGATTCATATCTCTGGTAGAGAGGTTATCTTATAGTTTGGTTTGCATGTGGAAGTATCTCTCCTTTAGTTGATTATCTATGTATCCCTTGGTGTGATTGGCTTTATTGGAATATTAATGAGAAGTCTCATCTTTTACTTTTTGCACTTCTTATTTTTAGTTTGCAATCTCTATTATATGATGGATCTTGTTGTTCAGTATTGGCACCACTTTGGGATCATCAAGTGGATCTAAATTGGTTTTGGCAAACCAAGTTCTGGTCAGTGGCATTAGTTTGAAAGAAAAAAAAGAAAGAAAAGGCTTACTGGTATTTGGTATCATTTGTTTTATTTCTTGTTGGCTCATAAGCTTAGTATTCTTTATTTAAGATTATTTTGTGTTTTCAAGGAAGATTCCATGTTTGGCTTTATTACTTGTATGTTTGCTTGTTTATTTCAACTCTCTTTCTTGCTACCCAGCCTTGCTAGACAAAAATCTGTTTTGAGAAGGCATACTTCTCATGTTTCCAAAATCCTTTGAACATAAAACTTTTGCCACTTGTGTCCACCATATCTTCCTAGTAGCTTTTGCTATTCCTAGCAAATTCTCAAGCTTCATCTACCTTTCGAATTAAAAATTATTTTGTTATGTGAAAACTAGCCAGTAAAGCTCTCACGAACTTGATGGCACACTTTATTACTTGCCCCTAATAAACTTGAACCATTGTGAACATCAAAGTTGTATATGCTTGCATCTATACGTTGGAATTAGCAGAACCGTGCTGTCACGGAGAACGTTTTCAACATTGCACTTGTACTCTATACACAGTTGATATCGTGCTCTTTTGTCTATGGATGTCAACGGTGTGAAATAAAGAGGGAACTTGTAAGTCCATGGAGTTTGTATTCTGTGTTAGAGAAATGCCTAGGCCGCTAGCCTAAGCCATGCTTAATCATGGTGGAAACTTGCAGCATCACCATAGTGAGCTATCTATGAAGCATCCTCAATAAAAAGCTATGCATATGGTAAATAAAAAGATTGCTGAGATGCTCATTGTCTGCTTGCCTTGTCATTTTGGTTATGGGAAAGCTTCTGTACCATGTGCAAGGGGTACCCCGTTGGCGGTTCTCAATGATATGCAAATACTTACAATGACAAGAACTTACTTGTACCCAAAGTTGAGTATGCATGAGGTGTGGCCCTCGTATTCAAGGGACTTGAGATTGCCAACTTATACTTCGTCAAGCATATACTCCAGCTTTGCCACTTTAATCTTAACCACTTCAAGATGCTTATGATAGGGGCAATGAGGGCTGAAAGCTAACAAGTACCATAATTTTTGGAAGCTCTTTTTGAAACTTGTAATCCCTGCTTCCTTTACAAAAGGCCTTTCTTCCACCATTATTGAGTCTCCACCTTCTACTTTTAGGCACCATTAAGAGAGCATAGTTGTCATTCTGTGTCTAATGTTCCAAAGCTTATTGATTGATGCATATTGTGATATTACTTGTTCTTGTGCTATTTGTTTCTAGTCACCCTTGTGAACTTTGAAGGTGTCCTATGCATCTATTTGCTACTCTATGAGGGACAAGCTAATTGCCACCATGCCATGTTTTCTGTATGTGAAACAAACAAACATTTTTCAATGCATGTTATTCATGATCTTTGTTTGTAGCCTTTCATGTTGCATGCATAGTTACTTTGTCTTACTATTAAAACTTCTTCTTTCATGCTCATGTTTAGAGTTCTTTGATCCCAGCTTTCAATTCTTGCAAATGGTTTGATCTTGGTTTTGATGGTGCATGTCACCTCAAAAATTATTCTTTTTACCACTAACCTACTCGAGGACGAGCAGGAGTTAAGCTTGGAGATGCTTGATACGTCGGAAACGTATCTATAATTTTTGATGATCCATGCTTGTTTTGTATCTACTTTGCTTTGCTTTGTCTACACTTTGAGGTGTTTTTATATCTTTTCTGGAACTAACCTATTAACAAGTTGCCACAGTGCCAGATGCCTGTTTCTTCTGTTTTTGGTTCCAGAAAGGCAGAAAATCAATATTATCGGAATTGGACGGGACAAAAGCCAAAGTTATTATTTTCCTGGAGCAACACGGAGCCACGAAGCAGAGACGGAGGGGGGCCACAGGGTGGACGCACCCCCCTAGGCGCGGGCAAGCCCTGGAGGCGCCTGGAGGGGGTGTGGGCCCCCTAGATCCCCACCGACCTTGATTCATGCGCCTATAAGAAGCCTCCGACCCAAAAAAACCTAGGGCATCCAGAAGAAATCCACGAAAACCTCTGTAGCACCGCCGCCACCGAAAGGGAGATTCGGGGGATAGAAAGTCTCTGTTCCGGCACCCTGCCGGGATGGGGAAGTGCCCCCGGAGCCATCTCCATCGATTTCCATCGCCATCTTCATCACCGTTGCTGATTCCCATGATGAGGAGGGAGTAGTTCTTCCTCGAGGCTAAGGGCTCTACCGGTAGCTATGTGTTCATCTCTCTCTCTCTATGCATGGTCATATTGTGATCATGAGATTTGTTATCAAGTATATCTACCTTGCTACTCAAGTGCTTCATTAGATATCTGCTCTCCCCATGTGTGTGAAAGTAACAACGTGCACACCATGGTGGCACTTAGGTTTGAGTCTATATAAATACTATTTGTGCTTTAATAGATCTATGCTTTTCCCCACGTGTGTGAAAGTGTCAGCGTGCATACCGTGTGTGTCACTTTGGCTAGATTGAATATTTGTTATGAGTTATATTTGGAGTTGGATGTCTCTATAAAATTGTGGTGTTTGTTGGAACCATCTACTCCCTCCGTTTATAAATATAAGATGTTTTAGATTTGTGAAGGAGATGTATCTAGACACCTTTTAGTGTATATGTTCAAATGAATTTAGACACTAAAATATGTCTAGATACATCTCCTTCACAAACCTAAAACACCTTATATTTCCAAACGGAGGGAGTAGCGCTCAAGGTGACAGTATGGGGTTATCTATATTGGGGAAGGCCCTACCGTGGATTAGAGTGTTCAACCGGAGAGTAGTTAAGAGTAGTATCATGAAGAGAGGATATTTATATGAGAGAGTGTTCACTAGTGAAAGTATGATCCCTAGGACTTGTTTCTAAACATAGAAACACTGTTTGCATCTAGATCTGTTGCATGTTTGCTTGCTTTAGTCTTTACCTCACCGTCAAGCTCCTTTCTGGCACTCACACACGTTCTCCCACGTAAACAACAAGTCAGAAGCTCTTTTATGGCACCGTTACCACTTGTATTTCACTATCTCTTCGCCGAACTAGTGCACCTATACACCTGCCAATTGTATTGGGTGTGTTGGGGACACAAGAGACTTCTTGTATCTTGATTGCAGGGTTGCTTGAGAGGGAATACCTTTGACCACTTCCTCCCTGAGTTCGATAAACCTTGGGTGATCCACTTAAGGGAAACTTGCTGCCGTTCTACAAACCTCTACACTTGGAGGCCCAAAAACTGTCTACAAGAATAGAAGTGCGTAGACATCAGTGTGGGCCCCCTAGGGCTCCACTCCATCTCGTACTCTGGCTCTGTGGATTTTCTGGTGAAATAGGATTTTTGTCATATTTTCCAGGATTTTTCCTGATAGTTGATTTTCTACACAAAAACTAGACACCAAGGTAATTCTGCTGAAAACAGCATCAGTCTGTGTTAGTTGTATCCAAATCACACAAGTTTAGAGGAGGAATAATATCAAAAGTGTTCGGGAAAGTAGATACGTTTTGGACGTATCAGCCCGGCAGGCGGCGGGGAGTTCTCGTCTTCTTCCTCGGGGGGCTGGTCGTCTGCTAGGGCGGTGTGTGGCGTTGGCGCCGGACGCCATGGCAGCGTGGCTGTGGCGGCGCGGCGGACGACGGGGCAGGGCTGTGGCCTGGGCTGGCCGGGGTGGCTAGGCGGAAGGTGCTAAGGGCGGCGCTGGCCGTAGTTGGCTCCGTCTGCGGCGTCCGCGGTGGCGGGTGCTGCTACTCCAAGTGGCGGCGGGGGGGGGGGGAGGGAGGGGGGGTCGGCTCGGCTCCATGGTGTAGTGGTGGCGACGCGGTGATGCCGGTTGGGGTCGACAGGGTGGCGCCCAACGGGTTTGCTCCTTCGGGCAGCTCCGGCTATCCCATATTTGGGCCTGATCTGGGTCTCAGGCAGGCCCCGCGTGGTGTTGGCATCCTCTGGAGGCGGGGTGGCGGGGTGGGGCATGTGGGAGGGCGGCGGCGGTTGCGGCTAAGCTGCAGCAGCATGGCGGCAGGGACTTTATAGGCCCTTTTTGGGCCCGCCCGGGCTTGAGACCTGGTGTGCCCCTGCTGCCACGCCCGGGTCGGCAACCACCATCGGCGGTGGAGGTCGGTCTCCTCCGCGCGGCCGTGCCGCTGCCGCCATCCTGTGCCAACCAATCCTCCCCGCCTTGCAGGTCACGCAATGAACCTGACCCTGTGGGTGCGAGTTCGTGGATGCCGGGGCGACAGTCCCCGAAGGTGGTGTACAAGACGTCCCTTCGACGGAGGAGGCTTCAGGAGGTGACTTGCAATGGTGTTCCTCAGACCAGCGTAGGTCCAACAAGCTCGGCTGAGCTCGGTGGCATTGGATCTGTTACTTGACGTCTGGGACTTGCCGCGGGGGCGGTTCCCCTAGTGGACGATGGAGTTGGACCTGGTGCTGGTGTTGGCGTGTATGGTGGCACCCTTGCTACAGTGGGGCGGCGAGACTTCACGAGCCTTCTCGGGCTCGGCCAGGCATAGAGGGCCTGGTTTGTCTTGCTGCTACATCTGGTCTGCTACCGCCTTCTGGCAGTGGAGGTAGTTCCCTCCCGCGTGCTGATGTCATCCCGACCCTCGCCAAAGGCCCCCCTCTCTGTCTTAGTGGCCTCGACCCATGGCTCACGATGTGACGACGGCGGTGACCTCAAGACAGTGTTGGCGCGTGCAGGTGGGCGGCGAGTTTGTTGGAGCATTTCAAGGGGTCCTGGAGTGTGGCTATTGAGAGGTCGGGAGAAATCCTCGTCTATTTGACCCTGACGCGGTGACGCCCGTGGGTATCGTCTTCCTTTCTGAAGGGCGCCGGGTGTATCTCTCTCACACCTCCCAGGGCGTACCGGGGAAAACCCTAGGACCTGTCCGGGCAGCAGTGTCGTTGTCGTCACTCCCCTTCTTGGAGGTGTTGCTTGGTACATGGCGCTTTGGAATTCCAGTCCTGTGGTGGTACTTCTCCGATGGGCGCAATGGTGGCGAGTTACCTTTGTTCTTGTCGCACTGCCGGTGTCGGATTTATTTTCTTTCCTTTCTTTTGTATTTTATTTTGGGCTTGGCTTTGTGCTGTCTTCCCCGGTTGTGGTCCCGTCGTTGTTCTAATTTGTTCCTTGGGTGTTGTGTTGTTTAGCCCAACAGCGGTCTCACTTGTGTGCTTTATTTATAAAGCGGTGAGAAAGGATGTTTCGAGAAATTAAATCATCTTATAGCATGTCTTGTAAAGTGTCAGAAAACATGTTTTACGCTTCATTTAGGCCCGCATGGACTGATCCTGCAACTTGCCCTCATAAAACAGAGTATGTTTTTACGGATGCAGTTTGCAGATCTATTCCGTGCCAGTAAAACATGTTTCCACATTACATCAATTTGCACAAACATAGTTCATATAACAGCAACATTGTAACACCCCAGATTTTGGCTTTCCAAAAAGGTTTTCGAGACCTCTTGATTTATTTGCATTATTAATTTTGGGCCAATTTAAATCTATTTGCTTCTTCAAAACCCCTTTTAAATTCTCAAGCATAGCCAACTTTTGTAATTTTTGCTCTTGAACCCTTGCACACTTGACATCATGTCATGAGATGATCCACTCTCAACTTTTCCAAAACTAAAACCCTCCAAAAATAATTCTTTTTTCTATTTAAAGAAAATCCCCTAAATGGCACTTTACAAAGAAACAACCTTTTCTATAGCTCTAAAAATTTCACAAAGAATAGGGAATGATACCTAGGGAATATATAGCCCAAATATGTAAAAATACATGATATGTACTTTGTATCAAATTCCACTAAAGCCCTAGTTATGTTTCTACCAAAATCCTACTTCTTTGTTTAAAAAATTTCAAAATATTTTTTCCTCGATAGTACCCAAACTAGGTGCATAAAGAGTGCACTAACAACATACCAAAAGGCTAGATCATGATCACATAAAAAACCACCAAAAGCTTCCAAATCCATTCCTAACGATTTGAATTTTGAAATTTACATGCAATAAGTTTTGAATGTGGCAAACTCTTTAATAGAGGAAAGCTACGCATTTAAATTATACACACCGGTGAAAAGCTCACTTAATTTGGATCTACACATCTCTAAGTATATTCCTCTGAATTTTCTTTCAAAAACTAAAAAATTAGTTAACTGAATTTTGCTCCACGGTCATATACTAGTGACACAGCCTATTCCTGGTCGTCGCCAACAGGCCGTCTACCACTTCCCTTGCCTCACTTTGAACCCAATAGAACCCCCTCACCCCCAAAAACCCCTCATGTGCCTCAAAGCCACCTATCCCCTCCTCCCGGCGCCGTCCTGTTCCAAAAACCACCACCGCTAGCACTATGCGGCTGGACCCCAGCCATCAGCAACCAAAACCCCGTTTCGCCCACTGTTCATTGCCCCTATTTTGCCACGAAGATCCATGCCACATGTGACGCCAAGATGTTACACTGCGTCGAGCTCGTCCAATCTTGCCTCATCACCGTCCTCATTTTCTCGGCTGCCACGGCTACCTCGCCAATACCCTATATAGAGCACCTCATTATGCCAGACAGGTCCGTTCCTCGCTTTCTCTCCCTCTCAATCGCACTCTCGCCATATTCATGGTCACATGGAGCCCCACCTCGCCGTCCGCGAGCCTACTTCTGGTTGCCCATGTCCCGAGAAATACCCCTCCCTAAACGCACACACCATATCATGTTCCTGGACTCCCTAGGCCATAGGATCTAGTCGTCGTTCTCGTCAGAGTAGTAGGTGGTCAAAATTGTCCAGATCATCCTTGACCAAATGCCATCCCCATTGGAGAATACCGTCTCCAGCCACCTAAGCATCATCGCGGTTCGAGACCTATGTCATTTGATGCACTCCTCTCCCCTTGTTCGCCCAGCACCCTCCCTAGCCCATCATCGCCATCGTAGCCTCGCCAGAGTCACCGACGAGTCTTTAGAGACAAGGACGACCGTGCCTCCTATGTTTAAATAGAATATCGTTTTAGTATTATAAGTGGTGGGTCCCATCCGTCAAGACTTTAGCCTTTATCCTCTCGATTTTCCAGAAACTAACTAAAAAGCAATCTTTATAAAAATGCCAGGATTCAGAATGCAATATCTTTCAATTGTCCAAACTATTTGATTCTTTTGCATTAGATTCTAAATAAAAATATCTTTCAAATGGCATGGGTTGTGCTATTTATGGATATTATTTTCTATTTTGTAATTAATGGCTTAAGAAAGGGTTCGACACGTGCAAATAATGTTTTTATATGTAAATCTTCAACTAAAATTTGGAGATTAGTTTGGGTGTAGAAACCAGAGACCAAAGGCAAGCCATCAAACCTTCTTCGTACTTTTGTAACCTTTTTATGTTTAATATTTTCTATTCTTAGTTTTAGTATGTACATTGCCATGATGATTTCTTTTTTTTATTTTGATATGCAAGTTTATATATTAACTTTAGCGTGCTAGTGTAAATATTTTGTGCATAATGAGATGACATTCCTGCATGATTATCCTCACATTGACTGAACGCTAACTATGTCATGTATTGGTTGGTCCTTATGAGTGTTTGTTTCTTCTTGTTTGTCAAGGGGAGGTGCATATGAATTGTGGGTTGACGATCCTCGAGGTCGGGGACATTTGTCAAAAGAGTTGTTTGCTTCTTTCCCTCCGTAAAACTTGGTAGGCTTACTCTTGCTACAATTTTGATGCATTGGGGCATTTGCATTTCTATTTGGTTCTTATTGTCGATACAACTGACACCATGTCGGAAATCTGATATCTTACTCTTCCCCGTGTATGTGCATCATGAGATATCATGGCTATGCGAGACTACGATGCTACTCCCTTTTCTTGGTCAAAGGCTGGACATAGGTGTCGCCATAGGCCGGTGTGTGTGGGAACGGGTTGCATCAAAGACTCAACTTATAAGTGTGCTAACTAAATATTCAAGTGTGGACTAATGTTTGCTACTTTTCTTATTCCTCAAACATGTGGAGATGTATTAATCTTGACTAATAAGATAATCACCTCCATTGACTTGATTAAGATGAGTAGTTCCACTTTAAACACCCCGCGTTGTCACCGTTCCATAGGTGACCATAGCCTATGTAACCTACTCAAACTCCTCACCTAGGATATACTTATTGCAAGGTTTAGTCGGATGCCATGAGTGTGGCAGTGGATGAATCTTGTGAAGGTCCCAGAGTTGGGCGTTTCTCAGTGCACTTGGGGACATGTCGATTTCACTTCTTCATAAGACCGAATCTTAGGATTAGGTAAATAGCTAGGTTGAGTGTTTGATAGTGTGAATGGTCATGAAAGTGTTTGTTTCTTTGGTACAACTCGTGGTTCATGACCAAGAGAGACGACCAAGTGTAGATCATTTTGATGGGTGTTATTTGTAGCCTCTATAGATGGTCGGAATCTAGTCCAGCATTGTTTATAGGATATGGAACATGTTTGGATCATGTTACAATATGATTTTAGTCGTGTCAAGTATGGAAAAAATAATAAAAAATTGACCAATAAATTTATTGCCGAGACGGTGTGGCTAGAGACTCATAGAGTCTAGTTGTGATGTTGTGGTACATGAGTGGGAAATGAGAGTGTTCGTTTTGACGATGTGATCTTGTCTTCTCTACAAAGATAAGACAGTAGTCCAACTATTAAGGTTGGACTCACATTTACATTACTGAACTTATGCCATGCCATATAGATAGACTTTTTTTTATGTCTTGTGAGTATATTTTAACATATTCAGGCTAGCTTTTAACATGTTTGATTTAGTCGCTCTGTTGCTATATTGAGACATATTTTTAGCAAGGCATATGATTTATTATAATATTTCTTTAGTAGTTCATCATGTTCATATGGTGTATCATAACTGATTTAAGTCATTTTATCTGAAATATATGAACCTCCGCATGTACATCTGAACATATTTCAGAAAATATTTATATGCACAAAATACTTATTTTCTACTATAGATATGTGGAAGTGTCGTGTGAATGATTTATTTGAACAAGTCAATATATGTGGTAGAAATATTTCAAGAAAAATATTAGTAGAATTAAAAAATGTGTGATATGCAACTGTGTTTCCCTATTTTCTAGATTTTTTTGTAAAAATAGAAATAATAAGTATTTTGAAGTATTTAAAAATACCATGGTTTCTATAAAACTTCAATTTTAAATATTTCTAGGTGTTTGTCCACACTAAAAAATCATGGTTTGTGTACATTGTATTTCATGTTGTACCGTGATGAGTCGTATGCTTGCGACAATAACGACAAAAAAATTTGAATTCTAATTACTGGGGAGTATTGTGGTGATTCCTTTGAGTACTATATCTAGAAACCCTCGTCGATTCTTTATTGGCACATTTTTTTAATATAACTGGTATGGGCTCTAGAACATATTAAGACTCTGTCAGACCTTGCTTTTATTTTATTGACCACATGATTTCCTAGACTATAATATAATCGTCATTATAAGTTTGAATTTGGATGGTTATGATGGCCTTTAGGATATGGTCAAATCAGTAAGGAAAAGACCTGTATCTTTCGGTGATCTGCATCTTTCGCGCTTCGTGTAGATTCTCGCGACACCACTAACAAGAGGTCGTTGTCCGTGATCGTCGAGAGAACACTCCGGGAACAAAAGATCGAAGGTAGAGGTATCCACAAATAAAGCCACCTCTAGCTTCCGTGGACGGAGTAAAATTGCTGGATCCACTGATTCGGTGTACAAGAGCGAATGATAAGAGTAGTCGGATGGTGATCAGTCCATCGCGCACCCAAACCATTACTCTGCACACGAATAGGCGGATTATGCAACCAACTCTCAGAATTCAGATTGTAGATCTCGACAAGCGAGGTTCGGAAACAAAGGAGTGATGTAGACTCTGCATCGGATCTGGCGTAGATGATGTTGTCGCGTCGAAAAACACCGGAAGACACGAGAAGGAACGAAGAGAAGTCCACCAGACGAAGGATTCCTCGGATAGCATGAAGACCAGATGTAGCAACACCGTTACCAGAGGAGGAAGCGAAACCCTGAAGGTACGACGGAACCCAACCACGAGAAATCCTGGACTCGAAGAGAGAGAAGAGAGCGGATTCAAAACACGCAGAGGTGAGAGGAGAGCAGCAGAGGGGTAAGGAGTAAAATCAGACCAATCAGAACTATCCAACCGATTTTTTAAAAATAGTTTTGACACTCTACTTCGGCCGTTAGCTAGGTTATCCTACAGGCTGGACTTGTGGGGTATCGCAACTGCTGAGCTCTGATACCACTCTGTAACACCCTTAGAATCGGCCCTATGCAAGTTTCAGCGCTTTCCGCCAAACCCGCATAGAAACGATTCAAAGGTGCCCACCAGGCACTTGCGTGCGGGTGGAAAACGAAGTAATAACATTACACAACAGTCCTCGATGGGACCCACAGAACAGATATATATATACAACACGACTCCATGAGTCAAGAATACAGATATAATATACAAAGATCCAAATCACCTTGAAAATGATAGAGCGTCCAGCTACGGACAAGATGCAAATGGGGCTAAGAGCCCTGAAGAATAACCAATGGCGTCCATAACCCTGCCCAGGCCAAGCCGGAAGGGTAACCCTGCTAACGACGTCGATCTCAAAACCTTCTTGAACAAAAGGGGTGCCGACAAAGGGCAAGGGAAAAAGAGAGAGCGGTCAGTACTGAGGCCAGTACACGGCAAGGCTAGAATTCGGCGGTCCTCGCCTACATAGGTATGGTGGACTGAGCGGCAGCGGCAGCATGCACTGAACAACCTATAGAGACTCGATAAAACTGGCGGCTTTCAGAGAGGGGCAAGAATGACCTATCCGGAACCAACCTGATGCTATCATCAAACAAACCCATCCTGGTGTTTCCCCCTCGAGACCAAACGAGGAAGTCAACCGAGGAACTCACACAGTGGGCAGTTTTATTTATTCGGTTATCGTTGCAGCAATTACTAGTCAAGTATAGATAATCATCCTGATAAAATAAGCAGTGGGCACTTTAGGCAGATACAATTAGCATGAGATAACCCAAAATCCAGCAGTTGTTGGTAATTTTATTTAGCCATTCCGTTATAGTTGCAATACTTACTAGTCAGATACAATGGTCGCAAGTGACAACCTAGACAAGCAATTGTTGGCAGTTTTATTTAGCCATTCCATTACAGTGAAGCTGATTACTAGTCATTATAAAGTCAAATTTATAGCACTACTTTAGTTATAGTTGTCTATGATCGAGATACTGTGCTCCAAGTCGTCCATAACCGCGGACACGGCTTTCAGAAAGTTTTACCCTGCAGGGGTGCACAAATAGCAACACACACTCGATCAACCTCGGAAAAACCAAATCAAAACCCAACGAGGCTTTCACGACAAAGCAATCACAGGATTCAGAAATATTTCAGGGGGCCACCCCTTGGAGTACACCCGCAACGAAGTTAGCTGACTCCGAGACGGACCCGGGGTTTGGGTGGACGGCTGTAAACGACTGGGAACCCGAAAACTCGGGCTTGTCGATACCGCGAAAACGTGTCCCGATCCTAAACAGTACAGGTGCTCCTCGCACAATCGTAAATAAAGTAGTAAAACATGGCATAAGTAAAGGATAGTAAATAAAACCTCAAACTAGTTTGTGGCCCCAAGAAATAAGAATGAATCAAGCTCTGGCTCAGGGGGGTCCCATAATCCTCCCGGATGTGGATAGCGCGAATATTCAAGGAACATGTATCAAGTACTCGGGGTCCTACGGGACACAAGTGGACGGTTAACAACCAAATAACATCTATTGCCCACCTGTGCCTCTGCTTACCTACTTCAATTTTAGTTGTTAAACAGTAATTAAAGTAAACGATAATGAAAGCCATGACCATCTCCAACCTTAAACATGTGGCAATACTCTAACAACTGTGGTTCTTGACGACACGCAACAACACTTGAGTAAGCGACTACGACGCGCAAGTCCAACTATCTACCAAACAACAGGTAATAGGATGTGTCCAAGGCAATATAAGGCTGCAAGGGATATCACGGGTACGAAAACTAGAGCAACGCAACACAGATAGCAATAGATCAACAGGAGGGAATAAATACTATAAAGTGAGATAGGTAGAAAGGGGGAGATGCTCGCCTGAAAACATTGTCGAAGGTTCAACCGAAGATCGGGGCGAAGCTCACATCAACTCAACGGCCCAATCCGTGAAGAAGCAAAACACTAGCACAAACACCGGATGCACTATTTAATACTACGGTAGAAAATCGGGCATGATGCATGTATGATGCATGACATGGCAAAGGTGTGATGCAATTGGGCAATATTAAGTGGAACCGGGGTCCCGACCATTAATTGATAGGTTCATGTTATTTAGATACCCCACAATTTAAATGTTGTAATAACAGGGCAAGATAAGTTACCGGTTCGCTACACAAATTTAAATGAGGCCAATATAAGACTAGATTTGTCCGCATATGACCCCATATTTAATTTAGGTGAATCGGCATAAGGCCCCCAAACCACATAAATATGCATGCGAGTATGACAATTTAATATGCAACAATTTATATAGATGGCATTTATAAAATAGGGGCTCGGATCAGGGTCACACATCGGGGTTCGGAAGATCTTGGGGTTCCGGGGGGTTCGGGGTCGGTCTTAGGGTTCAGGGTTCGACGGGATCGTTCTCGGATAACAGAGTAGATCTTGGCGCATCCGTGGTCTTCGGGTCATGTCGACGGTCATGGCGTTCGGGATGAAGTACTTGTCGTATTCGCATCGGCGACCTTGGCGTCCGGGTTCTCGACAAACTTGGCGTCCGAGATGAAGGGCTCGTCGTCCGGGGATCCTCCGAGTCCGTGTTGACGACCTTGGGGTTCCGACTTTGGTTGTTGGCTGTGAACTTGTTCCGCGAAGGTACGGTCTTCGGGTCCGGGAGGTAGATCTTGAGGTACCGGCGGGTTCGTTGCCGGTGGTCCTTTGGGTGTCTCCGGTTTTGACCATCGTAGGGCGATGTAGATCTTGGCAACCGTCAGCGCTCACGTGCAGGGACAAAACAGACATGGGCTAATGGCAGAACGCCGGAGGAGACGGACACTGGCAACACGCGGGGAGCTCGACGATGAACTGCAGTTGCTGCAGGCGGACCTCGAGGCTCGCAGAGACATAGGCGGGGCGGCGGCGCTCGGCAGGTAGAAGAGGCGGGGAGGACCCGACGCGGCTCGGCGCTTCGGGAGGCCGACACGACGCAGGCGGCCAGCGAGGGTCCCGCAGGGGCGGCGAGGAGCTTGACGGGGCGCGGACGGCGACGCGGTTCCGGCGAGGTGAAGGGGCTGCGGTTCGGCGACGGGGAGGCGCGGGAGAGGAGGGCTCGGGCGGCGGGATCCTGCGGCCAGAGGAGGAGGCGGCCAGGGGTACGGCGGCGGGCGCCCGACGAGGAAGGCGGCCGAGCTTGAGGAGGGGACGCCGGCGGCGGGGCTCGCGGTGAGAAGCGCCGGGGAGGAGGCGGCCGGACGGGAGAAGGGGCGGAGGAGGCCGGGCGTGCTGGGGTCAGGCGAGGTGGGGAGGTGGGCGACGGGGCCGAGGCGCTCGGGCTCGGCGACGCACTGGGAGGAGAGGGGTGGTTGAGGAGACGGCGGCTCGCGAGGAGAGGCGGAGGCGAGGCGGCCGGAGGAGCTCCGGGCGAGGGAGGGGAGACGGGGAGGAAGCGCCGGGGAGGAGGCCGGGGGCGCGCCGGCGGCGGGGAGCCGAGGCCGAGCGGCGGTGGCGGGGGTTGGTGAGAGGTGCGGGGAGCGGGTGTTGCGGGAGGGAGAGGACGCGTGGGGAGGCGTGCGGGTGTGTGGCGTGTGGGACCCGCGGGTGGGCCGCGCGGGGTGCGTGCGTGCTGCGGCCAGGGAGGGAGTGGGGCTGCGGGTGTGTGTGTCGCTGTGTGGGTTGGGATGGGGCCCAGGGAGAGAGAGGATTGGTGAGGTGGCGGTGGGTGTGATGAGGTGGAGGGAAAGGTGAGGTGGGAAGCTACGGTTGGTGGGTAGACTAGGTTTAGGTAGAAAAGGGTTTAGGTTTTAGGTTGATTATTTGTAGGATATTTATTTGTTTGGTTTTGTTTGAAATCTTTTTAGCAAATAACTTTTAGGCAATTAATTTAACAGATAATTATAAGACTTGTTTTGAAATAAGAGAAGAGGTATTTTTAGAAAACAAAATAGGCTTATTGAAAATAGTTTCCGACATACAAATGCATGATGATGACGATGCAATGCACAAAAACAACGCGATTTTCTAGTAGTGGTTTTGCGGGATGCCACACACACATAGAAGAAACTTATCCATTATCTCATTCCGGATATGGGGACAATTGAGATCCATGAACAACTAAATTCGTACAATACAAACTACTACAAAGGTCCGTTAGGTGCACCTGAGGAAGGTAACTTATCTATGGATGAGTCTCAAACAGAAGATATACCCAAAGTTTCCACGAGGAAAAAAACCTACTTACTGCACCTTACTATGAGGAGGAAGTAAAAAAATGATGTTTTATAAATAGAACACAACAAGGCCCCTGATCCAAATGGTTTCTCGACTGAGTTCTACCAGAACTTCTGGGCATCATCGCATATGAACTTCTAGAACTGTTCACCTTTATTCATGTTGGACAACTAGAATTATTTCACTTGAACTTTTGTGAAATAATTTTGTTACTTAAGGTTAATGAAGCAAAAGAATCCAATAATACAAACCCATATGTATTATTAATGTTAGTTTCAAAATTTTCACCAAAGTTACAACAATTAGACCGAACTTAGTGGCATACCATGTGATTTTTCCTTCTCATACTACATTCATGCAATGCTCCAACATCTTGTATATAGTGGTTATACTTCGTAAAGCAGTACATGAATTTTATAGAAAAAGTTGAATGAGATTATTTTAAAAATTAATTTTGAGAAAATCTATGACAAAGTCAAGTGGTATTTCCTCCAGCAAACTATCAGAATGAAAGAATTTTCTATAGGCCATTAAATTCAATGATGACATTAGCAAATACTTTAGAAAGGGGATTAAACAAGGTGACCCATTATCGACAATGTTATTCAATATAGCGGCGGATATGCTAGCTGTTATAATTAAGCGTGCAAAGTTTGATGGCCAAATTAAAGATGTGATTCCCCATCCAGTTTATGGTGGATTATCTATCCTACAGTATGTTGATGATAAAATCCTATTTATGGAATATGATCTCGAAAAATCAAGAAATCTGAAGTTAATTCTGTCAGCTTTGGGGCAACTCTCGGATCTGGAAATATTGCAACTCCAAGGGGAGAGGGGGTCCTCTTTATATAGGGGGAGGGGAAAGCCTTGCCCCTCCCCCAAGCCATCTAGACGATGGCTCAAGGGGGAGGAGGCGGCGGGCTAAGGAGGGGGGGGCACCCCTAGGGCGCCCCAAACCCTAACCCTAGCCGCCGGCCAGGGAGGGGGGAAGCCCTAGGCGCCAAACCCTAGGCGCATGGGCCCTTCTCACTTTCCGGTTTCCCTCATGGGCCCTTTTTACCTAGGGAACTTGGCCCATTAGTGGAATAACCTTTCAAATTATTTTTAATATTATATTTAATATTAATTACATTAATTAATATGTGAATACATTTTACCAAATCCGATTCGACCTGAAACACCTTTCGGTTCCCCTCTATATTCTCCAAACAACTTCGGAACATCCCAGAACAATTCCGGTCCTCTCACTAGATCTTTTCTGGTTTCCTTTCTTTATCTGAACAATTTTGGACCTTTCTCCTCGGAACAATTTCAACTTTCTCTTTCTTTACTATAATTCCAATTTACGGATAATCTCAAGCTCATCGCACCCTTAACTGTATCCCCTCACGGCTCGGGAATAGCTACAAACATGGCCTAGACTCTCTTGCGTCAGTGATTAACATCGGGACCGTGATGCCCATAATGATCCCTGTGCATTCTAGATTGACGATGCCGTTTGAACCGTAAACGTTGAGTAAATTTTACTTTGTTTCTTCGATACTACTTGTTCGAGATCCGATCATTAATGTATCTCCATATCTTGTTCAATCTCATTACCGACAAGTACTATTTACTTGTTACCGCAATGTTACATCCCCGTGACCTAATCACATGTTGCAACATGTATGGATGTAATCTCATCAAATTAGCCTAACTGTATCTTACCCATCACTGGGTGAACAAATCTCGCGCTTGACACAATCTCTTCGACCCGTTCCTCCGGATACCCAACGTACACCTTTATAATCACCATTTTACTAAGTGGCGCTTGATGTAGTCAAAGCAGCCTTGGGAGACGGTGATTATGATATGGTCTCACGGTCTAAGGAGAAGGAGATTTTGTTTCTGACTATTGCAACGATGAACTTTCTGACTTGATCGTGTCGCAATCTTTGAGAGATGCCCATAACATCATTCACCAATGATATGACCTCGTTGTCAACCAGCGCTGTCACTTCATAATCAGGAAGCTTTGATCATCATGTTACCCAACTAACTAGTAATAGAGGATACTAGTGACTTATGTTTCATATCACACATGTATCAATGTTTTCACTTGATATAGTTATAACACAACATGAAACTATTACAAACTTATTGTGATATGACAATAATAAGCCTTTTATTGTTTTCTTCTAGGGCATATTCCCTTCATCATTAACTTTTTGAAGTTTTACCAAATTTTGTAACTAAATTATCAAATATTGTTAAAATATATTGAATATTGGTCTTATTTTAAAACACTCTTCAATTGGAACTCAAATATTTCAAAGGTTTTTAAATTGGACTTCTAGTTTAAAAGATACAAAAGTTTCAAGTTAGAAAATTAGATCTTCTAAATTAAAAACAAAGATAGAAGTACACTGACATAAATTAAATGAGAGAGAAACTGGGTTGTGCATAAGGTGAAGGAGAGAGAAAGTGGGACATGCACAATAGTTTGCATGCATGCTAGAAATACCATTCTTGGTCCTTATGGGAGTATCTAGGTTGGTTGCTATCGGGTGTTGGTCCTTGTGGCCCAAACTCGATGGGAGGGTGTTGGTCCTTGTGGCCCAAACTCGATGGGACAGGGAGATGCACGGGGCAATCCCTATATCCCGCTTATTGCAAGAGGGATCGTGCTTCGCACAGGTTAATTGCTATGTTAGGTCCGTTAGTTAATGTTTCTTTCTCTTTCCTATCAATGTCTATGACGAACATTGATCGATACAAGTTTGCATCGATTTTTGAAAGCGTTTCTTTGGTTTTCTAATTCTGTTTTCTCTTCCGATTTTCCTTTTTCCTTCTTTTTTCATTTTTTTTCATGATTTTTCCGACTTTGAAAAATTTGAACATTTTTATAATATAATATATTTTTTTCCAAATTTGAACAGTTTTCAAAATTGGAAAATTTTCAAACCAAAACAAATTTCAAATTTGAACATTTTTAAAGTTTGAACCTTTTAGATTTGGTCAATTTTCAAATTTAAACATTTTTTAAAATTTCTTTTTTTCAAATCTAAATATGTTTAAAGTTTGATTTTTTTAAAATTTGAACCTTATGAAATCAGAAGATTTTTTGAATTTAAGCATTTGTTCGAAATCTGAATATTTTGAAAATAAAACAGAAAATAAAATATACCCCCTCTGGTTTAAAATATAAGATGTTTTAGGTTTGTGAAGAAAATATACTTAGACTTCTTTTAGTGTATAGATTTATTCTAAAGCTGAGTGAATCTACATATTAAAATAAGACTAAATAGATTTTTGTTTTACAAAACTAAAACATCCTATTTTTTTAAACAGGGAGAGAGTATAACAGAAACAGTACTGTTATCTGGCCACTTCTGGGCGACCCATGGCGGGACCAGAAATGCAACTCTAGCATGCACTTTAGGTCCCGTGCGCATGTTAGAGACGTCCATCTACTGCTTTTTCTTTGAGATTTACATAAAAAAGAATCTTTTGCATACACATAGTACAACATCTGACAAATCTATGACACTCTCTCTCCCACTCCTTTCACTCTCAATACTAGATTTTAAAAAGTCATATAATTCAAAATAATTATCGGATTAAAAATCTTTTTGAACTGGTATTTATTTTTATTAAATATTTTAAACAAGCCTAAAATTAATAAAATTGAAAATTTAAATTTCGAAACATAATGAAATGTCATGATTCACAATGAAACATATTGTATTATCGGTTTCTTGTTTTTCTTTAATATATTTTATTTTTTTAACTCGAAGGATTTTGTCAACTATTTTCTAATTATGATGGAAAAAGTTTGAAACATGAAGGAAGAGACTGTTTTAGCAATAAAAAACCACCAAGTTTCATATAATTTTTTTGTTTTATCAATTTCAAAAATTGATTTTTAAATATTGTTAAAATATAGTTAATATTAGTCTTATTTTGAAGCTTAAAATTAGATGTGCACACGGTTTTTAAAGTGAACTTGTAATTAAAAATTTATAAACATTTTAAATTATATAATAATATAAAAAAATTAAGCTAATCTATAAAGGGTATATACATCCGAGGAGAGAGAGGGTGTGGGCATGCACGGGACAGAATCTCCGTTTTAATGGCGGGACTCCCTGCGTGCGGCGCTCCATTAGCGCACGCGTTGAGCGATATAGGTGCTCCCCACGAACTGGCCCAGAGAGAGGCGGAGCGGCAACGGCGGGGGGAGACAGACAGATGCGCATGCGTCCCGGCCATTTCTCGGCACCGCTCTTTTCCCCGGTATCCCGCGGTATAAATCCTGCGCTCGTCGTCCCCTCGTCAACCCGAAGCTCCCCGGTTGACCTCCCTGGTCTCCTTCCTACCCATCCACCGTCGACCCACCTCTCCCACGACCAGGGGACGTCTTCCATGGCCTCCTCTTAGACCCCCCTATCCCGCCGCCGCAACTCCTACACTAGAATCCTTCAAGAGAGCGGAACTTGATATATAGCGCTCGCCTGCCACTGATCTTGATGGCGGCGACGACAATGCGCGCGACGGCGGCGGGCGGCGCCCTCCTCCTGCTGGCGGTGCTACTGCTGCTGTCGACGAACGTGGCGCGCGCCGAGGACCCGTACGTGTTCATGGAGTGGCACGTGACCTACGGGACAAAGACCGTTCTCGGCGGCGTTCCTCAGAAATTGATCCTCATCAACGGCGAGTTCCCGGGCCCCCGGATCAACTGCTCCTCCAACAACAACATCGTCATCAACTTGTTCAACCAGCTGGACGAGCCGCTCCTCTTCACCTGGAACGGCATCCAGCACCGCAAGAACTCGTGGCAGGACGGCCTCCCAGGCACCAACTGCCCCGTCGTCCCCGGCACCAACTTCACCTACCACTGGCAGCCCAAGGACCAGATCGGCACCTTCTTCTACTTCCCCTCCATCGGCATGCAGCGCGCCGTCGGCGGCTACGGTCTCATCAGCGTCGACAGCCGCCTCCTCATCCCGGTCCCCTTCGACCCGCCCGCCGACGACCTGCAGGTGCTCATCGGCGACTGGTACACCAAGGACCACGCCGTGATGGCGAAGTTCCTCGACGCCGGAAAGAGCCCCGGCCGCCCCACGGGCGTGCTCATCAACGGCAGGGGCGGCCCGGAGGCGGCCAACCCGCCCATGTTCACCTTCGAGGCCGGCAAGACGTACCGCCTCCGCATCTGCAACGTCGGGATCAAGGCGTCGCTCAACTTCCGGATGCAGGCGCACGACATGAGGCTGGTGGAGATTGACGGCTCGCACACGCTGCAGGACTCGTACGACTCGCTGGACGTGCACGTGGGACAGTGTCTCTCCGTCCTCGTGGACGCCGACCAGAAGCCCGCGGACTACCTCATGGTGGCCTCCACCAGGTTCATCAAGAACGCCAGCTCTGTCGCCACCGTGATCCGCTACGTGGGGTCCAACAACGCCCCGCCGGCGGCGAACGTGCCGGAGCCGCCTCCCGGGTGGGCGTGGTCGATCAACCAGTGGCGGTCCTTCCGGTGGAACCTGACGGCGAGCGCGGCGAGGCCCAACCCGCAGGGGTCGTACCACTACGGGCAGATCAACATCACACGCACCATCCAGCTCTTCATCAGCCGCGGCCACCTGTTAGGGAAGATCAAGTACGGCTTCAACGGCGTGTCCCACGTGGACGCAGACACTCCCCTGAAGCTCGCCGAGTACTTCAACATCAGCGACCAGGTGTTCAGGTACAACCAGATGGGCGACGCGCCCCCCGCCGTGTACGGGCCAATGCACATGGTTCCCAACGTCATCACCGCCGAGTTCCGCACCTTCATCGAGATCGTCTTCGAGAACCCCGAGAAGAGCATGGACTCCGTCCACATCGACGGCTACGCCTTCTTCGCCGTCGGGTGCGTACTACTCCCTCCGTTTTAAAATATAATATGTTTTAGGTTTGTGAAAAAAATATATCTAGACTTGTTTTAATGTGTAGATTCTCCGTGTATATACACAATGCCTGCCGATCGATGTGCAGCTAGCTGCTGATCGAGATGTACCGTGTGTTGGGTGCAGGATGGGGCCGGGGAAGTGGGAGCCGGCGCTGAGGAAGACGTACAACCTGGAGGACGCGGTGAGCAGGCACACGATCCAGGTGTACCCGCGGTCGTGGTCGGCGGTGATGCTGACGTTCGACAACGCCGGGATGTGGAACGTGAGGTCCAACCTGTGGGATAGGCGCTACCTCGGGGAGCAGCTCTACATCAGCGTCACCTCGCCGGCGAGGTCGCTGCGCGACGAGTACAACTTTCCAGAGAACGCCCTACGCTGTGGAAAGGTCGTCGGCCTGCCGCTGCCGCCGTCCTACCTGCCCGCCTGAACAAACCATCGGCATCATCCATCTGACTGATTTACTACACGATCGAGGAGGCCTAGCCCACCAGGGGGAGGATGAGTTTGTTTCATTCCGTTATGTATATGTGTACTCCATTCTTGACTTCTTCTTGTACGTGTGTTGTGTGTAATTGTGTTGTTGTTGTACGTCGTACGTCCTTCTTGATTGGCGATCGATTTTCTTTTGCTTTGGTGGAATATAAGCACGACGGGGGGTTCCTTAGCTAGCCCCCCTTTCAAAACAACAAAAATGAATGAAACGTATCTAGCTAGCAAAAAGAAAGTTCAGGATCAGCAGCTGGGAACGCATGCATCAATGCTGTAATCTCGACATATACGCCCTCTCAAATCATTGTAATGGGAGTTATAAAGTTTACCACGTCATTTACCTAGCAATCTGTTTTGTCATATTACAGATTTGCTATTCCTAGGCCGTACAAAAAGTCGATCAAACTGACTGATTCGGTTGGAGGTTTGGGTTGAGAATGAGGAAGATTGGGTGCGAATGGAAAGAGAAGGCAACGAACTAGGCTTTTTTCAGTTCGTCATATAGGTAAGAGCATCTGTAACCCATATATAGGCCAAAAACTTAATTAGAGGAGTAAAAGCCTCCGTATGTATATTTTAGAGGAGCAAATATATTCATCTAAATTTTGCGCCACGGAATCAATCCCTTAAATTTAACTCCCTAAAACATATATTTTGCTCAGAAATTATAACAAACACTTGCCTAGCACTGGCAGTGACACACTTTGCTTACTCGATCTCGACGGTGGTGACAAACGGCTGGTCTTGGCGTTGGTGAAAACACAGGCAGCACACTGCTGGGCTTGGTGCTTGCGGGCTCGACCGCGCCATCCCCGCGCCAAGCTGCTCCAGCCTCCGCCATCGCCCGGCCTTCTTCGGCCCGCTCGACCGCGCCTGGCCATCTAGGCCCGAGCCTAGCTCTGCGCGCGCCCAAGACGCCAATCGCTCCATCTTTTTTTTTTAGAGCAACCAGTATGAGCTCTGTCTTTTTCTATTAGAAAAAAAGAATTGGCCGGTTTGGAAGGAAAACCGGCCAAAACCCGATACAGACGTATAAACACACGGGTCCGGTTAAAAGAGGAACCAGACCAGAAAATACCCTAAGCGGCATAGTTTTTCAGGAAAAACCGGCAAAACCAAGACGAGGCCACACAACCTAGCTCGACTAGGTCTGGAGCACCGCCGACAGATACCAGCACAACGGCAACAGCGGGCCCAACGAAGAGCCTGGTCCACGTCCCCGAAGAGGAAGTCAGAGCCGAAGAAAACGGCTAGGCCTCTCAGGCTTCATGGCGAGAGGCAGGCCGTAGCAAACTCGCCAGCGGCACTCGAACGCCGACAGGACCCGAAGACATCGACACAACCGGTAGCACAAGCAACACCGAGAAAAGCTTCCTACATTCCGAGAAAATGACGCCTCCACAGAGGTGACGACGTCCAGGAGACGTCGCCGTCATCCAATCTGGCAAGCCAGAGTTAGGTTTTCACCCCGGAGTGAGGAACGGAGGGGGTCGGGTCTCCACGACAACGCCCTCAAGAGGGAAAACGGCGCCCACGGGCGCCGCCGATGTCGGCACCGACCAAGTCGGGCAAGACTTTCGTCCGGAGACCTGCGACCACAACCTCCAATGGACAGTCACAAGGACAACCCATGCCGCTCGACAAGCACGACCACCGGCAAGAGACGACGCCCACGCCAACGGTGGCTTGCCCCACCACCCACGCGGCCAGGGCAAGCAAACACACCACATCGCTCCGGAGCCGCCGCTCCGGCCTCCTCGCATAGCAGGGTAGCTCCTCACGCCAGCCTGTCACCGATCGCGAGACGCCGGAAACGAGCGCCTCGCCCACCAAAGTAGCACCGCCGTCCAAAAACCGTGGCACACCTCCACCACGGACCTGCACAGCCGGCCAGGACCACCGCGCCCCAGCCAGCCTGCCACCCACGGCGACCCTCTATAGCCACCAAGACACCGATGGAGCTGGAAGCCACCCCCACGAGACCACCTCGCCGAGGCACCCCCAGACCCGCCGTCATCCACGCCACCGCCGCGTCGAGGCAAAATCTGGCAGCCGACCAACCCCACACCACCGTGTCCCCGAGGCCGCCGCCCCGGCATCCATGACTCCGGCAAGCAGGCGACGCCGACGCCGAAGCAGCAGAACGACCTCCCCTGTCGCCTGATCGTGGTCGGGGGCGCCGCCCCGACCGGATCCGCGCCCGAGCCCGCCGGCTCGGCATCCCTCATGGCCACCATGGCCACGGCCCGACCATGGCCACCACCTCCACGAGCGCTGCCCCCTGCCACCTCCCGCAGCCAGGGAGCGAGCACGCACCGCGCCGGCCACCACCGCCGCACCCTGGGGCCGCCGCCCCCCCGCAACCCCCTCCAGCCGCCGAGGCAGAGCCGCCCCATGGCCCGCCGAGCCCATCTGGGCTCCCGACGGGCCCAACCGCGCCATCACCACCACCAGCACGGGTGGCAAGCGCCACCCCTGCCATGGCGCAGCGACGCCGCCCACGGCCGTCGGCCGCCCGCCAGCCGAGCCCCCACGACGCCACGCCGATGCAGTCGCTGGAAGAGACCAAGAAGAAGCCGTCGGGCCGGATCGCTCCATCCTCCCACTGGCCCTTAAGGGAGCTTGCACCATGGAGAGTCGTCTGGCATCGCGAGCACATGCTTGTCTGACATTGCCAGCGCTCGATACGTGTCGTCCATCAGCGGTGGTTTGACATGCGCGCATTCAGCATGTTCGATCTGGATCACATCGTCTTGCTCATATGCATGCTCGCCGCGGTGGAACTATAGCCACACCATGTCTTTTGTTGGCAGGGGGTAGTTTTTTTGCGGTCAAACTATACCCACACCATGTCATCCGGTGATGCTATTTTCTTACTTTGATGGGGGAGTTGATGCCCATCATAACTGGGGCTCTATAGCCACGCTAGTTCGCTTGTCCGGACGGTGCGGGTGGGCTGCCGTCAACCTCGACGTAGATCATGTCGCACGTCGATGGAGCCGGTGCGAATTTTCTTGGATGGCCACGAGGACGCGCTCGGGAGGCATAGTCCGACCAAAACTCGATCATACCATCAAACAAAGATGATGGACCTAGTGGAACCCACGCAGCCACCGTGAATGCGTGTACATCACCGTGGAATGGAGGCGTCTAACTAGTCTGTGTCGTATCAGGGCCATGCGATGCGTTGAGGGAGCAGTGGGGACGGAAGGGGGGAGGGAGGCAGCGAGGGCGGCGGGATAGAGGAGTGGAGAGTTTAATCAACAATTGTAGGGATATTTTCAGTCAACCTTTCAAAGTCAACATAAGTCATACATTTGAGGAATAACTGTTTTACCTACCAAAACTTAGGTTTTTTATTTTTATAGGCATGTAGGTCACCGAAAAGGACTACTTGCATTGGATTTGCATTTTTTCTCTATTCCATATTTTCTTTGTTTTTTTTTTCCAAAATGGGGTCAAAATTGGTGACACGAAAATTCATAGCAAATGGTAGAAAATTTCAAATTTATTTGTGGATACTATACAGCAACCTATTTGGGTATCTTAAAATGGTTTTTCCTAAGCTTATGGATGAAACTAGAGCACATTTGTAGTTAAAATTTCAAGTAGTTTCAAAAATTGCCCAAAACTCATTTAGATGTACGGAAAATAGTTAGAAATCCAGAAAAACTTTACATCCAAGATTTTACCACCCCACATGGTATAATTTGAGTGATAATTCAAATGGTGTTATTGAACATCGATATCTTATTTTGTGTAGCTGCTTCACAAGAAAACAGTGTTGAAATTCCAATTTTGGCACTAGAAAAATGAAAGATCAAGATTTTGTAAACTAATATTGAAAACTCTAGTTTACAATATTGTTTTTCATGACAATAGGCACCTATTTGCAAAAATTTAGGTGCATTATCATGAAGGGGTCTATGGATGTGGCAATACCATGGTCATTTGGCATGAAAACCAAGATAATTCATACATGATACCAATTTTTGAGAAGGCTTTTTAAAAACAATTCCGATAACTTGGGTTTGGCATTTTTGATAAGGTGATGCATGTAAAATGCATATATGAACTTTGTAGTTTGTTGCTATGAATTCCCATATATTTTTTACATTGATTTATGGGGATTTACCAATGATCCCCTTTATTTTGTTTATAACTCTATAGGACAGGAAAACCATGTTTTGTGTATTTTTTATTTTCAGGAACCTAAACGAAGTCAAATAAAGCTAGGCTTTCTGGAGCGTCAATATTTCATCAAGAGAAGCACTTGGACCTCACCATATGAGCCAGGAGGGCCAAAAGAGCCTAGGTGGCGCGCCCAGTAAGGGTTGGCGCGCCACCCATGCCCCATTTCCTCCTCGACCATCGATTCGCTTTGATATTTTTCCCACCGCCTTCGTATGACCTAAAAACAACTATAAAAAGTCCCCTCGGGAGTTCCTGGGGAGAGGCGCCGTAGAAACACCGAAGCACCAAAACAGACCCAGAACTAGCAAAGATTAGAGGGGGAAACTCCGTCGGAGCAATCTCTACCTTCTCCAACGTATCCATGATCATCACCATGATGACGAGGGAGTAGTCTACCTCTATACTATGGGTTTGTGGCAGTCTCTCTTGTTCTTCATAGATCTAGTACCATATGAGCTGCTCAACATGATTATGGTCATATTTGTAATTTCTATGTGCTGGATCTTTATTCTATGATTTGATATATGAGATTGGAACCTATTATGTGCAATATGTATTGGTAGATGCATATATATCATGTAATCTATTCTTAAGTACTTGTTCTGATCCAACTTGTATGCAAGAGCATGTGTGGGGAGAAGTGTGTATTAGATGGAGTAGCATGATGGCAGTGATTGAATAGTGACAACAAATTCAAGATCTACTGTGGTATTTACCTTTATTTTGTTGCCTCACTAGGGATAAAGTGAATTCATGTGCTATAATTATCTTGTGAGAACTAGATAATCTTGTTTGGTCAAGATAGCATATTTGTGATTCAAACATCATGTCAAAATATCTAAGGCTATATTCTGTTTATTCTTAATTCAAGATTGCTTGGATTTTTCTCTTTCTTGAGGAGTATATGAGAGACGTGTTGCATCATCTCTATGTTAGGACACGATGCCCATATGTATGCTTATCAAACACATGTAGAAGTTTCACCAATATTATGTTTTTGATGAATTGTTTGTGTCTATTGCATCCCAAAAAGAGAGTAGACAAGTGAACCCATGAACCCCGGTCCATTTTAAACCATAAGAAGCACCTTTCCAACACCACTATCACACTTTATTTTTTCTTCTAGTTATTATTTTAAAAATACAAAAATACTTTCCGCAATTGCACACACACAAAACCCAAAAACAACTATAATTTTATTGTTATTGTCTTGTTTGCCTAGTTTTTATTTGTTTACTTTACTTTGTATATTATTATCATTTCATATTACTAATATGAAACCTTGTGCTTGACAAGCACACAGTGGAGTTGGGGACACAAGACAAAACTTTTCTTTGTAGGTTGCTTGAAGAGGAGAGGAAGAATAAATCTCTAAACCAATTCCCCGAGAGTCCGATATAAACCCTCGAGTCATCCTTGTGGGGAAAATATGCTTGCTACAACACTCTGCACTTGGAGTCCCAACGAATTGGTACACAGAGTTTTTGCCATCATACGGCTATAATACAACTATTTGATCACGCCACAACAAGGGAAAACGAAAAAAAGTTATCTTCCTACTCACAACAACAACACAAAGATCACAAGATCTGGCTCCAGCAAGTAGGCAACATGATCTTACCGCAATACGCGCAAGTGTGGAATCGATGGAACACCTATTGGGGAAGTGCTATCCTTGTTTAGCCTCTCCATGCTCTGGTCCGTCTCCTTCTATAGCTTTAGTCTGACTCGTGGCTCGTCGAAACTGTGGCTAAGCCTTACTCTCTACCTCTAAGCAACTCAGGCGAACTTCCTTTGTTGGTGTTGATGTTGGAGATATGCCCAAGAGGCAATAATAAAGTGGTTATTATTATATCTTTGTGTTTATGATAAATGTTTACATCCCATGATATAATTGTATTAACCGGAAACATTAATACTTATGTGTTTTGTAAACATAAAAGAGCCCCTAGTAAGTCTCTTGTTGAAACTAGCTTGTTGATTAATAGATGATCATGGTTCCCTGATCATGGACATTGGATGTTATTAATAACAAGATCATATCATTAGAAGAATGATGTGATGGACACACACCCATAGTAAGCATAGCATTAGATCAAGTCATTAAGTTTGTTTTGCTAAAATCTTTCATATACATAGTAACCTAATCCTTCGACCATGAGATCATGTTAATTACCATCACCGGATGAGTCCTTTGATGATATAAAACACCACTTTCGTAATTGGGTGGTTATAAAGGTGGCATTAGGTATTCTAAAAGTATGTGTTGAAGCACATGGATCAAGAGTGGGATTTGTCCATCCATATGACGCATAGATATACGCTGGTATCACTCGATGGAATGTCATCCAATTGTCTTGCAAGCATGTGACTAGGTCACAAGGGATGTTATATCACGGAACGAGTAAAGAGTACTTATCGGTAACGAGGTTGAATGAGGTATAGAGATACCGACGATCGAACCTCGGATAAGTAAAGTATCGCGCGACAAAGGGAATCTGTATCGTATGTAAATGGTTTATTCGATCACAAAGTAATCGTTGAAATATGTGGGATCCATATGGATTTCTAGATTCCTCTATTGGTCATTGACCGGAGAGGTGTCTCGACCATGTCTGCATAGTTCACGAACCGTAGAGAGACACACTTAAGGAATCAATGTTGTTCAAGTAGATATGGAATATGAGTTCGATACGGAATGTTCTTCGGAGTCTCGGATTGGATACATGACATCATGAGAATATCCGAAATGGTCCGGAGAATAAGATTCATAT
Source organism: Avena sativa (assembly GCA_916181665.1). Taxonomy (NCBI): domain Eukaryota; kingdom Viridiplantae; phylum Streptophyta; class Magnoliopsida; order Poales; family Poaceae; genus Avena; species Avena sativa. Next base: position 320,445,699 of record OV702279.1, read on the forward strand.
AAGGAAAGTGGTTTTCCGGGGTTCGAAAAAGTTTTGGTGTTTTGACCGGATACTTCTAGAATGTTCTAGAGGAACCACCAGTGGTTCCACCACCCCGGGAGGGGGTCACTTGACTCCTTTTCCTTGGCGCCTAACCGTAGCCGCCGCTTACCCTCTCTTCTCCACCGTCCTGCTCCGGCTTAGGTGAAGCCCTGGAAAAATCGCTCCTCCACCACCACCACCGCACCGTCGTGTTGTTGGGATTTGGAGGAGATCTACTACATTCGCTGTCCTGCTGGAACCGGGAGAGGAAGGTATTCATCGATTCCGTATGTGTGACCGACTACGGAAGCGCTACCAAAATGCGGCGCCAGAAGGATTCTACACGATGTTGAGATCGGCAAGTGATCGGCTACATCAACCACAAGATCCGAATCTCGTTAAACACTTTGGATCTACGAGGGTTAGTTCTCTATAATCTCGTTGCACCGATCTCGTAGATTAGATCTTGGCTTTGCCATAGATTAGATCTTGGTTTTGTGTGTTCATGCGATAGAATTTTTTATTTTCCGTGCAACGAACCCTACAGTTGATACATATGGGTAGGGAGCAACGCTAGCGAGATGCTAGTATTCACCCAACACCATGGGGACAAAGAAGGAAATGTGGTGACTTGCAATAGCTAGAGTTTCTAGAGCCACGTTGTGCCCACGATTTGCGGCGTTGTTTATTACCGCCTGCATTTCGAGGAAAGTACAACAATCCTTCATGAGGTGGGTTGACCGTCGCCTTCCCTCAACGTCAACGTAAAAATGCATGTTGCACGGCCCCTCTAGTAGCTGCATTGGGGACATCGGAGGCTCCCTTGGTCGATACAACTAGCTTGGCCTCCTTTTTCCTGCTTCTTCACGACTACCACGATTGTCATTCCTTCTGCTGCCCTCCCTGAGAAAACCATCTTCTACGTAGTTGGGCTTGTTGTAGCCGTCAAAACTACGCCTCCTTCTGTTATCATAATTTCGCCTGTCGCAGTCCTCTACTGGTGAGCGGCCGCGTTAGTTCTGGACGGCGTCCTCGCACCAGCCCAACGGTTCGCCATGTCCATCAGATGAGCTATTGTTTTTGGCTTCACCTGTCTCAGCTCTTTGATGAAATTCTTCCTCTGCAAACCGTCGTTGAAAGCGTCTATCGCCCTTTCATCGGAGATGTGTTTCGTGGAATTTTTGATGATGTTCCATCGCTGAATATACGCCCTTATAGATTCTCAGGGTTTCTGTTTGCAAGCCCTTAATTGCTCAATAGATACGGGTCGCTTGAACGTAGAGTTGAAGTTGCGGATAAACTTGTCCTCCAGATGGCTCCAACTACTGATTGATTCTGCGGGTAATTGCCTGAGCCATGAGCGTGCTGCGCCGCTTAAATGTAACGGGAGGATTCGCATTGCCGTAGCCTTGGAGCCACCCAGGAGCTTTACGGTTTGCAGTTAATCGGCCAACCATGCTGCTGGTTCTTGGATTCCATCATACTTTTGGCCGTCGTGAGGGAGTTTGAAATCCTTGGGTACTGGAGTCTTGCGAACCCGATAGGTAAAGCAACTGGCGCCACATGGTAAGTGCTCGTCATCACTTCCTCCGTTAGAATTTCTTCGGCTGTTGCACTCTTCTCTAGACCTATCCACCCTTTTTTGTGTAATGTTGTTCCTGGCTTCGTCCTCCCGTGAAAATCGTACGTGGTGGGGGGAGCTGGATCTTTGAGTGGTCCCTATATGCTGAGGTCTATTGCGATGGTGTGGTGATTTATCAGCTTGTTGTACGGTTCCTTGCTCTCCTTGCGCGAGGGTGTTGCCTACCATCCCCAGTCCCATGAGGGCGGAGCAATGGATAGGTGCCAGCGGATCATCGGCTGCTGGCTGAGTATTCAGGAGGTAAGTTTGAGCGGCAACGAGGGTGGCTTGATCCGTTTTTGCTATGATGTTGCCGCAGAGTCAACTGACATGAACGATAAGTCCAAGTTTCTATCCATCTCGCGCCTTTCATCCTCCGGAATACGCTGTAGCCGTGAAGCGCTCCGTCTGGGCTGTGGTTCTCCAGTGACGCTGCCAGAGTTTCGAGTGGAGCTGAGTTGCGCCTGACATAAGCTAGATTCGTCAGCTAACCTTTTCCTTCCATCTAGGGACCGCTTAAGTCGTAGCAGATCTTTTCGTTTGTGATGCAACAAATACTGGTAGTGGTAGGCCATTACTTCCTCTCTTGTGGCATCTGCCGTCATGGGTAATGCACCCGATACTGCATCTCGAGCTTTCTGCCAGACCGCAGGCACGAATTGGAATGTTTGGCGTTTGGTGTGCTCTCTACCTTTGTTCACCACTCGACGTTCTCCTTCTAGCAGGATGTCTCTATACCCACGACTTCCTGGTGCGTCATCCGACAAAATATCATCAGGGTTAATTATCGGGTTACCGTTGGAATCACGGGGCGATGAGGTTCCTTCATCTTGGATCACGCAGATTTGGTGGTGCCTCATGTTTGAGTAGATGTTGCCACCGCTGAACTCGTAGGAGACGCTGTTTTGAGATCCAGCGAAGTCCCAAGGTTCCTGCTCAAGGTATGACTCTCCCTTCTTGATTCCTGAGTCAGCGCTTTCTTTGTCATCGTCGGGAATTGATCTAGAGAAACTTAGGCTGTGTTGCAGCGTGGACTCAGAGATCAAGCCAAAAGAGAGGCTGTTATATGTGTTAGCTAGATCTTCCAGATCTGCAGAGTCTCCGCAAATTTCTTCGACGCTCGTCGGATCAGAGACGACTTTTCATATGGAGACAATAGATGATGTTGGAGTCGCCATATGCGATGCTGGTGTAACCGACGGATCCGAGATGATCAAAGCCGAAAGGCACAGGTTCTCAAGTGCTCTCACGTGAAAGTGGAAACTTCTGATGATGAGATCGGTTTCTTGGTTGAACTCGGCGAGAGCCGACGTAGGGGTGGGCAGGCGTGGATCAGCGTGACCGATGTGGATATCACCAACCTTGTTCGTTGGGTTGTTGCTTGATGAAGGAGAAGCCGCCGAATCCATGGCTCCAACGCTCAGATTTCCCACAGACAGCGCCAATTGACGAGGGGTAACCTCGGCAGTGCCCATTATTATGGACTTGTGGAAAAGAGAGTGTTAGGGATTTCGTCGGCTGATCAGACAAACAAGGAAGTTGATATAGTCTGATTATTGAGAAAGTTCGGTTACAAAGTTGTTGGTTTGCTAGTTGCGTCTATCTCACGGTGGATTGCTGAAAACTAAGGTGCCCTCTCTGTCGGGTCCTCCCAGCCTTTATATAAGAGGCTGGGTCCTAGATCCATAGCCACAGAGGTTACAAGTTAATACAAACTCTATGTCGGTTTCTAGATATTCCTTGCCAGTCAAGTTAAGTCTTTATTCCGTCGGGCGCTTCTTAGACTTCGTTGGGCCTTAATGTCCATAATATTTTATGCACCTAGGGTGACTAAGCATAGGGACCCGATTAGTCATACCCATGTCACCCATCATCACCCTCTTCTATTTATGGGGATACAGTACTAGACGCGGGCTTACCTGCCCGCTCCAATCCCGAAGCCCTAACGGTAGGTCTATACCTACTCCGGTGTCTATCAGAATATTTTTTTGGTCATCATAGTGAGATCCAAACCATTCGGATCCGCATCTTTAAGTGTGTGACCCCAATACTAAGAGTGACCTGCACACAGTTCGAGTCGTCCCGTACAGAGTCACCACCCATTTTGAGTCGCACTCCAAACTGATTGTCGACAGTGGCCTCTAGCAAGACATGCCGACTGCTAGACACTATGTAGTCATTACGAATTGACTCCCTCAAGTGCTAAGTGGCCAATTCCCTTTCCTTTATGAAGTTGGTGCTAGGCTACGAGTGAGTCGATGTCATACCTCGTATAGAAAAGCATAACTTCTCATCCGAGTGATGTGCAGTTCCCATGCGACTAACATTTAATCTCACTTACTCGGTTAAAACTTAACCAAGTAGCGCATGCCCATGTTGTTTCGAACCACATCACCTAGAGAGAACCTAGAGAGTATGTCTCTGAGTCGGAGGAGCAGATCCCATCTTGGCTATCCATGTCACTAAACTTGCTTAGCAGGATCAAAGTTACCTGACGATCGATTTTATAATAACCAGTTGTAGTCTGTGTTTAACAGGATCAAAGTTGGCTAGTCTACAATTAGATCACGCGACTATCTCTGGTCGAAGGATTCCATTCCTTTAGTCAGTGCACATGACATTACTCGCGTCGACTCAACCTTAGGCCAATCTGACTCGCCTAGCTTTTTGGCCGAGTCTGTGGTAGGTAGATTAGCATCTCCGTACCCATGACGAGTGGAACCTTGTCATCTATAGACTCTCATATTAGTCTAGGTTAAGTATCCAGCTTAACTTACAACTAAGAGCAACTAATAAAAAACAAATCCAAATAGACGGCTCCACAACTGAATCAGGTTTTTGTTGATGATTATTATCATTCATTACATGACAAGTTATATTTACACAAGTGTATGTTCACCCCTTGGGCACATAATTCCTTCAATACCACTTACGTGTTCACAGTCATGGTGTGCTATCTCTCTCCATCCAAGACAACTACTAAGGCTCATCTTTGATGTTCTATCAGAACCCATACTTTCTTTGGTATCCTCTTCATGCTTGTTGGACTTTGAGGAGCCTATTATGTGATGCTTCCAATGTAGGATCAACCTTTCTTGGACTCCTGGTGTAGGTGCATGCAGGTGGTTTTCTTGTTGGTGCCTTCCTTATCTAAGCTCCGGGACTTTGGTCCTGCCCATGGTGTTAACCTCCTACACTTCTCTACGTTGTCTGTTCTTGAATGCGCACACGAAACATATATTGTGCATTTTCTAAACAAAATTATCTTAGGAGGAAGGTCACAATACGTAGCTTGGTCATAAGACCCCGAACCAGCCTTTTCTGGCCTGCTAGAGAAGCTCCCTGACCACACCATTGGCTTCTAAGTAGTTGCCATTTCTTGTTAATTTCCCGGTGAATCCCACAACCACTCACCCCACTATTGCACATCTCACTTCCTTGTAGTGTACTTAGTGTGCATATGAACCGGATGATTGCACTCAAATTAGAAGTGCGGGATCCTTTCATACTTAACATTGAACCACCTCCCTTCAACCTGTTCTTAAAATTCCCTTAGCCCAACACCACCTGTCGAAATTTCCCCACCCCAAGTTGTGACATAACTACACATATCCACCTTTAGAAAATCCCCTAACCGCCTCTGATAAATTTGCCATAAGTTGTGTTCTTCATACGAAGTGGTACATAAAGGACTCTAACCCACATTGGCATCTTCTCTAAAACCATATCCAGGGCGGACAACACCATCATTCTCCTTGGAGAAGAAGACTATGAATATAAAACTTCCACATAAACCACCCTTCATGGCATTCTTCTAATCTCCTTCGGAGTTGAACTAAACCACATATCCTTGAATTGTGTAGAGTCATGCAGACCCCATTCTCTCTGATTTGCTCTCTTGGGTGCACCGATGATAAACTTCCTTAGCAAGAAAGCATTACTGATCACAACCCAACTAGGTTCTGGAACCAAATCCAATCTGATGTCTTCGATGATGATCCACTCCAGCCTTTTGGTCATTTTTTTGAAAAAGGGGAAGTCTCGGCCTCTGCATCGATTGATTCATATATCCTTGTGGACAGTGCCTCGTCTCATCGATCCCCCAGTTAGATGTGTGTGGTCCTCGATAGTGCATCATCCTTCTTTGACATGGTGAGACACCGTAGCAACAAGAAAAGTCGCCGCCTCATTGTACAACCTTAGAACAGAGAGACAAACCCCAGAAACATGCCTCCATTGGAGATCATGCCGCCACCATCCCATTTGGAGCCGTTGGAAACCACCCTACAAAGAAGAAACCTGCCTCTCACAATCACCCTAGCGAAACTTAGCATATGACCGGAGGATATAACAATCTGTACTTACATACCTAGTCAATACACTCTTGCGTATATTAGTGGTAACTGATACCGTATATGTAATAGTGCAACTTTTATTATGGGAAGGAGGAAGTATCATTTTTTAATTACGTTGCTCAACGAAAATTTGATGTCTTTTCTTTCTTTCTACAATATTTATGACCACAATTATCATGTGATATTAGAGTTTCGTGATCTTTACAAATTAAAAAATTGATGTACCAACATAAATATTTCTAACCAGTATTGTATCATAGGTTTCTTATTTTCATTTTTTGGAAATAGGTGCTTTATTATTTAAAAGGTATAAGAATTACACTCGGCTGCTGCATAATTAGGATGCACACAACCACACACATATTCGAACACAAACAAAGAAAGAATAAATGTTTAATTATCTCATCATGGTAACAAAAAACATATTGCTTACTTCCTTGCAAATTTCTTTTAATAAGGTTTGTAAGAATCACCCCTCGACGAAGGTACCATGCGAATATTTTTATCTTTAGAGGCATCTTCATGGGATATTCACTTCGGCTCGCAGGTGCAAATGCACCAATTATGAGAAAACATATTTTAACATGTCAAAAGATTCAAAACAAAAATCTGCATATACATCAGAACATTTTATGTTGGTTCATAAGTTTTCGGGATGGAAGAACATTTTATGTGTCGTGTATAAAAAATACAAAATGTGTCATAGAAATACGACTATTCACATGACAATTTTTGTATTTTTTATACACAACACATAAAATATTCTTTCATCCTAAAAACTTGTGAACCAACAAATGTTCGGATGTCTATGTAGAATTTTTTTCGAATTGTTTGACATTTCGAAATATGTTTTCTCATCATGGGTGCATTTGCACCATGAGCCAAATTGCCGCCTCCCACCTTCATCTTCTAGAATTTCATGGTTTTTGTAAATTTAACAAGGTTTCTTATTTTCATGCCAATTCTTTTTAACAAGGTTTCTTATTTTCATGGTTTTTGTAAAGTTAATTAATACATTTAAAGTATTTCATGTGTTTGCAATTTCAGATGTGGAGACTTAGGCCTCGTTTGGCATCAAAGCATTTTTAAAGTATTGAGGGAATACTTTGGTTTCGAAAAAAACTGAAGTATTAACTATGGTTTTTTTTAAGTATTTGAGAAAGAGGCTAGACTATTTTTTTCTAAAACTGAGAAAAGGGAAAAACTGAAGTATTGCTTTGCTAGGCACTAGAATACTATGGTATTGATATATTTCAGTTTTGAAAAAACTCTGTTGCCAAACTAGGCCTTAATGACTTATACAAACTTTAGGCAATCAATAATTTGCAAAAAATGATGAATTATTACTAATTTGTTCTGAAAACTTGCCGCAGTGCAAAGTGTAGTTACAGTAAGTCTGTGTGAGCCCACGGGCAAAGATCAGGTAGAAATGGCGGTAGCTTAGCTTAGCACTTGTCTAATTGGGATGGTTAAGCTCGTGCGTGGGGCGGGGCGCACCACGTCCACGTTGAGACTGCATAGAGCGGGGTGCCCTTCCACCCGAGCCGCACCGTGCCGCCATTGTCACCCGTCACCGTGTACCCCAGCGCCGCCGGGCACACGCCGGCGAGTAGCTGCGCGCGCCCACCGCCGCCGGCGCGCAGGAACCCATTCCGGGCGAGTTCCTCCTGCCAGCTGCCGAACCTCTCCCGCCCGCTCCTGGCCGGCCCGGCGACCGCTAGTACGTTCCCGATCTCTCTGCCCAAGACACCGTTCTCCACAAGGTGCCTGCTCGCGTCCTCGTCGGCCGGCCGCGCCGCGCCCAGGGCGTCGAACACCGCCGAGTAGTGGTGCAGCACGGAGACGAAGCGGTCAAGGAATTGGCCGCCGTCACCGCCGGCCGGCCCTCTTTCCTGCTCGACCAGCGTCATCACCTTCGGCTCCAGCCAACGCACCAGCCGCATCGTGACGTCATCGTCCCCGGCCGCGTCGTACAGGGCGTGGCGCAGCCAGTGCACGGCCACGGTCTCCCCGGGCCTCCTGCTCGGCAGATCGGTCACCACGTCGACCACGTCTCCGGGCCGCTTCGCGACGGCGTAGAACTCGAACGGTATGCCCAGCTTGCTCGCCAGCCCGGCGATCTGGTTCCCGGCGTCGTGCAGCGCCGACGACGACACGCCGAACCCCGTCACGCGGAGGACGGGCGGGCCGCCCGGCCGCGCCGCCAGGGCCGGGAGCAGCGAGAGCCACTGCAGCGCGCCGCCCGGCACGACGTCGAGATCGATTACGTGGACGAGGCGCTTGCCGCGGAACGCCTCCAGGATGGCCTGGTTGCACGCCAGGTAGGCGGACCTCGCGAACGGTGCGACGTTATAGAAGGCCCGGAACGCGGCGTGGATGGCCTCGCACGCCGGCGGCGCGAGCTGCAGGGGCGCGCAGATGCCGACCCAGGAGCTCATCATCCGCGCCGCCATGGCCCTGGCGAAGTAGGCGACGAGCCTCTCGCCGCACGAGGGCGCGTAGGGTGACGCCATCTGCGACAGCTCCAGGAGCGCTGCGTTGGAGTCCGCGAGGTTGCCCACCGACATGGCCACCGCGCACTCCATGAGCAGCGCGATCATCCGCATGCCGTGGGCGTCCTCCTCCTCCGCTTCCTCCTCCTCGACCCTCGCCGCCGCGTCCTTCCGTTCTTCGACCGGCACCGCAACGTCTCCTCCGGGGGACACCTCCTCCATCTGGCCGGCTATCCCGGCCGTCGCTGGCTCGGGCAACTCCTCCATGTCCTTGCCGGTGCAAGGATGGTCTTCATCGGCGTGGATGAAGCCGTGGTGATGAGGCAAGAAGGGGCCAGTACTTCCACCGTACAGGTACTGCTGGTGGTGGTGGTGATCATGGAACTGCATCAAGCCTAGGGACGAATCTTGCATGTCCAAGCCTCTCCCTGACATGAGGTGATTGATCATGAGTCAAGACCAAGTAGGGTTTTGCTCTAGCATATCATTGCTGATTAGGAGTAAGGAAGCAGAGAGAGATCCATGACTATATATATACATAAACAGACTATGGAGTCTTGTCTGACCTGGCATGTACTAGCTAGGTCAACATGCTGGAAACTAGCTAGTGGCAGCGTACGCGAGAGCAAGCTACACGGCAGGAATCTGTGAGACCACAGCCTGATGATTCCCTGAGCTCCATTCAGATTGGTCAGCGGGCTTTGGCCGGCAACAACAATGGAAAATCCAGACGTGCCGTAAATTTCTTAGGAAATGGAAGAAGCAATTGTGCGAAGCCAGGCAACCTTGTGTTAACTGTAAATTAAACATTGACACTGACACTTCAGATTGGAATTTGCATGTCATTCTGACGTGTAGTTTTTGTTTGGGCAAAAGTCAGAGAAATAAGAGAAAAACATTCAGATTTTTCTCTTTGTTAAATAACCTCTCCGAGAGGTGAAAAATTAAGGTTTGTGGGTCCTGATCAATGTACGTTTGTATCTATGCAGTACTGCACTGGGAGAATCGAAACCGGCTATACTATTCTACAGGTTATTCTTCATTTCTTCTTGAACCCCAAGAATGGAACAAGAGAAGACAGGGCCAGCCGCCAGCAGAGAACACGATTCAGTTCAACAATGGAGTGCTGCAGCCAGCGTTTCTGCATGCAGAAGGGGTCGAGTGCTTCCAATAAAACAAGATTTTTTTTGCATCACTTTCGATTACTTGTTTCTGTCATTTCTGTGTGCCATGGCAAGCTCTATATATATCGCTCGGTCAACGTGTAGCTTAGCATAGGCTGACATATAAACCAAGGCAAATTCAGTGTTAAAAAACAAGCAAAACCACGACTGAGCAGGGCACACAATAATGATATTCTTACAGCTCCGGGTTCTTCCAGAACCAGCTGCCTCCGAGTTTCCGCATAACTTGGAGCAGTCATCTGGCTAAGAAAATGCATTTAACACACCTACATACACGATGCATTCGGTAACTACAGTAAGAGTGATGGACATACATATCACAGAATAACAGTACGTCGTCAGTACCTATCTTGCACTAGTTCTGCATCTCCATCCGATGTGTCACTACTTCACGATGCGTCCCGTGGTAAATATCGAGCTTTTTTTTTGCGGAAGTAAATATCGAGCTTTACAATGTACTGATTAACATAGTTAATTGATTAGTATAAGTGGTTAGTTTCATCTCAAAGGTGTACACCACATGTCTTGATTCTTCATACTCAATAATGTAATTGGTAGCATAGAACTAAGGGGTCGATTTATTAGGATGTCAATGTAAATAAAATAATATCATGAGGTCAAATGGTTTCTCCACTACTTCAAAAAAAAAAAAAAAGGTTTTTCCGCAACAAACATTGCTCGTAAAGTGGGTTTGCACCATAGTGATGTGATTGGATTTTTAAACTTTTCCTAGGTGGGACTGTTGGCATTAAGATTAACAAAAACATCTGTCATTATTTTCTTGTGACTAAAAAATGTTTGAGACATGGGATTAAGGTTAATGAAGACATCGGTATCATTCGATGTTCGGCTTGTTGTGATAAATGTTGTTCTCGCTAGTTTACTTATGTTTATACCATCCTTCTTTGACTACCTCTAAGGTGGTGCATAAAAGATTGGTATTTTTCTGGCAGTGTGATAAACATAAATAGAAGTTTCATTAACTAAGTAGAGTATAATATGTCGACCAAGAGATCAAAGCGGGCTTGACGTAGAGGACCTTGAAGTGAAAAATAAGTGATTACTTAGCTGGTACATACCCAAGCTCTAGAACGAGGATGATGTGTGGCATGAGTTGTTACACAACAAGTACCTACACTCAAGTGGCCACGAGGATCAGGGAGGAGATTTTGGCAGAAAGTGCTTACTCAGTTGGATCTGATACATACACACAATTCTTTGCTTGGGAATATGTCAACCGGCCATCAATACCCTTGTCTTTATAACATTACGCAGCGGAAACATGTTTCCACGACATGTGTAATGGCTAGTTTCTTGCTGTTATATGTTGATCCAAATTCTACAAAGTATAGGCCAACTTCTGACGAGTGGAGCGAGGCCCGTCGCCGGGAGGCTTGGGCCGAGTACGGATCGTTGAAGACCTAGGTTTCCACTGATATATAAACTCCTTGTAAGCCGCCGGTTGGGATGAGTTGCATCTGTGAAATCCCCAGCATTTGTAAACACTCCTCGATATAGTGAAGTTTCGCTGGCTGACGCCCGTGGTTTTTTTTTCTCTTTGTTGGAGAGGTTTTTCCACGTTAAATCTGTGTCCCCTTGCTGTGTTTTTCGTTTTCGTTCTTCGTTATCTTCTTGTCGCAATTGTAACAATTGGTATCAGAGCCCCAGGTTCTAATCTAGGGTTTGCGACATGTCGTCATTGAAGTTCGATCTACCACAGCTGGACTACACCACAAGATTCTCCTTGTGGCAGGTGAAGATGCGGGCGATTCTCGCCCAAACTTCTGATCTGGATGAAGCGCTGGATGGATTCGGTGAAAAGGATGCTAAGACCTGGTCCGCCGAAGAGAAGCGGAAGGACTGTAAGGCTTTGTCTTTGATTCAACTTCACCCGTCCAATAATATTTTGCAGGAAGTACTGGAGATGAAATCTGCTGCTGCCCTATGGAAAAAACTGGAAACGATCTGTGTGTCAAAGAATCTAACCAGTAAGATGAACGTGAAGATGAAGTTGTTCTCGCACATGTTGCAAGAAGGTGGATCGATAATGAATCACATGTCTGTTTTTAAAGACATTGTTTCAGACTTGCAGTCTATGGAGGTAAAATATGATGATGAGGATTTAGCTCTTCTACTCTTATGCTCGTTGCCTAGTTCCTATACACATTTTCGTGATACAATATTGTTGAGCCGTGATGAACTAACCCTTGCCGAAGTACATGACGCCCTCAAACAGAGGGAAACGATGAAAACTATGGTAGGGTCAGATGGGACGTCATCCAAGGCTGAGGCTCTGCAGGTTCGTGGCAGGACCGAGCAGAGATACAACAACTATGGCAACAGAGATAAGAGCAAGGACGGTAGAAGTCGTTCAAAGTCCAAGGGAAAGGATAAATTCTGCAGGTATTGTAAGAAATCTAATCATGTTATTGATGATTGTTGGAAGTTGCAGAATAAGGAGAAAAGAAACGGAACTTACCAACCGAAAGATAGGTCTGAAGGTACTGGTAAGGCTGCTGTTGTTTCTGATAGTTCTGATGGTGAATGCTTAGCTGTTTTTGCTGCTTGTGCTTCTTGTGATGATGAATGGATACTTGATACTGCATGTTCGTTTCATATTTGCTGTAACAAAGATTGGTTTAGTTCATATGAGTCTGTGCAGACTGGAGATTTTGTGCGTGTGGGAAATGACAACCCATGCCATATTATTGGTGTTGGATCTGTTAAGATTAGGACACATGATGGCATGACACGCACGTTGAGTGAGGTGAAGCGCATACCAAGCATGGCCAGAAATTTGATCTCCCTGAGTACCATGGACGTTGATGGATACAAGTATGCCGGTGGGCATCGAGTTCTGCAGGTATCAAAAGGTTCTCTTATTCACATGATAGGTGATATGAATTCTGCTAAATTATATGTTCTTAGAGGTAGCACTTTGCCTGGTATTGCTGCTGCTGTTACTTCTAATGATTCTGATGATTGTGGTAAAACACATATGTGGCATATGCGTCTTGGGCATATGAGCGAACAAGGCATGACAGAGTTGGTCAAGAGAGAGCTGATTGATGGTTGTAACTTGAGTAAGTTTGAGTTCTGTGAGCACTGCATCTTTGGTAAGCATAAAAGGGTTAAATTCAATGCTTCTGTTCACACCACCAAAGGCATATTAGATTATGTACATGTTGATGTATGGGGTCCGTCCCGTAAGATTTCTATTGGTGGTGCTAATTACATGCTTACTATTATTAATGATTACTCAAGAAAAGTGTGGCCTTATTTTCTGAAGCAAAAATATGATGTTTTTGATACTTTTAAGAAGTGGAAAGTTATGGTTGAAAAGCAAACTGAGAAGAAGGTAAAGGTACTATGTACTGATAATGGTATGGAATTCTGTTCTAATGAGTTTGAAGAGTTTTGTAGTAACGATGGCATGATCAGGCATCACACCATTCCATATACTCCTCATCAGAATGGCGTGGCAGAGCGCATGAACAGAACCATCATCCCAAGGGCTCGTTGTATGTTGTCTAATGCAGGTATGCATAGGCGTTTCTGGACTGAAGCAGCCAACACAGCGTGTTACCTCATCAACAGGTCACCTTCTATTCCACTTGAGAAAAAAACTCCCATTGAGGTATGGTCAGGTTCGCCTGCTGATTATTCACAGTTGAGAGTTTTTGGCTGCATTGCATATGCTCATGTTGATAATGGAAAGTTAGAGCCTAGGGATGTTAAGTGCATATTCCTTGGTTATGGTTTAGGAGTTAAAGCATATAAACTATGGAATCCTGAAACTAAAAAGATTTTGCTAAGTAGAAACGTTGTTTTCAATGAGTCCGTTATGTATCATGATAGCTTTCCATCGGATACCTCTCCTGTTGCTGTTGGAGAGGAGGGAGTTAGTGTGCAGGTGGAGAACCTGTAGAAAACTGTTGAGAATGATGCTATCGTTGAAGATACACATGAGGAAAACATTGATAATATTGTTGTTCAGCACTCACCTATTGTTTTGCAGCAGCCACATGAGTCCATTGCTGCTGATAGACCAAGGCGTAACTGTGGTCCTCGTCCTCGTTTAATTGAAGAGTGTAATCTTGTACATTATAATGAAGCCATTGCATCCGTTGACCGCGAGAAGTGGATTTTTGCTATGCAAGAAGAGATGCAATCGCTTGAGAAAAATGACACATGGGATGTTGTGCGCTTGCCTAAACAAAAGAAGGCGGTCCGCTGCAAGTGGATCTTCAAGAAAAAGGAAGGTTTGTCTCCCAAAGAGCGTTCAAGGTACAAGGCAAGGTTAGTAGCAAAAGGGTTCAGCCAGATTCCAGGTATTGATTACAATGATGTGTTCTCTCCAGTTGTGAAGCATAGTTCCATTCGTACTTTCTTTAGTATTGTGGCTATGCGTGATCTTGAGCTTGAGCAGTTAGATGTCAAGACTGCTTTTCTGCATGGAGAGCTTGATGAGGAAATATACATGGACCAACCAGAAGGGTTCATAGTGCCTGGTAAAGAGGATTTTGTGTGAAAATTAAAGAAGTCTCTTTATGGCTTAAAGCAGTCTCCAAGACAGTGGTATAAAAGGTTTGATTCATTTATGATCTCACATGGTTTTAAGAGGTCTAAATATGATAGTTGTGTTTATATCAAGTTTGTTGATGGGTCACCTATATACTTGCTGCTATATGTTGATGATATGTTATTTGATGCCAAGGGCATGAAAGAAATCACTACTTTGAAGGCACACCTAAGTAGTGAATTTGAGATGAAGGATCTTGGTGTTGCTAAGAAGATCTTAGGAATGGAGATTACCCGAGATAGAAAATCTGGTTTGTTATTTCTTAGTCAGCAAAGTTACATTAAGAAAGTTCTTCATCGTTTTAATATGGATGGTGCCAACTCAGTTAGTACTCCTATTGCTCCTCATTTTAAATTGTCAGTTTCTCAATGTCCTACTACTGATGAAGAGTTTGAGTACATGTCAAAGGTGCCATATTCTAGTGCTGTTGGTTCTTTGATGTATGCCATGGTTTGCTCTCGTCCTGATTTATCATATGCTATGAGTTTGATAAGTAGATACATGGCTAATCCTGGTAAAGAACATTGGAAGGCTGTTCAGTGGGTTTTTAGGTACCTTCTTGGCACTTCCAATGCTTGTTTGAAGTTTGGCAGGACCGGTGAGAGACTCGTTGGCTATGTGGATTCAGATTTTGCTGCCAATTTGGATAAGAGAAGATCCCTCACAGGTTATGTGTTTAATGTTGGTGGTTGTGCTGTTAGCTGGAAGGCTACATTGCAGGCTGTTGTTGCACAATCTACTACTGAAGCTGAATACATGGCTATTGCTGAAGCTTGCAAAGAATTTGTTTGGTTGAAAGGTTTGTTTGCTGAGCTTTGTGGAGATGATTCTTGCATTACTTTGTTTTGTGACAGTCAAAGTGCCATATACCTTACAAAAGATCAGATGTTCCATGAGAGAACTAAGCACATTGATGTCAAGTACCATTTTGTTAGAGACATTGTTGCTCAAGGTAATTTAAAGGTATGCAAGATCAACACTCATGATAATCCTGCTGATATGATGACTAAACCTGTTCCTGTTGCTTTGCTCGAACTTAGTTGGTTTAACTGATTAGCCCAAGTGGCTATTGGCGCCGAAAGTATTTGCTTTGTTTGTTCAGGGAGATGGTTGCTGTTGATGCTACAAGGAGGAATTTGTCTCAAGGTGGAGTTTGTTATATGTTGATCCAAATTCTACAAAGTATAGGCCAACTTCTGACGAGTGGAGCGAGGTTGGGATGAGTTGCATCTGTAAGCCCTTGTAAGCCGCCGGTTGGGATGAGTTGCATCTGTGAAATCCTCGGCGTTTGTAAACACTCCTCGATATAGTGAAGTTTCGCTGGATGGCGCCCGTGGTTTTTTCCTCTCTTTGTTGGAGAGGTTTTTCCATGTTAATCTGTGTCCCCTTGCTGTGTTTTTCGTTTCCGTTCTTCATTATCTTCTTGTCGCAATTGTAACACTTGCTAAAAATTAGCTTCCGGTGGCAAGTAACATGGGATAAATGGATGGACTAATTACATCTAGCATAAACTTTAATGGAAATTAATGTTTCTCAAGTTAGATGTGTTTCCCAGAAGCTTCCCATTTTAGATAAGTTTTTTGTTAAGTTGTACGCCAACATGGTGAATGTCAATCATAATTTCCGTAGGAAGTTTTATTTGGAAACTTGGAGTAATTGCTCAAGCTTAACAGTTTTGTTGAGTACCTATGTACAGGGTAGTAATAGTATAGGCGGAATGGTAGTAAGAAGTGGTGCTACTGCGAACAAGAGGATGACATGATCCAACTTCATGTTTCTCATGATCGCTGCTCACCTTTGTGACAGACTTAAGACTCAAATATGGGTGAGGTATTCGCTTTATGTTAAGTTACCCAGAGTTGTCGAAACGGTTTAATTTATCATAATTTTTTACTTTTCAACTTATTGCAGGTTATACATATGGCTGAACGCTGGATCTGTATCTTGTGCTCACTTTATCATGCATAAGCACTAGAGTCCTAGTCTATGAGAGCATAACTAAGAGATGGTAGCATGTGCTATTTTCAACCAATTTGGATGATAGTCTAGCTGTATGATTAACGACACTTAATCTTTGTTGCGAATTTTCTGGCCTTTCGGATTGTACGTTTAGTTCTCTTTTGTATGGTTTGACTTGAACTTCGCAATAAAAATAGTTGCATGCGTCAATTGAGGGAGTGTTCCCTCGTTTCCAAAAAAGAAGAGCATGGGTAAACAAACCGGACAACCTACATCTTATGAGAAGATTGTTCTTGTGCTTGTGTACGTCTGCCATGTGAGAAACACAATTTTAATTCGTCAAAATCATAACACTTGATCGTTCACTCTCGGATCCTACATCTCACATGTCGAGACATAAATAAGCCGTTCAAACTTGAACATGTATTGTTAACTAGAGACGGCTCTCTGGACATACATGTGGAGTAATGGTTTATTTTGGGAAATGGGTGATATATTAGTTAAAGCTCAAGTATTACATCCGGCCTCTGCATAACCAGCATCCACATGTTGGTTGAGGGGTAAATCTAGAGAGTCATATATGTGAAACGATGACAAGAAAAAAACTGTGCATTGAACGATAGGAAGAGGAGAGCTTCAAAAAACATACTTAACAAAACTCGCCACGGTAGGAAGATGATGGATGATGATGTAAATGAAAGCATGGAAATGCATTGTTTTGCTAAGTGGGTCAATAGTGAGCTCAAGATATGGAAATGCATCATCCATGCTTTATATGAACAAAACCATCATCCATCATTTTTTACGACGATAGTAGCAGCAATTGGAAATGAAAGCATGGAAATGCATTGTTTTGCTAAGTGGGTCATAATAATCAGGACAGGCGGGGAGTCCTCAACATTATCAAGGCAGTCGCCACTCGCCACGAAGTGTGAAGCTCCAGTGAGGAGGACAGGAAATACAAGCATAGAAAAGATCAAATCAAGAAGTAAATAGAAGAAGAAGAAAAGATCATAAATAAACCCATAAAAGAGATGAAAACCCCTTGAGCCCACTAGTTATGCGGTGTGAATGACTAACAAAAGCCTACCTGTTATCTAGAAAACAAGGACTAATTCTGAACCTTACTCCCTCCGTTCACTAATATGAGATATTTTAAAGTGACTAGATACACTCTAAGATGAGTGAACACATACATAATATTACTCTCTTGGATCCATATTAGTTGATTCAAATTTATCTAGATAGAGATGCATCTAGCACTAAAACTTGAGTAAATACATCTATATTTAACTAATATGGGTCGAAGAGAATACTAAAACATCCTCCATATACTTTTAAAAAATGCTAGAATGTCTTACTTTTTTTTGCGGGTAAAACTGGATCTTTATTAGATAGCAGGGATTATAGGAGGTTCGCGCTCAATTTCCTGAAGAACAACTTCAGGTCCAGAGCCAAACCATGTGACAGTACGCCGCTCCGTTCTTGCAAAGTTTGCAAGAAGGTGACCAGCCCTAACTAGTCCTCGATCCACTTTTACAATTGAACACCGATTACTAAGACTAATAAGCTCTTTAATATCTTTAACTAGGTTTGTATATGGAGAACGATCTGGTTGAGTACCTTGCACCATCGCCACCAAGTCGCTATAGTCTGTCTCAATGATTATTGGCCGTTGACTCCGGGCCAAGGACAAGCCTAAGCCCTCAAGGCAGGCTAACAGCTCCGCCTCCAAACAATCTGCACATTGCATGTGGTAACGACAAGCAGAGAGAATGATGGCCCCAGTGTCGTTTCTAAGAATCATGACAGAGCCTGCCTCATTATCTTTAAAAGATCCATCCACGGTGAGTTTGATCGAACCGATAGGCGGTCTGATCCAGGGAGTAACAAGCTGAGTTTCCTCCTTGGTGAAAGCAGGTATCTGTGTCATGACAATGACATGTTTTCCTTTGATGATTTCATCAGTGGAGAGCTTCTGCACATTACGAATAGTGCTCAGATATCTGCATAGAAAGTTCCTAGAGCTTTGGATAATAGGCAATGGCTTCTCATGTGTTGCTTCGTTGCGACAGTGCCACACCCTCCACGCCACAAGTAATGTAGTATCAATAAGCTCCTTAGGAATTTGAGCAATAAACGACCGGAACCAGGACTGAGCGTGACACTGAATATCACCAACAAGCGGAAGGTGCCAGCAGCCTTGCATTGTTGTCCATAACAGTTTCGCATGTGGGCACATGAATAGAGCATGTGTCGTATCCTTGAGTTCACGATTGCATATTCTGCACCATCCAGTAACTTTCATCCCTCTACGTAATTTGCCATCCTCAGTAGCCAGTGCACTTGATGCTGCTTTCCAGGCAAATAACTTGACTTTCGGTAGCACCTCTGCCTGCCAAATCCTCCTCCAACATTCGTCATTTTCATCCGGGCATGAGCTAGTCGAGGCAAAGGAGCATTGAGACGGCCGCTGGGATAGAGCAAGTTTATAAGCACTACGAACAGTGAATAGACCGTTCTTTTCCGGCTGCCATGCAATGATATCATCGAATCCCCTCCTAGATAATTTAATAGTCAAGATGGCATCAACATCTATTGGAGAGAAAATCTCTCGTACCAAATTACTCCTCCAGGCACCTTGCTCATCAATCAGTTGTGACACGTAACGGATGCGCCTCTTGCCGCGAGGAGTTAAAACTTTGCCATATGTTCTCCTTGGAATCCAACTGTCCCTCCAAACACGGATCTTTCTACCATTTCCCACTCGCCAAATTAGTCCTTTTTTCAACAACTCCAAACCATGTGTTATAGCAGTCCTGAAGGCAAAATATTTTCCGCATGGTGATATCACTGACACAGTTTTTTTAGGCAACCCTTCTTCGACCTGGACTGCTAGAATGTCTTACTTAACGGACGAGGGAGTACGTTGAAAGAAGAAAAACTTATTTTTGCAATACCGCGCGCGCGATTCATCCACTGAAATTGATCGCCCGGGAGACGAACGACGATCCGTGGCTGCTGCGTACGTGCAGCAAACCAGTGACGTCGACCGCTCGACCAAGCTTAGCCATCACAGCTGCTAACCCGTAGCTAGCCTTAATTCGTCCGGCCTGGTTGGCAGCAACATCGAGCTGTCGCCCAAGCCACCGGCTCTCCTCGCTCCTCAGCCCGTTCGTTTTGCTGCCTCCACATGTCGATCGATCGATCGAGCCCATCGTTTCTTCTCTGCGGATAGCAAAGGCTGATGGATGATGATGTAGTATATTAACTGGACTACGTACTAGACCAGGTACTCAGCGACAAGGACATGCGCGTGCGGCGGAGATCAGTCAGGTTGACACACGCGGTTTCGGTAGAATCATATTATCGTTTACTGGAAGTCTTGGAACTGAAGTTGACGCCTGCGTTGTTCGCACGTACATGGCCTCGTGCGGGAATCGGAGGTACTGCGGCCGGAGACGACAGAGCTGGCAAACGGCCGACGGGGTAGAGCCAAATGGTGCGGAGTTGATAACGGATAGCCCCTCCGATCCGTGTGAAGCTGTTCACTGCCTGTGTAATTCTATCAGTATAATCTATTGTAGGTCACCTCCAAGGGGCATTCGCTCCTCCCACAGAACAACAACAACTTGGTTTGTTTGTTCGGCAGTGCACAATGCATCGTCGAAACATCTCCCAGGCTAGCGCGCTATTTAATTTAGTCGTTCCCTTTTCCAGATGCTATGAAAGTTATAGCGTGCTAATAGCGCGCTATTTTACAAAATAGTGTTTTATAAAATAATTGAAAATATAATAAATATATCATAAATACCAAAGATTTTAGCATCTAACACTATAGGAATGGCGCGGTGCGCCGACAGCCAGCCGCTACGGCGACGGCCAAATGTCGGGGCCGTCGGCGTAGGACCGGATCAGGCCAGCCCCCTTCGCCAGCCCTCGGTGTAGCCGTGCCGTCGGCGTAGGAGACACTATGCCGACGGCTACCCTCGGCGCACGCTAGCCCTCGGCGTAGCTCGCAGATACGTGGCATTTGCCGGCCATGACAGGACGGACCCCTAACGGCGGCAACGTTATGCCGCCGACTACCGCGTAGAGTCAACCCAGATATGCCGACGGCCACCCTCGGCGTACCTCCTTTGCATTTTTATTTTTTTGCACCAAATTATGATCTTATTTCGTATTTTTATTTATTTACTATTATTAATTATTTATCTTCTATTTTTTATTAATTGGATGAATTTGTACCCTTCGAATAACAGTCCATGCCCACATGAAATGACGTTGCGAATTTTCTCACACCCCGAGAAATTTGCATCTTTGTATTTGTTATTATCGCATGTGTGTGAATTTTATGTATCACACATTTTGGAGAAGTTGTTCAAAGATTCAATGCTTTTTCTACGCCAACCTATTTTTTACACCATTCCTTACCAACCATTGGAAAACTACCAGATCGATATAACAAGTGCTATACGATGCAATATATCATGTTACTGAACCAGGTGCCAGATTAACAAGAGCAAGTGCAAGTGGGAGAGGGATCATATGTTTGATCATAAAAAGCTTTATTCCATTGCATTCAAATACATAGAACCGCTTAGTTGAAAAGATACATTAACCTGGACTTGTATAAAAGGGAAACTCCCCGTTCAGGTGAAACCGGGTAGGATAGTGTCGCCCCTTGTGAACCAACATGGTTTTACATCATTATATGACCTAAACAAACACAAAACAAGAGAGAGCTATGGCGGGCTACCCCTGTCAGAGGAACGTCTAGGGGTAGCCCGACGTAGCTCTCTCTCTCTCTTGTTTTATGTTTGTTTATGTCATATGATGATGTAAAACCATGATGGTTCACAAGTTGGGGCACTATCTTACCCAGTTTCACCTGAACGACCCTTATACAAGTCCAAAACCCTCGCTTCTACGTTACAGTGCATGCATGCACCCGGAGACTAGTAGGTTTTGGATGTTTCAATGCAACACCACACCTCCATGCATGTGCTAGGGCCAAATGCAAGTTCTTTAGGTATTCCTACGCCCCGAAGCGCGGTTTTCCTGGAACCCTGATCTGGGGGCCTCGGATCGTCTATCCCCCTAAACGTTCCTTTGACAGGGGTAGCCCGGCGTAGCTCTCTCTTGTTTTGTGTTTGTTTAGGTCATATGATGATGTAAAACCATGTTGGTTCACAAGTTGGGGCACTATCCTACCTGGTTTCACCTGAACGACCCTTATACAAGTCCAGCACCTTCGCTTCTAGGTTACAGCGCATGCATGCACCCGGAGACTAGTAGGTTTTGGATGTTTCAACACAACACCACACCTCCATGCATGTGCTAGGTCCACATTCAAGTTCTTGAGGTATTCCTACGCCCCGGAGCACGGCTTTCCTCGAAACCCTGATCTGGGGGCCTCAGATCGTCTACCCCCCTAGACGTTCCTCTGACAGGGGTAGCCCGGCGTAGCTCTCTCTTGTTTTGTGTTTGTTTAGGTCATATGATGATGTAAAACCATGTTGGTTCACAAGGTGTGGCACTATCCTACCCGGTTTCACCTGAACGACCCTTATACAAGCCCAGAACCTTCGCTTCTTGGTTACAGCGCATGCATGCACCCGGAGACTAGTAGGTTTTGGATGTTTCAACACAACACCACACCTCCATGCATGTGCTAGGGCCACATGCAAGTTCTTGAGGTATTCTTACGCCCTGGAGCGTGGTTTTCCTCGGAACCCTGATCTGGGGGGCCTCGGATCGTCTACCCCCCTAGACGTTCCTCTGACAGGGGTAGCCCGGCATAGCTCTCTCTTATTTTGTGTTTGTTTAGGTCATATGATGATGTAGAACCATGTTGGTTCACAAGTTGGGGCATTATCCTACCCGGTTTCACCTGAATGGCCCTTATACAAGTCCAGAACCTTCGCTTCTAAAGTTACAGCGCATGCATGCACCCGGAGACTAGTAGGTTTTGGATATTTCAACATAACACCACACCTCCATGCATGTGCTAGGGCCACATGCAAGTTCTTGAGGTATTCCTACGCCCTGGAGCGTGGTTTTCCTAGAAACCCTGATCTGGGGGCCTCGGATCGTCTACCCCCCTAGACGTTCCTCTGACAGGGGTAGCCCGGCATAGATCTCTCTTGTTTTGTGTTTTTTTAGATCATATGATGATGTAAAACCATGTTGGTTCACAAGTTGGGGCACTATCCTACCCGGTTGTAGGGGTTCGTAGCATGGAAAACAAAAATTTTCTATCGCATACAAACAAACAAGCCAAGATCTATCTACTAAATTGTAGCAACGAGTCGATGGAATAACTTACCCTCGAAGATTCCAAAGTGTTTAACGAGAGCGGATTCTCGTGGGTGATGTAGTCGTACTCTTTCCGATCTCAAGATCGTGTAGACGATCCTTCCGGCGCTGCGTTCCGGCAGCGCTCCCGCAGTCGGTCACACGTTCGGTACTCGACGAAGACCTTCCTCTCCCTTGTTCCAGCAGGCAGCGGAGGTTGTAGCACTCTCCTCGCGATTCCGGCAGCACAACGGCGTGGTACCGGAAGTAGAGGGGAGATCCCGCAGGGCTTTGCCTTAAGACGGAGCGAGTATGGTGGATTATGAGAGAGGGCTATTAGTGGTCTAGATATTAGACACACCAATTAGAAGGCTCTAAACCGCAGGCTAAAGCAATTAGAAGCTCTAAACCAAACGGCTCTAAACCTGAGATTAGAGGTGGAAACTTGTGTGTCTCAAGGAGGAGCCCTGCCCCTCCTTTTATGGGTGGAGGGGCCTTGGCGCGCCAGGGGAGGGAGGGAGTCCCTCCCCAACTCGGCCTAGGGCTGGGCGCCGGCCTGGAGGAGCTGGACTCCTCCTCCAAGTTGGTTCCAACTCCTCTTGCTTGTTTCCCACAGTTTCCTGTTTCCCACAGTTTCCTGTTTTAGCCGTTTGACTTTCAAACTGGCAATTTGACTTTCATGTTTTTGGAACAGCAAGAACACTTAGTACATGATGCAATCATTCAATGACACACTCATGTACCCTCCCCCCCCGGAGTGCCGGACAATCCGGAACCTTCTAGAACATTCCCGATGAAAACACCGGAATCATTCCCGAACTCCGAAACGGGACTTTCCTTATATGAATCTTATTCTCCGGACCATTCCGGATCACCTCGTGATATCCCAGATCCCATCCGAGACTCCGAACAACATTCGGTCTCTTTCTCATAATACCATAACTACTCAAAACAACGTCGAATCCTTAAGTGTGTCTCCCTACGGTTCGTGAATTATGCGGACATGATCGAGACACTTCTCCGAACAATAACCAATAGAGGAATCTGGAAATTCATATGGCTCCCACATATTTCTATGATTACTTTGCGATTGAATGAACCACTTACATACGATACCAATTTCCCTTTGTCTCACGATAGTTTACTTATCCGAGGTTATGATCGTCGGTATCTCTGCATACCTAGTTCAACCTCGTTACCGATAAGTACTCTTTTCTCGTTCCCGTGATATGTGATCCCTTGTGACCAAGTCACATGCTTGCAAGCCAATTGGATGACATTCCACCGAGAGGGCCCAGAGTATATCTATCCGTCATGTGGATGGACAAATCCCACTCTTGATCCATGTGTTTCAACCAATACTTTCCGAACACTTAATGCCACCTTTATAGCCACCCAGTTACGGTGTGGTGTTTGATGTCATCAAAGCATCCATCCGGTAAAGGTGATATGCATGATCTCATGGTCGAAGGAATTAGGTTACTATGTATCAGAAAGCATATAGCAATTGAACTATTGAAATGACTTGATCTTTATGCTACGCTTATCAATAGGAGTATGTCCACCATATCATTCTCCTAATGATATGATCTTGTTGTTGATAACATCTCAATGTTCATGATATGGAAACCACAATCATTTAATCAACCAACAAGCTAGTGAAGTATAGAGGCTATACTAGGGACTTCAATTTAAGTTTACAATTCACACAAGTATTAATGTTTCCTTGTTAATACTATTATAGCATGAATATAAACATTTATCATAAACACAAAGATATAATAATTACTATATTTATTATTGCCTCTAGGGCATATCTCCAACAGTCTCCCACTTGCACTAGAGTCATCTAATCTAGATTACATGGTAATATACCGAACACCCATGGCAGTTTGGTGTTGGTCATGTTTTGCCCTCGGGAGAGGTTTAGTCAACGGATCCGCCACATTCAGATCTGTGTGTACTTTGCAAATCTTTATATCCCCATCCTGGATATGTTCTCGAATAGCGTGAAAACGCAGCTTGATATGCTTCAGCTTCTTGTGTGACCTTGGTTCTTGCGCATTGGCTATGGCGCCCATGTTATCACAGTAGATAGACATTGGGTCCAGCGCACTTGGAACCACACCCAGCTCTGTAATGAACTCTTTCATCCATATCGCTTCTTGTGAAGCCTCCGAAGCAGCCATGTATTCCGATTCAGTTGAAGATCTCGCCACAACGCTTTGCTTTGCACTCCTCCAGCTAACTGCTGCACCATTCAAAATAAATACGTACCCAGATTGTGATTTAGAATCATCTGGATCGGTGTTCCAACTAGCATCGGTGTAACCATTAACAACGAGCTGTTCATCACCTCCATAAGAAAGAACCATATCCTTAGTTCTTCTCAAGTACTTAAGGATGTTTTTGACCGCTGTCCAATGATCCACTCCTGGATCACTTTGATATCTGCTAGTTAAACTAACAGCATATGCAATGTCGGGTCTAGTACATAGCATGGCATACATTAGAGATCCTATGGCTGAGGCATAGGGAGTCTTACTCATCCTTTATCTATCTTCTGCCGATGTTGGACTTTGAGTTTTACTCAAGGTCGTATTGGGCAACATGGGCAAGAACCCTTTCTTGCTTTCTTCCATTCCAAACTTCTTTAGAACTTTGTCCAAATATGTACTCTGGGACAATGATATTTGGCGTTTCGATCTATCTCTATAAATCTTTATGCCTAATATGTAAGCTGCTTCGCCAAGATCCTTCATTGAAAAACTATTATTCAAATATTCCTTGACACTATTAAGAAGGTCTACATCATTCCCAATCAACAATATGTCATCCACATACAGTATTAAGAATGCTACAGAGCTCCCACTCACTTTCTTGTAAATACAAGCTTCTCCATAAGTTTGTATAAAACCAAAACTTTTGATTACCTTATCAAAACGTTGATTCCAACTTCGGGATGCTTGCTTCAATCCATAGATGGACCGTTGAAGTTTGCATACCTTGTTAGCATCTTTAGGATCGACAAAACCTTTGGGTTGCATCATATACAACTCTTCATCAATATCTCCATTGAGGAATGCTGTTTTGACATCCATCTGCCATATCTCATAATCATAATATGCAGCGATTGCTAACATAATCCTCACAGACTTTAGCTTCGCTACCGGTGAGAAAGTCTCATCGTAGTCAACTCCTTGAATTTGTCGAAACCCTTTTGCGACAAGTCGAGCTTTATAGACAGTAACATTACCATCAGCATCTGTTTTCTTCTTGAAAATCCATTTGTTCTCGACAGCCTTCCGGCCATCCGGTAAGTCCACCAAAGTCCATACTTGGTTTTCGTACATGGATCCAATCTCGGATTTCATGGCTTCTTGCCATTTATTGGAATCTGGGCTCATCATCGCTTCCTCATATGTCTCGGGGTCATCGGTGTTCTCCACCAACATGACACTCATAACGGAATCATACCAATCTGGAGTGGTACGAGTTCTCGTTGACCTCCGAGGCTCTGTAGCAACTTCAACCAAAGTTTCATGATCACCATCATTAGCTCCCTCTCTAATTGGTGCAGGCACCACAGGAACTTCTTCCGGTGCTGCGCTACTCGCAATTTCGAGAGAAGGTTCGACAACCTCGTCGAGTTCTACTTTCCTTCCAGTCACTTCTTTCGAGAGAAATTCCTTCTCTAGAAAGGATCCATTCTTGGCAACGAAGATTTTGCCTTCGGATCTATGATAGAAGGTATACCCAATAGTTTCCTTCGGGTATCCTATGAAGACGCATTTTTCCGCTTTGGGTTCAAGCTTGTCCGGCTGTAACTTCTTTACATAGGCTTCGCATCCCCAAACTTTAAGGAACGACAATTTAGGTTTCTTCCCAAACCATAATTCATACGGTGTCGTTTCAACGGATTTAGACGGTGCCCTATTTAAAGTGAATGCGGCTGTTTCTAATGCATAACCCTAAAATGATAGCGGTAAATCTGTAAGTGACATCATAGAACGAACCATATCTAAGAGAGTTCGATTACGACGTTCGGACACACCATTACGCTGTGGTGTTCCCGGCGGTGTCAATTGTGAAAGTATTCCGCACTTCTTTAAATGCTCGCCAAACTCGTAACTTAGATATTCACCTCCACGATCAGAACGTAGAAACTTAATCTTCTTGTTACGTTGATTCTCTACCTCACTTTGAAACTCCTTAAACTTCTCGAAAGTTTCGGACTTATGTTTCATGAAATAGATATACCCATATCTATTCAAGTCATCTGTGAAGGTAAGAACATAACGATAACCACCGCGCGATGCTACACTCATTGGACCACATACATCGGTATGTATGATTTCCAATAAGTCCGTAGCTCGCTCCATCATACCAGAAAATGGAGTCTTAGTCATTTTTCCCATCAGACATGCTTCGCATCTTTCAAGTGATTCAAAATCAAGTGATTCAAGAAGTCCATCGGAATGGAGTTTCTTCATACGCTTCACTCCAATGTGACCAAGACGACAGTGCCACATATAGGTCGAATTATCGCTTGATTTCAAACGTTTAGCTTCAATATTGTTGATATGTGTATTTCCACTATCGAGATTCAATAAGAATAGACCATCTATCAAAGGTGCATGTGCGTAAAACATATTACTCATATAAATCGAACAACCATTATTCTCTGACTTAAACAAGTAACCGTCTCGCAATAAACAAGATCCTGATATAATGTTCATGCTCAACGCAGGCACTAAATAACAATTATTTAAGTATAAAACTAATCCCGATGGTAGATGAAGAGGTAGCGTGCCGACCGCGATCACATCAACCTTTGATCCGTTTCCCACGCGCATCGTCACCTCGTTCTTCGCTAGCTTCCGTTTATTCTGCAGCACCTGTTTCGAGTTACAAATATGAGCAACCGAACCAGTATCAAATACCCAGGCACTACTACGAGTACTAGTGAGATACACATCAATAACATGTATATCAGATATACCTTTCTTCTTGATGTTGCCGTTCTTCAGATCTGCCAAGTACTTTGGGCAATTCCGCTTCCAGTGACCTTCTCCCTTGCAGTAAAAGCACTCAGTTTCAGGCTTTGGTCCAGCCTTGGTTTTCTTCGTCGGCGTGGTAACTTTCTTACCACCCTTCTTGAAGTGTCCCTTTTGCTTAGACTTGCCTTTCTTGAGTTTGGTGGTCTTATTGACCATCAACACTTGGTGCTCTTTCTTGATCTCCACTTCTGCAGACTTTAACATAGCAAATAGTTCTAGCAACTCTTTGTTCATGTTCTGCATGTTGTAGTTCATCACAAAGTTCCTGTAACTTGGTGGCAATGACTGGAGGACGCGGTAAACCCCCAAAGCATTAGGAATCACTATACCCAAGCTTTGAAGTTTGTTTGCGTGCCCAGACATCTTAAGCACATGCTCACTGACGGAGCTGCCCTCTTCCATCTTGCAGTTAAAGAACTTTTCAGAAGCCTCATAGCTTTCAATTGCCGCATGAGTCTCAAAAATCAATTTGAGATCCTCGACAATATCATATGGGTCTGACTCTTCAAACCTTTTCTGAAGCTCCGATTCTAAACCATACAAGATAGCACACTGAACTATGGAGTACTGATTCTTCCGAGCGAGGTAAACATTCTTTACTTCATCGGGAGCATCAGCTGCAGGTGGGTCACCCAGCGGTGCATCCAGCACATAGGTCAAATTACCAGCTGTGAGGACAATCCTCAAATTGCGGAACCAATCCGCGAAGTTGCTTCCATTGTTTTTCAACTTTTCTTTCTCTAGGAACGCATTAAAATTGATGGTAGGGGCTGCCATTGATCTACAACATATTTGCAATAGTTTAGACTAAGTTTATGACAAATTGAGTTCAAATTAATTAATGAAATTAAACTAGGTGAACTCCCACTCAAAACAATATCCCTCACATTGTTTTAGTGAACACACGAACCAAATCCACTACATCAACACCGATCATCACGAGAGTTGATATAGTTTCAATGGCGAACAATCATCATGTTCATCATATCTACTATACGATTCATGCTTTACCTTTCGGTAATCCGTGTTCCGAGACCATGTCTGTACATGCTAGGCTCGTCAAGATCAAACCTTAGTTTCTGCATGAGCAAATCTGTCTTGCTCACGTTGTATACACTTGCAGAATCTAACACACCCGATCATCACGTGGTGCTTCGAAACAACAAGCTTTAGCAACGGTGCTAACTAAGGGCGAACACTTTATGATTTGAAATTCATGTGCATGAGGGATCATCTTATAATGCTACCGTCGTCTACTAAGCAATACAAGATGCATAAAGGATTAACATCACATGCAATTCATAATATGTGATATGATATGGCCTTTCTTCTTTGTGCTTCCGATCTCCATCTTCAAACACGAACATGATCTCCATCATCACCGGCATTGCATCAAGGTCAATGACGCTTCACCATGGTTGTCGTCCACCGGCTTCAACTATTACAACTACTTTGAATAGACATGCGGGTCTTAACATAAATTAAAGACAACCATATGGCTCCTGCCGGTTGCCAACTTACAATAAGGAACATTGCATACATCAAATATAATCACAATCATGGCCATATCACATCACTGCACACCCCTGCAAAACAAAGTTAGACGCTTCTACTTTCTTTGCATATTTTACGTGGTTTGGGGCTTTCAATAAGTGTCGTTCTAACTTACGAACAAGAACCACAACATTGATACTAGCATTGTTGATTACCGTTGTAAATTGGATCTTAACTATGCTAGGAGAAACAGGCACCCGCAAAGCCACTTATGCAATACAAGTTGCATGTCAAGCGTGGAGCAAGTCTCATGAACGATGTCATGTAAGGTTAGCCCGGGCCGCTTCATCCCAACATACCGCAAGATGCAAAGTACACAAAAAGCAATCTACAATAAAAGCATCAACGCCCACAATGACCATTGTGTTCTACTCGTGCAACAGATCTACATATAGACACGGCTCTGATACCACTGTAGGGGTTCGTAGCATGGAAAACAAAAATTTTCTATCGCACACAAACAAACAAGCCAAGATCTATCTACTAGATTGTAGCAACGAGTCGATGGAATAACTTACCCTCGAAGATTCCAAAGTGTTTAACGAGAGCGGATTCTCGTGGGTGATGTAGTCGTACTCTTTCCGATCTCAAGATCGTGTAGACGATCCTTCCGGCGCTGCGTTCCGGCAGCGCTCCCGTAGTCGGTCACACGTTCGGTACTCGACGAAGACCTTCCTCTCCCTTGTTCCAGCAGGCAGCGGAGGTTGTAGCACTCTCCTCGCGATTCCGGCAGCACAACGGCGTGGTACCGGAAGTAGAGGGGAGATCCCGCAGGGCTTCGCCTTAAGCCGGAGCGAGTATGGTGGATTATGAGAGAGGGCTATTAGTGGTCTAGAGATTAGACACACCAATTAGAAGGCTCTAAACCGCAGGCTAAAGCAATTAGAAGCTCTAAACCAAACGGCTCTAAACCTGAGATTAGAGGTGGAAACTTGTGTGTCTCAAGGAGGAGCCCTGCCCCTCCTTTTATGGGTGGAGGGGCCTTGGCGCGCCAGGGGAGGGAGGGAGTCCCTCCCCAACTCGGCCTAGGGCTGGGCGCCGGCCTGGAGGAGCTGGACTCCTCCTCCAAGTTGGTTCCAACTCCTCTTGCTTGTTTCCCACAGTTTCCTGTTTCCCACAGTTTCCTGTTTTAGCCGTTTGACTTTCAAACTGGCAATTTGACTTTCATGTTTTTGGAACAGCAAGAACACTTAGTACATGATGCAATCATTCAATGACACACTCATGTACCCTCCCCCCCGGAGTGCCGGACAATCCGGAACCTTCTAGAACATTCCCGATGAAAACACCGGAATCATTCCCAAACTCCGAAACGGGACTTTCCTTATATGAATCTTATTCTCCGGACCATTCCGAATCACCTCGTGATATCCTGGATCCCATCCGAGACTCCGAACAACATTCGGTCTCTTTCTCATAATACCATAACTACTCAAAACAACGTCGAATCCTTAAGTGTGTCTCCCTACGGTTCGTGAATTATGCGGACATGATCGAGACACTTCTCCGAACAATAACCAATAGAGGAATCTGGAAATTCATATGGCTCCCACATATTTCTACGATTACTTTGCGATCGAATGAACCACTTACATACGATACCAATTTCCCTTTGTCTCACGATAGTTTACTTATCCGAGGTTATGATCGTCGGTATCTCTGCATACCTAGTTCAACCTCGTTACCGATAAGTACTCTTTTCTCGTTCCCGTGATATGTGATCCCTTGTGACCAAGTCACATGCTTGCAAGCCAATTGGATGACATTCCACCGAGAGGGCCCAGAGTATATCTATCCGTCATGTGGATGGACAAATCCCACTCTTGATCCATGTGTTTCAACCAATACTTTCCGAACACTTAATGCCACCTTTATAGCCACCCAGTTACGGTGTGGTGTTTGATGTCATCAAAGCATCCATCCGGTAAAGGTGATATGCATGATCTCATGGTCGAAGGAATTAGGTTACTATGTATCAGAAAGCATATAGAAATTGAACTATTGAAATGACTTGATCTTTATGCTACGCTTATCAATAGGAGTATGTCCACCATATCATTCTCCTAACGATATGATCTTGTTGTTGATAACATCTCAATGTTCATGATATGGAAACCACAATCATTTAATCAACCAACAAGCTAGTGAAGTATAAAGGCTATACTAGGGACTTCAATTTAAGTTTACAATTCACACAAGTATTAATGTTTCCTTGTTAATACTATTATAGCATGAATATAAACATTTATCATAAACACAAAGATATAATAATAACTATATTTATTATTGCCTCTAGGGCATATCTCCAACACCGGTTTCACCTGAACGGCCCTTATACAAGTCCATAACCTTCGCTTCTAGGTTACAGCGCATGCATGCACCCGGAGACTAGTAGGTTTTGGATGTTTCAACACAACACCACACCTCCATGCATGTGCTAGGGCCACATGCAAGTTCTTGAGGTATTCCTACGCCCCGGAGCGCGGCTTTCCTCGAAACCCTCATCTGGGGGCCTCAGATCGTCTACCCCCCTAGACGTTCCTCTCACAGGGGTAGCCCGGCGTAGCTCTCTCTTGTTTTGTGTTTTTTTAGGTCATATGATGATGTAAAACCATGTTGGTTCACAAGGTGTGGCACTATCCTACCCGGTTTCACCTGAACGACCCTTATACAAGTCCAGAACCTTCGCTTCTAGGTTACAGCGCATGCATGCACCCGGAGACTTGTAGGTTTTGGATGTTTCAACACAACACCACACATCCATGCATGTGCTAGGGAACAATGCAAGTTCTTGAGGTATTCCTACGCCCCGGAGCGTGGTTTTCCTTGGAACCCTGATCTTGGGGCCTCGGATCGTCTACCCCCCTAGACGTTCCTTTGATAGGGGTAGCCCGGCGTAGCTCTCTCTTGTTTTGTGTTTGTTTAGGTCATATGATGATGTAAAACCATGTTGGTTCACAAGTTGGGGCACTATCCTACCCGGTTTCACCTGAACGGCCCTTATATAAGTCCAGCACCTTCGCTTCTAGGTTACAGCGCATGCATGCATCCGAAGACTAGTAGGTTTTGGATGTTTCAACACAACACCACACCTCCATGCATGTTCTAGGGCCACATGCAAGTTATTGAGGTATTCTTATGCCCCGGAGCATGGTTTTCTTCGGAACCCTGATCTGGGGGCCTCGGATCGTCTACCCCCCTAGATGTTCCTCTGACAGGGGTAGCCCGGCGTAGCTCTCTCTCTTGTTTTATGTTTGTTTAGGTCATATGATGATGTAAAACCATGATGGTTCACAAGTTGGGGCATTATCCTACCCGGATTCACCTGAACGACCCTTATACAAGTCCAAAACCCTCGCTTCTACGTTACAGTGCATGCATGCACCCGGAGACTAGTAGGTTTTGGATGTTTCAACGCAACACCACACCTCCATGCATGTGCTAGGGACAAATGCAAGTTCTTTAGGTATTCCTACGCCTCGAAGCGCGGTTTTCCTGGAACCCTGATCTGGGGGCCTCGGATCATCTACCCCCTAGACGTTCCTTTGACAGGGGTAGCACGGCGTAGCTCTCTCTTGTTTTGTGTTTGTTTAGGTCATATGATGATGTAAAACCATGTTGGTTCACAAGGTGTGGCACTATCCTACCCGGTTTCACCTGAACGGCCCTTAAACAAGTCCAGAACCTTCGCTTCTTGGTTACAGCGCATGCATGCACCCGGAGACTAGTAGGTTTTGGATGTTTCAACACAAAACCACACCTCCATGCATGTGCTAGGTCCACATGCAAGTTCTTGAGGTATTCTTATGCCCCGGAGCGTGGTTTTCCTCGGAACCCTGATCTGGGGGCCTCGGATCGTCTACCCCCATAGACGTTCCTCTAACAGGGGTAGCCTGGCGTAGCTCTCTCTTGTTTTGTGTTTGTTTAGGTCATATGATGATGTAGAAACATGTTGGTTCACAAGTTGGGGCACTATCCTACCGGTTTCACCTGAATGGCCCTCATACAAGTCCAGAACCTTCGCTTCTAGGTTACAGCGCATGCATGCACCGGAAGACTAGTAGGTTTTGGATGTTTCAACACAACACCACACCTCCATGCATGTTCTAGGGCCACATGCAAGTTCTTGAGGTATTCTTCCGCCCCGGAGCATGGTTTTCTTCGGAACCCTGATCTGAGGGCCTCGGATCGTCTACCCCCCTAGAAGTTCCTCTGACAGGGGTAGCCCGGCGTAGCTCTCTCTCTTGTTTTATGTTTGTTTAGGTCATATGATGATGTAAAACCATGTTGGTTCACAAGTTGGGGAACTATCCTACCCGGTTTCACCTGAACGACCCTTATACAAGTCCAAAACCCTCGCTTCTACGTTAGAGTGCATGCATACACCCGGAGACTAGTAGGTTTTGGATGTTTCAACGCAACACCACACCTCCATGCATGTTCTAAGGCCAAATGCAAGTTCTTTAGGTATTCCTACGCCCCGAAGCGCGGTTTTCCTGGAACCCTGATCTAGGGGCCTCGGATCGTCTACCCCCCTAGACGTTTCTCTGACAGGGGTAGCCCGGCGTAGCTCTCTCTTGTTTTGTGTTTGTTTAGGTCATATTATGATGTAAAACCATGTTGGTTCACAAGGTGTGGCACTATCCTACCCGGTTTCACCTGAATGACCCTTTTATAAGTCCAGAACCTTTGCTTCTAGGTTACAGCGCATGCATGCACCCGGAGACTAGTAGGTTTTGGATGTTTCAACACAACAGCACACCTCCATGCATGTGCTAGGGCCATATGCAAGTTCTTGAGGTATTCCTACGCCCCGGAGCGTGGTTTTCCTCGGAACCATGATCTGTGCACACTCGGATCGTCTACCCCCTTAGACATTCCTCTGATAGGGGTAGCCCGGCGTAGCTCTCTCTTGTTTGTGTTTGTTTAGGTCAAATGATGATGTTTAACCATGTTGGTTCACAAGTGGGGAACTATCCTACCCGGTTTCACCTAAACGACCCTTATACAAGTCCAGAACCTTCGCTTCTAGGTTACATCGCATGCATGCACCCGGAGACTAGTAGGTTTTGGATGTTTCAACACAACACCACACCTCCATGCATGTGCTAGGGCCACATGCAAGTTCTTGAGGTATTCCTACGCCCCGGAGCATGGTTTTCCTCGGAACCCTGATCTGGAGACATCAGATCGTCTACCCCCCTAGACGTTCCTCTGACAGGGGTAGCCCGGCATAGATCTCTCTTTTTTTGTGTTTGTTTAGATCATATGATGATGTAAAACCATGTTGGTTCACAAGTTGGGGCACTATCCTACCTGGTTTCACCTGAACGGCCCTTATACAAGTCCATAACCTTCGCTTCTAGGTTACATCGCATGCATGCACCCAGAGACTAGTAGGTTTTGGATGTTTCAACACAATACCACACCTCCATGCATGTGCTAGGGCCACATGCAAGTTCTTGAGGTATTCCTATGCCCCGGAGCGCGGCTTTCCTTGAAACCCTGATCTGGGGGCCTCAGATCGTCTACCCACCTAGACGTTCCTCTGACAGGGGTAGCCCGGCATAGCTCTCTCTTGTTTTTTGTTTATTTAGGTCATAAGGTGATGTAAAACCATGTTCGTTCACAAGGTGTGGCACTATCCTACCCGGTTTCACCTGAACGACCCTTATACAAGTCCAGAACCTTCGCTTCTTGGTTACAGCGCATGCATGCACCCGGAGACTAGTAGGTTTTGGATGTTTCAACACAACACCACACCTCCATGCATGTGATAGGGCCACATGCAAGTTCTTGAGGTATTCTTATGCCCCGGAGCGTGGTTTTCCTCGGAACCCTGATCTGGGGGCCTCGGATCGTTTACCCCCATAGATGTTCCTCTGACAGGGGTAGCCCGACGCAGCTCTCTCTTATTTTGTGTTTGTTTAGGTCATATGATGATGTAGAACCATGTTGGTTCACAAGTTGGGGCACTATCCTACCCGGTTTCACCTAAACGGCCCTTATACAAGTCCAGAATCTTCGCTTCTAGGTTACAGCGCATGCATGCACCCGGAGACTAGTAGGTTTTGGATGTTTCAACATAACACCACACCTCCATGCATGTGCTAGGGCCACATGCAAGTTCTTGAGGTATTCCTACGCCTCGAACCGCGGTTTCCTTAGCAAACCTGATCTAGGGGCCTCGGATCGTCTACCCCCATAGACGTTCCTCTGACAGGGGTAGCCCGGCGTAGCTCTCTCTTGTTTTGTGTTTGTTTAGGTCATATGATGATGTAAAACCATGTTGGTTCACAAGGTGTGGCACTATCCTACCCGGTTTCACCTGAACGGCCCTTATACAAGTCCAGAACCTTCGCTTCTAGGTTACAGCGCATGCATGCACCCGGAGACTTGTAGGTTTTGGATGTTTCAACACAACACCACACATCCATGCATGTGCTAGGGATAGATGCAAGTTCTTGAGGTATTCCTATGCCCCGGAGCGTGGTTTTCCTTGGAACCCTGATCTGTGGGCCTCGGATTGTCTACCCCCCTAGACGTTGCTTTGATTGGGGTAGCCCGGCGTAGCTCTCTCTTGTTTTGTGTTTGTTTAGGTCATATGATGATGTAAAACCATGTTGGTTCACAAGTTGGGGCACTATCCTACCCGGTTTCACCTGAACGACCCTTATACAAGTCCAGAACCTTCGCTTCTAGGTTACAGCACATGCATGCACCCGGAGACTAGTAGGTTTTGGATGTTTCAACACAACACCACACCTCCATTCATGTTCTAGGGCCACATGCAAGTTCTTGAGGTATTCTTACGCCTCGGAGCATGGTTTTCTTCGGAACCCTGATCTGGGGGCCTTGGATCGTCTACCCCCTAGAAGTTCCTCTGACAGGGGTAGCCCGGCGTAGCTCTCTCTCTTGTTTTATGTTTGTTTAGGTCATATGATGATGTAAAACCATGTTGGTTCACAAGTTGGGGCACTATCCTACCCGGTTTCACCTGAACGACCCTTATACAAGTCCAAAACCCTCGCTTCTACGTTACAGTGCATGCATGCACCCGGAGACTAGTAGGTTTTGGATGTTTCAATGCAACACCACACCTCCATGCATGTTCTAGGGCCAAATGCAAGTTCTTTAGGTATTCCAACGCCCCGAAGCGCGGTTTTCCTGGAACCCTGATCTAGGGGCCTCGGATCGTCTACCCCCCTAAACGTTCCTTTGACAGGGGTAGCCCGGCGTAGATCTCTCTTTTTTTGTGTTTGTTTAGATCATATGATGATGTAAAACCATGTTGGTTCACAAGTTGGGGCACTATCCTACCCGGTTTCACCTGAACGTCCCTTATACAAGTCCATAACCTTCGCTTCTAGGTTACAGCGCATGCATGCACCCAGAGACTAGTAGGTTTTGGATGTTTCAACACAATACCACACCTCTATGCATGTGCTAGGGCCACATGCAAGTTCTTGAGGTATTCCTATGCCCCGGAGCGCGGCTTTCCTTGAAACCCTGATCTGGGGGCCTCAGATCGTCTACCCCCCTAGACGTTCCTCTGACAGGGGTAGCCCGGCATAGCTCTCTCTTGTTTTGTGTTTGTTTAGGTCATATGGTGATGTAAAACCATGTTCGTTCACAAGGTGTGGCACTATCCTACCCGGTTTCACCTGAATGACCCATATACAAGTCCAGAACCTTCGCTTCTTGGTTACAGCGCATGCATGCACGCGGAGACTAGTAGGTTTTGGATGTTTCAACACAACACCACACCTCCATGCATGTGATAGGGCCACATGCAAGTTCTTGAGGTATTCTTATGCCCCGGAGCATGGTTTTCCTCGGAACCCTGATCTGGGGGCCTCAGATCGTTTACCCCCATAGATGTTCCTCTGACAGGGGTAGCCCGGCACAGCTCTCTCTTATTTTGTGTTTGTTTGGGTCATATGATGATGTAGAACCATGTTGGTTCACAAGTTGGGGCACTATCCTACCCGGTTTCACCTAAACGGCCCTTATACAAGTCCAGAACCTTCGCTTCTAGGTTACAGCGCATGCATTCACCCGGAGACTAGTAGGTTTTGGATGTTTCAACATAACACCACACCTCCATGCATGTGCTAGGGCCACATGCAAGTTCTTGAGGTATTCCTACGCCCCGAACCGCGGTTTCCTTAGCAAACCTGATCTGGGGGCCTCGGATCGTCTACCCCCCTAGACGTTCCTCTGACAGGGGTAGCCCGGCGTAGCTCTCTCTTGTTTTGTGTTTGTTTAGGTCATATGATGATGTAAAACCATGTTGGTTCACAAGGTGTGGCACTATCCTACCCGGTTTCACCTGAAGGGCCCTTATACAAGTCCAGAACCTTCGCTTCTAGGTTACAGCGCATGCATGCACCCGGAGACTTGTAGGTTTTGGATGTTTCAACACAACACCACACATCCATGCATGTGCTTGGGACAGATGCAAGTTCTTGAGGTATTCCTACGCCCCGGAGCGTGGTTTTCCTTGGAACCCTGATCTGTGGGCCTCGGATCGTCTACCCCCCTAGACGTTCCTTTGATTGGGGTAGCCCGGCGTAGCTCTCTCTTGTTTTGTGTTTGTTTAGGTCATATGATGATGTAAAACCATGTTGGTTCACAAGTTGGGGCACTATCCTACCCGATTTCACCTGAACGACCCTTATACAAGTCCAGAACCTTCGCTTCTAGGTTACAGCACATGCATGCACCCGAAGACTAGTAGGTTTTGGATGTTTCAACACAACACCACACCTCCATGCATGTTCTAGGGCCACATGCAAGTTCTTGAGGTATTCTTACGCCCCGGAGCATGGTTTTCTTCGGAACCCTGATCTGGGGGCCTCGGATCATCTACCCCCCTAGAAGTTCCTCTGACAGGGGTAGCCCGGCGTAGCTCTCTCTCTTGTTTTATGTTTGTTTAGGTCATATGATGATGTAAAACCATGTTGGTTCACAAGTTGGGGCACTATCCTACCCGGTTTCACCTGAACGACCCTTATACAAGTCCAAAACCCTCGCTTCTACGTTACAGTGCATGCATGCACCCGGAGACTAGTAGGTTTTGGATGTTTCAACGCAACACCACACCTCCATGCATGTGCTAGGGCCAAATGCAAGTTCTTTAGGTATTCCTACGCCCCGAAGCGCGGTTTTCCTGGAACCCTATGTAGGGGTTCGGAGCATGGAAAACAAAATTTTTCTATCGCATACAAAAAAACAAGCCAAGATCTATCTACTAGATTGTAGCAACGAGTCGATAGAGGAACTGACCCTCGAAGATTCCAAAGCGGTTAACGAGAGCAGATTCTCGTGGATGATGTAGTCGTACACTTGCCGATCTCAAGATCGCGTAGACGATCCTTCCGGCGCTGCGTTCCGGCAGCGCTCCCGCAGTCGGTCACACGTTCGGTACTCGACGAAGATCTTCCTCTCCCTTGTTCCAACAGGCAGCGAAGGTTGTAGCACTCTCCTCGTGATTCCGGCAGCACAACGGCGTGGTACCGGAAGTAGAGGGGAGATCTCGCAGGGTTTCGCCTTAAGCCGGAGCGAGTATGGTGGAGTATGAGAGAGCTCCTCGGCGATCTAGGTTTTAGACACACCAAGGAGGAGAGGCCAGAGCCGGCGGCTAGGGTTCCGGGGACCCCCAAGTCGGCGGCTAGGGCAAAACCCTAGGGGGCGGGGGCTATGGTGGTAGGCGCCAAGCTAGGGTTTGAGGAGAGGTACTTGTGTGCTAGGAGGGGCAGCCCTGTCCCTCCCTTTATAGGTGGGAGGTGCGGCCAAGGGGAGGGGAGTCCCTCCCCAACTCGGCTTGGAGGTGGGCCGCCGGTTGGAGGAGGGAACTCCTCCCCAACTCGGTTTCCACCTCTCCTCCTCTTTCCAAAAACTGTCGTTTGACTTTTCAAACTAGCCGTTTGACTTTTCAAACTAGGATTTGAATAAACCCTTTATTTTGGACAACAATGACACCTAGTATATGATGCAATCATTCCAACTTGTAATGACACATTCATGTACCCCTTCCCTTCCGGAGTGCCGGACATTCCAGAACCTTCTAGAACATTCCCGATGAAAACACCGGAATCATTCCCAAACTCCGAAACAGGACTTTCCTTATATGAATCTTATTCTCCGGACCATTCCGGATCTCCTCGTGATATCCTGGATCCCATCTGAGACTCCGAACAACATTAGGTCTCTTACTCATCATTCCATAACTACTCAAACAACGTCGAATCCTTAAGTGTGTCTCCCTACGGTTCGTGAATTATGCGGACATGATCGAGACACTTCTCCGAACAATAACCAATAGAGGAATCTGGAAATTCATATGGCTCCCACATATTTCTACGATTACTTTGCGATCGAATGAACCACTTACATACGATACCAATTTCCCTTTGTCTCACGATAGTTTACTTATCCGAGGTTATGATCGTCGGTATCTCTGCATACCTAGTTCAACCTCGTTACCGATAAGTACTCTTTTCTCGTTCCCGTGATATGTGATCCCTTGTGAGCCAGTCACATGCTTGCAAGCTAATTGGATGACATTACACCGAGAGGGCCCAGAGTATATCTATCCGTCATATGGATGGACAAATCCCATTCTTGATCCATGTGTCTCAACCAATACTTTCCGAACACTCAATGCCACCTTTATAGCCAGCCAGTTACGGTGTGGTGTTTGATGTCATCAAAGCATCCATCCGGTAAAGGTGATATGCATGATCTCATGGTCGAAGGAATTAGGTTACTATGTATCAGAAAGCATATAGCAATTGAACTATTAAAATGACTTGATCTTTATGCTACGCTTATCTATAGGAGTATGTCCATCACATCATTCTCCTAATGATATGACCCTGTTGTTAATAACATCTCTATGTTCATGATCAGGAAACCATGATCATATATTAACCAACAAGCTAGTTTAAACAAGAGGCTTTACTAGGGACTCTTTTATGTTTACAAATCACACAAGTATTAATGTTTCCTGTTAATACAATTATAGCATGGTATGTAAACATTTATCATAAGTATGAAGATATGATAATAACCTACTTTATTATTGCCTCTTGGGCATATCTCCAACAGTCTCCCACTTGCACTAGAGTCAATAATCTAGTTTCAAACCTTTGTGTATTCAACACCTATGGCTTTCCGGTGTTGTATGTACACGATCGCTAGTGGTCAACTGATCTCCGGATCTGATACTTCCAGGTCCGTGTGTAATTGCATGTCTTTGCGTCTCTATGCATCACTCATTCTCTAATGAGATGGCTTCGTACAAATTTGGTCCTTTGGTGTGACCTTTAGTTCTTTGGGGTTAAAAACATGTTGATAATATTGTCGTACAATATATTTTCATAGTATTATCCCACTGTGAACTACACCTAGTTTGATAACAAACTACTTGACACAAATGCCCTCTTTTGCTGCTAAAATAGCAGTCATACACTTAGCCTTTTGTTGTAGTATCTGTCACAATGTCTTTAACTTTGGAACTCATCCAAATCCATTATGGAACTCACTTTCCATTATATTGTGCCACCCTTGGTTTAGATTGAGATAAACTTAATTTGTACTTTGTGACAAAACTAGTATCAATGTAGTACTTTTACAATGAACTAACCATCTATTTGTCACTTCTACAAATAATATACTCTTAATTCTTCCAAAAAATCATAAGAATATTCTTACTATTGTCCAATGATCATCTTATGAATCATTCTGGTATATGCTCACAACATTTAGAGCATAGGACATATCTGGATTTGTACATATCACAGTATGATTGATATAAATACTCTTTGTGATCAAGTATCAATCTATACTTGAATCTTGTTTCATTTACCAAATGTCAGTACATTTGAATATATCATCAATATTGAACTCATTCAATCCTTTCTGTGCGACAAGAAACTTTCTTGTAGTTTCTATATTGAACTCATTCAATATCTCGTCTATGTACTTCTGGCACAACCATATTAGCGTCTATTCATGCCAAATATTTGGGTTTTGCCTAAGTCTTTCATCGAGATGAAATTCTTATCCCGTGTTAATAAAAGATACATTATTTCAAATAATGATTTAACTCTCAAATCTTGGTATTCGATTGTTCATCCGACCTACTTGTTTCAATAGGAACTTGGATCTCCGTGACCACAACCTTTGAGGTACGTGAGCCATGAGCATTGTTGCTACCTCCGGAACACTTTTCGGCGCTGCGCAACTTTGCACATATAGCTAAGGTTCTTTTAACCTTATCAAAGTTCTATTATCCTCCCACTTAACTTTTCACGAAAAAATTCCTTCTCAAAGAAACTTGACGTTCTAAGCAACAAACACTTTTGTCTCCGGTGTTTATGGAGGAATACTTAACAGTTATACAAAGACAGGTTCATCCGACTTTGGTTGCACACATCTTTCTTATGCATAGCATACCAATGTTTTAAGAAAGGACTACTTGGGTTTTATCCCAAGCCACAACTTTATATGGTGTCATTTCAATGGATTATGATGAAGCTCTTTTCAGTGGAAAAAACGGTAGTCTCTAAAGCTTTTAATCTTTAAAATATAATGGCAGTTTTATGAATTATACCTTTGATCTTACCATGTCAAACAAGGTTTAATTACATATCTCGAATGCTCCATACTCTTATGGTGTTTTGGGAAATGCAAATCCACGGAACGATTCCATAAATCTTAGGTATTATGCTAAACTTTGTAACTCAAATATCTTCCTTTATGATCTTTATCATAAACTGTTTATATTCTTGTTACAATGATTTTGCACTTCATCTTGAAAGTCTTTGAACTTTTCAAATGTTTCATACTTCATCCTTATTAAGTAAATATTCATATATTCACTAAAATTTTCGGAGAAAGCATATGAAGTTGAAATCATTGTTTTGGAGGTTTTGGATGTTTCAACACAACACCACACCTCCATGCATGTGATAGGGCCACATGCAAGTTCTTGAGGTATTCTTATGCCCCGGAGCGTGGTTTTCCTCGGAACCCTGACCTGGGGGCCTCGGATCGTTTATCCCCATAGATGTTCCTCTGACAGGGGTAGCCCGACACAACTCTCTCTTATTTTGTGTTTGTTTAGGTCATATGATTATGTAGAACCATGTTGGTTCACAAGTTGGGGCACTATCCTACCCGGTTTCACCTAAACGGCCCTTATACAAGTCCAGAACCTTCGCTTCTAGGTTACAGCGCATGCATGCACCCGGAGACTAGTAGGTTTTGGATGTTTCAACATAACACCACACCTCCATGCATGTGCTAGGGCCACATGCAAGTTCTTC
The DNA here is from genome assembly GCA_916181665.1 of Avena sativa. Classification (NCBI taxonomy): domain Eukaryota; kingdom Viridiplantae; phylum Streptophyta; class Magnoliopsida; order Poales; family Poaceae; genus Avena; species Avena sativa. Next base: position 320,488,158 of record OV702279.1, read on the forward strand.
AGGTATTCCTACGCCCCGAACCGCGGTTTCCTTAGCAAACCTGATCTGGGGGCCTCGGATCGTCTACCCCCTAGACGTTCCTCTGACAGGGGTAGCCCGGCGTAGCTCTCTCTTGTTTTGTGTTTGTTTAGGTCATATGATGATGTAAAACCATGTTGGTTCACAAGGTGTGGCACTATCCTACCCGGTTTCACCTGAACGGCCCTTATACAAGTCCAGAACCTTCGCTTCTAGGTTACAGCGCATGCATGCACCCGGAGACTTGTAGGTTTTGGATGTTTCAACACAACACCACACCTCCATGCATGTGATAGGGCCACATGCAAGTTCTTGAGGTATTCTTATGCCCCGGAGCGTGGTTTTCCTCGGAACCCTGATCTGGGGGCCTCGGATCGTTTACCCCCATAGATGTTCCTCTGACAGGGGTAGCCCGACACAACTCTCTCTTATTTTGTGTTTGTTTAGGTCATATGATTATGTAGAACCATGTTGGTTCACAAGTTGGGGCACTATCCTACCCGGTTTCACCTAAACGGCCCTTATACAAGTCCAGAACTTTCACTTCTAGGTTACAGCGCATGCATGCACCCGGAGACTAGTAGGTTTTGGATGTTTCAACATAACACCACACCTCCATGCATGTGCTAGGGCCACATGCAAGTTCTTCAGGTATTCCTACGCCCCGAACCGCGGTTTCCTTAGCAAACCTGATCTGGGGGCCTCGGATCGTCTACCCCCCTAGACGTTCCTCTGACAGGGGTAGCCCGGCGTAGCTCTCTCTTGTTTTGTGTTTGTTTAGGTCATATGATGATGTAAAACCATGTTGGTTCACAAGGTGTGGCACTATCCTACCCGGTTTCACCTGAACGGCCCTTATACAAGTCCAGAACCTTCGCTTCTAGGTTACAGCGCATGCATGCACCCGGAGACTTGTAGGTTTTGGATGTTTCAACACAACACCACACCTCCATGCATGTGATAGGGCCACATGCAAGTTCTTGAGGTATTCTTATGCCCCGGAGCGTGGTTTTCCTCAGAACCCTGATCTGGGGGCCTCGGATCGTTTACCCCCATAGATGTTCCTCTGACAGGGGTAGCCCGACACAACTCTCTCTTATTTTGTGTTTGTTTAGGTCATATGATTATGTAGAACCATGTTGGTTCACAAGTTGGGGCACTATCCTACCCGGTTTCACCTAAACGGCCCTTATACAAGTCCAGAACCTTCGCTTCTAGGTTACAGCGCATGCATGCACCCGGAGACTAGTAGGTTTTGGATGTTTCAACATAACACCACACCTCCATGCATGTGCTAGGGCCACATGCAAGTTCTTCAGGTATTCCTACGCCCCAAACCGCGGTTTCCTTAGCAAACCTGATCTGGGGGCCTCGGATCGTCTACCCCCCTAGACGTTCCTCTGACAGGGGTAGCCCGGCGTAGCTCTCTCTTGTTTTGTGTTTGTTTAGGTCATATGATGATGTAAAACCATGTTGGTTCATAAGGTGTGGCACTATCCTACCCGGTTTCACCTGAACGGCCCTTATACAAGTCCAGAACCTTCGCTTCTACGTTACAGCGCATGCATGCACCCGGAGACTTGTAGGTTTTGGATGTTTCAACACAACACCACACATCCATGCATGTGCTAGGGACAGATGCAAGTTCTTGAGGTATTTCTACGCCCCGGAGCGTGGTTTTCCTTGGAACCCTGATCTGTGGGCCTCGGATCGTCTACCCCCCTAGACGTTCCTTTGATTGGGGTAGCCCGGCGTAGCTCTCTCTTGTTTTGTGTTTGTTTAGGTCATATGATGATGTAAAACCATGTTGGTTCACAAGTTGGGGCACTATCCTACCCGGTTTCACCTGAACGACCCTTATACAAGTCCAGAACCTTCGCTTCTAGGTTACAGCGCATGCATGCACCCGGAGACTAGTAGGTTTTGGATGTTTCAACACAATACCACACCTCCATGCATGTGCTAGGGCCACATGCAAGTTCTTGAGGTATTCCTACGCCCCGGAGCGCGGCTTTCCTTGAAACCCTGATCTGGGGGCCTCAGATCGTCTACCCCCCTAGACGTTCCTCTGACAGGGGTAGCCCGGCATAGCTCTCTCTTGTTTTGTGTTTGTTTAGGTCATATGGTGATGTAAAACCATGTTCGTTCACAAGGTGTGGCACTATCCTACCCGGTTTCACCTGAACGACCCTTATACAAGTCCTGAACCTTCGCTTCTTGGTTACAGCGCATGCATGCACCCGGAGACTAGTAGGTTTTGGATGTTTCAACACAACACCACACCTCCATGCATGTGATAGGGCCACATGCAAGTTCTTGAGGTATTCTTATGCCCCAGAGCATGGTTTTCCTCGGAACCCTGATCTGGGGGCCTCGAATCGTTTACCCCCATAGATGTTCCTCTGACAGGGATAGCCCGGCGCAGCTCTCTCTTATTTTGTGTTTGTTTAGGTCATATGATGATGTAGAACAAGGTTGGTTCACAAGTTGGGGCACTATCCTACCCGGTTTCACCTAAACGGCCTTTATATAAGTCCAGAACCTTCACTTCTAGGTTACAGCGCATGCATGCACCCGGAGACTAGTAGGTTTTGGATGTTTCAACATAACACCACACCTCCATGCATGTGCTAGGGCGACATGCAAGTTCTTGAGGTATTCCTACGCCCCGAACCGCGGTTTCCTTAGCAAACCTGATCTGGGGGCCTCGGATCGTCTACCCCCCTAGACGCTCCTCTGACAGGGGTAGCCCGGCGTAGCTCTCTCTTGTTTTGTGTTTGTTTAGGTCATATGATGATGTAAAACCATGTTGGTTCACAAGGTGTGGCACTATCCTACCCGGTTTCACCTGAACGACCCTTATACAAGTCCAGAACCTTCGCTTCTAGGTTACAGCGCATGCATGCACCCGGAGACTTGTAGGTTTTGGATGTTTCAACACAACACCACACATCCATGTATGTTCTAGGGACAGATACAAGTTCTTGAGGTATTCCTACGCCCCAGAGCGTGGTTTTCCTTGGAACCCTGATCTGTGGGCCTCGGATCATCTACCCCCCTAGACGTTCCTTTGATTGGGGTAGCCCGGCGTAGCTCTCTCTTGTTTTGTGTTTGTTTAGGTCATATGATGATGTAAAACCATGTTAGTTCACAAGTTGGGGCACTATCCTACCCGGTTTCACCTGAACGACCCTTATACAAGTCCAGAACCTTCGCTTCTAGGTTACAGCGCATGCATGCACCCGGAGACTAGTAGGTTTTGGATGTTTCAACACAACACCACACCTCCATGCATGTTCTAGGGCCACATGCAAGTTCTTGAGGTATTCTTACGCCCCGGAGCATGGTTTTCTTCGGAACCCTGATCTGGGGGCCTCGGATCGTCTACCCCCCTAGAAGTTCCTCTGACAGGGGTAGCCCGGCGTAGCTCTCTCTCTTGTTTTATGTTTCTTTAGGTCATATGATGATGTAAACCCATGTTGGTTCACAACTTGGGGCACTATCCTACCCGGTTTCACTTGAACGACCCTTATACAAGTCCAGAACCCTCGCTTCTAGGATACAGTGCATGCATGCACCCGGAGACTAGTAGGTTTTGGATGTTTCAACCCAACACCACACCTCCATGCATGTGCTAGGGCCAAATGCAAGTTCTTTAGGTATTCCTACGCCCCGAAGCGCGGTTTTCCTGGAACCCTGATCTAGGGGCCTCGGATACTCTACCCCCCTAGACGTTCCTTTGACAGGGGTAGCCCGGCGTAGCTCTCTCTTGTTTTGTGTTTGTTTAGGTCATATGATGATGTAAAACCATGTTGGTTCACAAGTTGGGGCACTATCCTACCCGGTTTCACCTGAACGGCCCTTATATAAGTCCAGCACCTTCGCTTCTAGGTTACAGCGCATGCATGCATCCGAAGACTAGTAGGTTTTGGATGTTTCAACACAACACCACACCTCCATGCATGTTCTAGGGCCACATGCAAGTTATTGAGGTATTCTTATGCCCCGGAGCATGGTTTTCTTCGGAACCCTGATCTGGGGGCCTCGGATCGTCTACCCCCCTAGACGTTCCTCTGACAGGGGTAGCCCGGTGTAGCGCTCTCTTGTTTTGTGTTTGTTTAGGTCATATGATGATGTAAAACCATGTTGGTTCACAAGGTGTGGCACTATCCTACCCGGTTTCACCTGAACGACCCATATACAAGTCCAGAACCTTCGCTTCTTGGTTACAGCGCATGCATGCTACCGGAGACTAGTAGGTTTTGGATGTTTCAACACAACACCACACCTCAATGCATGTGCTAGGGACACATGCAAGTTCTTGAGGTATTCTTACGCCCCGGAGCGTGGTTTTCCTCGGAACCCTGATCTGGGGGCCTCGGATCGTCTACCCCCATAGACGTTCCTCTAACATGGGTAGCCCGGCGTAGCTCTCTCTTATTTTGTGTTTGTTTAGGTCATATGATGATGTAGAACCATGTTGGTTCACAAGTTTGGGCAGTATCCTACCCGGTTTCACCTGAACGACCCTTATACAAGTCCAGAACCTTCGCTTCTAGGTTACAGCGAATGCATGCACCCGGAGACTAGTAGGTTTTGGATGTTTCAACATAACACCACACCTCCATGCATGTGCTAGGGCCACATGCAAGTTCTTGAGGTATTCCTACGCCCCGGACCGCGGTTTTCCTCGAAAACCTGATCTAGGGGCCTCAGATCGTCTACCCCCTAGACGTTCCTCTGACAGGGGTAGCCCGGCGTAGATCTCTCTTGTTTTGTGTTTGTGTTTGTTGAGGTCATATGATGATGTAAAACCATGTTGGTTCACAAGGTGTGGCACTATCCTACCCGGTTTCACCTGAACGCCCCTTATACAAGTCCAGAACCTTCGCTTCTAGGTTACAGCGCATGCATGCACCCGGAGACTTGTAGGTTTTGGATGTTTCAACACAACACCACACATCGATGCATGTGCTAGGGACAGATGCATGTTCTTGTGGTATTCCTACGCCCCGGAGCGTGGTTTTCCTTGGAACCCTGATCTGGGGGCCTCGGATCGTCTACCCCCCTAGACGTTCCTTTGATAGGGGTAGCCCGACGTAGCTCTCTCTTGTTTTGTGTTTGTTTAGGTCATATGATGATGTAAAACCATGTTGGTTCACAAGTTGGGGCACTATCCTACCCGGTTTCACCTGAATGGCCCTTATACAAGTCCAGAACCTTCGCTTCTAGGTTACAGGGCATGCATGCACCCGCAGACTAGTAGGTTTTGGATGTTTCAACACAACACCACACCTCCATGCATGTTCTAGGGCCACATGCAAGTTCTTGAGGTATTCTTACGCCCCGGAGCATGGTTTTCTTCGGAACCTGATCTGGGGGCCTCGGATCGTCTACCCCCCTAGACGTTCCTCTAACAGGGGTAGCCCGGCGTAGCTCTCTCTCTTGTTTTATGTTTGTTTAGGTCATATGATGATGTAAACCCATGTTGGTTCACAACTTGGGGCACTATCCTACCCGGTTTCACTTGAACGACCCTTATTCAAGTCCAGAACCCTCGCTTCTAGGATACAGTGCATGCATGCACCCGGAGACTAGTAGGTTTTGGATGTTTCAATGCAACACCACACCTCCATGCATGTGCTAGGGCCACATGCAAGTTCTTTAGGTATTCCTACGCCCGATGCGCGGTTTTCCTGGAACCCTGATCTAGGGGCCTCGGAGTGTCTACCCCCTAGACGTTCCTTTGACAGGGGTAGCCTGGCGTAGCTCTCTCTTGTTTTATGTTTTTTTAGGTCATATTATGATGTAAAACCATGTTGGTTCACAAGTTGGGGCACTATCCTACCCGGTTTCACCTGAACGGCCCTTATACAAGTCCAGAACGTTTGCTTCTAGGTTACAGCACATGCATGCACCTGGAGACTAGTAGGTTTTGGCTGTTTCAACACAACACCACACCTCCATGCATGTGCTAGGGCCACATGCAAGTTCTTGAGGTATTCCTATGCCCTGGAGCGCTGTTTTCCTCGGAACCCTGATCTGGACGTGGAAACTGCAGCCGCAGGACAACCGGTGCCTAGAATGTGGCAAAGTTGGCCCAATCTTTGCTCTCCATGTACATATGTCCTGAACAAACCAAAACAAATAGAAAGGTCCACCGGGCTACCCTCGTACGGAGAAATCTATAGGGGTAGATGATCCGGCAGGCCCCAGGTCTAGGGTTTTGTAGGAGGAATACCATCGGATCATCGGAATCACACAAAAACTTGCATGTGCGACTAGGATATGTGTGTGAAAGTGCTGCAAGGTTGGTTAGAATGTGGGGAGTGGTACCACTAGGATACCCCTTTTCGCACATGCGATGCCACCATAGAAAAAGCTATATGGGTAGACTTGCGGGACCACCGTCGGTGTAGGGGAAACACTAGATCGATTCAAAATATTATATTATTTAAAATAGTAAATTTATTAATGTATTTAGAATAGTAAATATATTTACTCAAATATACTGAAAAAAAATCTGGATGGACCTACGCCGACGGCCACCGTCGGCGTATGTGTACCCTAGGTTGACCGCACTGGGACGTCTGGGAAAAAAAGATCAGAGCTGCGCCGACGGCTACCGTCGGCGTAGGTGATCTATAGGCAACGAGTCAAAGGGCTGGCCTGGCCCGTTCGGACCAGACCAGCCCTATCCTCCCCGAGCCGCCGCCGCCTCCTAGCTCCCGAGCGAGCTTGCCCGCGCGCCGCCGAGCTCCGCCTCCGCTGCCGAGCCTCCGCCGCCGTGCCCCTCTCGTCGCCGCCTTCGAGCCCCTCTCCCCTCTCCACCGTCCCACCCCGTGCCTCTCTCCCCTCTCCACCGTCCCACCCCGTGCCCCTCTCCCCTCTCCACCGTCCCCTCCCTGGTCGCCCCTCCTCCCTCCCCCTAGCCTCTCCCCCCTCCTCGCCGCCTTTCCCCCTACTCCCGATGCTCTCCCCTGACCGCCTCTCCCCCTTCCCTGGCCGCCTCTCCCCCCTCCCTGACCGCCCCCTCCCCTGGTCGTCTCACCCCTCCTCCCTGACCGTCCCTCCTCCCTGACCGCCCCTCCTCCCCATGGTAGAGGTATGTTGCTAGGTTGTTTTAATTTTCTTAGATTGTTGTTAGATGATTGTTGTAGGTAATTTTGTTAGATGATTGTTGTAGGTAATTTTCTTATGTAGGTAGATGATTGTTGTTAATGTTCTTATTTAGGTAGGAAGATTAGGACAGAAATTAGGTAGGAAGATTAGGGCAGAAATTAGGTTGATAGAAATTAGGATAGAAATTATTGTTGTTCTTAGATGATTGCTTGCTATAATTCTATTCATTAATGTGTTCTTGTTTTTCTTAGAGTATAATTAGGGTTCTTGGGTGTTCTTGATTAGTTCTTAAGTATTCTAGATGATCACAAGATAAAGTGTTGTCTTTATGTAATTGTACAGATTTTGTGGTGTTCTAGGAGTGACCGTCATTGCGGGAGTGACCATCGTTGCGGGAGATGGTGTAGGAGACACCTCGATCCTGTCTTCAAGTTCCATCGCCGGCCCTGACACTCGGCTGTTCGACTACTTCCTCTTCCACCGAGGGTGAGAATCTGTTCGCCTCTCTTGTATCTAGGTTTATTTTCGTGTTTATATCACCAAGTCAAGCTGCGTTACCTAGGCGTCTACCCGACTGTAAGCGTTACGTGGACTAATATGCATTAGTGGTCTCGCATATTAATAACCGTAACGCTTACGACTTTTATCGGGCAGTCGGCGGATTCGTAGTTGGCTACGGTTCTCCCTGGCTCTACCTCGATCCGAGATAGGATTTTGGCGGCGCCTCGTCATTGTTCTCTGGATGCACATACTCTCGACTTTTTGTCGAGACATGTAGCGGGAGAGCATCGGGGAGGTGCTGCCAAAATTCTGCTCGGATCGGGGTAGAGCCAGGGAGAACTTACCGAATCTATGGATCCGGCGGCTGGTTAGGACCCTCTTTTCCTATTAGACATGTAGGTTGATGCATGCGTAAGAATATGAAGCATTTAATCTCTTGTTTGATACAAAATGCTATATTTTTTGTTTGGTTTCCAACAAAGCAGAAGAGGATGACTGATAATGGGTGGATGTACAGTGGTCATATTAGTGCGACTAATAAAACAGAAGAGTGGACGCGGAACACTCATTTGTTAGTGAATGAGTTAGCGCGTGGTTCAAAGGCAATCGTTCGGGCACTTTGTCCCTGCGCTCGTTGCAATAATCATCATCGTCAGGGAAAGGATGAGATGTATAGACATCTTCTGCAAGCTGGGTACATGCCTCACTATGTCACCCAAGTCGACTTTGCTCGGTACGAACGTGACCGAGGTGAGGTTATGCGACAGTGGCTCAATGTCAATGAGCACGATGGGATTAGAAACTGGCTAGATGATCTCATCGATGCTGACCAGCCAAATTCGCCACCTCCACAGGAGGATCCACCAGAACCGGAGGAACTGCCTGAACCGGAGGAACCAGAGCCAACTGCGAAGGCCTTTCTTGATATGATGGGAGCGGCTAAGAGGCCTCTGTATGAGGGTGCAAAGATTTCTCAGCTCGATGCCATTTCTCAATGTCTAGCTGACAAGTGCCAGCACTCCGCCACTCATGCTCGGTTTGAAGCTAACTTGAGAACATGTGGTAACATGTTGCCCAAAGGGCATTGTCTGCCTAAAACCTTTCACGAAACGAAGAGACTCATGAAGGAGCTCAACATGGATTATGAAAAGATAGATCGCTGTCCAAAAGGTTGCCTTTTGTTTTGGAAACAGTTTGTGGATGACAAGTACTGCTCCATTTGTGGGGCCTCTAGGTATGATGAGGTAAAGGGAAAGGATGGTCAGATGAGGCAGCCAAAGGTCGCTACAAAGATTCTTCGGTATCTCCCATTCATAAAAAGAATCCAGCGGCTTTACTTGAGCGAGGAGACTGCCAAACAGATGACTTGGCACAAGAAGGGGAAGAGATACGAGGACGAGAACGGACGAAAGAAGATGGGAAATCCATCTGATGGTAAGGCATGGAAGAACTTCGATGACAAATACCCCTAGTGGGCAAAAGAGGCTCGGAATGTCAGAATTGCGATAGCAACAGATGGCTTCAACCCATATGGTATGTCGACGGCCTCGTATAGCTGCTGGCCGGTGTTCGTTATTCCGCTCAATCTCCCTCCCGGAGTACTAATGCAACGGAAGACCATGTTTTTATCGCTGATCATTCCAGGGCCCGAGTACCCGGGGAAGAATTTGAGTGTCTACATGCAACCGATTGTGGATGATTTGAACCATTCCTGGATACACGGGACGTTGACATACGACCGAGCATCGAAGAGAAACTTCTTGATGAAAGTTTGGTTGCAGTATACCATGCATGACATGCCCGGGTACGCCCTAACATGCGGATGGGGTACAGCTGGTAAGTGGCCATGCCCAGTGTGCAGACATCGACTTGAGTTTCTTTGGCTAAAGTCGGGTCGCAAGTATGTTGTGTTTGACACGAATCGACAGTACCTCAAAAGAAAGCATCCGTTCAGAGAAGACAGGAAGAACTTCAAGAAGGGCAAAGTTGTGCATGAAGTAAAAGAGGTACCCAAGTTCGATGGTGCAGCTGTTGATGCCGAGCTACGTGCTCTCGTGCCTGCAGTGCCGGGAACTAGCCATCAATATGTGGGATATGGTGTAACGCACAACTGGACTCACGTGGCAGCCTTAACGAATCTCGTGTATTACAAGGACCTCGAACTTCCCCATAATATCGATGTGATGCACACCGAAAAGAATGTCGGGGAGTCCCTTTTTCACACAGTCCTGAACATTCCTAGCAAGTCAAAGGATAATGTCAAGGCCAGAGTTGATGTTGAGAAGCTTTGTGATAGGAAGAGATTACACATGCAGCCTCCTACTATCCGTCGAAAGAATTGGTTCAAGCCACATGATTACTACTGCCTTGATAGTGTCCAAAAGAAGGAGTCATTCAAGTGGCTCAAATACGTCGTGATGTTCCCTGATGGTTATTGTTCAAATATAAGTAAGGGAGTCAATCTTTTGACGGGACAAGTCACTGGGCTCAAGAGTCATGACTATCATATATGGATAGAGCGACTGATGCCGGTGATGGTTCGAGGGTATCTCCCCGAGAAAGTCTGGCGAGTGCTTGCAGAGTTGAGCCATTTCTTCCGCACGCTCTGTGCTAAGCAGATATGTCCTCTGGTTATTGAGAAGCTGCAAGTTCAGGTGCCGGATTTGCTATGCAATTTGGAGATGATCTTTCCGCCAGGATTCTTTACTCCGATGGCGCATCTCATTGTGCACCTCGCGAACGAGGCACTCTTGGGTGGCCCGGTGCAATTTCGTTGGCAGTTTTGTATTGAGAGAGAGTTTAAGTATATCCGAAATATAACTGGAAACAAAGCCAAGATTGAAGCATGCATAGCTGAGGCAACATGCCTTCGGGAGATGGCAGACGGCGCGACAACTTACTGGCCTGATGATGTTCCCACTATTCATACTCGGTCTCTCGTTATAATGTCGACCATCCCAAGAATGACCCCAAGCTCGAACTATTTCAATTTCCCGGTGGCAAGGCTGGTAAAGGAGTAAAATATAGCTTGCCGAAGGAAGAGAAGGATTGCATAATGCTCTATGTGCTTATGAACATGAAGGAAGTGGTTGATTTCATTAGGTAAAATGGTGAACAATTTACTTTGCAGCTAGTAACTCGGTCTCGGTCTAATGCTTACTTTCTCCTTCTTAATGAATTCACGGATGAACAGTGGTCGGGAACGACGGATCCCTCTCCCATGGAGTTGGACACTCTAATGAAAGAGGGTGCTCCTGGAAAAAAAAATTGTGTCCTGGTTGATGGAAAAAGTAATTTCTAACTTGTCCCTCTTACCTTGCAATATGTGACTTGTCCCTCTTATTCCACATTACTAATGAACACAACAAATTTGAACTGTACCTGTAGAGAGCTGATCCCAACGTTGAGATGTCAGATGAGTTGAAATGTGTTTCCCAAGGTTGTAACTTTGTCGTCATGAAGTATGATAAGTATGATGTGAATGGGTTTCGCTTCCATACAGAGACGCACCAGAAGGGGCGACCAAATGCAAAAACGGTAAATACTGGGGTCTTCACCAGAGGAGCTGATTCCCTTGATTACTATGGAAGGTTAGAGAATGTATACGAACTGACCTTCAATCGTACGAACGTCAAACTCAATCTCGTTGTGTTCAAGTGCCACTGGTTCGACCCAAGGGGTGGACTGAGAAGTACCCCTTCCATTGGGTTTGTTGAAGTTAGGCCTTCAGCCACCTATAGCGGAGCCGACGTCTTTGTTATGGCTCACCAAGCCTACCAAGTTTATTATTTGCCCTACCCATGCCAGAAAGCGGAACTCAAGGGCTGGGAAGTCGTGTTCCAGGTATCACCACATGGTAACCCACTGATTCCCTCCGAGGACGATTACAACAATATTGACCCTGTAACATATCAGGGAATTTTCTATCAAGAGAAAGAGGACTTCGGGCACTTTGAGTTAGAACCTGTTGATCTTGAGGACCTCGGGAACGATGCAGAAACTCGGGGTGAGCCAGTGGTGGATCTACATGACATACAGATGCTCGATAAGTTCCAAGCGGAGGATGACAACGATGATGAGGCTCCACCCTTCGATGAGGCTCTAGCTTTCAACTCAAAAGATAGTGATAGTGAGAATGAGAATGGGAGTGAGAATGAGAATGATAGTGAGTATTTATTTTTCAATGCATTCTATTATGTCTTTGCACTTAATTATTTTCTTAATTGCATTATGCCTTTATGCTTAGTGTCTATATACTATTATGTCTTTGCACTTAATTATTTTCTTAATTGCATTATGCCCTTATGCTTAGTGTCTATATACTATTATGTCTTTGCACTAAATTGTTTTCTTAATTGCATTATGTCTTTATTATTTGTGTATACATTTTATTATGTATTTGTGCTTAACTATTTTCTCTTACTTAATGCAGGTGATTGAACAATATGAGCAGCGGCAAGGAAAGCACGTCATCGTTGCTTAATGCGCTGAAACAACACAAGAAAAGAGCTACACGGAGTGGGAGACAACCAACTCCCAATCCGCGATACCCTAAGTTGGAGGAAGAAGGACGAGGTCGAGGTCGAGGTCGAGAGGGAGGATGAGGTGGCGGGGGAGGAGGCGTGGACTTTGACCCACCACCCTCCGCTTCTGGCGATGTGGCTCCTGAGTCGTTCCTAACGGAGTGGGGGAGGGGCCGTCTAGAGAAGAGGCGAAGACCGAGGCGGAGGAGGAGTCTTGAGAGGAGGCGGACCATACACACGAGTTGGAGGTGCAGGTGCCACCGAAGAAATTGTGGAATCGTGGGGAATTTTGAGAGTCCCTGAAGAGAAGTTTGAGCCTAGGACCCAGGAGGCAACAGCCCTTATTATTCCAGATGGCCTTGAATAAGTGTACTAATTTGGAATTTTAAACATGTAATTTATTATTGGTGATAAATAATTTGCATGTGTACTAATGTTTGATTATTGTGCAGAAATTGGACATTTCCTGCAGGTACCAAGCCCCGCCTTCCTAATAGCATGATTAGAGCTCTGATTAGGAAGTTCTGGCCAGGCTGGTACACTTCCCCCGAGGGCGTCAGAAGGCTAGCCACTACTTGGGCGGACTACCAGGCTACCATTATCCCGGGCTTTCCGACAGCTGCTGATGTTGTGATCACCAAGTTTTGGGTAATACATATTTCTCGAGTTTCGTTCATAGTTGATGACCCCACTACTTGTGCTAACTCATGACTCTCACAATTGTTTTTTTGCATGATTGAAGTTCTTTTATCGTGTGGACGAGGAGCAACAGGAGAAGGCGGACATGACTTTGCTTGGGGCTTGTGTGAAGTTGACACCGCAGGTGTGGTACAACCAAAAGGTCACGGCCGCTAGTCACTTCTGGGCTAAAAAGGGCGTGAGGGTCAAGAAGGAGGAAATTGTCGGTAAAATCCTAATCTCGACTACTCGATGACTCCGGAAGAGTACATGTCGGTGAGTAAAATGTCATGAGATTCTACATTGCTGCTAAGTTTCCATTGCATTATCTGGAGTTGAGTATTGCATTTTTAGGTTGTCCCCGACTAGGCTGAGCCGCATCGAGACGCATGGGAGTAGCTCGTTAGGACAAGGTGGCTCAGAGTAGATGAAGATTTTGCAGCCTTGTCGAGGCAGAACACAGAGAACCGAGGCGATGGTGGAACACACTGCGCGGGAAACCGCAACTTTGATCGCTTCAAGGGGAAGATGGTATGTATACACATGGAACGACCTGCATTTATTTCTCGTCATGTTCCTACTTGATATGCATAACATTTATTTTCGCGTCGCAGGTGGCCGAGGCACCACCCGGGGAGGTGATTCATGACGTCGCGGTCTATGAGAAGATGCGGCTCAAGAAGCCCGATCTCTCGAAGCCTCAGCCCTCGCTCCCCGTGTTCTTCGGAAATGCCTAGGAACACTTGCAGTCCTACACCACGATGGTGAAGGCTCGTCACCCGCATGTGGATGACCCCATTAACGCGGAGACCGACGAGGATTCGTTGCTCTTATCTAGCCACGGATTGGAGCATGGACGTCTCAAGATTCTTAATAAAAAGGTCAAGCCTACCCTTAGCACGAGCTTCACACGTCTCAAGGATACCTACCCTGACGATGGCCCCCTATCCCACCTCGTGGACGGCCTCGTCGATCCACCTACACAAATGATGTAAGTTTTCCTTATTTTCATCATCTTTACGCCTTTCGTTCCTGCATGGCTAAGTGTTGACAAGATTCATTGTATTTGAAATTGTGGCCTGAGTTTGACGCGGCCTACGATGCTGCTCATAAGGAATATGAGGTGGCCTTTCAGCAGCATCAGGCGGCGAGTACGATCTACACGCAGTACATAAATGTAAGTTTGAACTTTTACTTTTGCAAAACATACAAGTCCCACTTCCCCTAGTTTGGTACTTTAGGGCCTGATATCTAAACTATCTTATAGGACGTGATTACGGCTATGCAAACGGGTCAGAGGGTTAATGACCTAGGGCCCATACCTCCCATGCCGGGGCCGGCGCCATTCCTGCCATCGAGGGAAATTTCTGTCGAACATACTACGCAGCGTCACTGGTAAGTTCTTTGCCAAACCACCGGTTACCGCTTTACTTTGCCTCGGCTAGTTGCTAACATGTAGGGAACTTGTAGGGGACGGGATATTCTGAGAACGAGCACTTTGGTCATGCCTCGCCGGGTAGCCATCAGATGATCACACCCACCCACCCCGATGGTCCTTCGCCTGGCCGATCTACTGGTGGTTCGCCCACAAATCCCTCGCCTGGTGGTTCTTCTGCTGCTTCTACTGGACGACAACCTTGCCGCAAGATGCCTTCTCTCACCACGGGAGATCTCGAGTTCACCCCGTCTCCCCCATAGTTGTAGGGATGATGTCTGCGGTGACCCAGCATACCACTGCATGTGTAGTACACTATAGTCGTTGACATGACACTCACAGAACACCGTTCTGTAAATATCACATCCCTCAGAGTGGTACAACAGAAACATTGCGAGTCCATATTAAAAACATTCACAAATTATTATTATTACAATACCAGAAGTTCAAGACTTCAAAAGATTCAACTTACAAACCAAAATATAAAGTGTTTCAGCGGAATTTAAAAGTAGCAACTCCGACTAGGAGTTGAGCTCAGCAGCTTATTCTATAGAGTTCGTGCTGCTCGGCTCCGTTGGTTAGTACTAACTAGGGATACTTAGTTGGACTCGTTATCATTGACACCATAGCGGATTTCGTAATCCACTCCTTCAACGCCTCCGGACAGGTCAGGTTCTTCGTAGAACACATCTTCTTGGCATTCGGATGCATACATTGGCATGTCTTCAGGATCCTCAGAGTCTAAGCAAGGGATCAAAGGAAAGAATGAGTAACAGCGTTACCCAACAAGTTCATTATATGCAAGGTGGGAAGTTTGATGCTCTAACTACCACCTCGGATTATAAACCCTCGGCACTATGCAATTTTTGTAAATCTTTCTTCAAAGATTGATTTTATTCTGAAAAACTATGACAATCAGCCTTCACAGGTTGACCAGAACTTTCATGGAGTTCCTTTCCTGCCGTGTTCGCAGCTCCTTCCCGGAACAGGGAGTAACAAGTTACAATTCTTACACTCTGCAGAGGTGCGTTACTTTACCCATGAGAGATCAACTCCTTGTTGCACAACCGGTTGTACTTTTCCGTCCACAATTCCATGATGTGGGGCCCAGTAGTTGGTCCAAGACAATCACTGCCCCCTTCGCGACCTCGCATGCCTCCTTGGTGTACACCATGCCCACATAATGAATTACGACAATGGTTTGTACAAACTGTTAGATGCCAGAACTATCGTGGGACAATGAGGGTTCCCACCCATATGCTGCATATCCTCTACGAATTACCAATTAATATGCATGCTACGAGGATAACAACCACGACCTGCACATCCGTCTTAATGCAAGAGGAAGAAGATACAACTGACTTCTCTGTCCCATTCCAAATCTCATGGCTAACGCGTAATACACGGCGCTAGAATCACTGATGCCAGAGGTTATTAAGTCCCAAATTGTTCATCATTAGTGCAAATAGAATGCTAAGTTCTATTGCTCCATCAAATCATCACTTAGGATAATATCTATGATTTCTTTTGTTTGTGAAAATAATATTTTCTTTTATAGTATATATGATAACACACAATTTGCAAATACTTAGATAAAGACTCTTCAAAGGACATGAGCAAGTGATGAACTTGCCTTGTGATGGCAAGGTAGTGAAGTCTGATGCTTGCACTGGACCTTGAGCTTCTAGTTCTACAAAAACATCATTATTGCCCGGTAAGGACAATATTTAAAGAAGCAAAATGATTATGCAATAATGTAATGCATCATTATACTTGATATGCATTAACCCCATTATTATAAAAAGTTCCTTTTAATAATGAAGGATTTATAAATATTAGTTTTTTTAATATTTATAACATATATATTGAATTATTTTATTTTACTTTTATTGATTTAATATTTCTTTTAGGAATTATCAATTAAACATTAAAAAAAATTATTAAATATTTATTTAGTATTTTTCAAAAATACTAAAATATTAATATATAATGAAAGTGATTTTTATTTATTTTTATCATCTTTCAATAATTTTGTAAAATTCCATAAGGAATATATAAATTACAAAATTCTTATTAAAATTTAAATGTCTAAAATATTACATCTTAATTTATTTGGATAGTGTGGATTATTGTAAATCCAAAAATATTTTATTTATAATTTTTGGACTTTTATTTTATTTTCTAGAATTTAATTAAGTCGAGGGGTATTTTGGTCTTTTCCTATTTATTAGAATAGGCCTTAAAAGATTTCTGGGCTGGCTTATTCTTATTGGGCCCTAGTGGCCCATTAGACACAATCAAAACAGCCACCCCGAAGGGTCTGGCCAACTCAGCCCACTTCTCATTGCCTCTCTCTCTCCCTCGAGCGCACTCCTCTCCTCTTCTGCCCGCGACCCCGTGGTCGGTGATATCGCCGCCGGCGATTCCCGCCGCCATGGGCCATTCTGGTCGCCGCCGTGGTGCAACAGGAGGTTGTCGACGATGCCCGTCCTTTCTGTCCAACTGGATTTGGGTATGGGGCTCTCCTGCGACGGATCGATGCCGTCCTGAACCCTAGGGTTTGGGGGTTGGCGTGGATCTTGGTGCTGCCGCTGCCGCCTTGCGTCGTAGTGATGCTCCTCACCTCTATTCGTGTTCATGGTCACCGCCGTGGCGTCGTATGGGTTGCAGCGCCCCTCCTGGGGTGCTCCCCGTGCCGCCATGGTCGTCGGCCCCTCTGCTTCCTCTTCTAGTTTCCAGCGAGGACCTACAGTGAGTTCTGACCCTCTCCCCTAGTGCTCTCTGTGCTTGCTGATCCGATGCTAGATGTTGGCTATGACCTCTATGGTTACTGTCTTGTCCTGATTAAGATGATTTATTCCATTTAGGGTTCTTATCATGTGATTAATCATGTACTGGATGAATTAGATCATGTGTGGATGATCTATAATCATGTTAAATGGTTATTGGCCTGAGGCTTGTTGCTTGAGACGAACTATAATAGTTCTGGTGGTTGATTAGATGCTTTTATGCTTGAATTGCATATGATTCAGATGGTATAGTTGCTTTGGAATCCATGCTTGGTAAAGTTAGTGGCTTGATAACTTTCCACTGTCATTTCTTGGTTTATGATCATGATTATGGTGTGGTGAAATCACTATATTAGTGTTGTTGGCTGAGAAATTAATATGTGGTCATGATCTCAAACAGTGAAGATTAACATAGGAATATCCTAATTATGATTCCTGTATTAACAGGAAAATGATTAGTAACTTGATTGTTTGAATCTGTGATGATTAAATGTTTATCCTGATTCATGTAGAATTGTTCTTGTGACACCATCTTGGTATGGCACACAAGGTTGATTCTTATTCATTGTTTGGCTTGGTTTGATCTTAAGACAAGCTTGGATTCATAAGATAAATAGAAATGTTCTTCTTTGAAACCCCTAAGACCAATGATGTTGGTGTGACGCTTAGGGTGTTAGGCCTTATCTAGTTGATTCATATAGATAGTCCTGGTAGTGGTACCAGCTATTGTTTCTTGAATCAAAGCTTGGAGAAAAATGATAGTAAGCTTGATCATTATCTGGATCCAAAAGATTAGTTTCTAAGGTGCCACCCTTACTTTAGGGATGTGCCTAGAAATTAGATCTTAGCTATGTTTATGCTTGAATTGAAATATATAGCTTGACAACCAGAGCAATGATGTTGTTCTGAGATCTGGTTGGATCCTTGTACTTTGCTATTTGCTTTTAGAGTTTAAAATCTCTATGATGGATTCACCCCACTTGGGTGCTTTCTGAGAGTTTGTTTCATAGAACAACACATGCTTCTGTCTAAATAATATGATTAGATCATGTGAGGGTTTTATGATTCTCACCATAAAACTGCTAATTATGGAGTTGGTGATGATCTTGATCTTGTTTTGCTGAGCTCCTGTGCTTGACCTTGATCTAGCCTGCTCCTCCTAGCTCCTGGACTTGATCTTGCTGTCCACCTGATCCTTCCCCCTCCTTATGTCACCATCCTGGTGATGAGATCTGGGCTTTGGTTGGTTTGGTTGCTGGCTGTTGTGCTTGGTTAGCTGTTGTCTAAGCTGGCTATTCTTGTGTGTGTGCAGTGAAGAGATGCATTAGTGCCTCTCCATGGCTGTGCTGCTGGTTCTGGTGTGTTGGAGCTGTGTTGTGAAGCTGACAGCACATCACATGCATTTAGTTGTGTGTCCTGCTTGTGTGCTTGCTGTGCACTTGTGGATATGTTTAGAATTTTGAAATTGATTGTTATGTGGTTACTTTTACCTGGCTGGTGAAACTTGTCCCTCTTGGCTGTCATTTGACTTCTGGCTTAAAAATTATGGAAGATTTATTCTTTCATATTGGTGAAACTTGCCCCTTCTATAATTTCTCAATGATGAACTTGTTCAGTGCACTTCACTGACATGTCTGAGAGAAAAACAATACTAACCCTAAATTTCCTTTTTCTATTTAGTTTCTGTTTGTTTTGCAGGTACAGATTTAAAGTGAAGATTTTAGTTTAGGTTTAGTTATAGAATAATCCAATGTAATTCTTCTTCATACTTTTGTAATTTTAATTTTATAATTTTGTAATCTTCATTTTATTCTTTTGTAATAAAGATTATATTATTGTCAATAAAGAATATTCTTATTCTTTATTTATGTGCTTTTGTGAAGTGTGTGGATGATTTCAATGAGTTACAATTTTGTAACTTATTTATAAAATAAAGATATGAAATAAGTTTTCATATTCTTAATTGTTTTCTTAGATAAAATTTGAGTGATAATAATTAACTCCTAATTAAATCAAGATTCAAATCTTATTCCCAATTCATTTGAATTATAATTCAAACACTCAAGTTTAAAATTCAAATTCATTTTCCAAAACACATAATTCCTCAAAGATCATCTCAAATTCTATAGCAATCATCCTTTAAGACTAAACCTAATCTCAAAGTAAGAAAGAAACCTTGATTACTTAAGGTTTTTATTTGGCGAAAATTTTACCCACATTTTCACAAATGAATGCATGCAACATTCCAAATTCCTAAATCTACCCTTCATTAGTTCCTAAATGCTGGGATGTTACAGAATTCCCCCCTTAAATCAAACTTCGTCCCGAAGTTTGCGGAGATGTACCTGAATAGTTCTGGATAGGCTTTCCTTAAATCCTCTTCTTTCTCCCACGTGGCTTCCCTTTCAGGGTGATGTTCCCACTGTACCTTGCAATATTTGATTGCTCTGTTCCTCAATCTTTTCCAGTTTTCTTCTAGAATCCTACAGGGCTTTTCAATATAGGTCAGGTCTGCTTGTAGTTCTATCTCCTGGTGTGTGATTGCATCATCCGGAACTTTCAAACATTTATGAAGTTGGGACACATGGAAAACATTATGCACTTGAGCTAATCTTGATGGTAACTCTAAAGCATAAGCTATAGTTCTATTTTGACTCAGTATCTTGAATGGTCTGATGTATCTTGGACTCAATTTTCCTTTAACTCCGAACCTTTTCACCCCTTTCATTGGACTTACTTTCGAATAGACCATATCTCCCACTTCTAGATGCCATTATCTTCGACTTTGATCCGCATAACTTTTCTGCCTGCTCTAGGCTATTTTCAGTCTATCCCTGATCTTATCAATGGTATCTTGTCTTTCCTTGATATAATCTGGCGCAAATTATTTGCTGCTTCCAGGTTCATACCAACATATTGGTGATCTACACTTCCTTCCATACAGGACTTGGTATGGGGCTGCCTTCAGACTACTCTCATAGCTATTGTTAGAAGAAAATTCTGCCAATGGTTGATGACCTTCCCATGTTCCTCCAAAATCTAGTGCACAAGCTCTTAACATGTCTTCTAGTATTTGATTTGTTCTTTCAGTTTGACCTCCTGTCTCCGGATGATATGCTGTACTGAAATCTAACTTTGAACCAAGTGCTTCATGCAATTGCTTCCAAAATGCTGAAGTAAACACTGATCCCCTATCAGTTACGATCTTTTTGGGTACTCCATGATTACTTACTATATCTTTGACATATACTTCAACTAACTTCTCGGCATTATCTTTTTTATTCACTGGAATAAAATGTGCACTCTTAGTGAGTCTGTGCACAATTACCCATATCATATCCTTCCTTTTTGGTGTCATGGGCAGTCCTGTGATGAAGTCCATACCTATTTCCTCCCACTTCCATTCAGGAATTTCCAAGGGTTGTAATGGTCCTGCTGGACTTTGATGTTCTGCCTTCACCCTTCGGCAAGTATGGCATTCAGATACATATTTAGCAATATCTCTTTTCATGTTATTCCACCAGAATAGTTCTTTCAAATCCATATACATCTTAGTACTTCCTGGATGTATAGAATATGGTGTTTATGTGCTTCTCTGAGTATAACATCTCTAATCTCAGTCACATCTGGAACACAAAGACGGTCTTGAAACCATAAAGACTCATAATCCCCAAGATGAAAAACTGATTTTTGCCCTTGAGATATCCTCCGAACTTCCTCAGCAATAAAAGGATCTTCTGCTTGATGTCTAAAAATTTCTTGCTTAAGATCACTATCCTGCTCTGCAACTACCTGCATAGTAGCTAATCCTCCAAGAACTGCCGTTCTAATGAATTGAAGTTCTAATATTTCCAAGTCCATTTGTAACTCCTTTGGTAGCTCCCTATTGCTAGGCTGAATATCTGCACTCTTTTTGCTAAAGCATCTGCTACAACATTTGCTTTCCCTGGAGTGTAGTTGATTGTTAAATCATAATCCTTGATTAGTTCCAACCAACGTTTCTGTCTCATATTCAATTCCTTTTGAGTGAATAAGTATTTGAGACTTTTATGGTCTGTGTATAACTCACATCTGGCTCCATAAAGAAAATGCCTCCATCCTTTCAGCGCAAAAACTACTGCTGCTAACTCTAAATCATGAGTTGGATAGTTGACTTCATGTGGTTTCAGTTGTCTTGAACCATAAGCAATTACTTTCCAATCTTGCATTAGTACACAACCCAAACCTTCTTTAGACGCATCACAGTATACGGTGAAGTCCTTCCCTGTTTCAGAAACTACTAAGATTGGAGTTGTGGTTAATCTAGTCTTTAACTGTTGAAAACTTGCTTCACATTTCTCATCCCACTTGAATGGTGTATTCTTCCTTAATAATTTGGTCATTGGTCCGGCTATTTTGGAGAAACCTTCAATGAATCTTCGATAATAACTAACCATTCCTAAGAAACCTCGAATTTGCTTCACATTGGTCGGTGTAGTCCACTCTAGTACTGACTGAACTTTAGATGGATTCACAACAATTCCATCCTTACTGATCACATGACCGAGGAATTCTACCTCATCAAGCCAAAATTCACACTTACTGAACTTAGCATAAAGTTTGTGTTCTCTTAAAGTCTGCAATGCTATTCTTAAATGATCAGCATGCTCTTCCTTATCCTTGGAATATATCAGAATATCATCAATAAAGACGATGACGAACTTGTCCAAATATGGCATGAAGATCTTGTTCATCAGATTCATGAATATTGCCGGTGCATTGGTCAAACCAACTGGTAATACCAGATACTCATGGTGTCCATATCTTGAGACAAATGTTGTCTTTGGAACATCTTCCGGTTTGATTTTTATTTGATGGTATCCAGATCTTAAATCGATCTTTGAAAATACTCTAGCTCCTTTCACTTGAACAAACAAATATTTAATTCTTGGTAAAGGATACTTGTTCTTGATAGTAACGTTGTTTAGGTTTCTATAATCACCACACATCCGTCTTCCACCATCTCTCTTATCCACAAAGATTACTGGTGTTCCCCAAGGAGATACACTTTCCTGAATAAATCCTTTTCTGGCTAACTCATCAATTTGCTCCTTGAGTTCTTTTAACTCTTTGGGTCCCATTTTATATGGTGCTTGAGCTATTGGTGCTATACCAGGAATTAGGTTAATAGTAAACTCTATCTCCCGGTCTGGTGGCATTCCTGGTAGCTCTGCTGGAAAAACATCTTGAAATTCATTTACTATAGGAATCTCTTCCAATTTGACCTCTTTCATTGAGTTCAACTACAGATCCACCATGACATGACTATGCTTATCTTCTTGGTAAACTATCCTTGCTCCACTTGGAGTTTTGATTGAGATAGTTTTCTCCTTACAATTTATCTGAGCTCCGTGTTACATCATCCAATCCATTCCCAGCACTACTGCAATTCCCTTCAAAGGAATCACATAAAGGTCTGCGAAATATGTACAACCACAGATCGAGATAACTGATCTTGTTTTATGTGGCGTGCAATCACATTCCCTCCTGCCGTAACTACTGTCATAGGACTTTCTAACATTGCCCTTGTAATCCCGAACTTACCACAAAATTCTTTAGAAATGAATGAAGTAGTTGCACCAGTATCAAATAGAACTTTGCCAGGATTGGTAAGGATATTGAGCGTACCTATCACTGCATGCTCCGAATTATCCACCTCCTCGAGGGTTGCACAGTTCAGTTTCTCAGTAGGTCGGTTCCTCTTGCCATTGTTGTTCTTGCCATTATTTCCTCCTTTATTGGGCTGTCCATTTCCTCCACTAGCTTGTCCTCCTCCCTTGGTAGGCCAACCTCCTGGTGGTTTGCTCGGACAATCGGGCTTGATATGCCCCTTTTGACCACAACCATAACAAATTACTACAGGCTTTTTGCATTCCCTCTGGAAATGCCCTAGAATTCCACAGTTGTTACAAATAACATTCCTCCTCGGATTGGATTGATTTCCACCACCGCCCTTGTTATTGTTATTATTACCATAATTCCTATTCCAAGGTTTGAACTCCAGGTTGGGTTTAGGTTTGCTTGCCTGAATTCTCTTGGTTTCCTTCTTGGCTGTCTTCCTCCGGTCCTCTTGGACATTTTTATAATCATATTCAAAAGTAATGGCTGCATCCAACAACTGCTGATAAGTTTGCTTATTGGCTAACCTTAGCTGCATCTTCACAAATGGATTTAATCCACGCAGGAAACGCTTCTTCCACTTCTCTTCAGTGTTGACATCTTCCTCACCATAACGAGACAGTTGACTAAAGTCCCGGATGTACTTCATGACACTAGTATATCCTTGCTGAAGATCCTCAAATTCTCTCCGCTTCAACTCCATAACACTTTCCGGAACATGGTATTCACGGAATCTCTGCTTGAACTCTTCCCAGGTAAACTCCCTTCCTGGTTGTTGCATGGCTAATTGATTCTCCCACCATGATGCTGCAGGTCCAGTCAGAAGATGGGTTGCATACCTTAATTTCTCCTCATCATTGCAACCTATAGTTTCCAGCTTCCTTTCAGTATCTGCTAGCCAATCTTCTGCATCCATTGGTTCAGGAGCTGATGCAAAAGGTAACGGTCTTGCATTCTGGAAATCAGATAGACTCACTCCTCCACCTTCAGGTGCCCTCTGATTTGCTCGCCCCAGCAACTCTTCCATGAACTTGTTCTGGGTCTCTTGCATCAATTGTATACACTGCATAAAGTTCTGCTCCATTAACGGCCTCATTGGTGGTGGTGGTAATGCTCCTTGATTTGCTGCATCTGCATCGGCCTTCTCCTTGGCCTCTCGCTCCATCCGCTGCTGCTCAGTTTCCATTTCTACACCCGTATCCATGACCCTCTAGTCCTGCAACATAAAGCGAATACTCATAATTACATCATGCACATGTGTTCTGAGCTCGAATTTACGCACAGAACTAGTCACACAATGAAGATCCAAAGAAAATCCAAATATGCATTTCACATATGATACATACTATCATAATAATACAAAGTCATTACAACATATACCATATAGGTATAATCACAGAACTACCTTACTCATCTCACTATTTTATTTCTTGGAGTACAATACACGGTACTAGATATCACTAACTAATTGCCTCCTTCTAGTAGTAACTACGCTCATCGTACATGCCTGATGTCCAACCGTGATGACGTGTTGTTCGTCGCACAGTTTATGGAACATATGGCCTTCCAAAAGGAACATACTCTGTATCTGAAGTGTCAGGACTTGAGTTATTACTCAACCTGAGCGCATTGACTCCCTCCAGCTCAGCTGAAAAATCTTTAGAAACATATTCAACATTATCTCCAGCCTGCATCTCCTGAGCTTCATTTCTTGAGTTGTCAACAGGATACACAGATCCTGCTGCTTCCCAGGTGCTCTCTTGGGCAAGATAGTTAAACACTGGATAATCTATATTCCCTGGGTTTTGAGAAGATGTTGATGATTCAAACACTCTCTCCTCAGGATCTTCTTCTTCATCCTGATTATCTATTGACATGGTATTTCTACTACTATTATTAGGGTTCATCCTTGCGCCCATCCAACTAGATTGTCCAACATTTCTGTCAGAACCATCCATGGACATCTGGTGTTCATGAGATCCATTATATGATCCAATTCTCCAACCATCCGAATTCTCAATAGGAAGTTCTGAGTCAGAACCATCCTCTGAGCCTTGTGGTACTGCATACCTCATATCCATAGTAGGATCATGTATAGGTTCAGGTCTTGGTGAATAAGGATAGGGTATAAAAGATTCAGGATCTATAGGTATATCCTTAAAGATAGGTGTTGCGCTACTACTTGCTTCCTTCTCTAACTGGAATGATAACTACTTCCTCCTTTCCAGATCAGTTAGATCCTCTAACATATCATTGTTGTCTTCAACAATCACTTGATGGGTCTTATAAAAATACGCAACGAGTGTTCGATATCTATCCATAAACTTGGAAGCTAACTTAGGATGGTTCTTAATCAAAGTAAGATGATCCGGTATAGGCTCCGAGTCTATAGAATCATGGGGTATAACAGAGAATGTGTTACCTTCTAACTCCTTGGTTTTCTGCTCCCGGATATTAGCTATCGCCTCCACAACAGCAACATGATATGCTGCTAAATGACTCCTACCTTCTCCTATAGGTAGATCGTGATATAATCCAAGATTCTCTGGAAGTTGGATACTCACACGATACTTGGATAACATCCGGCCATCAAGGTAAGTGATAGTGTTCACTGGAATTCTAGTTGGACAACTAAAGAGCTTTAAAAGTTGACGAAGTTGGTCTGTGAATGATCCTTGATAATCATCAAGAGTCTCCTCTTTCCTTACCAAAGTCTGTTTTGGAAACTTTGGTGCCATATCTCTGTATATCATAAAAAATTAATTTCGATTATTATCCAATAATATATTGCATCATAACAAATAATTATCGCACTAAAATATATAAAGAAATATTCTCATTTGAATACCCATTATATTACTTTTAGAGAATTCTTTATCGTTGCTAACTTTCCTACAGGTAATACCCTTTACTAGGTTTCCAACCTAAGGTCAAAGCAATTTGCTCTGATACCAACTGCAGTGACGCAGCATACCACTGCATGTGTAGTACACTATAGTCGTTGACATGACACTCACAGAACACCGTTCCGTAAATATCACATCCCTCAGAGTGGTACAACAGAAACATTGCGGGTCCATATTAAAAACATTCACACATTATTATTATTACAATACCAGAAGTTCAAGACTTCAAAATATTCAACTTACAAACCAAAATATAAAGTGTTTCAGCAGAATTTAAAAGTAGCAACTCCAAGTAGGAGTTGAGCTCAGCAACTTATTCTATAGAGTTCGTGCTGCTCGTCTCCGTTGGTTACTACTAACTAGGTATACTTAGTTGGACTCTTTATCATCAACACCATAGCGGATTTCGTAATCCACTCCTTTAACGCCTCCGGACAGGTCGGGTTCTTCGTAGAACACATCTTCTTGGCATTCGGCTGCATACATTGGCACGTCTTCGGGATCCTCATAGTCTAAGCAAGGGATCAAAGGAAAGAATGAGTAACAGCGTTACCCAACAAGTTCATTATATGCAAGGTGGGAAGTTTGATGCTCTAACTACCACCTCGAATTATAAACCCTTGGCACGATGCAATTTTTGTAAATATTTTTTTCAAACATTGATTTTATTCTAAAAAACTATGACAATCAGCCTTCACAGGTTGACCAGAACTTTCATGGAGTTCCTTTCCTGCCGCGTTCGCAGCTCCTTCCTAGAACAGGGAGTAACAAGTTACAATTCTTACACTCTGCAGAGGTGCGTTACTTTACCCACGAGAGATCAACTCCTTGTTTCACAACCGGGCGTACTTTCCCGTCCACAATTCCATGATGTGGGTCCTAGTAGTTGGTCCAAGCCAATTACTGCCCCCTTTGCGACCTCACATGCCCCTTGGTGTACACCATGCCCACATAATGAATTACGGCAATGGTTTGTACAACCGTTAGATGCCAGAACTATCGTGGGACAATGAGGGTTCCCACCCATATGCTGCATATCCTCTACGAATTACCAATTAATATGCATGCTACGAGGATAACAACCACGACCTGCACATCCGGCTTCATGCGAGAGGAAGAAGATACAACTGACTTCTCTGTCCCATTCCAAATCTCATGGCTAACGCGTAATATACGGCGCTAGAATCACTAATAGCAGGGGTTATTAAGTCCCTAATTGTTCATCATTAGTGCAAATAGAATGCTAAGTTCTATTGCTCCATCAAATCATCACTTAGGATGATATCTATGATTTCTTTTGTTTGTGAAAATAATATTTTCTTTTATAGTATATATGATAACACACAATTTGCAAATACTTAGATAAAGACTCTTCAAAAGACATGAGCAAGTGATGAACTTGCCTTGTGATGGCAAGGTAGTGAAGTCTCATGCTTGCACTGGACCTTGAGCTTCTAGTTCTACAAAAACATCATTATTGCCCGGTAAGGACAATATTTAAAGAAGCAAAATGATTATGCAATAATGTAATGCATCATTTAACTTGATATGCATTCACCCCATTATTATAAAAAGTTCCTTTTAATAATGAATGATTTATAAATATTAGTTTTTTTAATATTTATAACATATATATTGAATTATTTTATGTTCCTTTTATTTTACTTTTATTGATTTAATAATTCTTTTAAGTATTATCAATTAAACATTAAAAATTGTTATTGAATATTTATTTAGTATTTTTCAAAAATACTACAATATTAATATATAATGAAAGTGATTTTTATTTATTTTTATCATCTTTCAATAATTTTGTAAAATTCCATAAGGAATATATAAATTACAAAATTCTTATTAAAATTTAAATGTCTAAAATATTACATGTTATTTTTTTGGATAGTGTGGATTATTCTAAATCTAAAAATATTTTATTTATAATTTTTGGAATTTTATTTTATTTTCTAGAATTTAATTAAGTCCTGGGATATTTTGGTCTTTTCCTATTTATTAGAATAGGCCTTAAAAGATTTCTGGGCTGGCTTATTCTTATTGGGCCCTAGTGGCCCATTAGACACAATCAAAATATCCACCCCGAAGGGTCTGGCCCAACTCAGCCCACTCCTCACTGCCTCTCTCTCCCTCGAGCTCACTCCTCTCCTCTTCTGCCCCCGACCCCATGGTTGGTGATATCGCCGCCGGCGATTCCCGCCGCTGTGGGCCGTTCTGGTCGCCGCCGTGGTGCAACAGGAGGTTGTACACGATGCCCGTCCTTTCTGTCCAACTGGATTTGGGTATGGGGCTCTCCTGCGACGAATCGATGCCGTCCCAAACCCTAGGGTTTGGGGGTTTGCATGGATCTTGGTGCTGCCGCTGCCGCCGTGCGTCATGGTGATGCTCCTCGCCTATATTCGTGTTCATGGTCGTTGCCATGGAGTCGTATGGGTTGCAGCGCCCCTCCTAGGGTGCTCCTCGTGCCGCCATGGTCGTCGGCCCCTCTACTTCCTCTTCTAGTTTCCAGCGAGGACCTACGGTGAGTTCTGTTCCTCTCCCCTAGTGCTCTCTGTACTTGCTGATCCGATGCTAGATGTTGGTTGTGACCTCTCTGGTTACTGTCTTGTCCCGATTAAGATGATTTATTCCATTTAGGGTTCTTCTCATGTGATTGATCATGTACTGGATGAATTAGATCATGTGTGGATGATTTGTAAGCATGTTATATGGTTATTGGCCTAGGCTTGAGCTAGCCTACTCCTCCTAGCTCCTGGACTTGATCTTGGTGTCCACCTGATCCTTCCCCCTCCTTATGTCACCATCCTGGTGATGAGATCTGGGCTTTGGTTGGTTTGGTTGCTGGCTGTTGTGCTTGGTTAGCTGCTGTCTAAGCTGGCTGTTCTTGTGTGTGTGTGTGTGTGTGTGTGCAGTGAAGAGATGCATTGGTGCCTCTCCATGGCTGTGCTGCTGGTTTTGGTGTGTTGGAGCTGTGCTGTGAAGCTGACAGCACATCACATGCATTTAGTTATGTGTCCTGCTTGTGTGCTTGCCGTGCACTTGTGGATATGTTAAGATTTTTGAAATTGATTGTTATCTGGTTACTTTTACCTGGCTGGTGAAACTTGTCCCTCTTGGCTGTCATTTGACTTCTGGCTTAAAAATTATGGAAGATTTATTCTTTCATATTGGTGAAACTTGCCCCTTCTATAATTTCTCAATGATGAACTTGTTCAGTGCACTTCACTGACATGTCTGAGAGAAAAACAATACTAACCTTAACTTTCCTTTTTCTATTTAGTTTCGGTTTGTTTTGCAGGTACAGATTTAAAGTGAAGATTTTAGTTTAGGTTTAGTTATAGAATAATCCAATGTAATTCTTCTTCATACTTTTGTAATTTTAATTTTATAATTTTGTAATCTTCATTTTATTATCAATAAAGAATATTCTTATTCTTTATTTATTTGCTTTTGTGAAGTGTGTGGATGATTTCAATTAGTTACAATTTTGTAACTTATTTATAAAATAAAGATATGAAATAAGTTTTCATATTCTTAATTGTTTTCTTAGATAAAATTTGAGTGATAATAATTAACTCCTAATTAAATCAAGATTCAAATCTTATTCCCAATTCATTTGAATTATAATTCAAACACTCAAGTTTAAAATTCAAATTCATTTTCCAAAACACATAATTCCACAAAGATCATCTCAAAGTCTATAGCAATCATCCTTTAAGACTAAACCTAATCTCAAAGTAAGAAAGAAACCTTGATCACTTAAGGTTTTTATTTGGCGAAGATTTTACCCACATTTTCACAGATGAATGCATGCAACATTCCAAATTACAAAATCTACCCTTCATTAGTTCCTAATTGCTGGGATGTTACAATGTCTATGGTTGTGTGATAATGTTTGAATGATGTATGAACGATGTGAGCATGTTTGAATGATGTATGAACGATGTGAGCATGTTTGTATGATGTATGAATGATGTTAGCATATTTGAATGATCTTAATAATTACTGTTGTGTGAAATGTTTATGCTTTCGATGATTAATATTGTTGTGAAATAAAATCGAACAAAACTGCCTAGCTGCAAAAAAAACCTGGACTAGGCCTACGCCGACGGTCAGGCCGTCGGCGTAGCTGCCTGCATGTGACCAAATGGTCAGGGCTACGCCGAGGGCCAGACCGTCGGCGTAGGTGCAGTCAGGGCTGGACGCGTGTCCCAGATACGCCGAGGGCGAGACCATCGGCGTAGGTGCGTGCTGGGGCGCGTCTGGGCTGGACGCGTGTCCACGCTATGCCGAGGGCGAGACCGTCGACGTAGGTGCATGCTAGGGCTGCGTTGTGGCTGGACGCGTGGCCAGCTAGGCCGAGGGCGCGACCGTCAGCGTACCTCTACGCCGTAAGCCTCGCGGTGTGACGGCTTGGACATGCGACGCCGACGGTCTGTACACCGACGGGCAAGGTGGGGCCGTCGGGTTACCCTATGCCGAGGGCTTTTTTGCTACGCCAAGGGCCGTAGCATCTCCGCCGAGGGAGAGCATCGCCGAGGAGCTACGCCGAGGCCGGTCGTCGGCGTAGCGTACGTCGAGGGTTTGTTTGGATACGCAGACGGCTATTTGCCCTCGGCCTAGCGCTTGATTCCTGTAGTGTAATGAGTTGGCCATAGTAACACTTGTATATCCATAACTAATTCTGGTGCTATTCAAGTTGGAGGAGAACCGGTGGGGCTGAAGCTTGGCGTAGCATCGGGTGCTGTGGCAGGAGGAACTACAGGAGAAGCTGAATACGCCGACGGCCGGGTCCCGTCGGCATAGTCCCTAAATACCGTCGGCGTAGGCTGGCCCGACGGAAGCCGTCTGCGTATGGCCGTCGGCGTACAGCCCCGTAGGCGTAGCCCCTCCTCCCGTAGGTGTATCGGCGTAGACCATATGGGGCCCACCTAGATGACTAACGGCCGTTTGGCTACGCCAACGGCTTTACCGTCGGCCAAGATTTTTCAAAAAAAAATTCAAATTTTTTTTTTCATTTTTTTTTAATATTTTTGAATTGTTTAACTTGTTAATCTCACATGGACACTTTTAATTCTAAGTATACTTAGCCTCAAGTCAAATTGCACAATTAGTCAAACTTTTCCAACCGGTCACCCATCCTAATACTACTCCAGCTCCAGCACGCTTAACTTCTTCATTCCTTCCACATGAGCTTCCGACAAAGAAACTAGAACTTGTTATGAATATTATCATATCAAACCTATTAACCATTACACTATAATATTATATATATTTATTTTTTATATTTCATACAATTATTTGAGTAAACAACAATGAATAAGTAATAATAATCTTGAATTCAAATAAAAATAAATAAATTTTATTTATTTTTCTTTTTTTTCATTTATATTTGAATAATTCATATCTACAAATCCGTAAATCACAATTCGACAAATAATATACATAAATCGTTCAAAAAATGAGAGGAATCCAAATATGACATCCATATCATCTATTTAATTATATATCGTAACTTTTAAATATTAGACCAACTGAAACTATGTCAAGATTCATGAAACACCCCGTTTTTGGTACTCAAAAAATAAAAAATGGATTTTTGGTGCGACGAAAAGGAAAACTTCCTCCTGTAACATTGTTCGCCATCCCATGATATACGTGAGTGCACAATATGAGCACATTAGCGCAAACTATATCACGATTCTAGCAATAACATTGGTCATTTGACCTGAAATCTAGAAAACCTTTGATTGAGATAGGTCATTTTGTGAAGGTTTTTTTAGACACAATCAATATACCAAGTTTTGTATTTTTCTACGCAACTATGTCACATAATATGACACCACGCGAAGGTTTTGCATTGTTTTGATCGTTTTTGAATTTTTTTATGCTTGTTTCAAACTATCGTCAAACTTTGTAAATCGAGGGGCATGCAGATTCTTAGATCGGGGCTGAGCCTCACTAAACTTGCATTAGATCTCTGATGAAATAGCATATTTTGAACCAAAAAATGATTTTTGCAAAAAATCATAAGCATCATCATGTACCTGTAGTTCAAATCTAACTCATTTCCTGCCGATTCAGCAGGAATTTTTCTTTTTCACGAGGGGTGGACGGAAAAGTTTGAGATACCCCGGTTGGGAAATTGTCCATTCAATATGGTCTAGTATTTTTCAAAAAATGTGGTATTATCATTTTAAAACTTTTATTTGGTGGTTGTTTCACAAAACGCCCCGTTTTTTGCACTCGGAAAATAAAAATTGGCTTTTTGGTGTGACGAAAAGTAAAACTTCCTCCTGCAACATTGTTCGCCATCCCATGATATACATGTGTGCATAATATGAGCACATTATCGCAAACTATACCGCAATTCTAGCAATAACATTGGTCATTTTACCTGAAATCCAGAAAACCTCGATTGAGATAGGTCATTTTGTGAAGGTTTTTTGAGACACAATCAATATACCAAGTTTGGTATTTTTCCATGCAACTATGTCGCATAATATGACACCACGAGAAATTTTTGCATTGTTTCGATCTTTTTGAATTTTTTATGCCCGTTTCAAACTATCGTCAAACTTTGTAAATCGAGGGGCATGAAGATTCTTAGCTCGGGGCTGAGCCTCACTAAACTTGCATTAGTTCTGTGATGAAATAGCATATTGTGAACCTAAAAATGATTTTTGCAAAAAATTATGAGCATCATATCATGTACCCGTAGTTCAAATCTAACTCATTTCCTACCGATTCGGCATGAATTTTTCCTTTTCACGAGGGGTGGACGGAAAGGTTTGAGATACCCCGGTTGCGAAATTGTCCATTCAATATGGTCTAGTATTTTTGAAAAATGTGGTATTATCATTTTAAAACTTTTATTTGGTGGTTGTTTCACAAAACGCCACGTTTTTTGCACTCGAAAAATAAAAATTGGCTTTTTGGTACGACGAAAAGGAAAACTTCCTCCTGCAACATTGTTCGCCATCCCATGATACACATGTGTGCATAATATGAGCACATTATCGCAAACTATACCGCAATTCTAGCAATAACATTGGTCATTTTACCTGAAATCCAGAAAACCTCGATTGAGATAGGTCATTTTGTGAAGGTTTTTTGAGACACAATCAATATACCAAGTTTGGTATTTTTCCATGCAACTATGTCGCATAATATGACACCACGAGAAAGTTTTGCATTGTTTCGATCGTTTTTGAATTTTTTATGCCCGTTTCAAACTATCGTCAAACTTTGTAAATCGAGGGGCATGAAGATTCTTAGATCGGGGCTAAGCCTCACTAAACTTGCATTATATCTCTAATGAAATAGAATATTGTGAACCTAACAATGATTTTTGCAAAAAAACATGAGCATCATATCATGTACTTGTAGTTCAAATCTACCTCATTTCCTACCGATTCAGCAGGATTTTGTCTTTTTTACGAGGGGTGGACAAAAAGTTTTGAGATATCCAGGTTGAGAAATTGTGCATTCAATATGGTCTAATATTTTTGAAAAATGTGGTATTATTATTTTGAAACTTTCATTTGGTGGTTGCTTCACAAAACACCCCATTTTTTGCACTCAAAATATAAAAAATATGTTATACGAAAGTATTCATATTATATATATATATTTGTAAACAAACATCTAATATTTGAGTTTATATAGATAGATCTTATTTTTGTGCAAATTTTGATATATTATATGTATCTTTCCGAATTTAAATGATTTAGTTATGATTTTTCTAAGATTAATGGGGCAAAAAAGAAAAATGTCTACGCCGACGACTTTGTCGTCGGCGTAAATTTGACGTCGTCGCTCTGCCATTAGCCTAGTATGCTACTCTGACGGTCCCGTTTACGCCGACGGCTGCCGTCGGCCTATTTATCCTACGCCGACGGTAAAACTGGGCCGACGGCCCGACATATTGCCGTCGGCATATAAAAGGGCCGTCGGCCTATATTGTTATTCCCGTAGTGAGGCGACAACTTGACGCGATCAATTAAGTTTATAACAATCAAAAGTTTTATCATATGTTTGCTTACTCTATACCCACATCGTATGCTCGCTTACTCCACACCCACCAACAAAAAAAATAATGTGCTATATATTTAAAATAGTGCTAACGCGTTTTAGCGCGATATAGCAAGCTATTTAGAAAATAGCGCTATAGCGAGCAAAATCGTGAAAAAATAGCTTTGACTCTCTAAATACGCTATAGTGCGCTAAATAGCGTGAAATAGCGTGCTATTTTTTTTCATGAGTAGAACTTCTCTCACCTCTTTCTGCTTCGCCAGGTTCAGTTCCATGCATGCCGCCGTCTTTCCCTTCGACCTACAGATTACACAGCTGGAGACGAACTGAAGCTAAGGATGATGGGAGTGCAGGTTCAGTGTGGGACGCTCTTCACCACCACTTGCCCAACAAAGATATACAAGCCCAATCATGCGAAACTGAGGAAAATCTGGCCAACTCACTGTTATTATTTACTACAAATAATAAGCTACTGGTTTACTAACAGTCACAAGGTTTGACTTGCAGTCCCACTAATACTGCCATCCGCTGATGCCTCAATCTTCAGTTTTCTTCTATATCGTGATTGGCCCATTTTATTCAAAAAAATTCGATTTTGGCCGAGAGATTGACCTTGATCGCCTTCTCCATATGAAGAGAAGGAAAATCTACGAATGTTGAAACATGTCTAGGAGGAACTACATCCAAATTCTGCATGCGGACAAGGCAACATGGAAATTACTACTTCGTGCTTGGAAATTACTACCTCGTGCCCGGATGGAAAACAAATTCAATGAACTACCAACAAAAAAAGCGATACCACTGCACACCTGCTTGGAAATTAAGGACATATGTAGTCATATATCAAGGAAACCAATTGATAAAATAAGTCACAAAGTATGGAAACCAATACTTGTTGCCAAATGAAAGAGAACTACTTGAGCTGAAAATCTAGAAACTATGACCTACCATTGCTAAAGTACTAGGCTTAACTCAGCTGAGGTGGAAGAGAGCATGGCAATCAGCTCTATCCAAAGAGAAGGACAGCTCTTGTACACATGCTGGAAGCCGTCAGTGGCCACAACTGCTCCCCGATGTGCCAGGAAGAGGGGATACCTGTCCGCCACGACGAGCAAATGCCGTGAACAATGAACTGTGATGCAACGGTTTGGACTAGCGTGCGCATAATTCAGACAAAGTTAGTGGCAGGGTTCAAATTTCGGAGTGGGGTAGTGTCGCAACAATAACTTTTCCATTTATCAAGCGGATTCCTATCAAGGTAATGTGGGTCTGAATACCCACACCGAGTGTTAGATATCCAGCTGCATGGATGGCTTAGTTTGGAGCTACGGAACATGGAGGATCAGCAGCTCCTGCATCCATGTCACAAGGTACAAGATCACAACCTATTAGCATTGAATGCGAAGAGAGTAGTCGAGAAGCTCAAGAAAAGACAGAAGGGTGTTGTAAGTAGAGCGAGCAGGAGAATCTATGGCTAATAGCTGCATTGTGCAAATCAAAGGAAAATCTGGATCTTACAAATGTTGAAACATGTGTACCGAGGAAATATTTTTTTCGCAACAGCAAATGGTAACCAATTTCAAGAAAGAGAACGGAAGAATAATGGTGATCTCAACAGGTATCTTGGCTCTACAATGTTTAAAACTGCTACTGCCGACAGTCACCAATCCTAGAACTGCAAGCAAAGCCTCCTTGACATCTCAATCTCATGAGGAAATACGGAGAAAATTACAAAAAACCACCACATTACAGGCTAGGGTTTCAAAAACCACCACTTTACGCTAGGGTTTCACAAAACCACCACTTCAGAGTGAGTTCGTGACAGATAGCACTGATACCGGTTTGACCCTCGTCTAATGACAAAACTGACTGGTGGGTCCCACCTGTCAGGATGACGTGGCACGATGAAAACAGTCCAGGGTGACAAAGGTTATGTTGATTTCAGTTTTGGGTCTTTTTGACAATTTCAGAGGGACCCACTTATCAAATCAGATCCTCTCTTCTCTTCAAAAAAAAGGCTGGAAGTGGAGCATGACCGTACACCGGAACAATGAGGATGGTGAGGGGGTCGCCGGCTTGCTACTTCTGCTCTTCCTTCGCTGTTCGGAGGCGGTCGAGAGGGGAGGGGGACGGGGATGGGTCGGTATCAACGGAGAGGTCCAAGAGCTGGGCCGGTGACCCCCATCGCCGACGACCTACTGGAGCGTAAACGCCACCACAGCTCCCGACCCCGGCGAGCTCGCCCCTTCCATGCAGGCTAGCCTCCTCTACCTCCTTCCCGACCAACGCGCCCTGCTCCTCCCTGGCGGACGTGCCCTGCTCCTTCCCTAAGTTGTCCGCCAGCGTCGCCCGCTTGCCGGATCTCGCCCTGAGCTCGCCGCGTGCCGGCCCCGCTGTAGCTCATCTGTGCCTCCCGCAGAGCCATGGCCAGTAGCTTGTCACGCGTCGTCCCTACCAGAGCTCGCCGGAGCTCGCCCGCGCCGCCACACGCCGAAGCTCGCCCGCACCGCCATGGGACGGAGCTCGCCGCGTCGTCCCTACCGAAGCTCGCCCGTGCCGCCACGCGCTGGATCTCACCGCGCCGCCACGAGACAGAGCTCGCCGCGTCGTCCCTACCGAAGCTCGCCTGCGCCGCCATGCGCTGGAGCTCACCGCGCCGCCACAGGACGGAGCTCGCGCGCCGTCCCTACCGAAGCTCGCCCGTGCCGCCATGGGACAGAGCTCGCCGCGCCGTCCCTATTGAAACACGCACGTGCCGCCACGCACTGGAGCTCGTCGCGCCAACACGGGCCGGAGCTCGTCGCGCCGTTCCTACCGAAGCACGCGCGCCGTCCCTACCGAAACACGCCCGTGCCGCCACGCGCTGGAGCTCGTCGCGCCGCCACGGGCCGGAGCTCGCCGCGCCGTCCCTATCGAAGCACGCGCGCCACCACGCGCTGGAGCTCACAGCGCCGTCCCTACCGAAGCATGGCCGCGCCTCCCGTGGTGGTCTCGCGCTCATGGGAGGAGGGGCGGCGCTGCACTCGGCCGCCGGC
Source organism: Avena sativa (assembly GCA_916181665.1). Taxonomy (NCBI): domain Eukaryota; kingdom Viridiplantae; phylum Streptophyta; class Magnoliopsida; order Poales; family Poaceae; genus Avena; species Avena sativa. Next base: position 320,524,866 of record OV702279.1, read on the forward strand.
GATGAATGGCACGGTCGTGCTCCCCCAAGATTTGTTTTTTATGAAATAAATAAAGAAGAGAAAAAGAAGTGGTTTCGCCAAAATTTACAAAAAAGCCCAGAAGTAGAACTAGTCTAACCTTTGTCACCCTGGACTGTTTTCATCGTGCCACGTCATCCTGACAGGTGGGACCCACCAGTCAGTTTTCACATTAGACCAGGGTCAAATCGGTATCAGTGCTATCTGTCACGAACTCACTCTGAACCGGTGGCTTTTTGAAACCCTAACGTAAAGTGGTGGTTTTTTGAAACCCTAGCCTGTAATGTGGTGGTTTTTTGTAATTTTCTCGAAAATATGTGCCCACGTGTCTTGCATTACTCATCCAAAGCACTCTAAGAAATCAAAATAACCAGAGAACTTCTGGGGATTTAATCAACAAAGCAACCTGATAGCAGAGTCATTCATTCCTGATTACTTTGTAGGCATGCAAAAATTCAATGAACTACCAGCTTAGAAAGTAAGGACATATGTAGTCATATACACCAAGAGAACTACCAGATAAGAAAGTCACAAAGTATTGAAACCAGTACCCATTGCTAAACAAGAATCTAGAAACCATGACCTACCATTGCTGAAATACCGAGCTTCACTCAGCTAAGGTGGCGTGGGCATGGTAAGCAGCTCCATCACGACAGAAGGACAGCTCCTATACACATGCTGGAATCCGTCAGTAGCCACAACTGCCTTACGATGCGCTGGGGAGCTGAGAAAATCAAGGCATGCCTTCTTCAGTCCATCACAATGGTGCTGCTCAGCAAGCGCCAGGATGGTCGCAACGGTTCCCACATTGATGGAGTAGTTGTGTAATTTTTCCTCGCAAATCAGCTTTAGCCTCTGCATATTACACCAAAGAGCTCTGCGTTGAAGACTGGAGATCGGGATGCGAGCACGCAGCGATGTGCGGCAATCGTGTCTCACAACCAACCTCAAACACAACATCGGCGCCCTTCTCGGTCTTGAGGAGATCACCGAGGTGCTGGTTTCAGATCAGGCGGGGGCACGGATACAAACATTGGAGCAGTGATCTCCTTGGTGCAGATGTCATGCACGACAGCGACGTCGCACCTGACTGTAAAAGAATCGTCCTCGAGATGCTCTGACTTCTCAAAATTCAGCCTTTTGACGAACTTTGAATATCCCCAACAATACTGACTAGCCAAATTTCTTACAGGTAGCGACGCCCACGACGGTTGCTTCTGATCCAGCTTTGCGAAATTGATAACGAACTGCACCTTCACATCCTCGGTTACATTTTCATCGAGCCGGAGAAAAAAAGATATGTAATCCGCTGAATCGGAGTTACAGCCATTGGGGTACTAGAAGACGCGCTAAAGATTGCCGCTGACGGCGAATTGGCTGGAAATTAGGGCATGGACAGTGGGGGTCCCCTTGGTGCGCGAGTAACCGTCGATCTTGAGGATGTGGTACCCGCTCGTCAAGGCGGCGACGATGGCGGAGGCGGATCCCGACGGCACGACATGGCTCTGAGATGTGGCGAGATCTCCGACGCAGCTTGACCAGCGCGTGCTGCTGCTGCAGCTGCTCAATGGCCCGTTCCTCCAGGGAAGATTGATAACCGCTGCTGCTGCTGCTGCTACTATTCCTGTCCTAGGGTTTTTGCTACAGCGGGGAATTTGGGAGGAACCGAGGTAGAAGAGGAGGCGACGCTTCATCGAGAAGATTCAACCCTTTTCTTCCCGTGGGCCTTCCTAGCATCGTTGGGCTTATGAAGAGAACTCACCTGGTTCCCTAAAAAAAAAGAGAACTCACCTGGCAAAGCATAACAGATTTGTCAAAATTGTCTAGAAAAAAAAAACAGATTCTCGAAAAAAAAACTGGCGATCATAACGAGAATTTTTCTGAACCCATCCATCCTCGATTCTGTAACGAATAAGGGGCAAAAGTTCCTTTCTCCCAGGCCGCCGACGCATATTTCCCTACACGCAAAGTCAGAGAATTTCCACCCAATATTATCTACTTTCTTGATCCAAATTAATAGATTTGGATTTGTCTAGATTCGCATGTATCTAGACATATTTTAATGCTAGATATATTTAAATCTAGATAAATTTAAGCCAATTAATTTAGATCAGAGGAAGTAAGATATTTTCTTTAAAGAATTCTCTCTCTTCTCTTGCAAACGTGGCTCCAAAGTAAGGGCTGCACGAGCGAGGGATTGTTTCGCTATGGCACACCGTTGTGCTGCAGGGATCCTGGCCAAAAGATCTACTTTCGCCATCTCGGCAGAGATCAGTGAAGGGAATATGTCTGAGAGGCAATAATAAAGCGGTTATTATCGTATTTCTTGTTTATGATAAATATTTATTTTTCATGCTATAATATATTAATACGGAAACGTTAATACATGTGTGTTTAATAAACAAAAGAAAGTTCTTAATTATACCTCTCTTATAAACTAGCTCGTTGATTAACAAGATGATCAAAGGTTTCCTGATCATGGACATTGGATGTTGTTAATAACGAGGTCACAACATTAGTGTAATGATGTGATAAACATTTATCTGAAGTATAGCATTACGATTAAAGTCATTGAGTTTATATTGCTATAACAACTTACGAAGTGATCCTATATCAATCACTAACACCAGAAGAGTTTCTTGATAACATCAAACGTCACACCGTAACTGGGTGATTATAAAGATGGGTTTAGAATTACTAAAGTGTTATGTTGAGGCCCATGGATCGAGAGTGGAATTTGTTCATCCCTATAACGGATAGATATGCTCTAGGCCCTCTCGGTGATATTGTATCACTAGAATATTGTATCACGGGAACGAGAAAAGAGTGTATGTCAGTAACGAGATCAAACTAGGTATGGAGATACCGATGATTGAATCTCGGACATATAATATATTGCAAAACAAAAGGATTAAGATACTAGTGTAAAAGGTTTTTGCGATCACAAGAAACTCATCGCTGAATGTGTGGGAGTCAGTATGGGTCTCCAAATCCCGCTTCTGATTATTGATCCGAGAGGGGTCTCGATCATGTCCGCATTATTCGCGAACCGTAGGGTGACACACTTAAGAGACATCGACATCTATTTGGAGCAAAAGTTTTATGTCGAAAAGAATAACAAGCGCATGAATTTATTTCACTAGATACCGAAACAGGTTTTCGGGTGAAATTGCAGAAAGTGTTTTTACATGTGAAATGAAATACTAGCAAGGGGTTATATGAGAATGTTTGTCATTAAAGTAATTGAAAAAATTCTGAATAAATAAAAGGAGTATTATTTAATGTGAGTTTGCATTAAATTTGGCGGAAATTTAATGGGAATTTGAGTGGGTTTTTTTGTGGAGGAAATTGAAAGGCATTTGTGTGAGTGGAGTGTCCACCCACATGAATGAAAGGAGGGGAGGGGCAGCCCCATGGCTGGGCGCATGGCCCCTTGGGTGCCCCTCTCCCTATAAAAGGATCCCCCTCCCTCTCTCTCACTCACACCTCCTCGTGAAGTATCTCTCTCCCCCTCTAGTATTTATCCCCCATTGTCTCGGACTAGCGAGATACATGTTCCCGGTGTCTATTCGGCAAGAAAGAGTTGTGCTTCCGTTGCAACATTGAATAAGGAGGCGGAGTTTGTTCGGTGCCTCGTACGTGTGTGCGAGCACGGATGCGCTGATGATTTGCGGCGTTAGGACTTCCTCTCGATCTTGAGATCGGCAAGAGATCGTCTACATCAACCACGAGTTTTACTCGTTAAGCTTTATCGGTCTTCAAGGGTATGTTCTCTATGGATATACATCTGCCCGTTGTTTGTATCTAGTAGATAGATCTTGGTACATAGTTGTTCCCATCGTAGGAAATTTTTTGTTTTTTATGCTGCAAACCCTATAGTGATATCAGAGCTGGATCTATGCGTAGATGCTTTGCACGGGTAGTACACATATGAGTATGTGGACGATGATGATCATTTTATTGCTTCTTAGTTGTATTTTGGATATTGGTGGCATAGTGGGATGAAGCGGCTCGGACAAACTTTACATGTCCTCGCACATGAGACCTGTTCCACGCTTGACATGCAACTAGTTTTGCATAAGTGTCTAGCGGGTGTCTGTCTCTCCTACTATAGTCAATATCTAATTTGTAACGAGTTGTCAACAATTTGGTTATCCTCGTTGTGGTTCATGTTTGTAGGTAAGAACGGTTCTATCTTCGAAAGCCCTAAGCCACGTAAAACTTGCAATGGATAAATTAGAGGCGTCTAGTTTAGATTGTTGCTGGGCTAGTGTCATGATATGGTGATGTTGTAAATAGAAGTATAAGTCGATACTCTTACAACACACATAACGTGTAAGTTCCATAGACCTTGGCCTTACACATAGAGGTATGATGGCGATCATACCATGATGCACATGATGGAGATCAAGTGCGGGAGCCATATCATTTCACTTATTAACATGTGATGTTTGTTGCATCTTATATTGCTTGTTTGGCGTTTTATTAGCATAATAAGATGATCCCTCATTTAGATATCAAGATAAAAATGTGTTCTTCCTTAAGTATGCACCGATTATATTTCGTCGCTCCAAAACATCACGTGATGATCGCGTGTTCTTGGATCCATGATCATATTTCGGGTGTAAGACAGTTACACACGCGAATACTAAGGTTCTTACTTGGCGATCCTAGCATGTACAGACATGGCCTCAGAACACGGACCGAATGGTTAAGCATGAGTCATATGGAAGATATGATTTCCATTTGATGCTCGCCTTTGAAGCTACACCGACTCACGTGATGATCGGACTTGGTGTAGTGGATTTGGTTCATGTAATCACCAAAAAGACACGAGGGGTGTCATTTTTGAGTGGGAGTTCATTTCTAATTTGGATTAGTAGAACTCAATTTATCATAAATTAAATCAAAGTGAATTTGCATAATTTGTTGTAGTCATTGGCATTCGTTCACCACCTTATGCTTAGTTGTAATTGAGATAATAGAACTATAGAATTCTGGATATTTACTTTACAAACTGGTATCGTATTGTGTTGAGTGTCAATCTAAAGTTTAAAGTCCTATTGCAAACTTTTAGCAAACTCTGTTTTCTCCGTGAAGTTTAATAATTAGTATTAAATCAAGAGTGACAATTCCAGTGTTAGTATCTAAAGTATCAGGTTTGCCTCCATGATTCTTGATTTAAATATCGAGATTATCCAGGAGCTAAAAGAATTGTTTCATAAACCATCATGTGTGGCAGATATAACGATATCTGAAACAATATTTTGGTTGCAATATGATAGAGTATAATATATGTTCTCATATTGGATGAGAATTTGCAAAGGTTGGAGATGCTAGACATCCTAATCATCCAAAAGGGTTTTGGAAAGTAATGTTATACTCATGATTCGCCTTTATAAGCTACATTAGCTTGATCATTAAAGTCGTCATGATAAGGATGAATAGAAGATGTATGTAAAGTGTTTACTACACTACTAAAGAATAGATTTTGAAAGAACGCCGATCATTTGATGATGGTGATCTACTTCAAAGTGCAAGTCCAAAGGTATTATTATTTGAATATACACGCTTTGGACTATGTGTCATGTATATGGTGCCACTGTTGATGTTGATAGATTCTTTTAAAAAGAAAAAATGAAATGCTGAAAGAGAATCTATAAAATATATTTGGCAGAAAAGAAAAGACTGGAAATATCTAGTTTAGGTATATAGATGATATGCATGTTATGGTTGTATTCTTTGCTTGTTAAACAATGTGGTTCTTGGGTATTGGATACCGAATTGGTTGGTATGAAATTTCATACAGAACGACGCAATTCATAAACCACAATGGCCTAAGTAACTAGCAAGAGAATGTGTGATGATGTTCATCGAAAACAAACAAGCCGTTGTTTATATTTCTCGTTGACATCAAAGTCTGCCTTCAAGATTTTTTTTAATAATAGTTATTTAAATCAGGTATTATGAGAACAAAGATTGTTCAAATAATTACCGTATTCCATATAAGATGGATGATTTAAAAATCTAGTTGGAGAAATCACATTCATAAAAACTGATGCTAAAATGTCGCAAGACAAATGATTGGAAATTCACTTATGAAGTGACATCGCTGTTTAAATTATATTGGAAAGAAAACATGAAGAATCTCCATATTCATGGATTTTTGGAGTCTTTGATTTGATCAAGTGATGCTTGTGAGACTTTCCTCGGGATAATTAAAACTTCGTTCAAAGGCCAAAGAAGAACGAACGTCTAAAATATTGGAATTTATACATGTCGATGTATGTATTCCATTATGTGTAGTCGTAAGCGGTGGATTCAACTTCATATGCTTTCTCCAGAAATTTGAGTGAATATTCACTTAATGAGAAAGAAGTATGAAATATTTGAAAATGTTCAAAGACTTTCAAGATGAAGTGGAAAATCATTGTAACAAGAAAATAAATGATTTATGATTTTATCATAAGGGATTTATTTGAGTTGCAAGTGTGACAAGAAAAAAAATTATGATTTTATCATAAAGGGGTTTATTTGAGTTACAAGTTTAGCAAAAACACCTAGATTTGCATTTCCCGAAACACCATAGGAATATGGAGTGCTTGAGATTTGTAATGAAACCTTGTGTGACATGGTTGGATCAAAGGTGTTATTTATAAAACTGCCATTATGTTTTAAAAGATTAAAACTTTAGAGACTACCGCTTTTACACTGGAAAGAGCTCCATCTTGATCCCTTGAAATGACACCATATGAGTTATGTTTTGGGGTAAAACCCAAGTTGTCCTTTCTTAAATTTTGGTATGCTAAGCATAAGTTAGATGTTTACAACCAAAGTCGGATGAGCATGTCTTTGTAGGTTATTTCGAATAACAATTGGTTATTCCTCCATAACACCAAGGACAAAAGGGTTTGTCGCTTGAAACGTGATGTTTCTTGAATAAGGATTTTTTCATAAAAGTTAAGTGTGAGGACAATAGAACTTTGATAAGGTTAACAAACCTTAGCTAAATGTGCTGAGTTACGCAGCGCCGAAAATTGTTTTGGAGGAAGCCATAATGCTCATAGCTTATGTAGCTCAAAGGTTGTGGTCACGGAGATCTAAAGTTCTTATCGAACCAAGTAGGTCAGATAAACAATCAAATGCTAAGATTTGAGAGTAAATCGTTATTGTTTGACAATGATGAACTGACTACATGCAAAGAAACTATGATGGGCCCTGACTCCATCAAATGGCTTGAAGCCATAAAATCCGTGATAGTTCCATATCGAGAAATCAAGTTTTGAACTTGGAAGACCCTCCGGAAAGGTGTAAAAATCTATCGGTCGTTTTTGGATCTATAAAGAAACAGACATGGATGTTTCACATCTATGAAATAATTGACATGTCGGTAAAGTATTTTACGACAATGTTCAACGAGTTGACTATGACAAGATTTGATCTTTCATAGTGATATTTAGTTTGGAAGGATTAAAGTAGCAACCACTACATATAATTTGGTATATGGTAGATGAATAAACAAAACAAAATTCTTCTAAAAGAATGGTTACCTAGGACGTGTGCATGACACGATCCAAAGGGTTTTGTTAATTCAAAGGATGCTAAAAGGGCATGCAAACTTCAATGGTTGAAGTAAGTGTCACATCCCAAAAATTTTCAAATTTTGAAATGTGAAAAATAAATAAACAAAATAAAATTTTGTTGAAATCAGGGTGAGAAGAAACTTTTTGATTCCAATTGGAAACATCAAAACCTATTTTGATCAAATAGAATCCTAAAGGGATTTAAAAAGGTAAACAAATAAATAAAGTTATAATAGTTGGAATCACCATGTTTGGATCTTTTAATAAAAAGATATGGTTTTTATAAGCAAAGATGGAATTATTAATAAGGACTATTTTAAAGAGCCAAATTAATCTTGGCCAAGCATTTAAAATAAAATATTTGTTTGATAAAAATAGTAAAGGTTTATTTAAATAAAATAATAAGGATTTATTAATATCCAATTTTATTTAATTAAAGGCTTTTCCATTTTAAAAATAAACACTATAACTTGTTAAAGTATTTTAAATAAAATTCCAAGTGTTTTGTTTTTCAAATAAAACCTACTGAAAAGGTTTTGATATTATTTAAATTTCAAATAGAGTTCAAAAAATAAATTAAAACCTATTTGAAATAAAGACTTAGGTCTATTTATTTAATTATTAATAGATCCTAAAAGAATAAAAGAATCGTTTTATTTTGGACTTTGGAATACAATGTTAAACAGAATTAAAATTCACCCAAAGTTTGGTAGTGGTTTGAATTCATTTGGAGTTTGAATTGTTTTAAATAAAATCAAAACAGAAATTCAAATTGGAAAAAGAAAAAGGTTCAGTACAACAAAAAAAGAATCAAACCCAACCCATCTGGCCAGCCCAGCAAGCCCAATCCAGCCCAACTAGCTCTCACCCCGCAGGAAAATGTTTCGCACCCCGAAACCTACCCACGCCCTCACTGACGACAAACCCCACTCACACTTTCATCTCTCGCTGACGAAGCTGCCCCACACTGCCCTGTCATCATCTTCAACCCACAGACCCCGCCCCAGTTCGTCACTGCCGTTTCTGGCGTAAATTCGCGGATTAAAATTCGCATTGAATCAAGGTTAATTCGCCCAGCCATCACGCAGGATAAAGGCGCCTCCCTCCCCTCTTCCATTCCCCCCAAACATCGCCTCCTCTCTGCCACCAGGCTACACGGATTTCTCCACGCAACCCCATTGGCTCCGACGAGGTCCAGTGCAAATTCCGGCGATGCCTGACCGTACCCTGCCCCCTTGTGCACACGAGACTACTCCCCAGACCAGTGCGCATCTACCGGTGGTTCCAGCTTGGCCGTGCTTGCCCCAAAGCGTCGGCAAGGACGAACTATGAACGCCGCCGACGCCTGCCACCTCTCCGGCGACCCATCCCCGTAAGAACAGATCGCCCCTTTCTCTCTGCTTGTAAGCCGCATGTTCAGCATCTTCGCGTGCACCTAACAGTTTCATTCTTTTGCTTTGGCATGGCCTATAACCTCTCCTCCGACAACGACCAGACGGACCCGACGGTGAACACAACTCCGGCGAGCAATCCCTCTGGAATCCGTGCGCCCCTTGACGAACAACCGCTACGTTGAGTTTCACGACAACCGCGCGAGCACGGTGAGCACCTCCGTTCCCCCTATTGCTTCCTGGTTCGTTGGCAACGACACTGACACAGCGCTCCGCCGCTCGTCGCCGCGCCAGCGCCGCCAGTCCTTGACCAAAGCGACCTCGTCCGTTGGATGTAGATCCAGTGGTTAGGATAGATCATTTAACGAACGGTTATCGAGTGATATGATCCGTGCGATTAAGTTAGATCTGACGGCCTGCACAGCTCGGTCCAACCGAACCGGTACGTCCCAATAAGAAACAACCACGTGGCCAGACTCAGAAATTAAATTAGAAATTTGATCTATTAGAATTACAAACTTGTAAAATTCATAACTTTAATTCTACACGTCCAAATTTTGCAAATTTTATATTAGTGGAATCAGCAGAACAATTACTTTGCAACCATGCACTTTGTTTAATGTTTTGCTTCTGGAAAATTGGTTGAATTTGTAGAAACATGTGTAGGCATAATTTCAATATAAAAATTGTTCTAGATATATTTTTAAGGTGAAATCTTTGCAAAATGGATTGTTTTGAACCTACTGACCATAGGGACCAACTTATGGATTTAAAAATGTATTTTTTCAAGTTAAGGAATAAATATTTGAATTAGCACATTTCTAGTCAAATAAAAGTATTGTTTATAGTTTAGAAATGATTTTTGAGTAAAGCCTTTGGGAAATGATTAGATTCAAACCTTCTGACCCTAAACACCAAGTTTTGAGATTAAGAACATATTTGATGAACCATATAAAGTTATTACTTTTCTAAAAGATATTTTCAACTACATAAAATATCACCTTAACATAATATTTGGTTTATGAAATAAAACCTTTTGCAAATAGTTTTACCACTTTAGTAAATGACCACTTTGAACTTTAAAACGTTTAGAGCCTAGTAGGAACCACTTTTACAAATAAAACTATCCTTTGCATGCTTGCATGCATTGCCTTGTTTCTATTATTTTATGTGTGATAAAATTGTTTGAATGCTAGTTGAATATGTGTTTGCTTGATTGAATTGTAGTGAAGTTAGAAGAGTGTGATATTTGCAAGATCAAGAAGTGAACCAACATTCTCTACTAAAAAGGCAAGTGACACTATCATCCAAGTCCTACTATTTTCATTACACTTAGTGGATTTTTGTAACATGCATGATAAGGACTACTATATTTTATGCTATGCTAAATCCTAATAGGATACCCTTATATCTCCTTAGAGAAGAACATTGTAGTTGTAGTATGCTTAGCCCTGCTATATATTTGGGATGGGATACATGATATGATTATATGAAGTGTTGGAAAGATATATGTTTTATATAATAAAACAAGTACTCAATGAACCACCTGGGTGGACAAGGATACTCAAGATTGGACAAGGTTGCAACAAAGGGAACCATGTTTATATGGCTATCTTTTTGTATGTGCACTAGAAGAAAACCACCCAGGGACTTAGAGATTGAACATGTTTCTCGTACAGTGGCTTCCGTGTACAACCACATGCTAAATGGGCTCTGGCTTAGTCAACTACATAGTGGAAGACCCATGCATTGGCATCTTCAGGTTAACTAGAATTGTGTATGTGAAATTTATCCCTACATTGGTGCCTGGTTGACAAGCTAGCATTGTGTATTGGGAGGACTCCTATGGAAAGACTTTGTCACATTCTCGATCTGCCAGTACTCCATTTTGGTGAGTACTTATCCAGCGGCCACTGGTGACATCAAGACAAGATTGTGTCATGTGGGTAAAGTGTACAACTTATGCAGAAGATCAAATTCTAAGTACTTAGCCGTGTCCCCGGTTATGGACAACTCTGAGCAACTAAGGCCTGAAGCTATGGAAGCTCTCGACATTCCAATTTCTCAAATTTAAAACTTGATGGTGACAACAAGGGATTAGAAGCACTTGGAGTTTTCCAAAGAGTTCAGAAAGATTTGACAAAAGATCAAAACTATTTTCAAAAGATAGGATAAAAGTATATTGCTTTCTGCAAATGAGCCTAAACCCTACTTAGCCAAATATGCATGTATGATAGGATCCACTTATTTCTACATAGTAGTGAAACTTGCCAATACAATTGAAATGTATTGACCCTTGTGGCTGCAACTTATTATGTTGCAGGTTTGTTTGATGTTAGTGAAGTGTGTTGAATAGGATTACAAGTCTACAACCAACATGATTGTCTGTGGCTCTTTGAAGATGAAGGACCCCATGCTATTGTTATATTCTGCTGCATTGTAATGAGATTGCCAAATGAGCTATGTAAGATGTAATTAAATTATTTTATTCCTGGTTATAAAGTTGTATTATGACCTTTGTTTCTGGATATTACATCTTAACTGTGGATGCTAGCTATTGATCCAGGGACTAGCATTGTAAACACAGGGATCTCTACCTTATTAAAGGTTGAGAATCTTACAGATGGTATCAGAGCACTGTGTTGCCTGTAGGATTGTAACCCTAGGATTGGACAAAACACTTTAGAAAACTAGGAGTTGTAATTGTTTCAAAACTTATTTACAAACAAGCTTGTAAACTCTTTCCTCAACCTTTTGGTTTTGATTCTACATCTCTTCCTTTTCAACTTGATGGACAAAGCCTTCACCATGACCAATGACTTCAATTTTAGTTTCACCAAGGATTTCACTAAGGACTACAAGTGAGAACCAAGAGACATTAGATTGCCCACCAAAACATTGATATCATGTTAGTGTATGGATCATATTGACCTATGAGGTATGACCATACCAAGTTAATTATTTCAAGAAAACTTGTTGTTCCCTTCAACTCATGAGTTAAGCTCATAAGTTGTTAAGTGGATAGTTGCTTGTTGATTGATTGATTGTTTGATTGAACTTGGTTGTTTTGAGTTGTGTGTTAGAACTTCTTTAGACCTATCCATCATTACTTATCCCTATCAAACCAACAGATGCCTCCCCGTCGTGCCAACCGCAACCAAAACAACAACAACAACATCACTCCTGAGATGCAATTGATGATGACAGCTCAGACACAGCTGATGCAGATGATGACCATGTTCACATAGAATCACAACAACAACAACAACAACAATCAGAATAATCCTCCAGCACATGATATGCTCACCAGGTTTTTGAAACTAAGGCCTGCAAGGTTCTCTGGGACAACTGACCCAATGTTAGCCAATGATTGGTTACGTTCGGTGAATAAGGACTTAGTGACTGTTGGCTGCACTGACAAGGAAAAAGTTAGGTTTGCAGCATTTCTACTTGAAGGACCAGCAGCAACATGGTGGGACAACTTTCAGATCACCACTCCCCTTGAGGATGCGACTTGGGCTATTTTTGAGGATGGTTTCCGTACATCTCACATCTCATTTGGAGTGATGCACTTGAAGAAAAAGGAATTCCACAATCTGAAACAACATAACCTCAGTGTTGGCTGAGTATATTGAAGAATTCAACAATCTGGCACGCTATGCACCGGATGAAGTTGATACAGATGTGTAACTACCTCGGTGAATTACGCTCCTAGATACAAGCCTGGATGAACGGTAGTGGTTGAAATAGTACGGTGGGGCCCCAAAAGCCACTCACGGGTAGACCTTTCGGCCGTCCCAACCACTTCCAATTCATCGGGACCTGTACGGGCGGTGTAATCGGCAGGCGAAGGGATCAACTACATACACAAATGAGTATGTATGCAAGCCACCATACAAAAGTACATCAGAGCCATTCCATCTAGAAAGAAAGGAAATATAGCAACGCCATACGGCAAGATTCAAATGACCTAGATAGATATAATATTTTAGGATAATTCCTCATACACCACACATCAGAGTATCAAGCGGAAGCGGCAAGACAAGTCCGAGTACGGATAAGAAGCAAATCGGCATAAGATGCCACAGAAATAAGCACATCCCGCCCACAGATCTCACGGATCCCCGTTCCCGGAATCTCTACACCGAACGATCGTTGCCCACATCATCAGCCTCTTCCACCCAGTATCCGTCCTGCGAGGGTACCTGTTCATCTGAACCAATAATTTATCGTGTGAGACCCTAAGGGTACTCAGCAAGTCTTAATGCCTCTAAAGGGGACACAACCTGGGGGGACGCAATTGCAGCAAAAGATAAACCCTAGCAGTTCTATAGATACTCGCTAACCATCCGTCTAACCAATGATAGACGGATGTCCGTGAATTAATGACAACAGTTATAACAGTAATTTCATCAGATCCATCCTCCTCCTCGCTTACCAACGAGGAAGCGGACGAACAACCCCCCATCCGTTGGCAATTTTATTAACCATTCCATGAGTGTTGCACTATTTACTAGTCAATTACTTAGTCAGATTAAAGCGGTACTTTAGTTATGCTTGTCTATGATCGAGAAACTGTGCTCCAAGTCGTCCATAACCGCGGACACGGCTTTCAGAAAGTTTTACCCTGCAGGGGTGCACAAATAGCAACACACACTCGATCAACCTCGGAAAAACCAAATCAAAACCCAACGAGGCCTTCATGACAAAACAATCACAAGATTCAGAAATATTTCAGGGGGCCACCCCTTAAAGTAGACCCGCAACGAAGCCGGCCGGCTCCGATACGGACTTCAGGTTGTGGGGACGGCTGTAAACGACTGGGAACCCGAAAGTGTGACTGGGCTTGTCGATACCGCGGAATCGTGCCACGCTCCTAAACAGTACAGTGTGCTCCTCGCACAATTTTAAATAAAGCAGTAAACATGGCATAAGTACAGGATAGTAAATAAGACCTCAAACTAGTTTGTGGCCCCAAGAAATAAGACGGAATCAAGCTCTGGCTCAGGGGTCCCATAAGCCTCCCGGATGTGGATAGCGCGAATAATCTTGGAACAGGAATCAAGTACTCGGGGTCTTACGGGACACAAGTGAGCAGGAAAAACCAAATAGCATATAGTGCCCACCGGTGCCACTTTCATTAGTTATCCCATTACTACTCAGGTTAAGTTGTTTAGGTACCTCGTTATCCATCAGACTCTCACATACCCTACACATGCTGTTCTACGACTCGCATGGCTCAAACAACTCCTGTAGTAAGGGCTCATGGGATGGAGGAACAAGCTTGGTGGGGTTTGAAAGTAAAGGCTATGCAAGACTTGGGATTCAGTTTAATGCAATCGCGACTCAATGATGCAAGAATAAGATAGAGGCAATAGGTACTGTATGTATGCAAGCATGTGGTAGTGCTTGCCTGGCAACTCAGTTGAAGCGAGAGACGGATCTGGGTAGTTCTCCTGGTTCTCTTGATATATCCCCTGCTCAGAGTCTATCCGAAGAAGAACCAAACAAACAAGGGCCAACATAAATAAAGTGCACAAGCATAGAAATAAAATGCGTCAAGCAAACAATCATGCCATGATGAATGATGCACAATTTGCATGGCAATAAGTAGCATGGCATGGGTGAGGTGTGGAGTACAAGAATAAATCATTTTATTAAGGTTTGGCCACATTTTATTGTCATATTAGTTGTTGTATACTATATATTTATATGATGCATGCTGCAATTGAAGTCACGGATAGCATAAACGGAAAGGTCTCATCGAGCTGATCATTTTAGACATATCATTTGTTAAATTCGGAGTTATAGATCAAAAGTTATTAATTTATTAAGTTCCAGTGGCGTTTGTTGTAATTAAAACAATTTGAAATTTTAAATGTGCAAAAGGTAATTTGAATAGCATATTTGAAATCCTCACATTTTTCTGATTCAAAAACATATATTATTTGTATTATTTGGAATTATGAGTTTAATTTTATTTTTAAGTCAAAATTAGCCAAATTAGGTCAAAGTCAAAGGTGGATTAATTAAATTAATTTTTGAAAATATTTGAATAAAGATTTGAATTAACATTCAAAAACAAATCATTTTTCATATAAGGTTTGAATTCAAATTCCAAACCAGGAATAAGTTATGAATTCATTTAAATTTAAACAGATTTGCAAATTTGAATTTGAATAATAGCAAAGATTTGAATTTGAAACAGATAGATTCTGGACTTTTATTACTCAGACAGATCTACCCACAGCCAGTGACAGGTGGGGTCGACGCTGACTGGGCTGCCACGCACACACAAAACCTTTTTGCACTCAGGTTGACCTAGCCCGAGGCACTGACGTGCGGGTCCAGGGGTCTAACGGGGCCACACGCGTGCGCAGCCAGCCAGTGGCGACACGTGGGCGATCCAGGGGCTGCGGCCGGAAACGATGGAAGCTGAGGACCTTATATGCAAAATTCTCGCAGGCGCTGGCAGGTGGGGTCGTGGGGACTGCGGGTTTAGGCGGGAGAAACTACAGGGGGCCAAGCACAAAAGTGTCACCGGCTGCTGTTGCGTTGCTGACGAAAACACTTCCGACGGCGGCGGAGCCGGCCGTTCTTCGTCGACGATGGCGACGAATCTGCCAGGAGAAACGCAAAGCGGCTAAAACGAAAATTGAAGAGGGACCTTCGGGCTACAAGTCTTGTTCAGAGATCTAACGCAGAGAAAAGCTACATCGCGCGGGACATGCGACGAACAGAGGCGGATCACGCGGCTGCAGGTGCCTGACTGCGCACGTTGGCGGCGACGCGCGCGCGCGCAGGGTGCTCGACGGAGTGCGGCGGCGCTACGGTGCACGAGGGGGGAGGGTACCTTGTCTGGGAGGTAGAGGGGCTCACCAGGAGCTCGTGGGCGTGGTCGGCGGAGTTTGGGGTGGACGTGATCCGGCGCGTAGCTGGCTGGCCGAAGCTTCTGGCGTTCACGGGCACGGCGGCGGCGACGCTTCTCCGGCGAGGTTCCACGGCTCCCAGCGGTTCTAGGCGCCGAAGAGGAAGCAGAAGGGGCCCTGGGTGCTCCTGGACAGCCTTGGCGCGCTCCAGATTGGACAGAGGAAGGGGGTGGCCGCGGCTAGGGTTTTGCTTGGGTGGCGTCCATGGTGGGGAGGAAGGAAGGAGAGGTTAGATTGGAGAGGCCCTGGAAGTTCCCAGATCTCGAGCTGAGGTGGGGAAAACCAGGTTGGCTGTGCAGATAAGGGAGAGGGGGAAAAGCACATGGGGAAGCACCTTTATGACAAGAGAGGAGGAGGGGGCTCGGTTAGGGCTTCTCCCTTGCCTCCTTCTTTTGTCTTGTAGCTTAGAGAGGGAAGAGAGGGGCCAGGGAAGGGGAGCTCGTGGTCATGCATGGTAGAGAGAGGAGAGAGGGAAAGAAGGGGAAGGGTAGGCTCGGCGTCTAGGTTAGGAGGACGCTCGGCTAGGGTTGGGTAGGAGGGGGTAGCTTCGGCATGGAGGAGGCTAGGTGGGGGGCCCTCATGTCCGGTGGAGAGGGGGCCGAGAGAGAAAGAGAGGGGTGAGGTGAGAGGTAAGGATTAGGGTTTGGATTAGAGGGTTTGGTTTAGGCTTTAGTTGAGAGGGTTGGAGTTTAAGCACACCCACATGATCACATGATCATGCAAGGGTGGGATGGATATAAAAGGAGAGGTAGGGTATAGGGTTAGAGGTAGAAGTAGAGAGGGGATTATGTGGTGGTAGGGTTTATAGCAATATCCAACAAGTTCAAGCCAAAAGAGAGGAAAGAGATGTAGATGATCAACTCAAAAAGCAAATAAAATCCAATGACAAGCACAAGATGTACTTGCATGGCCCATGCAAACAATAAATGCCATGTATTCATATGGTGAAAACAACATAAACTCATGTGGCATTATTCCATGCATGTCCCAAAAGGTGGAAAAGGCCAAGCATAATATTATGAGTGGAGTCCACCCAACCCACATGAGCTAGAGGTAAACTCAATTAAAATGCCAAGCTCATATTAATTGGATGGTGGAATTATAAGGTGGTGAAGAAAAGGTGGTGGAGTCAATAAGAGATATGCCCCCAAATCAACTTGGGCATTAAGCAGTATATCAAGAACCAACTACAATATCAAGAGGCAAATACAATTAATAATGCATATGAGATAAGAACCAAAACAAAGAGGGTTTTGTATGATGCTCAAATGCAAGGTGGCATGATGACATGAGCATGACATGATGATGATGCAACAATTATTTGTAGGAAGTGGCCATTTTATTACTAGATCAAGTAGCATTACAGGTGTTAGACAACTGGGATGCTACAACTCTCCCCCACTAAACAGGAATCTCGCCCCGAGATTCTAGGAAGAAGAGGAAGACACAAAGAGGGTAGGATAGTTGACATGGAGTTCGTCTTCACGCTCCCAAGTAGCTTCATCAGCAGAATGGTGTGACCACTGCACCTTGCAGAACTTGATGGACTTGTTGCGAGTCCTTCTTTCTGCGGTCTCAAGGATTTTGGTGGGGTGTTCTTGATAAGACAGGTCTTCTTTGAGATCGATTAGCTCATGATCCACGGTCCTGCCGGGATCTTTGAAGCACTTCTTGAGCTGAGAGATGTGGAAAACATCATGGACTTTGAGTTTTTCCGGGAGCTCCAGGGCATAAGCAACTTCTCCTCTTCTACCACGGATCTTGAAAGGACCGATGTATCTAGGAGCCAGCTTTCCTTTGATACCGAAGCGATGTGTGCCTTTCATGGGAGTGACACGAAGGTACACGAGATCACCAGGGGCATACACCATGGCCGTGTGCTTCCTGTCATAATTGCTCTTCTGGCGACTTTGAGCAATCTTCAGGTTCTCAAGAATGATATGCACCTTCTCCTCTGCTTGAGTTACAATGTCAGGGCCAAACCAGATTCTTTCTCCTGCACCTGACCAACCAATAGGAGTTCTGCACTTGCGACCATAGAGAGCCTCGAATGGTGCCATCTTCAGACTCTTCTGGAAGCTGTTGTTGTACGAGAATTCAGCATATGGAATACATTCCTCCCACTTCATGCCAAAAGAGATGACGCATGCACGAAGCATATCCTCCAGAATCTGATTGATCCTTTCAACTTGTCCTTGCGACTGAGGGTGGTAAGCAGTGCTGAAGTTCAACTTTGTTCCCAAAGCATTTTGGAAACTCTCCCAGAACTTGGACGTGAAGATGCTTCCACGGTCTGAACTGATCTCAAGCGGAACCCCATACAGAGAGACAATTCTGTTGATATAGAGCTCAGCCAACTGAATTCCAGAAATTGTTTCCTTGACGGGGAAGAAATGAGCCACTTTAGAAAGCCTGTCGATGACAACAAAGATTGCATTGTTGCCCTTCTGCGACCTTGGAAAGCCAGTGATGAAGTCCATCTCTACTTTCTCCCATTTCCATTCCGGAGGTTTCAATGGCTGTAGAAGACCGAAAGGTTTCTGATGGACAGCTTTCACTCTGCGGCAGACATCACATTCTAAGACATACTTGGCACAATACCGTTTCAAACCAGGCCACCAATATTGTGTTTTCAAGTCCATGTACATCTTTGTGCTGCCAGGATGGATAGATAGAACAGAATCGTGCGCCTCCTTGAGAACTTGCTCTCTCAAACCCGGGTAGTTCGGAACAAACATCCGGTGTTCAAAGAAAAGCGTGCCTTGATCATCTACGTGGAAGGACTCATACTTCGGAAGCTGAAGCTGGGAGGTGATCTTTCTGGTGTGCGGATCACCACGATGACGAAAATGAATCTTTTCTTCCAAGAGAGGAGTAGCCAGAAGGTTCGAGAGATGCCCTTGTTCCACAACTTCCAGGTTGAGCTGACGGAATTCCTTGCACAAAAGAGGTTGTTGTTCTTCCATCATGAGGTTGTTGACATAAGCTTTGCGGCTGAGAGCATCGGCCATGACATTAGCTTTACCCGGTGTGTAGTTGATGGTCAAATCAAAATCATTGATTGCTTCAATCCATCTCCTCTGCCGAAGGTTGAGATCAGGCTGTGTGAAGATATACTTCAAACTCTTATGATCAGAAAAGATTTCACAACGGTTGCCAAGCAAGTAGTGCCTCCACAGCTTCAAAGCAAAGACAACTACTGCGAGCTCAAGGTCATGTGTGGGATAGTTGATCTCATGCGTCTTCAACTGTCGAGAGGCATAAGCAACAACTTGTCTTTCTTGCATAAGGACCGCACCCAATCCTTGCAAAGAGGCGTCACAGAATATCTGGAACGGCTTGGATGTATCCGGAGGAACCAAGACTGGTGTGGAAGTGAGCTTCTCTTTGAGTGCCTCAAAGCTTTCTTGACATGCAGGAGTCCAAAGGTATTTCTTGCCTTTCTTGAGGAGATCGGTAAGAGGCTTCGCTATCTTCGAGAAGTTCTGAACGAAGCGACGGCAATAACTAGCCAAACCGAGGAAACTCCGCACTTCTTTGACATTAACAGGAGGAAGCCATTCAACAATTGTCTTCACAGTTTCCGGGTTGACTGCAATGCCCTTGGCAGAGATGACATGGCCAAGATAAGTTACTTCAGGCAGCCAAAACTCACACTTTGAGAACTTTGCATACAAGCGGTTCTCGCGAAGCTTGTTTAGGACACAACGAAGGTGTTCTTCATGCTCTTCCTTGGACTTAGAATAGACCAGGATGTCATCCAGATAGACCACAACGAACTTATCCAGGTACTCCATGAAGACCGAGTTCATAAGCCTCGAGAAGGTAGCAGGTGCGTTGGTGAGACCGAAAGACATGACTGTGTACTCATACAGGCCATAGCGGGTGGTGAAAGCTATTTTAGGCACATCTTCCTTGCGAATCTTGATTTGGTGATAACCACTCCTCAAGTCCAACTTAGAGAATACCACAGCTCCAGCTAGCTAGTCAAAAAGATCATTAATCCGCGGAAGGGGATATTTGTTCTTGATGGTTTTAGCATTGAGAGCCCGATAGTCAACACAAAGTCTATCAGTCCTGTCCCGCTTCTTCACAAAGATTGTTGGGCTACCCCAAGAAGAAGTACTGTGTTGAATGAAACCCAACTTCTCTTGTTCATCAAGCTGTCGTTTGAGTTCAGCCAACTCAGCAGGACCCATTTTATAAGGCCGCTTGGAGATAGGAGCCGTTCCAGGTTCAAGCTCAATTACGAACTCAACCTCACGATCCGGAGGCATACCCGGCAACTCTTCAGGAAAGACATCCGGAAACTCGCAGACCACCGGTACACTCTGAATAGCTTCCATAGCATCAACATTCAGAGCCGCCAAAGAGAAAAGCTGGACAGCAGGAGTCAGACTTGGAGAAAAGACTATATGGCCTTCAGGAATCTTCAGAGAAACCGAGCGTTCAGCACAATCAATCACAGCTGCATTTGCCGTCAACCAATCCATGCCCAAGATGACATCGATGTCAGAATTGCCCAGAACAATTAAGGAAGCCGAGAACAAAGAGCCACCAATCTCAATTTGATTGCCATGGCTGATATAAGCAGCCCTCATGTTTGAACCAGGAGATAGGACCATCGACTTCTTAAGGAGAGGATCCAAAGCTAACACATTCTCATTTGCAAACTTGTGAGAAACAAAAGAATGCGATGCACCAGAATCGAACAAAACTCGTGCAGGGACTGAGTTAACGTGAAGCATACCCATCACAACTCCAGGTGCATGCTCAGCTTGAGCAGCGTTGACACAATTGGCACGAGCAACCGTAGACCCGGGCTTGGTGTTGATGTTGAGAGCCCGAGGTGGTGGTGCACGAACCATAGGCGAGCTTGCTGCAGATCTTGGCGGGGGTGGAGGAAGAGCTTTGTTCTTCAACGGACAGTTCCAGTTGGGATGTCCATGATCTCCACATGTGAAACAAGCACCATGTGGACGTGGAGCAACGTAGCCAGGGACTCCGCCAGGCGCTCCAGGGTAGTTGTGGGTGTAGCCCCTGGGAGCAGCAGTGATGAAGTTTGGTGGCCTTGACGCGTAGCTTGCAGGTCTTGGTGAAGCCGGGAGCGACGGTGGGGTGTTAGGAACCCAGACACGCCGCTTAGAAGGAGCTGCCATAACTGAAGAGCTTGATGCATCCCTGTTGTGTTTCTTGGACTCCTCAAACACTTGCCTGCTTGCTTCCTCTTGCAGAGCTGTGTGCTGTAGTTCCAGGAAAGATGCCGGCCTTGCATGTGTGATTGCATACTTGATCGATGCATTGAGCCCTTGCCTGAACCTCTTTTGTTTCTTCTTGTCATCAGATACCTCATCGCCACCATAACGAGAAAGGTTCATGAAGTTCCTGATGTAGGTGTTGACATTATCATTTCCCTGCTTGAGGTTGAGAAAAGCTTCCTTCATCCTTTCCATGACAATCTCTGACAGGAATTGCTCTTTGAAAGCTCCAGAGAACTGTTCCCAAGTGGGCTGAAAACCAGTGCAGCTTGCCTTCAAGTAATTCTCCCACCAGAGAGCTGCATCTCCCTTTAGAAGGTGAGTAGCACACTTTACCCACTCCTGCTCAGGAACATCAGCAGTCTCGAGTAGCCTTGACGTCTCACGTAACCAATCATCCGCATCTAGTGGGCGATCGGAAACATCAAACTAGCGAGGGTTGAATTTCAGGAAGCTTTTGATGTCGCCCCGCTTGGGAGATGGAGGGAGTGGAGCAAACTCATTCCTCCGAACACTCTCCTCCAAACGCTGCTGGTTCTGCTGCATTGCTGCCAAGGCATTGGCTATGTTTGACAACGCGGCCCCCAACTCCGGTGGTATGTCCTCATCTGAACGGCGTGGTGGAGCCATCCTGAGATTGATATAAAACACAAGTCAGTACTATAATGGAGAATAATAATAATCCAAAATAGTACCAAGATGGAATTAACCAAGATTAAAGGATACAAATTACTAAGATGATATTAAAATATCAACAAAGTTCAAAGCACCTAGAAGATATTAAGCATATCGCACACGACTGAAAAGGAGTGTGGTACACAAATATATCAAAGAAAAAAATTTCCACAAATTTCGGCATTAAAATACCAATAGATGCGCAAAATTACTTAACGAATCAAGATAAGTGACTCTACCAATTCAATATACAAAAGCGAATGATAAGAGTAGTGGTATGGTCGCGACTCCATCCCGCACTCAAATCATTACTCCGCACATGAACAAGTGGAACACATATCCTAACCCCTACTACTCACGTTGAACCTAAGATTGGTAACTACGGAAACGAACAACCCAAACAAGATAACGTCAGATAACAAAGAGTAAGACAGATCGCGTCGGTTTGCAAAGCCTGTCGGTATGGAATGTACCAACAGTTGATAACCAAAGGCTGATTAGATAACAACTTGGATGCAACAGATAGACAAGGGATTACACACACACACAAAAACACACAACCTATGGTACTACGGAAAACCCAGAACACGTGAATCCTAGTTTGAAATTGTAAGAAGAGGATTGAAAACGTTACACTTCCTTACCAGAAAAGGGTGGGTGGGTGGGTAAGAAGAAAAGTGGAAGCAGTCCTACTCTCGCGTTTTGTTTTTCCCTAATATACATAACTACCAAAATATTTGCTAGACTGACAACGACCGTTTGGCTGAGACCCTGAAGGTCGGGATGGCTCTAATACCAATTGTAACTACCTCGGTGAATTACGCTCCTAGATACAAGCCTGGATGAACGGTAGTGGTTGAAATAGTACGGTGGGGCCCCAAAAGCCACTCACGGGTAGACCTTTCGGCCGTCCCAACCACTTCCAATTCATCGGGACCTGTACGGGCGGCGTAATCGGCAGGCGAAGGGATCAACTACATACACAAATGAGTATGTATGCAAGCCACCATACAAAAGTACATCAGAGCCATTCCATCTAGAAAGAAAGGAAATATAGCAACGCCATACGGCAAGATTCAAATGACCTAGATAGATATAATATTTTAGGATAATTCCTCATACACCACACATCAGAGTATCAAGCGGAAGCGGCAAGACAAGTCCGAGTACGGATAAGAAGCAAATCGGCATAAGATGCCACAGAAATAAGCACATCCCGCCCACAGATCTCACGGATCCCCGTTCCCGGAATCTCTACACCGAACGATCGTTGCCCACATCATCAGCCTCTTCCACCCAGTATCCGTCCTGCGAGGGTACCTGTTCATCTGAACCAATAATTTATCGTGTGAGACCCTAAGGGTACTCAGCAAGTCTTAATGCCTCTAAAGGGGACACAACCTGGGGGGACGCAATTGCAGCAAAAGATAAACCCTAGCAGTTCTATAGATACTCGCTAACCATCCGTCTAACCAATGATAGACGGATGTCCGTGAATTAATGACAACAGTTATAACAGTAATTTCATCAGATCCATCCTCCTCCTCGCTTACCAACGAGGAAGCGGACGAACAACCCCCCATCCGTTGGCAATTTTATTAACCATTCCATGAGTGTTGCACTATTTACTAGTCAATTACTTAGTCAGATTAAAGCGGTACTTTAGTTATGCTTGTCTATGATCGAGAAACTGTGCTCCAAGTTGTCCATAACCGCGGACACGGCTTTCAGAAAGTTTTACCCTGCAGGGGTGCACAAATAGCAACACACACTCGATCAACCTCGGAAAAACCAAATCAAAACCCAACGAGGCCTTCACGACAAAGCAATCACAAGATTCAGAAATATTTCAGGGGGCCACCCCTTAAAGTAGACCCGCAACGAAGCCGGCCGGCTCCGAGACGGACTTCAGGTTGTGGGGACGGCTGTAAACGACTGGGAACCCGAAAGTGTGACTGGGCTTGTCGATACCGCGAAATCGTGCCACGCTCCTAAACAGTACAGTGTGCTCCTCGCACAATTTTAAATAAAGCAGTAAACATGGCATAAGTACAGGATAGTAAATAAGACCTCAAACTAGTTTGTGGCCCCAAGAAATAAGACGGAATCAAGCTCTGGTTCAGGGGGGTCCCATAAGCCTCCCGGATGTGGATAGCGCGAATAATCTTGGAACAGGAATCAAGTACTCGGGGTCTTACGGGACACAAGTGAGCAGGAAAAACCAAATAGCAGATATTGCCCACCGGTGCCACTTTCATTAGTTATCCCATTACTACTCAGGTTAAGTTGTTTAGGTACCTCGTTATCCATCAGACTCTCACATACCCTACACATGCTGTTCTACGACTCGCATGGCTCAAACAACTCCTGTAGTAATGGCTCATGGGATGGAGGAACAAGCTTGGTGGGGTTTGAAAGTAAAGGCTATGCAAGACTTGGGATTCAGTTTAATGCAATCGCGACTCAATGATGCAAGAATAAGATAGAGGCAATAGGTACTGTATGTATGCAAGCATGTGGTAGTGCTTGCCTGGCAACTCAGTTGAAGCGAGAGACGGATCTGGGTAGTGCTCCTGGTTCTCTTGATATATCCCCTGCTCAGAGTCTATCCGAAGAAGAACCAAACAAACAAGGGCCAACATAAATAAAGTGCACAAGCATAGAAATAAAATGCGTCAAGCAAACAATCATGCCATGATGAATGATGCACAATTTGCATGGCAATAAGTAGCATGGCATGGGTGAGGTGTGGAGTACAAGAATAAATCATTTTATTAAGGTTTGGCCACATTTTATTGTCATATTAGTTGCTGTATACTATATATTTATATGATGCATGCTGCAATTGAAGTCATGGATAGCATAAACGGAAAGGTCTCGTCGAGCTGATCATTTTAGACATATCATTTGTTAAATTCGGAGTTATAGATCAAAAGTTATTAATTTATTAAGTTCCAGTGGCGTTTGTTGTAATTAAAACAATTTGAAATTTTAAATGTGCAAAAGGTAATTTGAATAGCATATTTGAAATCCTCACATTTTTCTGATTCAAAAACATATATTATTTGTATTATTTGGAATTATGAGTTTAATTTTATTTTTAAGTCAAAATTAGCCAAATTAGGTCAAAGTCAAAGGTGGATTAATTAAATTAATTTTTGAAAATATTTGAATAAAGAGTTGAATTAACATTCAAAAACAAATCATTTTTCATATAAGGTTTGAATTCAAATTCCAAACCAGGAATAAGTTATGAATTCATTTAAATTTAAACAGATTTGCAAATTTGAATTTGAATAATAGCAAAGACTTGAATTTGAAACAGACAGATTCTGGACTTTTATTACTCAGACAGATCTACCCACAGCCAGTGACAGGTGGGGTCGACGCTGACTGGGCTGCCACGCACGCACAAAACCTTTTTGCACTCAGGTTGACCTAGCCCGAGGCACTGACGTGCGGGTCCAGGGGTCTAACGGGGCCACACGCGTGCGCAGCCAGCCAGTGGCGACACGTGGGCGATCCAGGGGCTGCGGCCGGAAACGATGGAAGCTGAGGACCTTATATGCAAAATTCTCGCAGGCGCTGGCAGGTGGGGTCGTGGGGACTGCGGGTTTAGGCGGGAGAAACTACAGGGGGCCAAGCACAAAAGTGTCACCGGCTGCTGTTGCGTTGCTGACGAAAACACTTCCGACGGCGGCGGAGCCGGCCGTTCTTCGTCGACGATGGCGACGAATCTGCCGGGAGAAACGCAAAGCGGCTAAAACGAAAATTGAAGAGGGACCTTCGGGCTACAAGTCTTGTTCAGAGATCTAACGCAGAGAAAAGCTACATCGCGCGGGACAGGCGACGAACAGAGGCGGATCGCGCGGCTGCAGGTGCCTGACTGCGCACGCTGGCGGCGACGCGCGCGCGCGCAGGGTGCTCGACGGAGTGCGGCGGCGCTACGGTGCACGAGGGGGGAGGGTACCTTGTCTAGGAGGTAGAGGGGCTCACCAGGAGCTCGTGGGCGTGGTCGGCGGAGTTTGGGGTGGACGTGATCCGGCGCGTAGCTGGCTGGCCGAAGCTTCTGGCGTTCACGGGCACGGCGGCGTCGACGCTTCTCCGGCGAGGTTCCACGGCTCCCAGCGGTTCTAGGCGCCGAAGAGGAAGCAGAAGGGGCCCTGGGTGCTCCTGGACAGCCTTGGCGCGCTCCAGATTGGACAGAGGAAGGGGGTGGCCGCGGCTAGGGTTTTGCTTGGGTGGCGTCCATGGTGGGGAGGAAGGAAGGAGAGGTTAGATTGGAGAGGCCCTGGAAGTTCCTAGATCTCGAGCTGAGGTGGGGAAAACCAGGTTGGCTGTGCAGATAAGGGAGAGGGGGAAAAGCACATGGGGAAGCACCTTTATGACAAGAGAGGAGGAGGGGGCTCGGTTAGGGCTTCTCCCTTGCCTCCTTCTTTTGTCTTGTAGCTTAGAGAGGGAAGAGAGGGGCCAGGGAAGGGGAGCTCGTGGTCATGCATGGTAGAGAGAGGAGAGAGGGAAAGAAGGGGAAGGGTAGGCTCGGCGTCTAGGTTAGGAGGACGCTCGGCTAGGGTTGGGTAGGAGGGAGTAGCTTCGGCATGGAGGAGGCTAGGTGGGGGGCCCTCATGTCCGGTGGAGAGGGGGCCGAGAGAGAAAGAGAGGGGTGAGGTGAGAGGTAAGGATTAGGGTTTGGATTAGAGGGTTTGGTTTAGGCTTTAGTTGAGAGGGTTAGAGTTTAAGCACACCCACATGATCACATGATCATGCAAGGGTGGGATGGATATAAAAGGAGAGGTAGGGTATAGGGTTAGAGGTAGAAGTAGAGAGGGGATTATGTGGTGGTAGGGTTTATAGCAATATCCAACAAGTTCAAGCCAAAAGAGAGGAAAGAGATGGAGATGATCAACTCAAAAAGCAAATAAAATCCAATGACAAGCACAAGATGTACTTGCATGGCCCATGCAAACAATAAATGCCATGTATTCATATGGTGAAAACAACATAAACTCATGTGGCATTATTCCATGCATGTCCCAAAAGGTGGAAAAGGCCAAGCATAATATTATGAGTGGAGTCCACCCAACCCACATGAGCTAGAGGTAAACTCAATTAAAATGCCAAGCTCATATTAATTGGATGGTGGAATTATAAGGTGGTGAAGAAAAGGTGGTGGAGTCAATAAGAGATATGCCCCCAAATCAACTTGGGCATTAAGCAGTATATCAAGAACCAACTACAATATCAAGAGGCAAATACAATTAATAATGCATATGAGATAAGAACCAAAACAAAGAGGGTTTTGTATGATGCTCAAATGCAAGGTGGCATGATGACATGAGCATGACATGATGATGATGCAACAATTATTTGTAGGAAGTGGCCATTTTATTACTAGATCAAGTAGCATTACAGGTGTTAGACAACTGGGATGCTACAAGATGCTAAGAGAAAGGAGAAATTTCTCGAAGGACTTAATGATGAGTTGAACCTACAGCTAGTTGTTGCCTATGTTCCAACTTATCAATCACTATGTGACAAAGCCACCATTTTGGAAAACAAGATGAATCAAGTTGAGAACAGAAAGAGGAAGCATAAACTCAAGCATCACTCAGGATCATCACAAAAGAAGCATTCATTCAAAAAGAGCAATGAAGATTCTGAACCACATCAGTATCACCACAACAACAATGGAAGTGATAATAATGGAAATGACACTTACAATGGAGATGACATTGGTTAGAACCAATATGACACTTTCAGGAAGAAAGACATTAGCCAGTTGCAGTGCTATAATTGCAAGGAACTTGGACACTATGCATCAGACTGTCCTGAGAAGAAAAAGATAAAGGATGCTAGAAACTCCAATGGAAATGACTCCAATGTGACCCAAAAAGTACATGTGAACCACATTGACATGGATGGAAACTTTGAAGAGATAGAAGAAGTGGATGTCAGGAATTAGTTAACTCGGTTGAGTCAAATAAGGATTCCTTGTCTGGATATCAAGTGTTGAACCCATAGTCAAGTGAACCATCAATGTAACCCTATGAGACTTTCTTTTAAGGGTGGTAGTACCCTAGTTGCCTTGAAGCCAACTTGTAACCCTAGCCTTCCCAAATCTCGGTATGAGATTTCTTTTAAGGGTGGTAGCCTATCACATCCCAAAATTTTCCAAATTTTGAAATGTGAAAAATAAATAAACAAAATAAAATTTTGTTGAAATTTTAGGGTGAGAAGAAACTTTTTGATTCCAATTGGAAACATCAAAACCTATTTTGATAAAATAGAATACTAAAGGGATTTAAAAAGATAAACAAATAAATAAAGTTATAATAGTTGGAATCACCATGTTTGGATCTTTTAATAAAAAGATATGGTTTTTATAAGCAAAGATGGAATTATTAATAAGGACTATTTTAAAGAGACAAATTAATCTTGGCCAAGCATTTAAAATAAAATATTTTGTTTGATAAAAATAGTAAAGGTCTATTTAAATAAAATAATAAGGATTTATTAATATCCAATTTTATTTAAGTAAAGGCTTTTCCATTTTAAAAATAAACACTATAACTTGTTAAAGTATTTTAAATAAAATTCCAAGTGTTTTGATTTTCAAATAAAAGCTACTGAAAAGGTTTTGATATTATTTAAATTTCAAATAGAGTTTAAAAAATAAATTAAAACCTATTTGAAATAAAGACTTAGGTCTATTTAATTAATTATTAATAGATCCTAAAAGAATAAAAGAATCATTTTATTTTGCACTTTGGAATATAATGTTAAACAGAATTAAAATTCACCCAAAGTTTGGTAGTGGTTTGAATTCATTTGGAGTTTGAATTGTTTGAAATAAAATCAAAACAGAAATTCAAATTGGAAAAAGAAAAAGGTTAAGTACAAAAAAAACGAATCGAACCCAACCCATCTGGCCAGCCCAGCAAGCCCAATCCAGCCCAACTAGCTCTCACCCCGCAGGAAAACGTTTCGCACCCCGAAACCTACCCACGCCCTCACTGACGACAGGACCCCACTCGCACTTTCATCTCTCGCTGACGAAGGTGCCCCACACTGCCCTGTCATCATCTTCAACCCACAGACCCCGCCCCAGTTCGTCACTACCGTTTCTGGCGTAAATTCACGGCTTAAAATTCGCATTGAATCAAGGTTAATTCGCCCAGCCATCACGCAGGATAAAGGCGCCTCCCTCCCCTCTTCTATTCCCCCCAAACATCGCCTCCTCTCTGCCACCAGGCTGCACGGATTTCTCCACGCAAACCCACTGGCTCCGACGAGGTCCAGTGCTAATTCCGGCGACACCTGACCATACCCTGCCCCCTTGTGCACACGAGACTTCTCCCCAGACCAGTGCGCATCTACCGGTGGTTCCATCTTGTCCGTGCTTGCTCCAGAGCATCGGCAAGGACGAACTCTAAACGCCGCCAACGCCTGGCACCTCTCCGGCGACCCCTCCCCGTAAGAGCAGATCGCCCCTTTCTCTCTGCTTGTAAGCCGCATGTTCAGCATCTTCGCGTGCACCTAACAGTGTCATTCTTTTGCTTTGGAATGGCCTATAACCTCGCCTCCGACAACGACCAGACGGACCCGACGGTGAACACAATTCCGGCGAGCAATCCCTCTGAAATCCGTGCGCCCCTTGACGAACAACCGCTACGTTGAGCTTCACCACAACCGCGCGAGCACGGTGAGCACCTCCGTTCCCCCTCTTGCTTCCTGGTTCGTCGGCAACGACACTGATAGAGCGCTCCGCCGCTCGCCGCCGCGCCAGTGCCGCCAGTCCTTGACCAAAGCGACCTCGTCCGTTGGATGTAGATCCAGTGGTTAGGATAGATCATTTGACGAACCGTTATCGAGTGATATGATCAGTGCGATTAAGTTAGATCTGACGGCCTGCGCAGCTCGATCCAATCGAATCGGTATGGCCCAATAAGAAACAACCACGTGGCCAGACTCAGAAATTAAATTAGAAATTTGATCTATTAGAATTGCAAACTTGTAAAATTTATAACTTTAATTCTACAAGTCCAAATTTTGCAAATTTTATATCAGTGGAATCAGCAGAACAAGTACTTTACAACCATGCACTTTGTTTAATGTTTTGCTTCTGGAAAGTTGGTTGAATTTGCAGAAACATGTGTAGGCATAATTTGAATATAAAAATTGTTCTAGATATATTTTTAAGGTGAAATCTTTGCAAAATGGATTGTTTTGAACCTACTGACCATAGGGACCAACTTATGGATTTAAAAATGTATTTTGTGAAGTTAAGGAATAAATATTTGAATTAGCACATTTCTAGTCAAATAAAAGTATTGTTTATAGTTTAGAAATGATTTTTGAGTAAAGCCTTTGGGAAATGATTAGATTCAAACCTTCTGACCCTAAACACCAAGTTTTGAGATTAAGAACATATTTGATGAACCATATAAAGTTATTACTTTGCTAAAAGATATTTTCAACTACATAAAATATCACCTTAACATAATATTTGGTTTATGAAATAAAACCTTTTGCAAATAGTTTTACCACTTTAGTAAATGACCACTTTGAACTTTAAAACATTTAGAGCCTAGTAGGAACCACTTTTACAAATAAAACTATCCTTTGCATGCTTGCATGCATTGCCTTGTTTCTATTATTTTATGTGTGATAAAATTGTTTGAATGCTAGTTGAATATGTGTTTGCTTGATTGAATTGTAGTGAAGTTAGAAGAGTGTGATATTTGCAAGATCAAGAAGTGAACCAACATTCTCTACTAAAAAGGCAAGTGACACTATCATCCAAGTCCTACTATTTTCATTACACTTAGTGGATTTTTGTAACATGCATGATAAGGACTACTATATTTTATGCTATGCTAAATCCTAATAGGATACCCTTATATCTCCTTAGAGAAGTACATTGTAGTTGTAGTATGCTTAGCCCTGCTATATATTTGGGATGGTCTACATGATATGATTATATGAAGTGTTGGAAAGATATATGTTTTATATAATAAAACAAGTACTCAATGAACCACCTGGGTGGACAAGGATACTCAAGATTGGACAAGGTGGCAACAAAGGGAACCATGTTTATATGGCTATCTTTTTGTATGTGCACTAGAAGAAAACCACCCAGGGACTTAGAGATTGAACATGTTTCTCATACAGTGGCTTCCGTGTACAACCACATGCTAAATGGGCTCTGGCTTAATCAACTACATAGTGGAAGATCCATGCATTGACATCTTCAGGTTAACTAGAATTGTGTATGTGAAATTTATCCCTACATTGGTGCCTGGTTGACAAGCTAGCATTGTGTATTGGGAGGACTCCTATCGAAAGACTTTGTCACATTCTCGATCTGCCAGTACTCCATTTTGGTGAGTACTTATCCAGCAGCCACTGGTGGCATCAAGACGAGATTGTGTCATGTGGGTAAAGTGTACAACTTCTCCAGAAGATCAAATTCTAAGTACTTAGCCGTGTCCCCGGTTATGGACAACTCTGAGCAACTAAGGCCTGAAGCTATGGAAGATCTCGACATTCCAATTTCTCAAAGTTAAATCTTGATGGTGACAACAAGGGATTAGAAGCACTTGGAGTTTTCCAAAGAGTTCAGAAAGATTTGACAAAAGATCAAAACTATTTTCAAAAGATAGGATACAAATATATTGCTTTCTGCAAATGAGCCTAAACCCTACTTAGCCAAATATGCATGTTTGATAGGATCCACTTATTTCTACATAGTAGTGAAACTTGCCAATACAATTCAAATGTATTGACCCTTGTGGCTGCAACTTATTATTTTGCAGGTTTGTTTGATGTTAGTGAAGTGTGTTGAATAGGATTACAAGTCTACAACCAACATGATTGTCTGTGGCTCTTTGAAGATGAAGGACCCCATGCTATTGTTATATTCTGCTGCATTGTAATGAGACAGCCAAATGAGCTATGTAAGATGTAATTAAATTATTTTATTCCTGGTTATAAAGTTGTATTATGACCTTTATTTCTGGATATTACATCTTAACTGTGGATGCTAGCTATTGATCCAGGGACTAGCATTGTGAACACAGGGATCTCTACCTTATTAAAGGTTGGGAATCTTACAGATGGTATCAGAGCACTGTGTTGCCTGTAGGATTGTAACCCTAGGATTGGACAAAACACTTTAGAAAAATAGGAGTTGTATTTGTTTCAAAACTTATTTACAAACAAGATTGTAAACTCTTTCCTCAACCTTTTGGTTTTGATTCTACATCTCTTCCTTTTCAACTTGATGGACAAAGCCTTCACTATGACCAATGACTTCAATTTTAGTTTCACCAAGGATTTCACTAAGGAATACAAGTGAGAACCAAGAGACATTAGATTGCCCACCAAAACATTGATATCATGTTAGTGTATGGATCATATTGACCTATGAGGTATGACCATACCAAGTTAATTATTTCAAGAAAACTTGTTGTTCCCTTCAACTCATGAGTTAAGCTCATAAGTTGTTAAGTGGATAGTTGCTTGTTGATTGCTTGATTGTTTGATTGAACTTGGTTGTTTTGAGTTTTGTGTTAGAACTTCTTTAGACCTATCCATCATTACTTATCCCTATCAAACCAACAGATTCCTCCCCGTCGTGCCAACCGCAACCAAAACAACAACAACAACAACATCACTCCTGAGATGCAACAGATGATGACAGCTCAGACA
This sequence comes from Avena sativa, assembly GCA_916181665.1. NCBI lineage: Eukaryota > Viridiplantae > Streptophyta > Magnoliopsida > Poales > Poaceae > Avena > Avena sativa. The sequence continues at coordinate 320,557,430 of OV702279.1, forward strand.
CAGCTGATGCAGATGATGACCACGTTCATATAGAATCACAACAACAACAACAACAACAACAACAACAACAACAACAACAACAACAACAACAACAACAACAACAACAACAACAACAACAACAACAACAACAATCAGAATAATCCTCCAGCACATGATATGCTCACCAGGTTTTTGAAACTAAGGCCTGCAAGGTTCTCTGGGACAACTGACCCAATGTTAGCCAATGATTGGTTATGTTCGGTGAATAAGGACTTAGTGACTGTTGGCTGCACCGACGAGGAAAAAGTTAGGTTTCCAGCATTTCTACTTGAAGGACCAGCAGCAACATGGTGGGACAACTTTCAGATCACCACTCCCCTTGAGGATGTGACTTGGGATATTTTTGAGGATGGTTTTCGTACAGCTCACATCTCATCTGGAGTGATGCACTTGAAGAAAAAGGAATTCCACAATCTGAAACAACATCACCTCAGTGTGGCTGAGTATATTGAAGAATTCAACAATCTGGCACGCTATGCACCGGATGAAGTTGATACAGATGCTAAGAGAAAGGAGAAATTTCTCGAAGGACTTAATGATGATTTGAACCTACAGCTAGCTGTTGCCTATGTTCCAACTTATCAATCACTATGCGACAAAGCCACCATTTTGGAAAACAAGATGAATCAAGTTGAGAACAGAAAGAGGAAGCATAAACTCAAGCATCACTCAGGATCATCACAAAAGAAGCATTCATTCAAAAAGAGCAATGAAGATTCTGAACCACATCAGTATCACCACAACAACAATGGAAGTGATAATAATGGAAATGACACTGACAATGGAGATGACATTGGTCAGAACCAACATGACACTTTCAGGAAGAAAGACATTAGCCAGTTGCAGTGCTATAATTGCAAGGAACTTGGACACTATGCATCAGACTGTCCTGAGAAGAAAAAGATAAAGGATGCTAGAAACTCTAATGGAAATGACTCCAATGTGACCCAAAAAGTACATGTGAACCACATTGACATGGATGGGAACTTTGAAGAGATAGAAGAAGTGGATGTCAGGAATTAGTTAACTCGGTTGAGTCAAATAAGGATTCCTTGTCTGGATATCAAGTGTTGAACCCATAGTCAAGTGAACCATCAATGTAACCCTATGAGACTTTTTTTAAGGGTGGTAGTACCCTAGTTGCCTTGAAGCCAACTTGTAACCCTAGCCTTCCCAAATCTCGGGATGAGATTTCTTTTAAGGGTGGTAGCCTGTCACATCCCAAAATTTTCCAAATTTTGAAATGTGAAAAATAAATAAACAAAATAAAATTTTGTTGAAATTTTAGGGTGAGAAGAAACTTTTTGATTCCAATTGGAAACATCAAAACCTATTTTGATCAAATAGAATCCTAAAGGGATTTAAAAAGATAAACAAATAAATAAAGTTATAATAGTTGGAATCACCATGTTTGGATCTTTTAATAAAAAGATATGGTTTTTATAAGCAAAGATGGAATTATTAATAAGGACTATTTTAAAGAGCCAAATTAATCTTGGCCAAGAATTTAAAATAAAATATTTTGTTTGATAAAAATAGTAAAGGTCTATTTAAATAAAATAATAAGGATTTATTAATAACCAATTTTATTTAAGTAAAGGCTTTTCCATTTTAAAAATAAACACTATAACTTGTTAAAGTATTTTAAATAAAATTCCAAGTGTTTTGTTTTTCAAATAAAACCTACTGAAAAGGTTTTGGTATTATTTAAATTTCAAATAGAGTTTTAAAAATAAATTAAAACCTATTTGAAATAAAGACTTAGGTCTATTTATTTAATTATTAATAGATCCTAAAAGAATAAAAGAATCATTTTATTTTGGACTTTGGGATATAATGTTAAACATAATTAAAATTCACCCAAAGTTTGGTAGTGGTTTGAATTTATTTGGAGTTTGAATTGTTTGAAATAAAATCAAAACAGAAATTCAAATTGGAAAAAGAAAAAGGTTCAGTAAAAAAAACGAATCAAACACAACCCATCTGGCCAGCCCAGCAAGCCCAATCCAGCCCAACTAGCTCTCACCCCACAGGAAAACGTTTCGCACCCCGAAACCTACCCACGCCCTCACTGACGACAGGACCCCACTCACACTTTCATCTCTCGCTGACGAAGCTGCCCCACACTGCCCTGTCATCATCTTCAACCCACAGACCCCGCCCCAGTTCGTCACTGCCGTTTCTGGCGTAAATTCGCGGCTTAAAATTCGCATTGAATCAAGGTTAATTCGCCCAGCCATCACGCATGATAAAGGCGCCTCCCTCCCCTCTTCCATTCCCCCCAAACATCGCCTCCTCTCTGCCACCAGGCTGCACGGATTTCTCCATGCAAACCCACTGGCTCCGAGGAGGTCCAGTGCTAATTCCGGCGACGCCTGACCGTACCCTGCCCCCTTGTGCACACGAGAATACTCCCCAGACCAGTGCGCATCTACCGGTGGTTCCAGCTTGGCCGTGCTTGCTCCAGAGCGTCGGCAAGGACGAACTCAAAACGCCGCCGACGCCTGCCACCTCTCCGGCGACCCCTCCCCGTAAGAACAGATCGCCCCTTTCTCTCTGCACCTAACAGTTTCATTCTTTTGCTTTGGCATGGCCTATAACCTCGCCTCCGACAACGACCAGACGGACCCGACGGTGAACACAACTCCGACGAGCAATCCCTCTGGAATCCATGCGCCCCTTGACGAACAACCGCTACGTTGAGCTTCACCATAACCGCGCGAGCACGGTGAGCACCTTCGTTCCCCCTCTTGCTTCCTGGTTCGTCGGCAACGACACTGACAGAGCGCTCCGCCGCTCGCCGCCGCGCCAGCGCCGCCAGTCCTTGACCAAAGCGACCTCGTCCGTTGGATGTAGATCCAGTGGTTAGGATAGATCATTTAACGAACCGTTATCGAGTAATATGATCCATGCGATTAAGTTAGATCTGACGGCCTGCGCAGCTCGATCCAACCGAACCGGTATGGCCCAATAAGAAACAACCACGTGGCCAGACTCAGAAATTAAATTAGAAATTTGATCTATTAGAATTGCAAACTTGTAAAATTCATAACTTTAATTCTACCCGTCCAAATTTTGCAAATTTTATATCAGTGGAATCAGGAGAACAATTACTTTGGAACCACGCACTTTGTATAATGTTTTTCTTCCGGAAAATTGGTTGAATTTTCAAAAACATGTGTAGGCATAATTTGAATATAAAAATTGTTCTAGATATATTTTTAAGGTGAAATCTTTGCAAAATGGATTGTTTTGAACCTACTGTCCATAGGGACCAACTTATGGATTTAAAAATGTATTTTGTGAAGTTAAGGAATAAATATTTGAATTAGCACATTTCTAGTCAAATGAGTATTGTTTATAGTTTAGAAATGATTTTTGAGTAAAGCCTTTGGGAAATGATTAGATTCAAACCTTCTGACCCTAAACACCAAGTTTTGAGATTAATAACATATTTGATGAACCATATAAAGTTATTACTTTTCTAAAAGATATTTTCAACTACATAAAATATCACCTTAACATAATATTTGGTTTATGAAATAAAACCTTTAGCAAATAGTTTTACCACTTTAGTAAATGACCACTTTGAACTTTAAAATGTTTAGAGCCTAGTAGGAACCACTTTTCCAAATAAAACTATCTTTTGCATGCTTGCATGCATTGCCTTGTTTCTATTATTTTATGTGTGATAAAATTGCTTGAATGCTAGTTGAATATGTGTTTGCTTGATTGAATTGTAGTGAAGTTAGAAGAGTGTGATATTTGCAAGATCAAGAAGTGAACCAACATTCTCTACTAAAAAGGCAAGTGACACTATCATCCAAGTCCTACTATTTTCATTACACTTAGTGGATTTTTGTAACATGCATGATAAGGACTACTATATTTTATGCTATGCTAAATCCTAATAGGATACCCTTATATCTCCTTAGAGAAGAACATTGTAGTTGTAGTATGCTTAGCCCTGCTATATATTTGGGATGGGATACATGATATGATTATATGAAGTGTTGGAAAGATATATGTTTTATATAATAAAACAAGTACTCAATGAACCACCTGGGTGGACAAGGATACTCAAGATTGGACAAGGTGGCAACAAAGGGAACCATGTTTATATGGCTATCTTTTTTATGTGCACTAGAAGAAAACCACCCAGGGACTTCGAGATTGAACATGTTTCTCATACAGTGGCTTCCGTGTACAGCCACATGCTAAATGGGCTCTGGCTTAGTCAACTACATAGTGGAAGACCCATGCATTGGCATCTTCAGGTTAACTAGAATTGTGTATGTGAAATTTATCCCTACATTGGTGCCTGGTTGACAAGCTAGCATTGTGTATTGGGAGGACTCCTATGGAAAGACTTTGTCACATTCTCGATCTGCCAGTACTCCATTTTGGTGAGTAATTATCCAGCGGCCACTGGTGGCATCAAGACGAGATTGTGTCATGTGGGTAAAGTGTACAACTTATGCAGAAGATCAAATTCTAAGTACTTAGCCGTGTCCCCGGTTATGGACAACTCTGAGAAACTAAGGCCTGAAGCTATGGAAGATCTCGACATTCCAATTTCTCAAAGTTAAAACTTGATGGTGACAACAAGGGATTAGAAGCACTTGGAGTTTTCCAAAGAGTTCAGAAAGATTTGACAAAAGATCAAAACTATTTTGAAAATATAGGATAAAACTATATTGCTTTCTGCAAATGAGCCTAAACCCTACTTAGCCAAATATGCATGTATGATAGGATCCACTTATTTCTACATAGTAGTGAAACTTGCTAATACAATTCAAATGTATTGACCCTTGTGGATGCAAGTTATTATGTTGCAGGTTTGTTTGATGTTAGTGAAGTGTGTTGAATAGGATTACAAGTCTACAACCTACATGATTGCCTGTGGATCTTTGAAGATGAAGGTCCCCATGCTATTGTTATATTCTGCTGCATTGTAATGAGATAGCCAAATGAGCTATGCAAGATGTAATTAAATTATTTTATTCCTGGTTATAAAGTTGTATTATGACCTTTGTTTCTGCATATTACATCTTAACTGTGGATGCTAGCTATTGATCCAGGGACTAGCATTGTAAACACAGGGATCTCTACCTTATTAAAGGTTGGGAATCTTACAGTAAGCATTGCGGAGTTGGAATCTTCACCATGATGAAAAAGGAGTTTTCATCAGGAGACGATGAAGATGCTTGCATGTGCAAGAAATTAAGTGGGAGCGCTAAGACATATTTCTAATACATTATGTGTAGTACATCTTGTTGATTGGAAATGATGTATCTTTTATTGATAAAGGTTAAGGATTTCATTTCGATGAAAGACTTAGGCAAAAGCCGAATATTTAGCATGAATATCTATATGGATAGACTATGACGCTAATATGGTTGTGCCAAATGTACATATATGAGATATTGAAGGAGTTCAATATAGAAACAACGAGAAAAGTTTCTTGTCGCGTGGAAAAAGAATTGAATCAAGATTCAAGTGTATCGACACTTGATAAGTGAAACAAGATTCAAGTGCTTTGACACTTGATGAGTGAAATCACAAGAATGTTTTGATCAATCATACCATGATATGTACACATCCATATATGTCCTATGCTCTAAGTGTTATGAGCATATACCAGAATGAATCATAAAATGATCATTGGACAATAGTAAGGATATTATTATGATCTTCTGGAAGATCTAAGAATATATTTGTGTAGAGGTGACAAACAATTACAAATAGTTCATTGTAAAGCATTACATAGATACTAGTTTTGTCACAGGATACAAATTAAATTTATCTCAATTTAAACTATGGGTGGCACAATGAAATGGAAAGAAAGTTTCCATGATGGATTTGGATGAATTCCAAAGTTAAGTCATTGTGGCAGATACTACAACAAAAGGCTAAGTATATGACTGCTATAGTAGCAGCAAAGGAGGACATTTGTATCAAGTAGTTTGTTATCAAACTAAGGTGTGGTTCGCAACAGGCTAACACTAAAGATATATTGTAAGACAATAGTATCGACATAATTTAACCCCAAGGAACTAAATGTCTCACCAAAAGACCAAATTTATATAATGCCATCTGATTAGAGAATGAGTGATGCGTGGAGACGCAAAGACATGCAAATACACACGGACCTGAAAGCGTCAGATCCGTAGATTATGTTAACCACTTGCAATTGCGTATATGGAACACCAGAAAGCCATAGGTGTTCAATAAGCAACGTTTTCAAACTAGATTATTGTCTCTAGTGCAAGTGGGAGACTGAAGGAAATATGCCCGAGAGGCAATAATAAAGTGGTTATTATCGTATTCCTTTTTTATGATAAATGATTATTTTACATGCTATAATTGTATTAATACGAAAACGTTAATACATGTGTGTTTAATAAACAAAAGGAAGTTCCTAGTTATGCCTCTCTTATAAACTAGCTCGTTGATTAACAATATGATCAAAGGTTTCCTGATCATGGACATTGGATGTTGTTAATAACGAGGTCACAACAGTAGTGTAATGGTGTGATGAACATTCATCCGAAGTATAGCATTATGATCAAAGTCATTGAGTTTATATTGCTATAACAACTTACGAAGTGATCCTAATCCTTAGACCATGAGATCATGTCAATCACTAACACCAGAAGAGTTTCTTGATAACATCAAACGTCACACTATAATTGGGTGATTATAAAGATGGGTTCAGAACTACTAAAGTGTTATGTTGAGGCCCATGGATCGAGAGTGGAATTTGTTCATCCTGATGGCGAATAGATATGCTCTGGGCCCTCTCGGTGATATCACATTGATTAGCTTGCAAGCAAGTGATTTGATCACTAGAATGTTGTATCACAGAAACGAGAAAAGAGTGCATGTAAATAACGATATCAAACTAGGTATGGAGATACCTATGATCGAATCTCAGACATGTAAAATATCGCGAAACAAAAGGATTAAGATACTGGTGTAAAAGGTTCTCGCGATCACAAGAAAGTCATCGCTGAATGTGTGGGAGTTAGTATGGGTCTCCAGATCCCGCTTCTGATTATTGATCCGAGAGGGGTCTCGATCATGTCTGCATTATTCGCGAACAGTAGGGTGACACACTTAAGAGACACCGACATCCATTTGGAGCAAAAGTTTCATGCCGGAAAGAATAACAAGCGCAGGAATTTATTTCACTAGATACCGAAACGGGTTTTCGGGTGAAATTGCAGAAAGTGTTTTTGCATGTGAAATGAAATACTAGCAAGGGGTTATATGAGAATGTTTTTTATTAAAGTAATTGAAAAAATTCTGAATAAATAAAAGGAGTATTATTTAATGTGAGTTTGCATTATATTTGGTGGAAATTTAATGGGAATTTGAGTGGGTTTTTGAGTGGAGGAAATTGAAAGGCATTTGTGTGAGTGGAGTGTCCACCCACATGAATGAAAGGAGGGGAGGGGCAGCCCCATGGCTGGGCGCATGGCCCCTTGGGTGCCCCCTCTCCCTATAAAAGGATCTCCCTCCCTCTCTCTCACTCACACCTCCTCGTGAAGTATCTCTCTCCCCCTCTAGTATTTATCCCCCATGGTCTCGGACTAGCGAGATACATGTTCCCGGTGGCTATTCGGCAAGAAAGAGTTGTGCTTCCGTTGCATCGCTAGAGCAAGGAGGCGGAGGTTGTTCGGTGTCTCGTACATGTGTGCAAGCACGTATGCGCTGATGATTTGCAGCGTTAGGACTTCCTCTCGATCTTGAGATCGGCAAGAGATCGTCTACATCAACCACGAGTTTTACTCGTTAAGCTTTGTCGGTCTTCAAGGGTATGTTCTCTACGGATATACATCTGCCCGTTGTTTGTATCTAGTAGATAGATCTTGGTACATAGTTTTTCCCATCGTAGGAAATTTTTTGTTTTCTATGCTGTGAACCCTACAATCAGAGATCCGGGAGTCGCCGTCTTGCATCGCACGTGTGCGATACCTCGGAGGTGCTACCACTAGTGGCACTAGATCGTCATACAAGGACCTAGACAAGGGGTGACTTGCGAGGAGCTTCACGACCTTGAGGTCAGGCGAGTATGAATACATCATCCACATCCTTCATGAGCGTTAAAAACTTTTGGTCTACAAGGGTATGTTACAAAAGCCTCTCTCTGTTATAGAATTACTCCTAAATAGATCTTGGACAGTTCAGGTGTAATGGTAGTCAGGAAATTTCCGTTTTCTGCATCGGAACCCCTTGAATTAGCACATTAAAACTTGGTCTAAAAATATGCGCGGAATAAGTTGTAAACTTCAAAATGACACATGTACTAACTCCACAGATTGTTGCTCGATAACGGAAGAAAATGTATGCATCAAACATACCCGGAGAAACGGATTCTACCCAACGAACGACAAGCCATGTGTGCTCTCAACATAGCTAGATGATTTGTGCAAGCATATAGGATAAGTTTTATGTACTCTCAGCACATAGGTGTAGTAACAAGAAAATCAACAAAGGAACACCAATCTTTTTTTTATGGAAAACATATAACTTGTGAGAAAAAACCATGGGCCAAAACCACCTAAATCTTCTTTCGCTATTATGAATGTGTGGCACAACAAGTTCTCTAGAGAGCACTAGAGGATCTGATACATTAAGATATCATATATCTTGGATGGTACAACAAGACTTGGGGCACAAGTGCGAGGTATTGGAGCAATCTCACCAAAAATGGTGAAACCACAACTTCAAGGAAACAAGGTAGTGAATCTGGATTTCACAACCATGTTGGCAATGCCGGTGCTTGATGTCAAGCTGTTTCTTCAAATTCTTATTCTTCTTCCCTTCCTCTCTTGGTTTTCTTCTTCAATGGAGGCTAACCTGGATTTTTATCACTCCACCTCGTGGTGGCTGGATGGGAGGCTTATCATCGCCCTTTGTGCATGTTCATATGTCCAAAATGATCCTTGGTCATAACCCTAATCGGTAGTGGGCTCTTGCACCTGTTTGGGCTGCCTAAAAGGCTTCATAACACCATCCTCTCACAACCCACAGGAGGAGGATACACAATAAATATCCCCCATTTGACTCATGTGAGGGGAACCGCCATGCCCGTTGCCTTACAACATACGAGCTAATTCTCACTTGGCAATATCTTGGACATCATATCCGAACCATTATTGTCGGTATGGATCTTCTCAAGTTTCAGCAACTTGTAACTCACAACATCTCGAATACAATGATATATCACATCAATGTGCTTTGTTCGAAAGTGCAGACTTGGATTCTTGGCAAGATGGATAACACTCCGACTATCGCAAGATAGATTGTAATTATATTCCTTCATGCTCAACTCTTGCAAGAATCCTAAGAGGCACATGTGGAGATCAACATGGCGACCGCCCACGTCCGCTTGCTAGAGGTGGAGTGGGGACTAGTTCGTACGGGTCTACCAATCCTGAATGACGAGGTTTCTTCCACTCCCTCGACATCTAATGGAGCAGAGCTCTAGTGACGGGCACTTCAACAACAAGGGTGTTTGTAGGTTTGATTTATCTAGCTCCACTGGTTCATGTTTTGTAGGTTAGATTTATAGATATGCTCTAAGCATCATAGTTAGTCCTAGTCCTCAATCCAGTCCCCATTATCTTTCTTTAGCTTCATTATAATTTCTCCTCCAAGACATGGAAAACCGACAGAAAAAATAAGTAATTTGGTTCCCATGGTGTAGCTAGTTTGCACGCCCCCTCTAATATCTACAGTTGTATATCATTCTATTTTTGCTATGTTTTCATTAGTGATAGGTGGTTTGATGACCAAATTGAGGACCTTTTCCAAAGGTGAAAGCTCTCAGCCTATGCCTTGGCCCTCTCAAGTCATTTTTGTCCCATGATGCAACACTAAATGCACATATTCTGTTTTTGCTTATTCTAAACTTAATTAGGAATCTTGTGTGATTATGTTAGTATGTTAATATTTATGTAAACAACTTTGAGTATCTCCAACGCCTCCCACAAAACAACACCCAAAATCCTATGGGGCATGTCAGACGGAAAACAACATCCATATATGTGCCCGCGTGCTGTTTCCGTTCGCGTAGCCCCATGGCGTGTCTAGTGCATGTACACATCCTCACTATACATGCATCCTTGTGGGCACACTGGATGCAAATTGTTGACGACGTTGACATAGATATGCCCCAGCGAGCACTTTCCCTTATCCTATCTGGCTCGGCCCAGCAAGAGGCCCACAAGACGATATACTGAGGTCCATGAAGCCTAAGGAGATTCGGCTGATACGAATCCCACAAGGACACTGACTCCTAGAGTGCATAGCAATAAGAAGATCCTAATTATAAAACTAGAACTCAACATATAACTGACTGGGATGGTACCTGAATGTTGGAGATATGCCCTAGAGGCAATAATAAATGTAGTTATTATTATATCTTTGTGTTTATGATAAATGTTTACATTCATGATATAATAGTATTAACAAGGAAAAATTAATACTTGTGTGATTTGTAAACTAAAATAGAGTCCCTAGTAAAGCCTCTTTATAATACTAGCTTGTTGGTTAATAAATGATTGTGGTTTCCCTATCATGAACATTGAGATGTTATTAACAACAAGATCATATCGTTAGGAGAATGATATGGTGGACATACTCCTATAGATAAGCGTAGCATAAAGATCAAGTCATTTTAATAGTTCAATTACTATATGCTTTCTGATACATAGTAACCTAATTCCTTTGACCATGAGATCATGCATATCACCTTTACCGGATGGATGCTTTGATGACATCAAACACCACACCGTAACTGGGTGGCTATAAAGGTGGCATTGAGTGTTCGGAAAGTATTGGTTGAAACACATGGATCAAGAGTGGGATTTGTCCATCCATATGACGGATAGATATACTCTGGGCCCTCTCGGTGAAATGTCATCCAATTAGCTTGCAAGCATGTGACTGGCTCACAAGGGATCACATATCACGGGAACGAGAAAAGAGTACTTATCAGTAACGAGGTTGAAATAGGTATGCAGAGATACCAACGATCATAACCTCGGATAAGTAAACTATCGTGAGACAAAGGGAAATTGGTATCGTATGTAAGTGGTTCATTCGATCGCAAAGTAATCATAGAAATATGTGGGAGCCATATGAATTTCCAGATTCCTCTATTGGTTATTGTTCGGAGAAGTGTCTCGATCATGTCCGCATAATTCACGAACCGTAGGGAGACACACTTAAGGATTCGATGTTGTTTGAGTAGTTATGGAATGATGAGAAAGAGTCCGAATGTTATTCGGAGTCTCGAATGGGATTCGGGATATCACGAGGAGATCCGGAATGGTCCGGAAAATAAGATTCATATAAGGAAAGTCCTGTTTCGGAGTTGGAGAATGGTTCCGGTGTTTTCATCCGGAATGTTCTAGAAGGTTCCGGAATGTCCGGCACTCCGGTGGGGAAGGGTACATGAATGTGTTATATCAAGTTGGTATGATTGCATCATGTACTAAGTGTCATCGCTGAACAAAATAGAGGATTTAATCAAATCCTTGTTTGAAAAGTCAAACGCCAATTTGAAAGTCAAACGGCTAATTTTGGGAAGTGGAGGGGAGGTGGAATCCGAGTTGGGGAGGAGTCCCTCCACCTCCACTGCCAGCCCACCTTGGGTCCGAGTTGGGGAGGGACTCCCCTCCCCTGGCGCGCCTCCCTCCACCTATAAGAGGAGGGGCAGGGCTCCCCTCCTAGATACACAAGTTCCCTACCTCTAAACCCTAGCCCCAAGCCGCCGCCGCCGGCCCTAGGGCACTCGCCGCCGCCTAGGTCAAACCCTAGACGCCGGCCTAGCTCCCTCCTCTGCGTGTCTAAACCCTAGATCGTCGAGGGCTCTCTCATAGTCCACCATACTCGCTCCGGCTTAAGGCGAAGCCCTACGAGATCTCCCCTCTACTTCCGGTACCACGCCGTTGTGCTGCCAGAATCACGAGGAGAGTGCTACAACCTCCGCTGTCTGCTGGAACAAGGGAGAGGAAGGTCTTCGTCGAGTACCGAACATGTGACCGACTGCGGGAGCGCTGCCGGAACGCAGCGCCGGAAGGATCGTCTACGCGATCTTGAGATCGGGAAGAGTACGACTACATCACCCACAAGAATCCTCTCTCGTTAAACACTTTGGAATCTTCGAGGGTGAGTTATTCCATCGACTCGTTGCTACAATCTAGTAGATAGATCTTGGCTTGTTTGTTTGTATGCGATAGAAATTTTTTGTTTTCCATGCTACGAATCCCTACAGTGGTATCAGAGCCGTGTCTATATGTAGATCTGTTGCACGAGTAGAACACAATGGTCATTATGGGCGTTGATGCTTTTATTGTCGATTGCTTCTTGTGTAATTTGCATCTTGCGGGATGTTGGGATGAAGCGGCCCGGGCTAACCTTACATGACATCGTTCATGAGACTTGCTCCACGCTTGACATGCAACTTGTATTGCATAAGTGGCTTTGCGGGTGCCTGTTTCTCCTAGCATAGTTAAGATCCAATTTACAAAGGGTGATTAACAATACTAGTATCAATGTTGTGGTTCATGTTCGTAAGTTAGAACGACACTTATTGAAAGCCCCAAACCACGTAAAACATGCAAAGAAAGTAGAGGCATCTAACTTTGTTTTGCAGGGGTGTGCAGTGATGTGATATGGCTATGATTGTGATTATATTTGATGTATGCAATGTTCCTTATTGTAAGTTGGCAACCGGTAGGAGCCATATGGTTGTCTTTAATTTATGTTAAGACCCGCGTGTCTATTCAAAGTAGTTGTAATAGTTGAAGCCGGTGGACGACAACCATGAAGAAGCGTCATTGACCTTGATGCAATGCCGGTGATGATGGAGATCATGTTCGTGCTTGAAGATGGAGATCGGAAGCACAAAGAAGAAAAGGCCATATCATATCACATATTATGAATTGCATGTGATGTTAATCCTTTAAGCATCTTGTGTTGCTTAGTAGACGACGGTAGCATTATAAGATGATCCCTCATGCACATGAATTTCAAGTCATAAAGTTTTCACCCTTAGTTAGCACCGTTGCTAAAGCTTGTTGTTTCGGAGCACCACGTGATGATCGGGTGTGTTAGATTCCGCAAGTGTATACAACGTGAGCAAGCCAGATTTGCTCATGCGGAAACTAAGGTTTGATCTTGACGAGCCTAGCATGTACAAACATGGTCTTGGAACACGGATCACCGAAAGGTAAAGCATGAATCATATAGTAGATATGATGAACATGTCGATTGTTCGCCATTGAAACTATATCAACTCTCGTGATGATCGGTGTTGATGTGGTGGATTTGGTTCGTGTGATCACTAAAACAATGTGAGGGATATTGTTTTGAGTGGGAGTTCACCTAGATTAATTTTATTATTAATTTGAACTCAATTTGTCATATACTTAGTCTAATCTATTGCAAATATGTTATAGATCAATGGCAGCCCCTACCATCAATTTTAATGCGTTCCTAGAGAAAGAAAAGTTGAAAAACAATGGAAGCAACTTCGCGGATTGGTTCCGCAATTTGAGGATTGTCCTCACAGCTGGTAATTTGACCTATGTGCTGGATGCACCGCTGGGTGACCCACATGCAGCTGATGCTGCCGATGAAGTAAAGAATGTTTACTTCACTCGGAAAACTCAGTACTCCACAGTTTAGTGCTATCTTGTATGGTTTAGAATCGGAGCTTCAGAAAAGGTTTGATAATTCAGACCCATATGATATTGTCGAGGATCTCAAATTGATCTTTGAGACTCATGCGGAAATTGAAAGCTATGAGGCTTCTGAAAAGTTCTTTAACTGCAAGATGGAAGAGGGCAGCTCCGTCAGTGAGCATGTGCTTAAGATGTCTGGGCACGCAAACAAACTTCAAAGCTTGGGTATAGTGATTCCTAATGCTTTGGGGATTTACCGCGTCCTCCAATCACTACCACCAAGTTGCAAGAACTTTGTGATGAACTACAACATGCAAAACATGAACAAGACGTTGCCAGAACTCTTTGCCATGTTGAAATCTGCAGAAGTGGAGATCAAGAAAGAGCACCAAGTGTTGTTGGTCAATAAGACCACCAAATTCAAGAAAGGCAAGTCTAAGCAGAAGGGACACTTCAAGAAGGGTGGTAAGAAAGTTACCACGCCAACGAAGAAGACCAAGGCTGGACCTAAGCCTGATACTGAGTGCTTTTAGTGCAAGGAAGAAGGTCACCGGAAGTGGAATTGCCCAAAGTACTTGGCGGATTTGAAGAACGGCAACATCAAGAAGAAAGGTATATCTGATATACATGTTATTGATGTGTATCTCACTAGTACTCGTAGTAGTGCCTGGGTATTTGATACTGGTTCGGTTGCTCATATTTGTAACTCGAAACAGGTGCTGCAGAATAAACAGAAGCTAGCGAAGAACGAGGTGACGATGCGCGTGGGAAACGGATCAAAGGTTGATGTGATCGCGGTCGGCACGCTACCCCTTCATCTACCATTGGGATTAGTTTTATACTTAAATAATTGTTATTTGGTGCCTGCGTTAAGCATGAACATTATATCGGGTTCTTGTTTATTGAGAGACGGTTACTTGTTTAAGTCCGAGAATAATAGTTGTTCGATTTATATGAGTAATATGTTTAATGCACATGCACCTTTGATAGATGGTCTATTCTTATTGAATCTCGATAGTGGAAATACACATATTAATAACATTGAGGCTAAACGTTTGAAATCGAGCGATAACTCTACCTATATGTGGCACTGTCGTCTTGGTCACACTGGAGTGAAACGTATGAAGAAACTCCATTCCGATGGACTTCTTGAATCACTTGATTTCGAATAACTTGAAAGATGCAAAGCATGTCTGATGGGTAAAATGACTAAGACTCCATTCTCTGGTATGATGGAGCGAGCTATGGACTTATTGGAAATCATACATACCGATGTGTGTGGTCCAATGAGTGTAGCATCGCGCGGTGGTTATCGTTATGTTCTTACCTTCACGGATGATTTGAGTAGATATGGGTATATCTATTTCATGAAACGTAAGTCCGAAACTTTCGAGAAGTTTAAGGAATTTCAAAGTGAGGTAGAGAATCAACGTAACAAGAAGATTAAATTTCTATGTTCTGATCATGGAGGTGAATATCTAAGTTACGAGTTTGGCGAGCATTTGAAGAAATGCGGAATACTTTCACAATTGACACCGCCGGGAACACCACAGCGTAATGGTGTGTCCGAACGTCGTAATCGAACTCTCTTAGATATGGTTCGTTCTATGATGTCACTTACAGATTTACCGCTATCATTTTGGGGTTATGCATTAGAAACAGCCGCATTCACTTTAAATAGGGCACCATCTAAATCCGTTGAAACGACACCGTATGAATTATGGTTTGGGAAGAAACCTAGATTGTCGTTCCTTAAAGTTTGGGGTTGCGAAGCCTATGTAAAGAAGTTACAGCCGGACAAGCTTGAACCCAAAGCGGAAAAATGCGTCTTCATAGGATACCCGAAGGAAACTATTGGGTATACCTTCTATCATAGATCCGAAGGCAAAATCTTCGTTGCCAAGAATGGATCCTTTCTAGAGAAGGAATTTATCTCGAAAGAAGTGACTGGAAGGAAAGTAGAACTCGACGAGGTTGTCGAACCTTCTCTCGAAATTGCAAGTAGCGCAGCAACGGAAGAAGTTCCTGTGGTGCCTGCACCAATTAGAGAGGAAGCTAATGATGATGATCATGAAACTTCGGTTAAAGTTGCTACAGAGCCTCGCAGGTCAACGAGAACTCGTACCACTTCAGATTGGTATGATCCCGTTATGAGTGTCATGTTGGTGGACAACACTCATGACCCTGAGATATATGAGGAAGCGATGATGAGCCCAGATTCCAATAAATGGCAAGAAGCCATGAAATCCGAGATTGGATCCATGTACGAAAACCAAGTATGGACTTTGGTGGACTTACCAGATGGCCGGAAGGCTGTCGAGAACAAATGGATTTTCAAGAAGAAAATAGATGCTGATGGTAATGTTGCTGTCTATAAAGCTCGAATTGTCGCAAAGGGGTTTCGACAAATTCAAGGAGTTGACTACGATGAGACTTTCTCACCAGTAGCGAAGCTAAAGTCTGTAAGGATTATGTTAGCAATCGCTGCATATTATGATTATGAGATATGGCAGATGGATGTCAAAACAACATTCCTCAATGGAGACATTGATGAAGAGTTGTATATGATGCAACCCAAAGGTTTTGTCAATCCTAAAGATGCTAACAAAGTATGCAAACTTCAACGGTCCATTTATGGATTGAAGCAAGCATCCCAAAGTTGGAATCAACGTTTTGATAAGGTGATCAAAAGTTTTGGTTTTATACAAACTTATGGAGAAGCTTGTATTTACAAGAAAGTGAGTGGGAGCTCTGTAGCATTCTTAATACTATATGTAGATGACATATTATTGATTGGGAATGATGTAGACCTTCTTAATAGTGTCAAGGAATATTTGAATAATAGTTTTTCAATGAAAGATCTTGGCGAAGCAGCTCACATATTAGGCATAAAGATTTATAGAGATAGATCAAGACGCCAAATATCATTGTCACAAAATACATATTTGGACAAAGTTCTAAAGAGGTTTGGAATGGAAGATAGCAAGAAAGGGTTCTTGCCCATGTTGCCCAATACGACCTTGAGTAAAACTCAAAGTCCGACATCGGCAGAAGATAGAGAAAGGATGAGTAAGACTCCCTATGCCTCAGTCATAGGATCTCTAATGTATGCCATGCTATATACTAGACCCGACATTGCATATGCTGTTAGTTTAACTAGCAGATATCAAAGTGATCCAGGAGTGGATCATTGGACAGCGGTCAAAAACATCCTTAAGTACTTGAGAAGAACTAAGGATATGGTTCTTTCTTATGGAGGTGATGAACAGCTCGTTGTTAATGGTTACACCGATGCTAGTTGGAACACCGATCCGGATGATTCTAAATCACAATCTGAATACGTATTTATTTTGAATGGTGCAGCAGTTAGCTGGAGGAGTGCAAAGCAAAGCGTTGTGGCGAGATCTTCAACTGAATCGGAATACATGGCTGCTTTGGAGGCTTCACAAGAAGCGATATGGATGAAAGAGTTCATTACAGAGCTGGGTGTGGTTCCTAGTGCGCTGGACCCAATGTCTATCTACTGTGATAACATGGGTGCCATAGCCAATGCGCAAGAACCAAGGTCACACAAGAAGCTGAAGCACATCAAGCTACGTTTTCACGCTATTCGAGAACATGTCCAAGATGGGGACATAAAGATTTGCAAAGTACACACAGATCTGAATGTGGCGGATCCGTTGACTAAACCTCTCCCGAGGGCAAAACATGACCAGCACCAAACTGCCATGGGTGTTCGGTATATTACCATGTAATCTAGATTAGATGACTCTAGTGCAAGTGGGAGACTGTTGGAGATATGCCCTAGAGGCAATAATAAATGTAGTTATTATTATATCTTTGTGTTTATGATAAATGTTTACATTCATGCTGTAATAGTATTAACAAGGAAACATTAATACTTGTGTGATTTGTAAACTAAAATAGAGTCCCTAGTAAAGCCTCTTTATAATACTAGCTTGTTGGTTAATAAATGATTGTGGTTTCCCTATCATGAACATTGAGATGTTATTAACAACAAGATCATATCGTTAGGAGAATGATATGGTGGACATACTCCTATAGATAAGCGTAGCATAAAGATCAAGTCATTTTAATAGTTCAATTGCTATATGCTTTCTGATACATAGTAACCTAATTCCTTCGACCATGAGATCATGCATATCACCTTTACCGGATGGATTCTTTGATGACATCAAACACCACACCGTAACTGGGTGGCTATAAAGGTGGCATTGAGTGTTCGGAAAGTATTGATTGAAACACATGGATCAAGAGTGGGATTTGTCCATCCATATGACGTATAGATATACTCTAGGCCCTCTCGGTGAAATGTCATCCAATTAGCTTGCAAGCATGTGACTGGCTCACAAGGGATCACATATCACGGGAACGAGAAAAGAGTACTTATCGGTAACGAGGCTGAACTAGGTATGCAGAGATACCGACGATCATAACCTCGGATAAGTAAACTATCGTGAGACAAAGGGAAATTGGTATCGTATGTAAGTGGTTCATTCGATCGCTAAGTAATCGTAGAAATATGTGGGAGCCATATGAATTTCGAGATTCCTCTATTGGTTATTGTTCGGAGAAGTGTCTCGATCATGTCTGCATAATTCACGAACCGTAGGGAGACACACTTAAGGATTCGACGTTGTTTGAGTAGTTATGGAATGATGAGAAATAGTCCGAATGTTATTCGGAGTCTCGAATGGGATTCGGGATATCACGAGGAGATCCGGAATGGTCCGGAGAATAAGATTCATATAAGGAAAGTCCTGTTTCGGAGTTGGAGAATGGTTCCGGTGTTTTCATCAGGAATGTTCTAGAAGGTTCCGGAATGTCCGGCACTCCGGAGGGGAAGGGTACATGAATGTGTTATATCAAGTTGGTATGATTGCATCATGTACTAAGTGTCATCGCTGAACAAAATAGAGGATTTAATCAAATCCTTGTTTGAAAAGTCAAACGCCAATTTGAAAGTCAAACGGCTAATTTTGGGAAGTGGAGGGGAGGTGGAATCCGAGTTGGGGAGGAGTCCCTCCACCTCCACCACCGGCCCACCTTGGGTCCGAGTTGGGGAGGGACTCCCCTCCCCTGGCGCGCCTCCCTCCACCTATAAGAGGAGGGGCAGGGCTCCCCTCCTAGATACACAAGTTCCCTACCTCTAAACCCTAGCCCCAAGCCGCCGCCGGCCCTAGGGCACTCGCCGCCGCCTAGGTCAAACCCTAGCCGCCGGCCTAGCTCCCTCCTCGGCGTGTCTAAACCCTAGATCGTCGAGGGCTCTCTCATAGTCCACCATACTCGCTCTGGCTTAAGGCGAATCCCTGCGAGATCTCCCCTCTACTTCCGGTACCACGCCGTTATGCTGCCGGAATCGCGAGGAGAGTGCTACAACCTCCACTGCCTACTGGAACAAGGGAGAGGAAGGTCTTCGTCGAGTACCGAACGTGTGACCGACTGTGGGAGCGCTGCCGGAACGCAGCGCCGGAAGGATCGTCTACGCGATCTTGAGATCGGGAAGAGTACGACTACATCACCCACGAGAATCCGCTCTCGTTAAACACTTTGGAATCTTCGAGGGTGAGTTATTCCATCGACTCGTTGCTACAATCTAGTAGATAGATCTTGGCTTGTTTGTTTGTATGCGATAGAAATTTTTTGTTTTCCATGCTACGAATCCCTACACTGAAGACTTTGCTCCCCATATAAATGCTAGGAGGGGCGCCAAGGAGAAGATCGCATCCACAATCACTACACCCGTGGACGAGGTTTAATCTCGTCAATGCCCATTGTTATGGACTTGGGTTTTGGATAAGATGGAGATGCTGGAGATCGCAGAACGGTTAGCAAACAAGCAACACGGGACACGAGGTTTACCCAGGTTCAGGCCCCCGGAGGGAAAACCCTACTCCTGCTTGTCTGCTCTTGATTACGGCGGAACCGGTGATTACAGGGGTGCGCAGATGCGATCTGGCGTGGAGGTGTGTATGCGAAAGTATGAGGTCAGATCTATAGATCTGTTGTGGTCTAGTCTATCGGGGGTGGAGATCGTAGATCTGTCTATTGGAGGGTTTATGGCCTAGCCTCTGTCGTTTTTCTCCTCGTTGGACCCCCCTAGCCTTTATATATGGGGAGGCTAGGTCTCAGGTACCGATACGAGTAGGTTACAAGTTGTATTCAAACTCTAGTCTTGAGCTTTCCTTGTCTTGTGCGCTTGGGAGTCCGTGTCCATATGGGCTTCATAGCAGCCGAACCGTCATAGGCGTCATGGACCCTGGTAGGTCGTCGAGTGGGCCTTCCGTCGGGCTGGACCAGGTATACTAACATCGCGTACCCGCAGGGTATAACCATGTCAGTAGTCCCCGAGTGTTCAGTCGAATCATAGATTCGGCTGAGGACTCTTCAATCCTTCGGGTGCAGCTATCTCTGTCTTTCAAGAGAATATGTAGGGATTGTTGATGCGTGTGCCTGACTCTCCCGACGGATCAGGGCCAGTTAACTGTCTTAGGACAAAACAACACGATCTTCTTGAGATTCGAGTCCCTCGACTCGAACCCGGAACATTTGCTGGCGTAATTCGACTCAGGCCGTGGAGGACTTACAGGAGTGGAATTCCAGTGAATTTAAATGATGTACCCAACACGTCCATCGGGATTTTTCATCGCGCCTGCTGGCACGAATTTTTACTAGCAGAGCGCAGTCGTGTGCGTTACCAGGCCATCAGATGGTATCTGTAGGTCTTATCTTTGCGTCGCAGACGCAACATCCGAATGTTTATCACCGCGGAGGTGTTTCGGGTGGCCAAGGAGGACTTCGCTCACTTAGCGTTAATTAGGGCAGAGCTGCCGAAAAGTTTTGCATGCTGATCCGAAGGATCGCACTCGAAGAATTCATAGGGTGCGCGACCAGCGCTCCCTATGGGAGTAGCCCCCGAGTGTCTGTTCGAGTCGTAGACTCGAGCGAAGACTTTAATTCAGCCGTTGTTTGGCTTCAGGTCCGTAGGACACAAATTTTTTCGAATGCTTGAATCCATCCTCCCTATGGGAGTAGCCCCCGAGTCTGTAGTGGAGTCGTAGACTCGACGTAGGACTCGAAGAATAGATCAGGTAATTCATGTCTCGGGTGCGCGGCCAGCGCTCCTGATAGTAGTAGTCCCCGAGTGTCTGGCGGAGTCGTAGACTCGGGCAGAGACTCGAGTCTTGTATCGTGAAGTTGTAGTCGACAATCTCGTGGGCGTATCGCTGACCCGGAAGTACATCGGGTGCGCGACCAGCGCTCCTGATAGGAGTATCCCCCGAGTGTCTAGTCGAGTCGCAGACTCGGGTGGAGACTCATGCGAGGAGAAACCACTAACCCGGGTGTGCATCGAGTCAGCGTCTCACACATAAGGAGCCAAGAATCGACGTAGCGGAGTGATGCGGCATTTTAGCCGGAAGAACTCGACGTTGCGGATGAAGTTGACGCCGTTTCTTCTGTCGGGTGCGCGGCCAGCGCCTCTTTTGTCGATGATTGATATGATCATCCGAGGAATGCTTCGACTCGGGTCTTGGCGTCTGTTGACATGACTGGCGCTGGTCGAATCCGTTGGAGGACCCAATAGAATAGCTCGGTGCAGTCGACATCCTCGTAAGCTGCAGAAAATATAAAAAATTGTGAAGTATTTGTATCTTATAAAGAATATTTTCCTTTCGACTTGTATAGTAAGATTCTGGTGCCGATCGAGTCGACATTGTTGCACTGTATGCTAGGCCTTTTCGTTAGCCTGATTACCCTTAGTCTCAGTACCTTGCCGAGGCACTCGGAGTTCAAGAATTCGACGGTCAGGCAGAATCAGCTACTCGGCCAATCGCGTTCGAGGTGCTCGAGTGCGTGGAGCCGATGGCACATTAGGTTACTCGAAGAGGGCGCATCCCCCGAGTGTTTCGAGTGCGATTAAAGTAAGAAAGAAAATCAACTCTGAGTAGAGAACTTAGCTTGTTGTTTGTCGTGGCGAAGTTGACACGGTAGCGGGTCACGCGGCGGACGTAGGCGACGCGGCGGACCACGGTCATAGCAGCGACGAGTTCCTGAGGTCGATGGCGACAGCGAGCTCCGCATCCGAAAATTGTCGCAGTCGAAAACCGCACCGGGTCGCTGCATCCGAAGGATGTATCGGGTTGCCGTAGCCGAAAGCCGCATCGGGTCGCCGTAGCCAAAGACCACACAGTTCGTCGGAGCCGAAGACCGTAGTGGGTTGCTGGAGCCGAAGGCCACGGCTGGTCGTCGAAGCGGAGGGAGCCCCCGAGCCCCCGAGTCGTTGGAGGCGAAGATCACATCGGGTCGCCGCATCTGAAGGATGCAGCAGGTCACCATAATTGAAGACCGCAGAGGATCTTCGCAGTCGAAAACCGCAATAGATCGATGGTCGCGAGTCGTGTGGCCCAGTAGGCGTAGCCCCCGAGCGTGGAGTTTGATGTGACTGCACGTAGTCGATGCTGCGGAGACATACTCGACGCAGCGGATAGAGTCGACACAGTAGTGATGAAGTAGACCATACGGTGAAGCAAAAATATATTGCGAGGTCCCGAGTGTCGAGATGCCAGTCTAGAATGCTTGAAGACTCCATCGAGCTAAATCCAGAAATCCATGCACGTTGCTATTTTCTTGATTTTTCTTTTTTTTCTTCAATGACATGCGATAAGAGTCCTTTTCCTTTTCCTTTGATTATGCCAGGTGAGAACCACACCCCCACGTGCACGATGTGAATCGGGGATGTTGATACTCCTTCGCGGAATTTGACCCATGATGGACGTCCGTTCCAATCTTTGTCAGCACAACGTTTCCTGTTAGTGCCCTTTTCTCTGATTGATTAACATGAACAAGCAAAGGCTGTGTGCTCGCTCACGTACTGACTCAAGTTTGATTGATTTGAGTATGGCTTCTGCTGTCGAAAATTCCATGCATCTTCACCTAGGACTCTCCTAGGCCTTGTGTGATCCACGCATACGTAGCACAAATCAGATTTGGTATTATTAATCAACTTCGATCTGAAACCTCCCGCGGCTTGTCGTGATTGATATAAAACGGTATCCCTTTGATCCACTCCCTTCATGACTTCGTATGTAAAGAGAATCCTGATTGATCCGGTACTCCTGAGGGCGAACGTTGATGTCGAGCCTCACGCCTGTTGGTGTAGATGAAGTTGAGCACGCCGCCGACGCAACGAATCGACCGGACGTGATCTGGCCGTTGTTGGATGATGAGAGAGTCGAGGCAGATCTGGCCTCTAGTAGCCGAAGAATCGTAGATTGCTGGTGATGGGACCGTCACGATCGCACAATCAGCTCCCCCGATTCCCACAGATGGCGCCAATTGACGAGGTTTAATCTCGTCAATGCCCATTGTTATGGACTTGGGTTTTGGAGAAGATGAGGATGCTGGAGATCGCGGAACGGTTAGCAAACAAGCAACACGGGACACGAGGTTTACCCAGGTTCAGGCCCCCGGAGGGAAAACCCTACTCCTGCTTGTCTGCTCTTGATTACGGCGGAACCGGTGATTACAGGGGTGCGCAGATGCGATCTGGCGTGGAGGTGTGTATGCGAAAGTATGAGGTCAGATCTGTAGATCTGTTGTGGTCTAGTCTATCGGTGGTGGAGATCGTAGATCTGTCTATTGGAGGGTTTATGGCCTAGCCTCTGTCGTTTTTCTCCTCGTTGGACCCTCCTAGCCTTTATATATAGGGAGGCTAGGTCTCAGGTACCGATACGAGTAGGTTACAAGTTGTATTCAAACTCTAGTCTTGAGCTTTCCTTGTCTTGTGTGCTTGGGAGTCCGTGTCCATATGGGCTTCATAGCAGCCGAACCGTCATAGGCGTCATGGACCCTGGTAGGTCGTCGAGTGGGCCTTCCGTCGGGCTGGACCAAGTATACTAACATCGGGTACCCGCAGGGTATAACCATGTCACCCGTAGCTCCTAATCCAATCTATACATACATTGCCATCTAGACGACTTGTAATCTTCATCATCAATCAAGATCAGACAAGCAAGAGTAGGATTTTCCCTATGGGGGCCTAAACCTGGGTAAATTGTGTCCCCTTGTTTGTCTATTAGCCGACGAAGTCACCGACGCACACCTCCTTCCCAAAAACCCAAGTCCATAAATCATGGGCATTTTCGTGGAGACCCCATGTTATGTGTAGGAACGAGCTAGTTGGGTACCAACTACCAGCGGCACATACCATTGTCCCCGCTTTCCCGACGCGCCTCCCTTGATCAGTGCCTCCCACCCCTCTCAAAACATGCTCCACCTCTTGTTTCGATGCCGGTAGATCGCATGTGTGCATCTACAATGTCTTCATACTTACCTCCGACAACTTTTTTGCTACATGTGTTCTATAACTCTCACCTTATGGGGCAACCATCTCATGCGCTAGGCTTGCACGCAAGGTGGCTGACCGTTTTCTTCGGTAGGCTGCAGTTTCATAGTTCTAGCATGTCTCTCCACCAGTCATTTGATTGGCGATTTATTTGGTTCGTTGACTCATAGACATGGACAATGACAACGAGATGATGATCCATGCATTGTTGGAGGAGGAGGCTGATGTGGACGTCGATGACCAGGAGCAACTGACAATCATAGCGTGTCTTTTCCAACTGCAATCCGATGATGAGAACAAGGCTGGTCCACAGCATGAAGGTCCAAAGATTGGGAGAAGGAAAACCAAGCCAAGACAGAGGATGGAGGGGCATATCATGTTGTACAAAGACTAATTCGCTGATGAAGCAACATATACTCCGAAGTAGTGTCGTAGGTGTTATATGATGAATAAGGAGCTTTTCATGATGATTCTTCATGGTGTGTGAGAGAAGGGTGGCTAATTTTTGTTGAAGAAGGGATGCACGGGCATGGTTGGTTTCTCTACAATTCAGAAATGCATTAATTGATGCCATGAGGATGCTTGCATATGGAGCGCCTTAAGATTCAAAAGATGAGTATCTATGCATGGGTGAGTCGATGACCATTGAGTGCATGTATAGATTTTGAAGAGTGATGGTGGGTTAGCGCATACTATTTGAGAGGGCCAAATAAAGTATGGAAACAAATTATCATGGCACAAACCGCATCGAGAGTATTTTCTGGGATGTTTGGAAGCATCTATTCCATGCACTGGTCAAGAAATAATTTGTCCATTTTATTTACAAGGTTTGTATAAAGAACATCATGGAGAATACATTGTGGTACTTGTAGTTGTGGAAGATTAAGACTTGTGGATTTGGCATGATTTTTAGCATGGAGGAATCTCCTAATGACATCAATGTGTTACAACCCTCACCAATCTTTGCAAGACTGGTTGAAGGCTATGCTCAACCTTACAACTATGCGATCAATTTCCACAAATATATCAAAAGGTCGACATTTGTGAAGATAATCTATGATCCTCTAGGTAAAATGAAGTCTTACTTTTCTTCACGCTAGGAGAGTTATAGGAAGGATGTCGAGCATGCATTTTTTATGCTCCAATATTGATTTGCAATTGTTAGGTACACTGATCTTACTTAGTCTCAATATTAGACGTGAGAGGTAATAAATGCTTGTGTGATTGTGTACAACATGATTATATATAGTGAGTGCAAGTATCCAGTGAGAATAATGTTGGTCTGTATGAGTGTCAGGATCCTTTTGCATATGTTGATCGCAAAGTGGATGTGGATGCTGCAAACTTCCTCGCAAGGTATGTAAACATCTATGACATAGATGATCATCAACAACTACAAACGATCTCATAGAGAATTTTTGGAGGCTCAAAGGCCATTGTGCCACCCACTCGATGAAGTTGAACATCAAATTATTTAAATTATGTTAAATACTTTGGTTTCATTGTTGTAGAACTTAATCTATTTATGCATTTAAAATTATTTTGTTATGTGAGAAAAACAAAAAAACAATTTGGGACGCCATTTGCGTGACGTGTTGGGTAGTGATGTCCTCCATGAACTGCACTACGAGTCAGTGCCCCCCGGCCAATCCGGCGTTCTTGTCGGATGTCGTTTGGGAACACGGCCGGATATGTTATTTCCTTAAGACGTACCCGGCGATCTCAATCTTATAATAAGTATATGGGTACCCTAAGTATATATGCACTAATATATCGCTAGAGTTTTGTATAGCTACTAAGGGCGTGTTTGGTTACCCGTTTTCCCGTTTCTCGCATGGTCCGGAAAAAAATAAGGATGTTTGGTGTATTGGATCGCATGTGTTCCTTGCACCGCACGAACTTTAAAGCAGCCCAAATGTTGGCCCGTTGGAAACACCGATTTTGGGTGTTTCCGCTGGGACAGGCCCCGCTCGTGCAAAAGGGGGGAAGCTGCGCCGCTCGTGCGACCTCGACGATGGAGGACTAGCTAGATCCATATCTCCAAGCTCAGGGAGTCCTCCCAGTAGGTGTACAACCACCTGCGTAAGTGGAGGACTAGCTGGATCCATATCTCCAAGCTCAGGGACCTTAGCGGAGCTAGCTGGGACGAGGAGACCCGCACCATCATCTTGGAGGACGCCCACTACAGGGGTCACATCTCGGTATTAACTAATTTTAGTTACATCCATACGATACCCTTGTGTAACCTTGCTAACCTGGCTAACCTCCTTGCAATTTCATGTCTTAGGATCACCCCAAGGATGCCAAATATCTGAAGAAGCCTGTCGCCAACTATAGGCAGATGGAGGAAATCTTCTGTTGGAGATATGCCCAAGAGGCAATAATAAAGTGGTTATTATCATATCTTCATGCTTATGATAAATGTTTACATACCATGCTATAATTGTATTAACCGGAAACATTAATACTTGTGTAATTTGTAAACATGTAAGAGTCCCTAGTAAAGCCTCTTGTTAAACTAGCTTGTTGGTTAATATATGATCATGGTTTCCTGATCATGAATATTGAGATGTTATTAACAACAAGATCATATCATTAGGAGAATGATGTGGTGGACATACTCCTATAGTTAAGCGTAGCATAACATCAAGTCATTCAAATAGTTCACTTGCTATAAGCTTTCTAATACATAGTAACCTAAATCCTTCGACCATGAGATCATGTTAATCACCATCACCGGAAGGATGCTTTGATGACATCAAACACCACATCGCAACTGGGTGGCTATAAAGGTGGCATTGAGTGTTCGAAAAGTATGTGTTGAGGCACATGGATCAAGAGTGGGATTTGTCCATCCATATGACGGATAGATATACTTTGGGCCCTCTCGGTGGAATGTCATCCAATTGTCTTGAAATCATGTGACTGGCTCACAAGGGATCACATATCATGGGAACGAGAAAAGAGTACTTATCGGTAACGAGGTTGAATTAGGTATGCAGAGATACCGACGATGAAACCTCGGATATGTAAACTATCGCGAGACAAAGGGAAATCGGTATCGTATGTAAGTGGTTCATTCGACGCAAAGTAATCGTAGAAATATGTGGGAGCCATATGAATTTCTAGATTCCTCTATTGGTTATTGATCGGAGAAGTGTCTCGGTCATGTCCGCATAATTCACAAACCGTAGGGAGACACACTTAAGGATTTGATGTTGTTTAGTAGATATGGAATGTAAGTAGGGGAACCAAATGTTGTTCGGAGTCTCGGATGGGATCCGGGATATCACGAGGAGATCCGGAATGGTCCGGAGAATAAGATTCATATAAGGAAATTCTGATTCCGGAGTTTGGAAATGATTTCGATGTTTTCATCGGAGAGGTTCTAGAAGGGTCTAGAAGGTTCACCGGACCGAAAGGGGAATGGTTCATGAATGTGTCATGGTTAAGTGGAATGATTGGATCATGTCCTAGGTCACTTGGTTGGGCATTTGCGAGAGAGAAATAAAGCTCTAAATTGAAAGTCAAAAGAGAGGTTTGAAAAGTCAAACTGGAACAATAGTTTCCTAGTGGAAGAAGGAAAGAGTCCGTCCTTCTCTCCAACTTGGGTTTGGAGAAGGATTCAAACTCCCCTCTCCCAAGCTGCCCTCCCTCTCATAAATAGAGGGGGGTCTGCCCCAAGAGATTACAACTAGCCCTCCCCACCTCCAAGCCGCGCCGCTGCCGCCCTAGTGCCGCCGCTGACCCGTCGCCGCGCCCTAGCCACCGCAGACACCTCCTCCTCCTCTTCGGCCCTCTAAACCTAGATCATCGGAAACCCTAGATCCACCATAACCCACACCGGCTGATGCAAAGACCTGTGGGATATTTCCACTACTTTCGACACCACGCCGTCGTGCGGCCAAAATCGCGAGGGGAGAACTACAACCTTCGCTGTCTGCTGGAACAAGGGAGAGGAAGGTCTTCATCGAGTACCGAACGTGTGACCGACTAAGGAAGCTCTGCTGGAACGCAACGCCGGAAGGATCATCTACGCGATCTTGAGATCGTCAAGTGTACGACTACATCACCCACGAGAATCTGCTCTCGTTAACCGCTTTGGAATATTCGAGGGTGAGTACTCTAATCGACTCGTTGCTACAATCTAGTAGATATATCTTGGCTTGTTTATGTGCATGCGGTAGAATTTTTTTGTTTTCCATGCTACGTACCCCTATAGTGGTAACAGAGCCGTGTCTATATGTAGATCTATTGCACAAGTAGAACACAATGGTCATTGTGGGCGTTGATGCTTTTGTTGTCGATTGCTTCTTGTGTAATTTGCATCTTGCGGGGTGGTGGGATGAAGCGGCCTGGGCTAACCTTACATGACATCGTTCATGAGACTTGATCCACGCTTGACATGCAACTTGTATTGCATAAGTGGCTTTGCGGGTGCCTGTTTCTCCCAACATAGTGAAGATTCAATTTACAACGGGTAATTGACAATACTAGTATCAACGTTGTGGTTCTTGTTCGTAAGTTAGAACGACACTTATTGAAAGCCCCAAACCACGTAAAACATGCAAAGAAAATTAGAGGCGTCTAGCTTTGTTTTGCATGTTGGAATTATGCCCTAGAGGCAATAATAAAGATGTTATTATTATAATTCTTGTTCATGATAAAGTTTATATTCCATGATAGAATTATATTAAGTGGAAACTTTAATACTTGTGTAGTTTGTGAACAACACCGTGTCCCTAGTATGACTCTATGGACTAGCTCATTGATTAATGATGGTTAAGGTTTCCTAACAATAGACATGAGTTCTCAATTAATAATGAGATCATATCATTGGGAGAATGATATGATGGACATACCCAAATCAAGCAGAGCAATTATCGTGTCATTGTGTTCATCTTTGCAAAGCTTTTTCTTATGTCAAATATTGTATTCCTTAGACTATGAGATAATGCAACTCCCTGGTATCGGAAGAAAGCTTTGAGGTCATCAAACGTCATCCTATGAGAGGGTGATCATAAAGTACTTGTTGGGTTGTATGTATCGAGATGGGATTTGTCCCTCCCAAGTCAGAGAGATATACTTCGGGCCCACTCGGTAATCGATATCAACATCGCTTGCAAACATGTGGTTAAGGAGTTAATCACAAAGTGATATTGGATTACGGAACGAGTAAAGTACTTGCTGTGAACGAGATTGAACTAGGTATGCCGATGCCGACGATCGAATCTCGGGCCAGTAAAATATCGCGTGACGAAGGGAATATATATATGAGATTAATTGAATCCTGACATCGTGGTTCATCCGATATGATCATCGATGAATATGTGGGAGTCAATATGGGTTTCCAGACCCCGCTGTTGATTATTGATAGAAGATCATGTCTGCATATTCTCGAACCCGTAGGGTCACACACTTAACGTGTCTTGACGCTAGGATAGAATGGATAATTGGTTTATGAGTTTTTGT
The DNA here is from genome assembly GCA_916181665.1 of Avena sativa. Classification (NCBI taxonomy): domain Eukaryota; kingdom Viridiplantae; phylum Streptophyta; class Magnoliopsida; order Poales; family Poaceae; genus Avena; species Avena sativa. Next base: position 320,587,007 of record OV702279.1, read on the forward strand.
TTGGAGTCTCGGATGAGATCCAGGACGTCACGAGAGGTTCCGGGTCCAGAGAATAAGATTCATATAAAGGAAAGCAGTTTTTGGAGTTCGGAATTGTTTCGGATTGTTCGGTATTGTACCGGAAGGTTCTAGAAGCTTCCGGAGTGGGACCAACATGGCCCCACTTGCCGGGAGGGGGCGTGGGCCTACGAGGGAGTGCCCTGGCCACATTGGGCCAGGGGCACAAGGTCCCATAGGCCCAGCCGGCCAAGCCCTAGGGGAAACCCTAGGGAGAGCTTCTAGAAGGAGGGGGGAAACTTGCCCCCCACTCCTCCCTTGTGGCCGCCGGCCCTAGGCTTGGAGGAGGGGCAAGGGGCAGCCGCCCACCCCTCTATATAAATAGGGCAGGGGCGCACCCTCCCCCCACACCTACTCAAGCCCTAGCCGCCTAGCTGTTGCCCTCCTCTCTCCCTCTCTCCCGATTGCGCGTAGGCGAAGCCCTGCCGCAGAAACTCTCCACCATTTGCACCATGCCGTCGTGTTGTAGATCCAACATATCTCTCCACCCCACTTGCTGGTCCGAGGAAGGAGGAGACGTCGAGGTGCCGTACGTGTGCATCTCTCGGAGGCATCGCCACTTACGGTGTTGGATCAGATCGGATCGCGAGGAGGAGAAGGCTAGTATGACTACATCAACCACGTTCCGTCAAACGTTCCGCTGTGCGATTTCTTCAAGGGTATGAAGATCTCATCTATCCCCCCCTCATTGTTTGCATCTTCTAGATTAGATCTTGGCTTTTCCCGTTCGCATCCGTAGAAAATTTTGATTTACTATGCTGCGAAACCCTTCAGTGGTATCAGAGCTAGATCTATGTGTAGATGTGTTTCACGAGTAGAACGCAACATGATTGTTGCGGGCATTGATGTTTTCTGTTGCAAGCCTCTTGTTTGTGTACTTCTTATGATGCGGGATAGTGAGATCGAAGCGGTCCAGGCCAACTTTACGCGACCTCGTTCGCGAGACCGGCTCCGCACTTGACGTGTGGCTTGTTCCACACATGCGGCTGATGGATGCCAGTTTCTCTCACTATAGTTGTCATGGGATTTGCACCGGATGTTGGCAACCATAATATCACCGTTGTGGCTTTCCGTAGGTAAGAATCGTTCTTAGCTTGTTACTCCCATAAGCCACGTAAAACATGCAACAACAAAGTAGAGGCGTCTAACTTGTTTTTGCAGGGAGTGTTTCGATGATATGGTATGTCCCAAGATGTGATGTGTATGTTGTATGCAATGATCATGTTTTGTAATGTTTCACGACTTGCATGTCGATGAGTACACAACCGGTAGGAGCCATATGGTTGTCTTTATAATTGTGTATGACCTGTGTGTCAACTTCTTATACGCCATGTAATAGCTTTACTTTATCGCTAAGTAGTTAGCAATAGTTGTAGTTGCTATTCGTGGTGGAGGCAATCATGGTGGAGTGATGGAGATCATGCTGGCACGCACAAGATGGAGATCATTGCGCGGAGATTGGCTATACCATGTCACATAAAATTATATGCATGTGATGTTTATCCTTTTATGTATCTTATTATGCTTAGATCGCGATGGTAGCATTATAAGATGATTCCTCACTTAAAGATCAAGATAAAACTATGTTCTCACCAAGTATGCACCATTGCGAAAGTTCGTCGTGTTCAAGCATCACGTGATGATCGGGTGCTATAAACTCTACGTTCACATACAACGGGTGCAAGCCAGTTTTTGCACACGCGGAAATACTTGGGTTTGACTTGACGAGCCTAGCATGTACAGACATGCGGAACACACGAACCGAAAGGTTAAGCATGAGTCATATGAATGATATGATCGACACTTCGTTGTCCACCATTGAAACCACATCTCTTCTCGTGAAGATCGGATTAGGTGTGGTGAATTTGGATCATGTTCACTAAACAACTTGAGGGATGTTGAATTTAGTGGGAGTTCATCTAGTAATTTGATTAAGTTGAACTAGTTATCATGAACATAGTCTAAATTGTACTTGCAAATTTTGTAGATCAAATGGCTAAGTACAACTTCAACTTCAACGTTTTTGCTGAGAAAGAAAAGCTTAAGAACAATGGGTCTAACTTCACCAACTGGTTCCGCAATTCGAGAATCATTCTCGCTGGTGGAAAAAAGGACTATGTCCTTGAGAAAGCGCTAGGTGACGCCCCTGCTCTAGATGCGCCGGCTGATGAGAAAGTTGTTTATCAGTCGCGCAAAGATGATTATGGTGTGATTAAGAGCACCATGTTGTTTGCTATGGAATCGGATCTTCAAAATCGTTTTTAGGAGTTCCCCGGGCCCTTTGAGATTCTTGAGGAACTGAAAACTATGTTTCAGACTCAGGCCCGTTCTGAGAGATATGAGATCTCTGAGAAATTCTTTAACTGCAAGATGGAGGAAGGGAGTTCCGTTAGTGAGCACGCCATTAAGATGTCGGGCTACACTCAACGCCTTGAGAAACTGGACTGCAAGATTCCAGAGGAGCTCAAGATTGACAGAGTTCTACAATCACTCCCTCATAGCTACAAAGGTTTTGTAGTTACTCATAATCAGATTGGTTCCACTGATACGATCACTGAGCTCTTCGCTAAGCTGAAAGCTGCGGAGGTGGACATCAAGAAAGATAATCATGTGTTGATGTTCAACAAGCCCCCCATCTTTAAGAAAGGTAAGGGTGCAAAGAAGCCCTTCAAGAAAGGCAGCGGCAAGCGTGTTGCCCCTGCTGATAAGAAGCTCAAGTCTGGACCTAAGCCGGACACTGAGTGCTTCTATTGCAAGGACAAGGGTCACTGGAAGCGCAACTGTCTGAAGTACTTAGCGGACAAGAAGGCTGGCACCATCAAAGGTATATTTGATATACATGTTATTGATGTTTTCCTTACTAGCCCTCGTTGTAGTGCCTGGGTATTTGATACTGGTTTAGTTGCTAATATTTGTAACTCGAAACAAGAGCTACGGAATAGACGACGGCTAGCGAGGGATGAGGTGACGATGCGCGTTGGCAACGGATCAAGAGTTGATGTGATGGTCGTCGGCACGCTCTCCTTAGTTTTACCTTCAGGATTAGTTTTAAACCTCAATAAATGTTATTATGTGCCTGTGTTGAGCATGAACATCATATCTGGATCGTGTTTATTGCAAGACGGTTATTCATTTAAATCGAAGAATAATGGTTGTTCTATTTATATGAGTAACATCTTTTATGGTCATGCACCTGCTATGAATGGTTTATTTCTTCTGAATCTCGAAAGCGATGAAACACACATCCATAACATTGAGGCTAAGAGATGCAAGGTAGATACTACTTATTTGTGGCACTGCCGTCTAGGTCATATTGGTATAAAACGCATGAAGAAACTCCATTCTGATGGACTTTTGGAGTCTCTTGATTTTGAATCATTTGACACGTGCGAGCCGTGCCTCATGGGCAAGATGATCAAAACCCGTTCTTCGGAATGATGGAGCGAGCAACGGACTTGTTGGAAATCATACATACCGATGTATGCGGACCGATGAGTGTTTCGACACGCGGTGGATATTGCTATTTTCTCACTTTTACTGATGACTTAAGTAGATATGGGTATATCTATTTAATGAAACATAAATCTGAAACATTTGAAAAGTTCAAAGAATTTCAGAACGAAGTGGAAAACCATTGTAACAGAAAAATTAAGTTTCTACGATCCGATCGTGGAGGTGAATATTTGAGTTATGATTTTCTCACGCATCTTAAAGCAAGCGGAATCGTTTCGCAACTCACGCCACCCGGAACACCACAGCGCAATGGTGTGTCTGAACGCCGGAATCGAACTCTATTAGATATGGTGCGATCAATGATGTCTCTTACAGATTTGTCGTTATCATTTTGGGGTTATGCATTAGAAACCGCTGCATTCACTTTAAATAGGGCACCATCTAAATCCGTTGAGACGACACCGTATGAACTGTGGTTTGGTGCTAAACCTAAGTTGTCATTTCTTAAAGTTTGGGGATGCGAATCTTACGTCAAGAAGTTGATGCCGGACAAGCTCAAACCCAAAGCGGAGAAATGCGTCTTCATAGGATACCCTAAGGAAACTATTGGGTATACCTTCTATCACAGATCCGAAGGCAAAGTGTTTGTCGCAAATAACGGATCCTTTCTTGAGAAGGAGTTTCTCTCGAGAGAAGTGAGTGGGAGGAAAGTAGAGCTAGACGAGGTTGTTGAACCTTCTCTTGAGTTGGAGAGTAGCGCAGCACCTGAAATTGTTCCAGTGCCGTCTGCGCCAACAATAGAGGAAGCTAATGACAAGGATCATGAAGCTTCAGACGATGCTACTACTGAACGTCGCAGGTCGACAAGGTCACGTGCCCCTCCTGAGTGGTACGGCAACCCTGTCTTAACTGTCTTGTTAGTAGACGACAGTGAACCAGCAAACTATGAGGAAGCAATGATGAGCCCAGACTCTGAGAAATGGCTAGAGGCCATGAAATCTGAATTGGGATCCATGAGCGAAAACCAAGTATGGACTTTGGTGGACCCTCCTAGTGACCGAAAGGCCGTTGAGTGCAAATGGATTTTCAAGAAGAAAACGGACGCGGATGGTAATGTTATTGTCTATAAAGCACGGCTTGTCGCAAAAGGTTTTCGACAAGTTCAAGGTGTTGACTACGATCATACTTTCTCTCCAATAGTGATGTTTAAGTCCATTCGGATTTTATTAGCAATTGCTGCGTTTCATGATTATGAAATATGGCAGATGGATGTCAAGACTGCGTTCCTCAATGGCAACATTGATGAAGAGTTGTATATGATGCAACCCGAAGGTTTTGTCAATCCTAAGGATGCTGATAAAGTGTGCAAACTTCAGCGTTCCATTTATGGACTGAAGCAAGCATCTCGGAGTTGGAACCTTCGTTTTGATCAAGTGATCAAGAGCTTTGGATTTGTTCCAAATTGCTATGAAGCTTGTATATACAAGAAAGTGAGTGGGAGCTCAGTGACATTTCTAGTACTATATGTGGATGACATATTGATTATTGGAAATGACATTGATATGCTTAACGATGTGAAGAGTTATTTGAACAAATGTTTTTCAATAAAAGACCTAGGAGAAGCTGCTTATATATTAGGCATCAAAATCTATAGAGATAGACAAAGACGCCTAATAGATTTAAGCCAAAGTACATACCTAGACAAAGTTCTGAAAAGGTTCAGAATGGATAAGGCAAAGAAAGGTTCAGTGCCTATGTTGTCAGGTAAGATATTGAGCAAGGCTCAGTGTCCAGCTACGGTAAACGATAGAGAAGCTATGAGCAAAGTGCCTTATGCCTCGGCCATAGGTTCTATCATGTATGCCATGTTGTTTACTAGACCGGATGTGTCCAATGATCTTAGTTTGACGAGCAGATACCAAAGTGATCCAGGAGTGGAACACTGGACAGCCATGAAGAACATCCTAAAGTATTTAAATAGGACTAAAGAAATGTTCTTGGTCTATGGAGGTGATGAACAACTCGTCGTAAAGGGTTACATCGACGCTAGTTTCGACACCGACAAGGATTATTCTAAATCTCAGACAGGATACGTTTATATTTTGAATGGAGGAGTTATGAGCTGGAGAAGCTGCAAGCAAAGCGTGATTGCGGGATCTACAGTAGAAGCGGAATACATGGCTGCTGCAGAAGAGTCAAGTGAAGGAGTTTGGATCAGGAACTTCATCACTGAGCTTGGTGTGGTTCCAAGTGCCTTGGACCCACTGGAGATATTGTGTGACAACACTGGCGTCATAGCACTGACTAAGGAACCAAGATATCATCCAAAGACCAAGCACATCAACCGCAAGTTTCATATAATTCGAGATTATATAACAGATGGAGATCTGAAGATTAGCAAAGTACATACGGATCTGAATGTCGCAGATCCATTGACTAAACCTCTTCCACGATCAAAACATGATCATCACCTTAGTGCCATGGGTGTTAGATTGTTGCCAGATGTAAACTAGATTATTGACTCTAGTGCAAGTGGGAGACTATTGGAATTATTCCCTAGAGGCAATAATAAAGATGTTATTATTATAATTCGTGTTCATGATAAAGTTTATATTCCATGCTAGAATTGTATTAAGCGGAAACTTTAATACTTGTGTGGTTTGTGAACAACACCGTGAAGGTTTCCTAACCATTGATTAATGATGGTTAAGGTTTCCTAACCATAGACATGAGTTGTCGATTAATAATGAGATCATATCATTGGGAGAATTATATGATGGATAGACCCAAATCAAGCAGAGATATTAGATCGTGTCATCGTGTTCATATTTGCGAAGCTTTTTCTTATGTCAAATATTGTATTCCTTAGACCATGAGATAATGCAACTCCCCGGTATCGGAAGAAAGCTTTGAGGTCATCAAACGTCATCCTATGAGAGGGTGATCATAAAGGTGTCTCTCAGGTGATCGGAAAGTACTTGTTGGGTTGTATGTATCGAGATGGGATTTGTCCCTCCCAAGTCGGAGAGATATACTTCGGGCCCACTCGGTAATCGATATCAACACCGCTTGCAAGCACGTGGTTAAGGAGTTAATCACAAAGTGATATCGGATTACGGAACGAGTAAAGTACTTGCTGTGAACGAGATTGAACTAGGTATGCCGATGCCGACGATCGAATCTCGGGCAAGTAAAATATCGCGTGACGAAGGGAATATATATATGGGATTAATTGAATCCTATCATCATGGTTCATCCGATATGATCATCGATGAATATGTGGGAGTCAATATGGGTTTCCAGACCCCGTTGTTGATTATTGATAGAAGATCATGTCTGCATATTCTCGAACCCGTAGGGTCACACACTTAACGTGTCTCGACGCTAGGATAGAATGGATAATTGGTTTATGAGTTTTTGTTCGGAGTCTTGGATGAGATCCAGGACGTCACGAGAGGTTCCGGAATGGTTCGGAGAATAAGATTCATATAAAGGAAAGCAGTCTTTGGAGTTCGAAATTGTTTCGGATTGTTCGGTATTGTACCGGAAGGTTCTAGAAGCTTCCGGAGTGGGACCAACGTGGCCCCACTTGCCGGGAGGGGGCGTGGGCCTACGAGGGAGTGCCCTGGCCGCATTGGGCCAGGGGCACAAGGCCCCATAGGCCCAGCCGGCCAAGCCCTAGGGGAAACCCTAGGGAGAGCTTCTAGAAGGAGGGGGGAAACTTGCCCCCCACTCCTCCCTTGTGGTCGCCGGCCCTAGGCTTGGAGGAGGGGGCAAGGGGCAGCCGCCCACCCCTCTATATAAAGAGGGCAGGGGCGCACCCTCCCCCCACACCTCCTCAAGCCCTAGCCGCCTAGCTACTGCCCTCCTCTCTCCCTCTCTCCCGATTGCGTGTAGGCGAAGCCCTGCCGCAGAAACTCTCTACCGTTTGCACCACGCTGTCGTGTTGTAGATCCAACCTATCTCTCCACCCCACTTGCTGGACCGAGGAAGGAGGAGACGTCGAGGTGCCGTACGTGTGCATCTCTCGGAGGCATCGCCACTTGCGGTGTTGGATCGGATCGGATCGCGAGGAGGAGAGGGCTAGTACGACTACATCAACCACGTTCCGTCGAACGTTCTGTTGTGCGATTTCTTCAAGGGTATGAAGATCTCATCTATCCCCCCCCTCGTTGTTTGCATCTTCTAGATTAGATCTTGGCTTTTCCCGTTTGCATCCGTAGAAAATTTTGATTTACTATGCTGCGAAACCCTTCATTGCAGGGGTGTGTTGTGATGTGATATGGCCATGATTGTGATTATATATGATGTATGCAATGTTCCTTATTGTAATTCTTCAACCGATAGGAGCCATATGGTTGTCTTTTAATTTCGTTAAGACCTGCGTGTCTATTATTCAAAGTAGTTGTAATAGTTGATGCTGGTGGATGACAACCATGAAGCGGCACCATTGACCTTGACGCCATGCCGGTGATGATGGAGATCATGTTCGTGCTTGAAGATGGAGATTATAAGCACAAGAAGAAAGGACATATCATATCACATATTATGAATTGCATGTGATGTTAATCCTTTTATGCATCTTATATTGCTTAGTTCACGACGGTAGCATTATAAGATGATCTCTCTCGCAAAATTTCAAGTTATAAAGTGTTCATCCTTAGTAAGCACCGTTGCCAAAGCTTGTTGTTTCGAAGCACCACGTGATGATCGGGTGTCTTAGATTTTGCGAGTGTATACAACGGGAGCAAGCTAGATTTGCTCATACGGAAGCTAAGGTTTGACCTTGACGAGCCTAGCATGTACAGACATGGTCTCGGAACACGGATCACCGAAAGGTAAAGCATGAGTCATATAGTAGATATGATGAAAATGTTGATTATTCGCGATTGAAGCTACATCATCTCTCGTGATGATCAGTTTTGATGTGGTGGATTTGGTTCGTGTGATCACTAAAACAATGTGAGGGATGGAGTTAAACAACAATATGATTAAAAGTTGAACACTATTTATCATAAATTAAATCAAAGTTAATTTGCATAGTTGTTGTAGTCATTGGCATCTGTTTACCACCTTGCGCTTAGTTATAATTGAGGTAATAGAACTATAGAATTCTGGCTAGTTACTTTACGAACTGGTATCGTATTGTTTTGAAGTGTTAATCTAAAGTTTAAAAGTCCTATTGCAAACTTTCAGTAAGTTCCGGTTACTCTGTGAAGTTTAATAATTAGTATTAAATCAAGAGTAACAATTCCAGTGTTAGTAAATAAGTATCATGTTTATCTCCATGATTCCTAATATTAAAAAGATTGTTTAATATTAAGGTTATCTAGGAACATTATATGTGGGAGATATTGCGATATCTGAAACGATGTTTTGATTAAAACATGATAGAGTATAATATGGCAAAGTTTATGTTCTCATATTTGATGGGAATTTGCAAAAGGTTGGAGACGCCAGTCGACCTAATCCTCACAAAGGTTTTGGAGAGAAATATTATACTCGTGATTCACCTTATAAGCTAAAGCAGCTTGATCATGAATAATTCCATGATAAGGATGAATATTTGATGTAGGTAAATATTTACTACACCAAGAGATTACTAAAGAATGGAATTTGAAAGAACACCAAACATTTGATGATGGTGATCTACTTCAAAGTGCAAGTCCAAAGACATTGGTATTTAACTATACATGCTTTGGACTATGTGTCATGTGTATGGCTCCACTATTGATGTTGATAGATTCTTTCAAATAGAAAAGGAAATACTGAAAGAGAACCTCATATATGGCAGAAAATAAAAGACCAGAATTTTTCCGCTTAGGTATATAGAAGATATACGTGTTATGGTTGTATTCTTTGCTTGTTAAATAATGTGGTTCTTAAGTATTAGATACTGAATTTGTTGGTGTGAATCATCATATGAAACAACACAATTCATGAACTACAATGGCCTAAGTAACCAGCAAAAGAATACATGATGATGTGCATCGAGAACAAATAAAGGGTTATTGTGTTGCTCGTTGAAATCAAAGCTTGCCTTCAAGATTTGTTTTATCAGGTATTATGAGAACAAAAGGGTTGGTCAAATAATTGTCGTAATCCATAAAAGATGGATGATTCGCATTGTAGAAATCACATCCATAAAACTATTTCTAAAAATGCGAAAGACAATTGATAAGAAAGATCACTTAGGAAGTGACATTGCCGTTTAAATTATATTGGAAAGAAAACATGAAGAAACTCCATGTGGATGGAATTTTGGAGTCTTTTGATTTTGATCAAATGATGCTTGTGAAACTTTCCAAGATATAATTAAAACTCCGTTCATAGGCCAAAGGGAATGGATTACTAGCTTATTGGAACTTGTACATATTGTTGTATGAAGTCCATTATGTGTAGTCAAGAGCGATGGATTTCAACTTCATATCCTTTCTCTGAAAATTTGAGTGAATATATGAATATTTACTTAATAAGGATGAAGTGTGGAACATTTGAAAAGTTCAAAGACTTTTGTAACACCCTCAGAATCGGCACTATGCAAGTTTTAGCGCTTCCCGCCAAACCCGCATAGAAACGATTCAAAGGTGCCCACCAGGCACTTTCGTGCGGGTGGAAAACGAAGTAATATCATTACACAATAGTCCACGATGGAACCCACAGAACAGATATATACAACAGCGACTCAAAGAGTCAAGAATACAGATATACAATACAAAGATCCAAATCACCTAGAAAACGATACAGCGTCCGAGTACGGACAAGATGAAAATTGAGCTAAGAGCCCTGAAGAATAACCAATGGCGTCCATAACCCTGCCCAGGCCAAGCCGGAAGGGTAACCCTGCTAACGACGTCGATCTCAAAACCTGCTTAAACAGAAGGGGTGCCGACAAAGGGCAAAGGAAAAAGAGAGAGCGGTCAGTACTGAGGCCAGTACACGGCGAGGCTAGAATTCGGCGGTCCTCGCCTACATAGGTATGGTGGACTGAGCGGCAGCGCGGCATGCACTAAACAACCTATAGAGACTCGATACAACTAGCGGCTATCAGAGAGGGGTAAGAAAGACCTATTCGGAACCAACCTGATACTACCACCAAACATACCCATCCTGGTGTTTCCCCCTCGAGACCAAACGAGGAAGTCAACCGAGGAACTCACACAGTTGGCAGTTTTATTCATTCCGTTATAGTGGCGGCAATTACTAGTCAAATATAGATGGCATGAGTCATCCTGATATAATAAGCAGTGGGCAGTTTTAGTTAAACATTCCGTTGTAGTTGCAACACTTACTAGTCAGATACAATTAGCATGAGATATCCCCAAACCCAGCAGTTGTTGGTACTTTTATTTAGCCATTCCGTTGTAGTGAAGCTGATTACTAGTCATATCGGATACAAGTCAAATTATAGCAGTAAACTTTAGTTATAGTTTTCTATGATCGAGACCTGTGCTCCAAGTCGTCCATAACCGCGGACACGGCTTCTCGAAAAGATTTAACCCTGCAGGGGTGCACCAAAGTTCCCACACGCACCTACACCCTTGTTGTCGGATCAGGTAGGTACAAGATCACAAAACATACACCCAACGGTATGTCGACGGGGTTTCGGACACGACGTTTCCCAGACCCAAAGCAAGCACGGGGGGCCACCCCACTAAGCTACCCGCAACGAAGTTGGCCGGTCTCCGAGACGGACTCAGGGTTTGCGCCAATGGCTGTAAACGACTGGGAACCCGAAACTCTCGGGCTTGTCGATACCGCGAAAACACTCCGCAATCCTAAACAGTACACGTGCAGTACCTCGCACAATTTAAATAAAGCAGTAAAGCATGGCATAAGTACAGGATAGTAATAAAGCCCCAAACTAATTGTGGCCCCCAGTACAGTACTTGGAATCAGGTACTAAATCGATGGGGGTGCCCATACACCCCACCTGTGGTTAGCGCGCTCGATCTCGGAACAGGTGTCAAGAACTCGGGGTCCTACGGGACACAAGTGGACGGTTAACAACCAAATAACATCTATTGCCCACCTGTGCCTCTGCATTTAACTACTTCAGTTTTAGTTATTAAACAATAATTAAAGCCATGATCATCTCCAACATTAACATGCGGCAATACTCCAACAACTGTGGTACTTGACGACACGCAACAACACTTGAGCAAGCGACTACGACGCGCAGGTCCAACTATCTACCAAACAACAGGTAATAGGATGTGTCCAAGGCAATATAAGGCTGCAAGGGATATCACGGGTACGAAAACTAGAGCATCGCAACACAGATAGCAATAGATCAACATGAGGAAATAAAGACTATAAAAGTAAGATAGGTAGAAAGGGGGAGGTGCTCGCCTGAAAAGCATTGCCGAAGGTTCATCCGAAGATCGGGTCGACACTCGCATCAACTCATCGGCCTAATCCGTGAAGAAGCAAAACACTAGCACAAACACCGGATGCACTATTTAATACTACGGCAAAAGATCGAGCATGATGCATGTATGATGTATGGCATGGCAAAGATGCGATGCATTTAGGCCATATTAAGCGGAACCGGGGTCCCGACATTTAATTAAACAGTTCAAGTTATTTAGATACCCCGCAATTTAAATGTTGTCTTAACATGGCAAAAGATAGCACCGGTTCGCTACACCAATTTAAATGGAGCCAATATGAGACTAGAAATGTCCGCATATGGTCTCAATATTTAATTATAAGGTGAATCGGCATAATGCCCCCAAACCACCAAATATGTATGCAAGCATGTCAATTTAAGATGCACGAGTTGATAATGTCATATTATAAAATAATGGGGTCTCGGATAGGGAATCACATTAGGGTTCGGCGAACTTGGGCTCCGAGGGGTTCGGGGTTGGTCTCAGGGTCCGGATCTGGGGTTCGGTCTTGGCGGGATCGGTCTCGGACAACGGAAGTCGATCTTGTCGCATCCGAGAAGAAGAGCTTGGTTGGCGTCGGGGCACATCGGATCCGCCCTGGTCGGTGCCGATCTTGTCGTCACGAAGATCTTGTCGGGTCCTCGTATCGGGTCGGTCTTGGCGTTCGGAAAGAAGAACTTGGCGTGCGACGTCGTCAGCATCGGTGCGGGAAGGCGGTCTTGTCGTTCCGTGTCGAAGGCCTTGGCGTTTCACCTCCTCGTGATGGTCTCGGGGCGTCGAATCCCGGTAGGAGGACTTGGCGTGTAGGGTTCAGGAAGTAGTACTTGGGGGGTCTCCGGCTTCGATTTTCAGTGAACTTGGTTTATCTCTTGTGATTCCTTAGGTTCGCCGGATACCATGTCGATCTTGACGATATCCGTCAATCAAGGAGGCATCAGCCACAACGGGTACACGGGACAGGTAACACTAGCATACACACATGCTTGCACACGTCAACCATACCGGACGACAAGGCGTGCGGTGCAACGAGGAAGCTGTGGCACTCGGGTCGCGGGCTTGGGAACGACGGCGGCCTCGTCGACAGAGGGAAGGAGGAGGACTGACGAGCTTGGTGGGGCGAGGCCGGAAGACGACAGCACAAAAGGGCACCAAGGAGGGGAGGACGACATACAGGGAGGCCAGAGCGGCACCCTGCCGAGGCGGGCCGGCGGGGACGTGGCAGGGGCCGGCGGCAGGACCTGTCGGCATCAGGGAACGAGGGAGAGAGAGCGTCGATGCTTGTTCGGGTGACACGGGGCGAGGCCGGCAGTCGGGGAGATCGAGCTCGGCAGAAGAGGTGGCCGTCGGGAGGAGGCAGCAGAGGCGGGACGGAGGGCAGAGAGGAGCCCGGCGGCCGGAGGGTGCTGTGGGCGGCGGCTCGACGAGGACGGGGAGGCCAAGCGGCGGAGGAGGCGCTTGGGGCCGCGGGGAGTTCGACGGGCGGCCGGAGAGGGGCGCCGGCGGGCGGTTGATTCGTGGTCAAGGGGAAGGCGGCACGAGGTGGGGGAGAATTGGGGAAGGGGGAGATGGCGACGATGGGGGAAGGGGTGGGGATCGCGGCAGGGGTCTGTGGGGTGGGGCCGGGTACAGGAGCGGGGTTGGTCGCGGTGGGTGTCGCGTGCGTGGTGTGTGGCGTGTGTGCGGTGGCGGGGGTTGGTGGGGAGAGGAGGTGGGGCCAGGGGCTGATGTGGCGGCACGGGATTGGATAGAGGGAAGGGAGAGGTGAGGTGGCGTGCACCGATTGGTGCAGGTGAGGTGGAGGCAGGGTGGGTAGATAGGCTGGGTAGGTTATCTGGTAGCATAGGTTTTGGGTGTTCTGGGGTAGGTGGGGTTTTTGTCTGGAGGTGGCCGGCTAGGCTTTCGGGCCTGGCTGGCTGCCTCCCAAAAATAATTTAAATATTTTATTTATTAAAAACAAGGCGTTTGTAAATCGTTGGTAGACAAAACAAAATATTCCGGATAGACCCGGGTTTTAATTTGAATAAAGACGGGAGTATTTAGAAAACAAAAACAGGCTTTTCGAAAATAGTTTTATGCAAACAAATGCATGATGATGACGATGCTCAAATGCAAAGTGGCATGATGACATGAGCATGCGGTCTTGATGATGCAATGCACAAAAACAACGCGATTTTCTAGTAGTGGTTTTGCGGGGCGCCACAATTCGACACCACTAACAATGGATCTCGCCCTCGAGATCCGCCTCATGGTACCGGGAAGAAGGGCGGCGATCTGAATCTTCTCGCATCGTGTAGATCCTCGCGACACCACTAACAAGAGGTCGTTGTTCGTGATCGTCGAGAGAACACTCCGGGACAAAAGGTCGAAGGTAGAGGTATCAACAAATAAAGCCACTTCTAACTCCGATAGAAAGAGAGAATCGATGCATTCTCATCCACTTCAATGTACACAAGCGAATAGAGTGAGTAGTCGGCATGGGGGCCAATCCATCACGCACCCAAACTATTACTCTGCACAATCAGTAGAAAAGCGTGCAACCATTCTCGGAATCAGACTGAAGATCTCGACAATCGAGGCTCAGAAACAAAGGAGTGATGCAGACTCTGCATCGGATCTAGCGTAGATGATGTCGTCGCGTCGGAAAACACCGGAAGGCACGAGAAGGAACAAAGAGAAGTCCTCCAGACGAAGGGTTCCTCGGATAGCATGAAGACCAGATGTAGCAACACCGTTACCAAAGGAGGAAGCGAAACCCTGAAGGTACGATGGAACCCAACCACGAGAAATCCTGGACTCGAAGAGAGAGAAGAGAGCGGATTCAAAACACGCAGAGGTAAGAGGAGAGCAGCAGAGGGGTAAGGAGTAAAATCAGACCTAATCAGAACTATCCAACCGATTTTCAAAAATAGTTTTGACACTCTACTTCGGCCGTTAGCTAGGTTATCCTACAGGCTGGACTTGTGGGGTATCGCAACTGCTGAGCTCTGATACCACTCTGTAACACCCTCAGAATCGGCCCTATGCAAGTTTTAGCGCTTCCCGCCAAACCCGCATAGAAATGATTCAAAGGTGCCCACCAGGCACTTTCGTGCGGGTGGAAAACAAAGTAATATCATTACACAATAGTCCACGATGGAACCCACAGAACAGATATATACAACAGCGACTCAAAGAGTCAAGAATGCAGATATACAATACAAAGATCCAAATCACCTGGAAAACGATACAGCGTCCGAGTACGGACAAGATGCAAATTGAGCTAAGAGCCCTGAAGAATAACCAATGGCGTCCATAACCCTGCCCAGACCAAGCCGGAAGGGTAACCCTGCTAACGACGTCGATCTCAAAACCTGCTTAAACAGAAGGGGTGCCGACAAAGGGCAAAGGAAAAAGAGAGAGCGGTCAGTACTGAGGCCAGTACACGGCGAGGCTAGAATTCGGCGGTCCTCGCCTACATAGGTATGGTGGACTGAGCGGCAGCGCGGCATGCACTAAACAACCTATAGAGACTCGATACAACTAGCGGCTATCAGAGAGGGGTAAGAAAGACCTATTCGGAACCAACCTGATACTACCACCAAACATACCCATCCTGGTGTTTCCCCCTCGAGACCAAACGAGGAAGTCAACCGAGGAACTCACACAGTTGGCAGTTTTATTCATTCTGTTATAGTGGCGGCAATTACTAGTCAAATATAGATGGCATGAGTCATCCTGATATAATAAGCAGTGGGCAGTTTTAGTTAAACATTCCGTTGTAGTTGCAACACTTACTAGTCAGATACAATTAGCATGAGATATCCCCAAACCCAGCAGTTGTTGGTACTTTTATTTAGCCATTCCGTTGTAGTGAAGCTGATTACTAGTCATATCGGATACAAGTCAAATTATAGCAGTAAACTTTAGTTATAGTTTTCTATGATCGAGACCTGTGCTCCAAGTCGTCCATAACCGCGGACATGGCTTCTCGAAAAGATTTAACCCTGCAGGGGTGCACCAAAGTTCCCACACGCACCTACACCCTTGTTGTCGGATCAGGTAGGTACAAGATCACAAAACATACACCCAACGGTATGTCGACGGGGTTTCGGACACGACGTTTCCCAGACCCAAAGAAAGCACGGGGGGCCACCTCACTAAGCTACCCGCAACGAAGTTGGCCGGTCTCCGAGACGGACTCATGGTTTGCGCCAATGGCTGTAAACGACTGGGAACCCGAAACTCTCGGGCTTGTCGATACCGCGAAAACACTCCGCAATCCTAAACAGTACACGTGCAGTACCTCGCACAATTTAAATAAAGCAGTAAAGCATGGCATAAGTACAGGATAGTAATAAAGCCCCAAACTAATTGTGGCCCCCAGTATAGTACTTGGAATCAGGTACTAAATCGATGGGGGTGCCCATACACCCCACCTGTGGTTAGCGCGCTCGATCTCGGAATAGGTGTCAAGAACTCGGGGTCCTACGGGACACAAGTGGACGGTTAACAACCAAATAACATCTATTGCCCACCTGTGCCTCTGCATTTACCTACTTCAATTTTAGTTATTAAACAATAATTAAAGCCATGATCATCTCCAACATTAACATGCGGCAATACTCCAACAACTGTGGTACTTGACGACACGCAACAGCACTTGAGCAAGCGACTACGACGCGCAGGTCCAACTATCTACCAAACAACATGTAATAGGATGTGTCCAAGGCAATATAAGGCTGCAAGGGATATCACGGGTACGAAAACTAGAGCATCGCAACACAGATAGCAATAGATCAACAGGAGGAAATAAAGACTATAAAAGTAAGATAGGTAGAAAGGGGGAGGTGCTCGCCTGAAAAGCATTGCCGAAGGTTCATCCGAAGATCGGGTCGACACTCGCATCAACTCATCGGCCTAATCCGTGAAGAAGCAAAACACTAGCACAAACACCGGATGCACTATATAATACTACGGCAAAAGATCGAGCATGATGCATGTATGATGTATGGCATGGCAAAGATGCGATGCATTTAGGCCATATTAAGCGGAACCGGGGTCCCGACATTTAATTAAACGGTTCAAGTTATTTAGATACCCCACAATTTAAATGTTGTCTTAACATGGCAAAAGATAGCACCGGTTCGCTACACCAATTTAAATGGAGCCAAATATGAGACTAGAAATGTCCGCATATGGTCTCAATATTTAATTATAAGGTGAATCAGCATAATGCCCCCAAACCACCAAATATGTATGCAAGCATGTCAATTTAAGATGCACGAGTTGATAATGTCATATTATAAAATAATGGGGTCTCGGATAGGGAATCACATTAGGGTTCGGCGAACTTGGGCTCTGAGGGGTTCGGGGTTGGTCTCAGGGTCCGGATCTGGGGTTCGGTCTCGGCGGGATCGGTCTCAGACAACGGAAGTCGATCTTGTCGCATCCGAGAAGAAGAGCTTGGTTGGCGTCGGGGCACATCGGATCCGCCCTGGTCGGTGCCAATCTTGTCGTCACGAAGATCTTGTCGGGTCCTCGTATCGGGTCGGTCTTGGCGTTCGGAAAGAAGAACTTGGCGTGCGACGTCGTCGGCATCGGTGCGGGAAGGCGGTCTTGTTGTTCCGTGTCGAAGGCCTTGGCGTTTCACCTCCTCGTGATGGTCTCGGGGCGTCGAATCCCGGTAGGAGGACTTGGCGTGTAGGGTTCAGGAAGTAGTACTTGGGGGGTCTCCGGCTTCGATTTTCAGTGAACTTGGTTTATCTCTTGTGATTCCTTAGGTTCGCCGGATACCATGTCGATCTTGACGATATCCGTCAATCAAGGAGGCATCAGCCACAACGGGTACACGGGACAGGTAACACTAGCATACACACATGCTTGCACACGTCAACCAAACGAACCGGACGACAAGGCGTGCGGTGCAACGAGGAAGCTGTGGCACTCGGGTCGCGGGCTTGGGAACGACGGCGGCCTCGTTGACAGAGGGAAGGAGGCGGACTGACGAGCTTGGTGGGGCGAGGCCGGAAGACGACAGCACAGAAGGGCACCAAGGAGGGGAGGACGACGTACAGGGAGGCCGGAGCGGCACCCTGCCGAGGCGGGCCAGCGGGGACGTGGCAGGGCCGGCGGCAGGACCTGTCGGCATCAGGGAACGAGGGAGAGAGAGCGTCGATGCTTGTTCGGGTGACACGGGGCGAGGCCGCCAGTCGGGGAGATCGAGCTCGGCGGAAGAGGTGGCCGTCGGGAGGAGGCAGCAGAGGCGGGACGGAGGGCAGAGAGGAGCCCGGCGGCCGGAGGGTGCTGTGGGCGGCGGCTCGACGAGGACGGGGAGGCCAAGCGGCGGAGGAGGCGCTTGGGGCCGCGGGGAGTTCGACGGGCGGCCGGAGAGGGGCGCCGGCGGGCGGTTGATTCGTGGTCAAGGGGAAGGCGGCACGAGGTGGGGGAGAATCGGGGAAGGGGGAGATGGCGACGACGGGGAAGGGGTGGGGATCGCGGCAGGGGTCTGTGGGGTGGGGCCGGGTACAGGAGCGGGGTTGGTCGCGGTGGGTGTCGCGTGCGTGGTGTGTGGCGTGTGTGCGGTGGCGGGGGTTGGTGGGAAGAGGAGGTGGGGCCAGGGGCTGATGTGGCGGCATGGGATTGGATAGAGGGAAGGGAGAGGTGAGGTGGCGTGCACCGATTGGTGCAGGTGAGGTGGAGGCAGGGTGGGTAGATAGGCTGGGTAGGTTATCTGGTAGCATAGGTTTTGGGTGTTCTGGGGTAGGTAGGGTTTTTGTCTGGAGGTGGCCGGCTGGGCTTTCGGGCCTAGCTGGCTGCCTCCCAAAAATAATTTAAATATTTTATTTATTAAAAACAAGGCGTTTGTAAATCGTTGGTAGACAAAACAAAATATTCCGGACAGACCCGGGTTTTAATTTGAATAAAGACGGGAGTATTTAGAAAACAAAAACAGGCTTTTCGAAAATAGTTTTATGCAAACAAATGCATGATGATGACGATGCTCAAATGCAAAGTGGCATGATGACATGAGCATGCGGTCATGATGATGCAATGCACAAAAACAACGCGATTTTCTAGTAGTGGTTTTGCGGGGCGCCACAACTTTCAAGATGAAGTGCAAAATCAATGTAACAAGAAAATAAAGAATTTATGATAGGATCATAAAGGAAGATATTTGAGTTACAACTTTAGCATAACACCTAAGATTTGAGGAATCGTTCCATGGATTTGCGTTTCCTGAAACACCATATGAGTATGGAATAATCGAGATATGCAATGAAACCTTGTTTGACATGGTAAGATCAAATGTGTAATTCATAAAACTGCCATTATATTTTAAAGATTAAAAGCTTTAGAGACTACCTCTTTTTCACTGAAAAGAGCTCCATCATGATCCGTTGAAATGACACCATATAAAGTTATGGTTTGGGATAAAACCCAAGTTGTACTTTCTTAAACATTGGTTAGATATGCATAAGTAGATGTTTGCAACCAAAGTCGGATGAACATGTCTTTGTATGTTATTTTGAATAATCGTTAAGTGATCCTCCATAATACCAAAGACAAAAGTGTTTATCGCTTAGAACGTCAAGTTTATTTGAGAAGGAATTTTTCGTAAACAGTTAAGTGGGAGGACAATAGAACTTTGATAAGGTTAAAAGAACCTTAGCTATATGTGCTGAGTTGCGCAGCATCGGAAAGCATTCTGGAGGCAGCAAAAATGCTCATGGATCACGTGCCTCAAAGGTTGTGGTCACAGAGTTCAAAGTTCCTATTGAACCAAGTAGGTCGGGCAAACAATCAAATACCAAGATTTGAGGGTTGAATCATTATTTGACAATAATGAATGGACTACATGCAAAGAAGCTATGATGGGCCTTGACTCCGTCAAATAGCTTGAAGCCATAACATCCGTGATAGTTCCATACACGAGAAATCAAGCTTTGAACTTGAAAGACCCTCGAGAAAGGTGTAAGACCTTACAGTCGTGTTTGGATCTATAAAGAAATAGACATGGATGTTTCACATCTATGAAATAGTCGACATGTTGGGAAAGAGTTCACGACAATGTTCAAGCAGTTGACTATGACAAGATTTGATCTTTCATAGCGATATTTAGTCTAGAAGGATTAATGTAGCAACCACTACATATAATTTTGTTATGTGGAAGTTGAATAAACAAAACAAGTTCTTCTAATAGAATTGTTATCTAAGACGTGTGCATAACACGGTTCTAAGGGTTTTGTTAATTCAAGTGATGCTAAAAATGTATGCAAACTTGAATGGTTGAAGTAAGCATCGCGGAGTTGGAATCTTCGCCATGATGAAACTGTTAAAAGAGTTTAAATTCATCAGAGACGATGAAGATGCTTGTATTTACAAGAAATTAAGTGGGAGCGCTAAGAAATATTTCTAATACATTATGTGGAAGACATGTTGTTGATTGGAAATGATGTATCTTTTATTAATACATGTTAAGAATTTCATCTCGATGAAATATTTAGGCAAAACCCGAATATTTGGCATCAATATCTATATAGATAGATTGAGACGCTAATATGGTTATGCCAAATGTATATAGATGAGATATTGAATGAGTTCAATATGGAAATGACAAGAAAGGTTCTTGCCACACAGAAAGGATTAAATCGAAATTCAAGTGGATCGACACTTGGTAAGTGAAACAAAGATTCAAGTATAGATTGATACTTGATGACTGAAATCACAAAGAGAGTTTATCAATCAAATTGTGATATGTACACATCCAGATATGTCCTATACTCTAAATGTTATGAGCATATACCAAAATGATTCATAAGATGATCATTGGATGATAGTAAGGACATTCTTATGATCTTTTGGAAGAACTAAGAATATATTATTTTGTAGAGTGACAAATAGATGATTAGTTCATTGTAAAAGTACTACATTGATACTAGTTTTGTCACAAAGTACAAATTAAGTTTATCTCAATCTAAAACTAAGGGTGGCACAATATAATGGAAAGTAAGTTCCATAATGGATTTGGATGAGTTCCAAAGTTAAGACATTATGACAAATACTACAACAAAAGGCTAAGTATATGACTGTTATTATAGCAACAAAAGAGGGCATTTGTGTCAAGTAGTTTGTTATCAAACTAGGTGTAGTTCACAGCGGGATAGTACTATGAAGATATATTGTACGACAATATTATCAATATGTTTTAAACCCCAAGGAACTAAAGGTCTCACCAAAGGACCAAATTTATACAAAGCCATCTCATTAGAGAATGAGTGATGCGTCGAGACGCGAAGACGTGCAATTACACACGGACCTGTAAGTGTCGGATTCGAAGATCAGTTGACCACTAGCAATCGTGTACATACAACACTAGAAAGCCATAGGTGTTGAATACACAAAGATTTGAAACTAGATTATTGACTCTAGTGCAAGTGGGAGACTGATGGAGATATGCCCAAGAGGCAATAATAAAGTGTTTATTATCATATCTTCATGCTTATGATAAATGTTTACATACCATGCTATAATTGTATTAACTGGAAACATTAATACTTGTGTGATTTGTAAACATGTAAGAGTCCCTAGTAAAGGCTCTTGTTAAACTAGCTTGTTGGTTAATATATGATCATGCTTTCCTGATCATGAACATTGAGATGTTATTAACAACAAGATCATATCATTAGGAGAATGATGTGGTGGATATACTCCTATAGTTAAACATAGCATAAGATCAAGTCATTCAAATAGTTCACTTGCTATAAGCTTTCTAATACATAGTAACCTAAATCCTTTGACCATGAGATCATGTTAATCACCATCACCGAAAGGATGCTTTGATGACATCAAACACCACACCGCAACTGGGTGGCTATAAAGGTGGCATTGAGTGTTCAGAAAGTATGTGTTGAGGCACATGGATCAAGAGTGGGATTTTTCCATCCATATGACGGATAGATATACTCTGGGCCCTCTCGGTGGAATGTCATCCAATTGGCTTGCAAGAATGTGACTGGCTCACAAGGGATCACATATCATGGGAACGAGAAAAGAGTACTTATCGGTAACGAGGTTGAACTAGGTATGCAGAGATACCGACGATCAAACCTCGGATAAGTAAACTATCGAGAGATAAAGGGAAATTGGTATTGTATGTAAGTGGTTCATTCGATTGCAAAGTAATCGTAGAAATATGTGGGAGCCATATGAATTTCCAGATTCCTCTATTGGTTATTGATCGGAGAAGTGTCTCGGTCATGTCCGCATAATTCACGAACCGTAGGAAGACACACTTAAGGATTTGATGTTGTTTAGTAGATATGGAATGTAAGTAGGGAAACCGAATATTGTTTGGAGTCTCGGATGGGATCCAGGATATCACGAGGAGATCCAGAATGGTCCGAAGAATAAGATTCATATAAGGAAAGTACGATTCCGAAGTTCAAGAATGATTTCGATGTTTTCATCGGAGAGGTTCTAGAAGGGTCTAGTAGGTTCACCGGACTGGAAGGGGAATGGTTCATGAATGTGTCATGGTTAAGTGGAATGACTGGATCATGTCCTAGGTCACTTGGTTGGGCATTTGCGAGAGAGAAATAAAGCTCTAAATTGAAAGGCAAAAGGGAGGTTTGAAAAGTCAAACTAGAACAATAGTTTCCTAGTGGAAGAAGGAAAGAGTCCTTCCTTCTCTCCAACTTGGGTTTGGGGAAGGATTCAAACTCCCCTCTCCCAAGCTGCCCTCCATCTCATAAATAGAGGGGAGGGGCTGCCCCAAGAGATTACAACCAGCCCTCCCCACCTCCAAGCCGCTTGCCGCTGCCCTAGCGCCGTCGCCGCTTGCCGCCGCCGGCCCGTCACTGTCTCCCTAGCCGCCGCCGACACCTCCTCCTCCTCTCCGGCCCTCTAAACCTAGATCGCCAGAAACCCTAGATCCACCATAACTCGCACCGGCTTAGGCGAAGCCCTGCGGGATCTTTCCTCTACTTCCGACACCACGCCATCGTGCTGCCGGAATCGCGAGGGGAGAACTACAACCTCCACTGCCTGCTGGAACAAGGGAGAGGAAGGTCTTCATCGAATACCGAACGTGTGACCGACTAAGGAAGCGCTGCTGGAACACAGCGCCGGAAGGATCATCTACGCGATCTTGAGATCGGCAAGTGTACGACTACATCACCCACGAGAATCTGCTCTCGTTAACAGCTTTGGAATCTTCGAGGGTGAGTACTCTAATTGACTCGTTGCTACAATCTAGTAGATAGATCTTGGCTTGTTTATGTGCATACGGTAGAAATTTTTTGTTTTCCATGCTATGAACCCCTACATCTTCTCCTTCGCCTTGCGACTGGCAGGTTTGCAATGGGCTCAAGGGAGCCTCTTGGCGAGCCAAGCCCTGAATACATGCAGACCCAGGAGCAGGAGACAGTGGTGATTGATGACGATGCCGAGAGTGATGCCGCCACAGCTTCTCCTGCTACCGGTGTTGGTCAAGGTGGTAGTACAAATGCCTACATTGCTGCTGGCTTCGATCCTTACAAGAAGAGGAAGAGATCGATGCTGAGAGAGGAGGACATCATGGCCATCACCTGCATGACCAACGCCGTGAAAGCAGGGCGACCGCCATCACCACTGCTTCCCCTCCTGATGTGCACACAGGTCTGTACGACGCCGTCATGTCCGCCAAAGGGTATAGCCCCGAGGATCTGATGGTGGCGCTCAGCCACCTCTTCGACAACAGGACTATGGGAAACGACTTTGTTCTGATGGCGAAGGACCACAAGGATCTCTGGCTCAGGACCTTCCTGGCCAAGCATTACTACGTGTAGTGCTTGCTCCCTGATCATGGAGATGGTGGCGGCAGTGCGTGCATGATGAAGAAGTTGTATATTTTGAAGTAGTTAGGGACTTGATAAAAACTTATGCCTGCTTATTTTGAGGTGGTATATACTAACCCGTCACATGATGGAGAACTTAAGTGTAACATCCCAGCATAAGAGCTTAGAAATAAGCTGAACCCAGATGTGTGCATTGCATTCATGCATAGAAAATCCGAATAATTTTCGCGCTTTTGAACAAAACTTGTCAAAGTGATTGAAACTTCCCTTAAATTGATGGAATTGAAGTAGATCATCAAGTTGACTGCGATAAGTTTCAATATGACCTTTGCTAAAACTTATTTTGGGTAAACATGATTTGATCTAAGGGTAGATCAAATGTAATAAAATTAAGCCCTAATACATTAGTTAATGATTTATAATTTGATCCTTAAGTAGTCATATTCCAGTATTCATTACACAACCCACGAATACCAAGTTATAAATATAACTTAAGTAATAAGAATGTAACAACTAAATCTTGATTTGTCTTAATCTCATCTACTTATACCATGAGTATCATGGTAATACCTAACCTGAACTCTTTAGTGAGATTGAGTAGGAAAGAAACCAAGTCAAGACCATTCACCACATATCTTTCTTTCCATATCAATCATTATCATCTCTATTGAAACTTATTCTAATATATGTTGTTCATCAATGTTGAGTAATCAAATATTGAATCATCAAATATTAACCTATCAATTCTTGATCTATCAACTCTTGTTCTTATCATAGCATTCACTTTAAATCCTTTAGAGAAGGAAGTAAGAAGAGGTAAGTGGTAATGCTAGTTTTAGATATCATCTATATGATGGGAGTGTTGGAAGAGAATTAAATCAATATGATAATTAATGGGTTAACTCACTCCTGAAATGATAGAAGAGTTATTTGGAATATATAATTATATGGTGATAAAGAAGATTACAAGGATGAATCCTGAAGAAAGTTACCAGGAGTAATCCTATTGGATCAAGTAGGTATAGTCAATGAATAATATATCTTAGTCCAATAGAGATAAATAGAAGATAATTAAAATACAACTGTAATGTTGTATGAATGAAAGCCTTGATTAGCCAACTAGAAACCTAAATCATAAAGGATCAAAGGATTATAATGATCATGCTTTAGTCACCAAGATTGAATGCTTATATCATGTATAAGTGACATTGGTGGATAGAACATGATTGAACCCTAGTATAGATATGTTATTCTAGGTTATCCATGACAAGTCACCATGATATGATGTAAAGTTTGTATATAAGATACTAGAGTTAAGTAGATATAAGACAGTATAATTAAGCTGAAGCTAGAGTAGCATGGAGTTATTGAATTAGTGTTATTCCTCTTAAAGAATAGTAAGCTTTTGAGGAAAGTAGTTTGATATATACATCTACTGGAGTAATATTAGTGGTGGATGATTAAGAAAGAGTATGAATGGAGTTAGAAGTAACTACTTGTTGGATTGGTGGTTACTAGCACTAGAGTAGTTGATATAACCAAGTATAGATATGAAAAGATTATGATGATCTTTAGTGTCAAGCTCATTGGATTTATAAATAGATTTAGAAGAATAAAAGGTGTATAAGGATATTCTTGTGTAGTAAAACTCATTATGTTAACACATGCTGATGGATATGAAGGAGTAGTATATCTAGGAAAGGAATTCCTTAAGTAGAAGTCAATAATTATGAATTATGGAGGATAGGAATTCTTGGTAAAACATTCAATCTTAAATCTGTAATCAAACTTATTATCTATTTCATCTATTGGATCAATCATCTTATTTCTATAATGGCTCATAGGAATATTTTACTATAGCAAATCACTTAAGCACATCTTTGTCATTTCCAATTATCATAACCATATGTGCTTAGGAGTTATCTTTATCAATTCTTTTCCATCATACATTTCAGATAATAACTTTCTATTTTAAAGGGTGATATCATTAAAGATCACAAACATAAAGACAATATGTTTAGCCATTAATCTTTATTCACATCAACAAACGAATATAAGTGTATTAAGAACCCTAAACCCTAGGGTAAGCAATTGTAATTCAAACCCTAACTCCTATGTTAGTTATAATAAAGTATACACATTGCTACTTCCCAGATTCATGAGAATAATATTAACCATATCAATTCCCTAGAACTTTATGTATCATATAATAAAAAAAAGGATCTATTAAGAGAAGATAAAAAAATTATAACATTGTATAATAAAAGATCACTATATGATTCTAAATACAACTCATTACTGCTGCAAACACTTAGCAAATAATTTCTATAAATAAATCTTTAACCAATTGTGAAAAATTTAAATCTGAAAATGAAACAGAAAATAGAAAAGGAAATTAGAGAATAAAAAAGAACCAGGCCTGAGCAGCAGGCCGGCCCAGAACTTTTTCTCTACCAAACCACCGCCTGGCGCAACTAGCTGCAGCCCATGTTGGCCCACACGCGGCCCACTTCCGGCCCATACCTCTTTGACTCTGTCCTTCGTCGTCTTCCTCGCCGACAGAAGCAGCTGCGTGGCGACGCGGCCGCCGTCGATCCTCCGTCGCGCTGTGATGTGTGCCGCCGCTGTTGGGGGTAGGATAAGAACACCTGCAATCTCCTCTATCCAATCATACCAGAATCACTCTCTCTCGCGCGCCCTCTCCCAAAATTCCCCAATCATTCTGAAACCCTAACTCGCCGGAGTTGCTTGTCGTCGCTGCTAGGGACCACCCCTCTGCCATCTGAGCTCGCCTATGAGTTCGCCATGTTCTACTCATTCATCTCCCCGAAGGAATTGAGCTCTCTCGTCCGCAATCGAACCCGACGACTTCAAACTTCCGTCGGTCACCGTCGACCATGGCGACGCTGTTCGACCTTACCTCGCCTTACCACCATCCTCTTCGCGTTCCTAGTAAGTTTTAAGACCGAGTGGACCATTCCGATTTGTTCTTCGAACACCACAACGTCGTGCCATCGCTCACCTCTTTCCGCCGCCGCAGATGCTCGTCAGAGCTAGTGCTCCGGTGACCATTTCGGGGTGGCGCAACCACTATTTAGCTCCCCATCACATGCTTTTTCCAATGAACCAAGGCACAGCCGCGCACGCGTACGAAATCGCTCGATCGATCTTCGATCTGAGAGGATCAACATAGCGTGATGTCATGCCTACGTCAGATCCCAGCCACGTCAGTTCTTTTGACCAGTCCCTGCCCATGTGGCATCTGACGTGGCGTTGGTCACATCTGTCATTGACTGTGAGTAGAAATAGGGCCGGTAACAAATGCATTCACTAACCTAAGAGATGATGTGGCCACTGGCCCACTGGTCAGTGACCATGGGTAGGTTTAGCCTCGGTACAAAAAGTATTCTCTGTTTAGCAAATTGATAAAACAATATTAATTCAAATCCAAATATTCCACAAATTAAATAAAATCATTAAATCTTGTTAAATTAATATCTTTTGTTTTATAATTCAGAAAAATATATTTAATATATGAAAATTTTCAGAAAAATAAAATCTACAACTTAAAACTATTATCAAACATTATTATGTTAACAATTTAAATAATTATTGTTTACTAAAGATTTTATAAGTATTAATACTTTAAAAAATTCATATTTTAATATTGGTAAGTGCTAAAAATATAAATAAAATACCAAAAATCTTAGAAAAATAGGAACAATACTTTAAAAGTAGTAAACATACATTATTGTTTCACTTATTAAATATTTATTATTTATTAAGTATTTATAAAGTAATAAACCTTATAAAAATCATATCTTATTATTTATAAATCACAAAAATAAATGTAATATACCAAAATGATCATAAAAATAATACCTACATGTTAAAAATATAATATTCCACTTTTGAAGTAAAAAAACTTAATACTCTAATAACTTGAATTTAAATCCATTTCCTTAGTTAATAATTCATATAATGGTAAATAAAATTTGCTAATATTTCTAAAATGAGCCAACTAAGTCTAATAAATAGTACTAATCTTAAATATTTATAATATGAAGTCAAAATGGTTCAACACATTTTAAATACAATTCTATTTGAATTATCAGTCAACATTAAGTGTATATTATTTTCCAAATGGAGTTATCAAATATTAAATTCTCAAGATTATTATTTTGACATGATAAAATCTATTACCTTTGTTTTAATCACAAATGTATAAACATACCAAAACCCTATAGTAAATTCATAAGTAATTAAGTAATATTATTCCTTAGATACAAATCATAAGCACACCTTTATAAGGAGATAAAAACTTCCATTCCATTATAAAATCAAGAAACCACTACTCAAAATAAAAGTAATGCCATTCTTAAGTAACTTTAAGGAAACATTATAAAGTACACAAGGTACAAATAACATAAGCAATATACCTTAAGTCCATCTATGTCTTTAAAGTTAACTTTAGTTTGCAAGACTTTAAGTATAATGCTAAAGACCATATTATATGTTTTATAGTTAACTTTGGTCTATTTTAATTAAGTCGTAAAGCATCTCAAGTCCAAACTATTCAAGCAAGCACAAACAACATCGACCACATTTGATTAACCACAAAGATTGTTTAGACCTTAGAAAAGAAATCTTTTCTTCAAATGTTATTCTTTTTGCCACTTCAATCAATAGGTGACAACAAATCACAATCACATTACTTTATACTTTACTTGTATATTAAGATTGTTAATACTTAAGTTCCTTATAAATGCCCAAACTTGTAAAGTAAGATTTGAAGATAAGGCAATTCTTATATAAGTAATATTTGAATAGCATTCCACAATTTTGTAACTTATTATTGTATGATATTATAATTACATATTGTTTCACACACATTCACAAGCCCTAATAAGAAGCACACGTGTGAAACTTATCTAAAAGGACAACACATTTTAAATAAACCATTTCCAGTTTCCAAACCTTAGATCAACGTTATCCCCGGGATTCGAGTTTACGAAATTGCATTACATTACTTATGCATAATAACATCTTGCTTCTTTAAACATTAGTCCTTACCGGACCAATGATGCTGATTTCAGATATTGGATCTTTTATATTGTCTTGAAGACCGTGAGTGCATAGTCTTGCAATCACGAAAGGCAAGTTCACACTTGCTCATGTCATTTGAATATTTTCTGTAAAGTATTTTACAAATACAGTGTTGTCATCACCTGCATTTGAAAAAGGTTCGAAAACACTATTTTCATAATAATGTGATTATAGGTTATTTACCATGAGGTAATAACCTACTGTGAAAGTTCCGGTGGTAAAGGAACATATTATCTAGGACTTAACAACCAATGTCGCCAGTGATTCTTGCGCTGTATATCACACGTTAACCATGAGATTTGGAATGGGACAGAGAAGTCAGCTGTATCTTCTTCCTCTCACGTGTAGCCGGATGTGCAGGTCGTGGCTGTTATCACTCATAGCGTGCATATTAATTGGTAATTCGTAGAGGATATGCAGCATATGGGTGGGAACCCTCAACGTCCCACGATAGTTCTGGCATCTAACGATTTGTACAAACCATTACCGTAATTCAATGGGTAGGCATGGTGTACACCAAGGAGACATGCGGGGTCACGAAGGGGGCAGTGATTGGCTTGGATCTTAGACTGGGCCCCATACCAAGGAAGTATGAACAAGGTCATGACTTGGTTGTGCAACAAGGCTAAGGTCTCTCATGGATAAAGTTACGCACCTCTGCAGAGTGTAAGAACTGTAACTTGTTACGCCCTGTTTCAGGAAGGAGCTGCGAACGCGACGGGAAAGGAACTCCATGAAAGTTCTGGTAAACCCGTGAAGACTGACGGACATAGCTTTTTAGAATAAAAGCAACCTTTGAAGAAATGTTTACGAAAACCTGCATTGCCTACGACCTACAATCTGTGGTTGTAGATATAGTGCATCAAACACTCCTTTTCTAGTGAACTTGCTGAGTATGCTCATACTCAACGTATCTTCTTAACCCTTGCTAGATTTTGAAGCTAGTACAGACGACGTCTACATCAACTTCTACTCGAAGAAATCTTCATCAACAACTCAATTCTTCAATGAAGTCAATAAATTCAACATATACATCAATTCAATTGAAGACGAAGTTATTGATTAGATAGGAATATAATCTCTAGCCATAGAACCTATTTTTGTAGTGTATTGCAATAGCAGCAATGCCAGACCATTAGTTAAGATACTAGTCTCAATAGTATGATAGTTTTTGAGTTGTTATTTCTGATTCTTCTTTGTAAGAAGTTTCTTTCTCTCTCTTTAACCTAGAGTGTTCTCTGGATCTTGTGTAAAGAGTTGAGTTGTAACCTATAGTCATGTCTTGAACCTGCTGTGTTTCTGTTGTACCACTCTGAGGGATGTAATACTAGTGAACGGTGTTTCATTGGTGTTATATCAACGACTATAGTGTACTACATCATGCAGTGATATGCCGGGTCACCGCATTATGCGGTTCTAGGATTGCACCCCTTTTGATGTGGTGGTAGAATGCCACCATAGATGTTGGTGGTGATCGGTTGGATCACACTAACTTGGTAGGTTGGAACAGCTGATGCTTGTTGCCATATGATCATGCATGCTTAACTAGTTTATGTTTATTGCCTTGTGTTGTTTGTGCACTTGATCTGCCTGCTTTAGTTGTGATCCTTGTGTTATGTATTGTAGAAATACAACTAGTATGTGGTCTACTACGGTAAGCAACCGGGAATCTACAATACATGGGAGGGGTGTAGCCAACAAGTGACAATTTACCAACACAACCTTCATAAGAGGTTTAATACTCTAGAACAGGCACAACAATCCTACTATGAGTTCTTAGCAGAGCATCCACAGAAGACACAATCGTTGCTAGATGTGAGCATCAATTTCACTCCACCACCATCAGTTCATTAACAAGTTCATCGACATGAGCAGTTTCCACCTATAAGGGGAGCAAGTATGATCAAAGACATCATCATTGTCGGCCTGATCGTGTGGGTTGTCTACTTCGAGTTACTCTGAATCATGTGAATGATCATGTAAGCTGTTAAACCCTGATGAGTAGTTGGTAAGATCACCATTTTTCCATGCGAGGTAAGCATATCGGACCGGATGCGGGCTCCCAAACGTGTAACTTTGCACCAACCAAGCCCAATCTGGGAAACCAAACAAAGTGGCCATATGGGCTCTCAAAGTGGGAAAACGAAAAAACAGACAACCAAATAAACTGCCCATCCTGACCCGAGGTCAATCTCCTCCCATGCAGCATCCACTGGGTCAAGTCACAAAAACGTGAAATTTCTGGCCCGAGTAACCAAACACACCCTAAATGAATTAAGATAAAATCTGATGGTTTCTTTGTCCTGGTCTGATGCTAAGCAGACCGGTCACAACGGAAAGCTGAAATTCTAGATATTCACTGTACATATCAATTTATCTCTCCTTCACTTTATGCATGTCATAGTTTCTCTCTCACCCACTTTATGGCATGCAATGCACTTTTCTCTCTTTTCTCACTTTACGAGATTAATTCTCAAACTTAAAACTTTTGTAGCCCTTGAACTAGAAGTTCAATTTAGAAACCGTTTGAATATTTGAGTTCCTATTAAAGTGTGTTTTAAAACAAAATCAATATTGAATATATCTTAACAACATTTAAAAATTAACTTCTGAAACATGGTGAAACTTTTAAAAACTTAATTAAACCTGGAGAAAATATTTCTAAAAACTATTTGACTCACTATGTTTCAAACCTGGTACATTGAGTTAGAAAATAACTTGCAATTACCTTAGAATTCAAACCTTAATATATTAATAAAAAGGATAAACAACATATAATTTCGAGTTCAATTCCTAAGAGATACACATGATGACTGCATTAAAGTCATACTGACCATGACTTGAAGACACAATATTTGGTATAGGATTTTAGTAGGTTTCATTGTATTTCAAAATCTATCACGATGTATCATTGTGTTCCAAAATTTATATTTCGATTTTGGGGCTTGTTTAATAGATATTTTCGAAAGAAATATACAAGTTCAAACATACTCTCTCCATCCCATAGTATGTTGCGTATAATTTAGCGTGCAAGTTTGACCAAAAATATACAAATTAATATGAATATGTATGATATGAAATGTATATAATATAAAAATATATTTTAAACCAATTTTAGTAATATTAATTTGGTATTATATATGTTTATATTTATATTAAACTATTTGGTCAAACATTTGTAAAGTTTGATTTTAATAAAACCTTATATGCAACATAAATTTGTACGGAGGGAGTATTGACATTTATTTCAAGAAATATGACTTTTTAAATCTAAGATTGAAAATTAAGTAGGTGGATAGAGTAGTGTGACATGCATAGATTTCATAAGAGAATAGATTTCATACAAATTATGTCAATCCTAATATAATTATAAACTACACATGCATACACGCTATCTACTATGGAATAACATTTCTCGCTCACAAAGAGAGGCCGTGCACAACCACAAACACTTCCCGAGCAACTGTCCTAAAATTAGAAGCTCTCCTACTCCCCGGCCACCGCGCGGGCCTGCCAATACTCTCTCTCTCTTCACTTTGACCTTTTCCACCCTTCCCAAACCAATCACACTCCTCTTCTCGACAAATCCAGCATTACGCCTGCGCGCGCGAGCGAGCCAAGGAGGCCAAGGCGCCAAGGCGGTGGAGCACGCACGCATGCAGGAGAGGTAGGGTGCGTCATCCCATGCACCGAGATGGCCAATGCGATAACCGGGAGCGTGGCCGGCGAGCTTGCGGCCAAGAACGTCACCGGCATGGCCGCGACCGGCGTTGGCTCGGCGGAGGAGGTGGTGTGCTACTCCCCCATGATGGTCACCACGTACGGCATCTGGCAGGGCGTGAGCCCGCTCGAGTTCTCCCTCCCGCTCTTCATCCTCCAGACGGCCATCATCGTCGGCACCACCCGCCTCCTCGTCATCCTCCTCAAGCCCTTCCGACAGCCCCGCGTCATCGCTGAGATCCTCGTGCGTCCAATGCCTGCATTCCCCTCCATTAGCTGCTGAGGATTATTCAGCGTGCTTGCTTGCTTGCTTGCTTGCTGAACACACGCATGTCCTGTACGTATGCAGGCCGGCGTGATCCTGGGGCCGTCGCTGATGGGGCAGGTGGGAACCTGGGCGGCCACGGTGTTCCCGTTGCGGAGCCTGCTCACACTGGAGACGGTGGCGCACGTGGGCCTCCTCTACTTCCTCTTCCTCGTTGGCCTCGAGATGGACGTCAACGTCATCAAGCGCTCCGGGAAGAAGGCCATGATCATCGCGGTGGCCGGCATGGCGCTGCCCTTCTGCATCGGCACCGCCACCTCCTTCATCTTCCGGCACCAGGTGTCCAAGAACGTGCACCAGGCCTCCTTC
Source organism: Avena sativa (assembly GCA_916181665.1). Lineage (NCBI taxonomy): Eukaryota > Viridiplantae > Streptophyta > Magnoliopsida > Poales > Poaceae > Avena > Avena sativa. The sequence goes on from OV702279.1 coordinate 320,620,183, forward strand.
CTGCTTTTCCTCGGCGTCGCGCTCTCGGTCACCGCCTTCCCCGTGCTCGCCCGCATCCTCGCCGAGATCAAGCTCCTCAATTCCGACCTCGGCAAGATCGCCATGTCCGCCGCCATAGTGAACGACATGTGCGCGTGGATCCTTCTCGCGCTCGCCATCGCCATCTCTGAGGTGGACAGCACCCCGTTCTCCTCCCTCTGGGTGCTCCTCTCGGGGGCGACCTTCGTGCTCGCCTGCTTCTACGTGGTGCGCCCGGCCATGTGGTGGCTCGTGCGCCGCGTGCCCGAGGGCGAGACCATCAGCGACGTGCAGATCACGCTCATACTCACGGGCGTCATGATCGCCGGCGTCTGCACCGACGCCATCGGCATCCACTCCGTGTTCGGCGCCTTCGTGTACGGGCTGGTGATACCGAGCGGCGAGCTGGGGGTGGTGCTCATCGAGAAGATGGAGGACTTCGTGACGGGGCTGCTCCTCCCGCTCTTCTTCGCCATCAGTGGCCTCCGGACCAACTTGACCAGGGTGCGCGACCCGACCACCGTGGGGCTCCTCGTGCTGGTGTTCGTCATGGCCAGCTGTGCCAAGATCATGGGCACGATTCTGATCGCCATCTCCTACGCCATGACCTTCCGCGACGGCGTCGCCCTCGGTTTCCTCATGAACACCAGGGGGCTCGTCGAGATGATCGTCCTCAACATCGGAAGGGACAAGCAGGTAGATACTACTAGCTAGATTATGTGCATGCACATGCGACCAATGTGCAATTACTGACATTCATCGGTGCTGTGGTTGTTGCAGGTGTTGGACGACGAGTCCTTCGCGGTGATGGTGCTGGTGTCGGTGGCGATGACAGCGCTCGTGACGCCGGTGGTGACGACTGTGTACCGCCCGGCGCGGCGGCTGGTCGGCTACAAGCGGCGCAACCTGCAGCGTTCCAAGCACGACGCGGAGCTGCGCATGCTGGCGTGCGTGCACACCACTCGCAACGTGCCGTCCATCATCTCCCTCCTGGAGCTCTCCAACCCGTCCAAGCGCTCCCCTATCTTCATCTACGCGCTCCATCTCGTGGAACTCACCGGCCGCGCCTCCAACATGCTCGCCGCCGGCAACCAGGGCGCCAGCGAGCACATCTTTAACGCGTTCGAGAACTACGAGGAGAGCGTCGGTCAGTACACAGTAGAGTACGCATTCATTTCTTCAATTCCACTGCGACTGCGATGGATGGATGCAACGAAGAGCTAGCTAGCGACCTGCTGACGCGAATGCAAATGCAGGCGGCGTGTCGGTCCAGGCGCTGACGGCGGTGTCGCCGTACCAGACGATGCACGAGGACGTGTCGGTGCTGGCGGAGGACAAGCATGTGTCCCTTATCGTGCTCCCGTTCCACAAGCAGCAGACAGTAGACGGCGGCATGGAGCCCATCAACCCCAACCTGAGGGGCTTCAACGAGAGCCTCCTCGACGCGGCGCCCTGCTCCGTCGGCATCCTCGTCGACCGGGGCCTCAGCGCCGCCACGGCGCGCATGGCCAGCGTGCACCACATCGCGCTGCTCTTCTTCGGCGGGCCCGACGACCGCGAGGGGCTCGCGTACGCGTGGCGCCTGGTCGACAACCCGGGCGTCTGCCTCACCATCATCCGCTTCATCCCGCCAGGCTACACGGCACCGCCGCCCGCGGCGACGATGGCGCCTCCGGCAGTATCCGGCTCCCGCGCCATCACGATCGTGCCCGACATCCCCAAGACCGAGCGGCAGATGGACGAGGAGTACCTGAACGAGTTCCGGTCGCGCAACGTGGGCAACGAGGCCATACTGTACGCGGAGCAGGTGGTGGCCAACAGCGAGGAGACCATGGCGGCCATCCGGAACCTGGACAACGCGCACGGGCTGTACATCGTCGGAAGGCAACCGGGCGACGCGAGCTCGCCGCTCACGTCGGCTCTGACCGAGTGGATGGAGTCGCCGGAGCTGGGGCCCATCGGGGACCTGCTCGCGTCGTCCGAGTTCTCCAAGATGGTGTCCGTGCTGGTGATGCAGCAGTACGTGATCAGCGCGGCGGCGCCGGCGGGACTGGCGCCCGTGGTGGCCGTGCAGGCCGAAGACCCCGTGCGGCAGTACCTGTCCAATGCGAACCAGCGGTCACCGATGGCCTCCGGCGGACGCGCCTTATTTTAGGTACGGAGTAGTGTAAAGGTAAAGCTGTCGATTTTAGGTACTGTAGTTTGTTGGGTGTGTGTTGTGTACAATTCTTCTAGCTGCTGATTTGTAGGCATTGTGTACTGTTCGGTTTTCTTAATTGGTCCCCTCCTTTAGGATGCATGCAGAAAAAAGGTGACGATGGATACGAGTTGATTGTGTAATGAGGATACCGGATACCCAAATTAGGTGTTTGATGTTTTTTTTAAAGGAGCGTATATTAATATAGCACGATACTAATTACACCCAGCCTCTGTAATAACGCATTACTCTAATGGCATTACGAATGCACACGGCCAAAAAAATAAAAGAAGAATTACAGAAGAAAAAAAGTCCCGCTTTAGTGATCTATGTCCTACAACAACGACCAAACACCACCAAGACAGCACCAGAAATCCATCCTCTCCAAAAGCGACGCCTCTAAGAAGGGAACAGTGCATTAGCGCCGTCATCGCCCTGATCATCGATCATAGGTTTTCACCCTGAAGAAAGTCCGCGCTGACAAAACAATGCCTTTAAAAAGGTCATTGCCAGGCACAACCAATTAAGGCCAGACCTTGGATTTTCACCCTGTAGCTTGAACCCTGAAAATCTCCTGTACTGTCGCCCCCACTTTCCAATGTCGCAGCTCCAAGACCTAGAACACCAAGCCAAAACCTCATCGCAAACAGGATTCACACCACCATTACTATTCTTTAGACCTTGGCTTTCATGTCATTCTCCACGACTAACTTCACCATAGGACTAATGGCATGTCCTTGATGGCAACAGTCTGCACAGCACTCCCTCTGGAACCAAACGGTCAGATAAAACATGGTTGCGCACGACCGAGATCCATCCAATCTGGCGAACTCCGGCATGTCGTCCATTGGAGTACACCAGCGGAATCTTTCGGAACACAACACTCCGACCAGATCGATGAAGTCATGGAGCAGGTAGATCTTCGTCCTGGTGCGAGAGGGATCCTAGGACCAACCCCTTTTATTCAAAGCCAGACCGAAAGCCCCCACACCGCCGGTCTTCACCGGTTACCAAGACCCACCGAAAAAACGGCCGATCCATGGTGACCCAGGCCGCCATAACCGCTATCTCGACGAAGAGACAACACCGCAGGTGGAGACTAGATGAACGAGCACCGATCCGCAGCCCACCGTCCCAGATCGGATCAGATGGTCCGCTAGTCCGCCGCACCACCAACCGGATCTGAGGCCGCCGCATCGCCGCTCCACCCTAACCGCCGGCCCTCCACCTCGCCAAGAGCGGCCATGGCACCAGCTCCATACGCAGGCCCTGTCCAACGCCGGGAAATCCCTCCCTTCCACCACGTTGGGGCCGGGAGGCCGGATCCCCGCCGCCCCCATCACCGGCAGCATGCTCTTAAGCTGGCGGGCCTCCGGGGGCGACGAGGAGGGATGGGCAAGGAGGGAGGAGGTGGCGGCGGCGCTAGGGAAAGTCCCCCTCGGTCGCCAGGAGGTGTCTGATGTTTGCTTAACATCTCGTAAATCCCTCTCCCTTCTTTTCCTTGTGGATGATGGCCTCCTAATCTCTCTTTCTTCTTTTCCTCCTTGTGCTTGGAGTTATAAGGCAAAGCGATTTTTCGTCATGCCTGCGATGAGCAGGCTAAATTAGGGGTGTTAAATTCTTCTAGCTGCTGATTTGTAGGAATTGTGTACTGTTTGGTTTTAGTAATTGGTCCCTCTCCCTCCTTTAGGATGACGAAGAAAAGGTGACGATGCGAGTTGATTATGTAATGAGGATACCCAAATTCGGCCGGTGACTGATGGTAGTTTAACATCTCGGTAATCCTCTTCCTTGGGGATGATGGCCTCCTAATCTCTCCCCTTCTTCTTCTCCTCCATGGTGCTTGGAGTTATAGGGCACAACCATGTCGTTAGATCGAGGGCCTCACGGCTTGTTTCCCTACTAGCCCCCATAATTCAGGGTTCTCGCCTCAGGTTTATGCAATGCTTCCTACATTATTGATTACACTAACAAACTATTGTATTTTTTTTTAGAAACTAGGCAATGCCTTTGATTGATTAAGTCAAAAAAGAGCTGGTCAGTTTATAAGAAAAAAAGTCAGAGATGGTGTTTCGGCTCACGAGTGCATATGAATCTTTACTCTCTCTTGTTCATATTAATAGTCCCAGTTTTATCTAGATTTATTTGTATTCTAGTTAAATATTTGGATTAGATGCTTTCGTATTTAGATGAACTTGAGGCCATTAATATGGACCGAAAGAAGTATGAGAACTACAAAAAAAAGTAAATTTTAGAATGTCAAAAAAGTCTGAAATAAAATTTCGCATGTACCCATACTAGTTGTCGCGAAAAAATAATATTTTATGTGACTGTATAAATAAGCAAAAATATGTCCATGAATAATCATATTGAAGCATCGAAATTCGGCCTTTTACACCAGACATAAAAAAGTTCCTTCTTTTCTAAAACTTGTGTGGGATCGTAGAATATCCGAATGTACCGTAAATATGTTTTTCTAACTTTTTGATATTTTGAAATATATGCTGTTAAAATAATTGATTCATACCTACCCGTGAACCGAATTGAATTGCCGTGCTTCTTTATCCAAGCATTCCCACGCGCCTGAGAACTATCCATACAGTAGCGGAACGGATACATGTCAAGAAGAAAAAAATAACATGCACGTAGGCTTTACTTTTAGTCCCACATGAAGAACCAAGTTTGATGCCCTCTACAAGTTGTTGACATCGCCTTGTTGCATAGACATGATATAATTGGTATCGTTTAAAATATTCCCATTATCAAAAAAAGCTAAAATTGGATAGTTTTATTTTCTTCGCCTTCTCAGAAAGAGGACTACAGCATTAAAAATCTTTCTTAGTCATCGCTGCACCGGCCGTGCTCGGATGCAACCACCTAAGCTTTTATGCAACTTTAATTAGGATATTTTTAATTAATATATTTTTATTTATTTTGAAAAATAATACGTGTAATTAGAAATTTGCACATACAACACATAGTCTGCATGGGCCATGCGGATTGACGGTTGGTAGCAGGCACTACGGACCGTCAGGCGTCAGGCAATAATGGTCGTGGTCAAGTTAGAAAAAATCATCCGAGTGAGTTTTTAGATATAGAGTTGAAACTCATGTCCCATCTAACATGGATAGTTGGTCAGTTAAACGACTAGTTGATAGCGTGTTTAGAAATTCCTTATACATACACCGTTGGCGTGCATGCATTGTGGACAAATTCAAAGTCAAACATTTCGTTTTACTTGAGTCTGATATATCAGAACTCTAACTCTAAGTGGGTGGGCTGTTTAAAAGGTTATCGGACCAGGGAGCTTAACCATGTCGTCTTAGTGCTTCCCGTGGCGAAGCAGGTCAGTTCGCCTGTAGCCGAAGGTGGGTATGAGCATGGCCAGAGCAACTAGGCACAAGCACATAAGCTGGAGGTGGTGGTTGAAGGGAATATGCCCTAGAGACAAATATTGAATGGCATATTTCATAAAGTTTATGATTAAGTTTTATACCATGTTGTAACTGTATTGATTAGAAAACATCGATACACGTGTGATATAAACAACCAGTAGTTTCCGGTGAAACTCTAGACACTGGTTCATTGGTCAACGGATGATCAAATGTTTCCTGATCATGTTGGTGTCTCGGCTCCTAATTGATAATGGAGTAATTTTATTGGAGAATGAGATGGTGAACATACCCTTTCTATAGCATCGTATCATGATCATGTCACAGAGTTCAGGTTACGATGGTTAGAAAACATAGTGACTCTTTCCTTACTCCGTGAGACCATATCAAACCACTGTCTTTCGAGGTTACTTTAATGGCACTTAACATCACTCGGTAGAACAGTGATCATCAGGGTATCGTTAGGTATCTGGAGGAACAGAGACTGCGTCAAGAGTGGGATTTGTCCAGCCGCGTGAGGGAAAATACTCTGGACCCACTCGGATAAGTCATATACATAAGCTGCGCAGCGTGTGACTAGGTCACGGGGATGTCACTTATCGGATCGAGTAAAGAAGGTATTGTCGGTAACGAGATTGAATGCTGACATGGAGATGTCATTTGATCAAAGCCTCGAATAATACAGTATCATAGATACAAAATGAATAAGACATAGTGTTTATGGTTCAACGACAATCATTGAGTATACAGGTGATCATTATGGGCATCTAAGTCCGTATGTTGATCATTGGTCAGACAGGAGTCTTGGCCATATGTCTATAGTATTCTCGGACTGTTGGATAGCACGCTTAAGGACTTGATGAAACATGGAGATCGTTAATGCCTAGTTTGATTCACTGAAGAAGTGAGAAGAAAGAGACCAGAAAAATCATGGAGAAGATTCTAAGGTGTTCAGAGAAAGGATAAGGAAAAGGGACCGAAAAAGGGCTTTTGGATAAATAGTTATTTAAATATATTTATTATATATTATTTATGAATTAATATATTGTAAATAAATATTTGAATAAGGATTTATAAAAAGCATCTTGTAAAAAGAAACCGAAGAAAAAGGCAAAGGGAAGCTGTTTTTGAAACAGCCCACGTGGGTAGCCCTTAGTGCGCGCCGCATCGGACGCAGCTGGGCCGAGCCGGCCCACCCGGGGACGCCACCGTTTATCGCCGCGTGGGCGGGCGCACTGCCGAGGCCCGTTTGCCTCCACCACGTTACCCTGCTGGTATATGCGTGGGTGGGCAGGTGGCCTCCCCCGCCGGCCGGCGGGTTGCCTCCTTTTTCCTTTGTTATTTAGTCCCACATGGGAACCCTATGATGGAGGGACCCCTACCTCCGCCTATATAAAATGGTTCCCATAGGAGGATTAAAACACACCAATTTCTGCCTGAAAATAAATAAAAGGCCTATGTTGCCTATCTCTTCTCTCTCTCTTGTGACAGTGGCCTCCTTGTCAGGGCTATGCGAGCAAGGAGTTCTTCACCGCGGAGCGCCGTCATGTTGCGGGATTCAGAGTCGGGAGATCTACTTCCGCAATCTCGGCTGGATTAGAGAGAAGCGGGATTCATCGTCAAGCACCGTACGTCTATGACTCCTTCTGGCGGCACCGTTCTTTCGGTGCTAGGAGTTGTCGGGGAGCCTTAGGACTTCATGACCTTGAGGTTAGTGACAGGGAGTTTTCTTCATCCACGTTCCTCGCGGTATGTTAACCGTGCTCGGTCTTCAAAGGTATGAGTACCGTATCCCTCCCGTTACTGCATTACTAATAGATAGATACTGACATTAGGGTTTTGATCATAGAATTTTTTTTGTTTCCTGCCCTCAAACCCCAACAGTGGTATCAGAGCCGATCTATGCGTAGTACTGCTAGTACGGATAGAACACACAAGTTATGATGTGTGGGCGTCAATTTAATAATTTTTACCCTCCCACATGTACTTGTTTATATCGCGGTATTGATTGATGAAGCGGCCTGGACCGACCTTACGCATACTCTTACGTGAGACTGGTTCCACACTCGACATAAGGCTTGTTCCGTATAAGTGGCTAGCGAGTGTCTGCCTCTCTTTCAATAGTTGATATAGCTACATGCCGTTCAGCATGCAGTTTGACGTGTTGCGCGCGGATGCGGTCACCTGGGAGACGTACACATCTGCAACGGGATATGCCAGGTATCCACAGGGGATTTCCAACAGCAGCAGCCGTTGCGTACACAGGTACCCCCGCCTCAATGATAGCAATCACGTCCACACCTTACACAGGAGGTGACGCCTACACCTCCCCCTCCTGATTATGCTGGAGGTTCGTCATGGTAGCAACATACTTCTTTTAACGGTTGGGTGGAACAACCGAGTCCTTTTCAGGCTAGAGGTTCGTCCTGGTAGCACCAGCAGCAAACTCCCATCTAGAACTTCGATCTTCGTCCACAATCCCAGCAACATGGTATGTATGTTCCTATCTATCATCCATAGTTCACAAACCCTCGTAACTTATAGTTTATTCTACATGCAGGACCCTATGGATATCAACCCTCCATGCCCGAAACCATGTGGGTGAGTGAGAAGGAAGATGTGCAGCAGACACAGGATCTGAACGGGTATGTTTCAGATTCCTCCACCAGACCCCACACAGGATACATAGTACCAAGATGACGGGTCACAGATTCCTGCTCGTAACGTTGTGCCACCCCATAGGTATGGCTGGACTACACCGACTGATCCACTAGCTCGACACCGTGTCAGACATCAAGACTAATACCTCTCTCCATGAGCTATGTATGAGTCATCTATCTATCTATGTGATGGGGGAATACCAATCGGGGTATACCCACGAAGCGGATTCGCTGGCTGGATCGAGCCGAATGAAGCCTAGCCCTGAGCGGGTCAACTCGCCCAACTCGGCGACTGACGCGTGCTGGACCCATACGAGTGGCACCGACTGGAGGCCCAAGACGACGACTCCAATATAAAGCCCACCAAATACTTGTAAACCCTAACTGGCTGCATATATAAAGCCACCAGGGGCACCCCCACGGGGTATGTCATATTAGATCTAGTATCCTAGTCTCTCCCTCCGCCTACGGCGGCTCCCTTGTAAACCAATCTATGATCATATACTGGATTGACAGCAGGACATAGCGATCCTCCACCGAGGGGACGTGAACCTGGGTACATCGTGTGCCAATCTCGCTCCCGGATTCGCCTACGTCGCCTTGCTCCCTCTACGTAAGCTACCCCCAGTAGCATCTGCCGTGTAAAACCACGACAGTTGGCGCCCACCGTGGGGCAAGCGGTGCTTGGAGGGTGATAATCCGGGCGAGATCCCTCGCCATCAACACCGACCAAATAGCATCAAGCTAGTTCCGGCCGACTGCCATCAAACGGGGCCGGCTCGGAAAGTTTCAGGCGCGCACCCGTCAGATCATTCATGCTGAGTTTTCGATGCAATCTCATCTTTCTATCTATTGCTCTCCAGATTGATTACTTTATCTAGACCTAATCTTACATGTACGTGCTTGTATGATTTGGTTGGAGGATTGATCAAGAATACAGGACAAGATCAGAAACGCGATCGATCGATCGGCAACTTCGTGACAGCGGCCAATACATGGAGGCTCAGCTGCAAGGTTTAAAGAAAATAAAAAAGATCTATGGCATCGCTGGATCAACTCCCAAGGCGAGACCCTTATCATGATCAAGAAGCAAAGGAGCATGTTGCAATACGACGTGTACACTGGATCAATACAAAAGGATCTTTCTCCACTCATATTTATTTGCGTTCAATCCAATCTACTAATCAATTTTATGAATTCTATGAGATGAGATCAAATTAATTGCTACAATTCAGTTTTTTCAGACAGCGATTCGGCAGAAGCAAATTCGTGGACTCGCCCCATGCCGATTTGCCAACCTCGGCGACTCGCCTGTCGCGGGATCGCCATCATGAACTCGCCTCTCACAGCCTCATCCATCGCGGACTCGCCATGCTCCGGAACTCGCCTAAACGCGGACACGCTTAAACGCGGACTCGCTAGGCTCGGCGACTCACCCGCCGCGTATTCGTCGTGCTCGACGACTCGCCTGCCTTACATTCGCCACGCTCGGAGACTCCCCTGCCGCGTCAACTCAGCTAAATTTCTTTATATCCACATTTAGGCGGTGACGCACGGCGATCTGACGCATGTACCAGTCGCCGCCGCATCAAGACCATCATGTGGGCAGCTGAGTCTAGACATGACAAGATCCAATCGATCTGGAGCCGGCCACGCACAGCGATCGGTGATCCCTTTCATCTTATCTTTTTTAATTGTTTCAGTATGTACGTACGAAGTACTAATACCGGCGGAGATCAATTGGCGAATAGAGCTCACATAGCAAAGCATGTTTAGATCAGTTATAAATTTTCTAGTATTTGCCTACTTTGTACCTCCCATTTGTATGATCAGGCTTTGCGCTAGCTTAAATCATGTGAGATCATATAATTAGGCCCTACTACTGATCTTCGGTTTTATTTGGTCCGTGAACGAGGAACAAATCGATCGAGGTACCCGCCGTCATCGTAAACTCGTCACGCTCATGGATCCTTCTGTCGCGGACTCGTCACGTCCGGCGACTCGTCCGTCGCGGCTATACTCCGGACCTCGCCTAAACGCGGACACGCTTAAACGCGGACTCGCTAGGCTCGAGGACTCGTCCGTTGCGAACTCGCCTGCCGTGGGATCGCCATCGCGACCTCGTCCTCGCAGCCTCGCCGTCGTCGACATCGCCATAGCGCGACCTCCGTCCGCGGCGTCGACCCCATGTCCGCCGCGTCGACATCGCCATAGCGCGACCTCCGTCCGCCGCGTCGACTCCTTGTCCGCCGCGTGGACTTTTTCGGCTAAACGCCGTGTGACCCTGTCCGCTATGCCAAACGCATACACCGCGCCTACTAAGGGACCTTCATCGTCCGAGTCGCCAGAGAGGATCGCATGCCATGCTGCATGGACTCACCACTGGGTGTCTCTTCCCCCGGGAAAAATCGATTCGCCTTTGTCAACCTTTGAAAGAGCGACTCGCAATGGCCAAGTAGTGCGGACGAGGACTCTCAAACCGAGCCTCGTATCGTCCACGAAAAATGCTAACCAAGAGCCATCATTGGAGTCGCCTTGCTCGACTGGCCTTCCGGGCCAAGACAAACGGTAGTGCTAAACAAACAGCACCATGTCCTCCTCAACCTTAGACAGTGCGACTCGCACGGCTAAGTACTGCGGACAAGGACTCGCAAACCGAGCCTCGGATCGTCCAGGAAGAACGCCAAGCCGAGAGCCATCTTTAGAGTCGCCATGCGACTGGCCCCCCGGGCCAAGACGAGAGACTCGCTAACAGAAATAGCGCAATCAACATCATCGCGGACTCGCAATCATCGCGGACTCGCCACGCTCGGGGACTCTCCCCTCGTGGACTCGCAATCATCGCAGACTCGCCACGCTCGGGGACTCTCCCCTCGCGGACTCGCAATCATCGCGGACTCGCCACGCTCGGAGACTCTCCCCTCGCGGACTCGCAATCATCGCGGACTCGCCACGCTCGGGGACTCTCCCCTCGCGGACTCGCAATTATCGCGGACTCGCCACGCTCGGGGACTCTCCCCTCGCGGACTCGCCACGCTCGGGGACTCTCCCCTCGCGGACTCGCAATCATCACGGACTAGCCACGCTCGGGGACTCTCCCCTCGCGGACTCGCAATCATCGCGGACTCGCCACGCTCGGGGACTCTCCCCTCGCGGACTCGCAATCATCGCGGACTCGCCGCGCTCGGGGACTCGGCGCCCGCCGGTCGCTCGACCTCACCACTCGACACGCTCGGCAACAACCACTACTATTTTCAAAATATGAGCCTCAAGTCGCCTCTACGAGCCAACTCGAGCCTCGGGGACTACTCCTAGGCATGCTGCGTGTACGCGTGGTTTCGTGACCGCGGCTCGCCCTCGTCGACTCGCCACCGCGGACTCGGCATGCTCGAGGACTCGCCACCGCGGACTCGCCCTCGTCGACTCGCCACCGCGGACTCGGCATGCTCGAGGACTCTCCACCACGACTCGCCCTCGTGTACTCGACACGCTCGGGGACTCGCCACCGCAGACTCGTCCTCGCGTACTCAACACGCTCGGGGCCTCGCCACCGCGGACTCGCCCTTGCGCACTCGACACGCTCGGGGACTCGCCCTCACGTACTCAACACGCTCGGGGACTCGGTGTGCTACAGACAGCGCCACTCGCCGGTCGCCCAACCTCGCCACTTGGCACGCTCGGGAGCACGGCACTCGCCGGTCGCCCAACCTCGCCACTCGGCATGCTCGGGAGCATGGCACTCTCTGGTCGCTCGACCTCGCCACTCGCCACGCTCGGGACTCGGCACGCTCCACGTTTGGGGACTCGCCGCAACTGGCAGCTTCACCGACACCCTGCGTGTTTCGCCAACTGGCCATCACCGACTGGCTCACGCCGACCGCCTCCCGCTTCACGGTTCTTTTCTCTGTTCAGGAGCTCGTCACCGATTCGCTACGACCCATTGTCAAGACTCTCCGCGCCCTGCCTCAAGCCCGCGTCAAATCGACAACGCGCTCGGGGACTACTGATGGGGGAATACCAATCGGGGTATACCCACGAAGCGGATTCGCTGGCTGGATCGAGCCGACTGAATCCTAGCCCTGAGCGGGTCAACTCGCCCAACTCGGCGACTGACGCGTGCTGGACCCATACGAGTGGCACCGACTGGAGGCCCAAGACGACGACTCCAATATAAAGCCCACCAAATACTTGTAAACCTTAACTGGCTGCATATATAAAGCCACCAGGGGCACCCCCACGGGGTATGTCATATTAGATCTAGTCTCCTAGTCTCTCCCTCCGCCTACGGCGGCTCCCTTGTAAACCAATCTATGATCATATACTGGATTGACAGCAGGACGTAGCGATCCTCCACCGAGGGGACGTGAACCTGGGTACATCGTGTGCCAATCTCGCTCCCGGATTCTCCTACGTCGCCTTGCTCCCTCTACGTAAGCTACTCCCAGTAGCATCTGTCGTGTAAAACCACGACACTATGTATAAGACATATATCTATCTATTTGTGAGACATGAACCTATCTATGTGTGATACATGAACGTATCTATGTGTGAGACATGTACTACATAGAGACACATTACTATTATTTCACATTTTTATTCATCAAACATTTCACTAACAAACAATTAAGTGTAGCACCCCGGGTAAAATCACTATCAGAAAATCTCTTGCTATTCCTACTTTGTGCATCATCGTGACATCATCATGCATATCTCTGCCTAATTTTTTTTTGCGAAATACCTATTTTTTTTCTAATTATAGTCTCCTTTATTCAAAATCAAAACTCCGGTCTCTTCCGGATTATTTCTTTTGTCTAAAAAGTATTTGCAGAAGACTCATATAAAAAAATATCTTTACTAAGAGAGACAGACAGCTGGCCAGGCCCAAAGGCCCAACCGGAATCCACCTACGACCCCAACAAAAGAAACCCTAGTTTCCTCAAACCCTAACCCTAATCTAGCCTAGACCTACCCCAGCCGCCACTCCCCCATCCACCCTAGGCCCAAAGGCACACACGCAGCCGCACACACGCACACCACACCACGTATACACCCAGGAGTCCAACCCAACACGCACACGCGCAAACGCACGCACGCACCCTTCCCATCAAATATGGCCAACGGGCCGGCCCGACACGGCCCAGGACTGGCACGCGCCAAACGGGCCGGCACGTGGCACGACCAGTCGTGGCCCGCCAAGCCATGTGTCGTGCCGGGTCGGCACGCGTGCCCCGCCTGGCGGCCCGAGCCCGGCAACTGACACGTCAAGCACGCTGGGCCATGGCCTTTTTTTGTAGGCCCGTCGAAATTTATCTTCAAAACAATCCTAACCTGAACTATAACAACTAGATTTTGGTGTTCCTGTGGTAGAGTGCAGCGCGGGAGACTGGTAGGTCCGTGGTTCGACCCCCCGTGGCATCCTTTTTTGCACATTTCTTCGGAATATCGATGTGGCAGCTACTAACGGGCCGTGTCGGGCCAGCCCGCGTGCCACGGGCTCAGGCCGGGCTTTTTTTGGCATGTCATTGGCCGGCCCGCCCAGGCACGGCCCGATGGCCAGGTTTGTTTCCCATGTGGTACACACACGCCACCATGCCTGCGAGCTGACCCCACCACTCCGTGGCCTCCCCGATCCCGTACCCGCACGCTTCCGCAACCCCCGCCTCCCATGTTCTTCGAACCCCATCTCCCGATGTACCCTCTCTCTCTCCCGTGATCCCCGCCGCCTCTCTCGCCAGCGCCCGTGAGCTCCCTCCTCCTGCCGCTGTCCAAGCCGTCGCCGGCTTCCTTCCTTCTCCCGGCCAAGCAACCACCCTGCTCCTTCCCCACCTCGTCCCCCCCGCTCGCTCACCTCTATCCCAAACTCTGTCGCCGGCACTTTCCTCTGCCGAGCCCTGCCACCACCGGCTCTCTCCGTGCCGCAGGCGCTCGCCCTGCCTCCAGAGAACCCTGGTCCTGGCCTCTTCTCCAGCGCTGGCCCCGCCCTCCACCTCGTTGGCCTCCCCGTTCGAGATCGAGCGCCGGCCGCCAGGGCCACCGCTGCGCCGCTATCTCTCTCTCTCCTCCCTGACGGCCCGTCCCTGACCCCAAGCCCCTACGCCACCATCGACCCACCGCCGTGGCTTCCCTCGTCGCTCTCGTCTACCACCCCGTGTCGCGCGATGTGCTGCAGACTGATGCCCGTGTTCCTGCCCCGGTTCAACCGCCGCCCGACGCCTCGGCCGTGCAAGCACTGCCGGCCTCACCGACAACCGCCAGGCTCGCTGCCCCTGCAACTATCTTCTGCTTGGCGCCTCTTGTCCGTGTTCAAGCCCTTGTCCAACTTGTTTGCTTTTCTTTGTTGGACCTGTGAAGCAAGCAAGTCCTCTGTTCTTTAATTCTGCGTGAAGCTGTGAGTTTTCGTATTGACAAGAATGCCACGTGGTGCCCGAATGCAAGCATGGCTTCGCCAAGATCTTCACGGATGTGGATCTGAGGACCAAACCCGAAGATATCCATCCAGCCCGTGTGAGCCTTCTCGCGCCAAAATCTTATCGTCGACAACCCACCGATAATCCAGAAACGTCCAAGGATTTCTTCTCAGAAACGGAACCGTTCGGAACGCCATGAACTCCTTCACGGATTCAAAGACCCACCCAGTGTTTCATCTTCCTCTTGGACCCGATGACCCGAAGATCGCCATCATGGAACTCGAAGAGCCCCGACCCCGTGTCCGAAGACCAATGTGTCGAGACCCATCCCTCGAACCCTCGGAACCCCAAGATTACCGAATCCATGTGTGACCCTTTTTCCAGCCCCTATTTTTATAAATGGTATATATACCTTGTTGCATTAAGTTGTTCATGTCGCATACATATTTTGTGGGTTGGGATACTTTGTCGTTTCACCTTATAATTAATATGGAGACCATATGCGGGCTTTTCTAGTCTTATATTGGCTCTATTTAAATTTGTGTAGAGAACCGGTGACATATTTTTTCTTGTTAATACAACATTTAAATTGCGGGGTATCTAAACAGCATAAACCATCTAATTAATTGTAGGGGCCCTGGTTTCGCTTAATATTGGCTAAATGAATCACACGTTTTTCATGTCATGCATCATACATGTATCATGCCCGATCTTCTACTGTAATATTAAATAGTGCATCCGGTGTTTCTTTTAGTGCTTTGCTTCTTCACGGATTAGGCCGATGAGTTGATGCGAGTGTCGACCTGATCTTCGGATGAACCTTCGGCAGTGTTTCCCAGGCGAGCATTCTCCCCCTTTCTACCTATTTTACTTTATAGTTTTTATTTCCTCCTATTAATCTATTGCTATTTGTGTTGCGATGCTTTAGTTTTTGTATCGTGATATCCCTTGCAGCCTCTGTATCGCCTTGGACACCTTCTATTACCAGTTGTTTAGTAGATAGTTGGCCTTGCGTGTCGTAGACGCTTGCTCAAGTGTTGCTTCGTGTCGTCAAGTACCACAGTTGTTGGAAGGTTGCCATATGCTTTATGTTGGAGATAATCATGACTCAAATTACAACTTGATATTAAAATGCTGGGAATAGTTACAACTAATGCAGAGGCACCTGTGGGAATAAATGTTATTTGGTTTTTAACCGCTCACTGGTGTCCCATAGGACCCGGAGTACTTAATACATGTTCCTTGACTATCGCACTATCCGCATGTGGGACCATGAATCCCCTTAGCCAGAGCTTGAATCATATCTTATTTCTTGGGGCCAAAAATTAGTTTGGGGCTTTAATACTATCATGTACTTATGCCATGGTACTGATTATTTTCTCATGTTTTTCGAGGAGCGTTTACTACTGTACTATTTTGTAACCCTGTGCCACGTTTTCGCGGTATCGATAATCCCAATCACACTTTAGGGTTTCCAGTCATTTATAGTCGTCGTCACAAACCTCTGGGTCTGTCTCAGAGCCTTACAACTTCGTAGCGAGTAGCTTAGTGGGGTGGCCCCCTGAAATATTATATGAATCTTGTGATTGCTTTGTCGTGATGCCTCGTTGGGTTTTTCATTTGGTTTTTCCGAGGTTGATCGTGCGTGTGTTGCTATTTGTGACTCTTGCGGGGTAAACTTTCTGAAAGTCGTGTCCGCGGTTATGGACAACTTGGAGCATAGTATCTCGATCATAGACAACTATAACTAAAGTAGTGCTATAAATTTTTCTTTGGAATGACTAGTAATCAGCTTCACTATAATGGAATGAGTAAGTAAAAGTGTCAACAACTGCTGGTTTTGGGATGCCTCATGCTATATGTATCTCACTAGTAAGTATTGCAACTACAACGGAATGGTTAACTAAAAGTGTCCATTGCTTATTAGATTAGGATGACTCATGCTACCTATATTTCACTAGTAAGTGCTGCAACTATGATGGAATGAATAAAATTGCCCTCGGTATGGCCCCTTCGTTTGGTCTCGAAGGGGAAATACCGGGATGGGTATGTTTGGTGTTAGTATCAGGTTGGTTCCGGATAGGTCTTTCTTACCTCTCTCTAATAGCCGACAATTGTATCGAGTCTCTCTAGGTTTTTTAGTGAATGATGGGATGCTGCTTCAGTCCACCATATCTATGTAGGCGAGAGCTGCCGAATTATAAGTCTCGCTGTGTACTGGCCTCGGTACTGACCGCTCTCTTTTTCCTTGCCCTTTGTCGGTACCCCTTTTGTTTAAGTAGGTTTTGAGATCGACGTCGTTAGCAGGGTTACCCTTCTGGTTTGGCCTGGACAGGGTTATGGACGCTATTGGTTATTCTTTAGGGCTCTTAGACCCATTTTCTTCTTGTCCGTACTTGGATGTTGTATCATTTTCGAGGTGATTTGGATCTTTGTACTGTATATCTGTATTCTTGACTCATGGAGTCGTATTGTATATATCTGTTCTGTGGGTTCCGTCATGGACTATTGTGTAATGTTATTACTTTGTTTTTCACCCACACGAAAGTGCCTGGTGGGCACCTTTGAATCGTTTCTATGCGGGTTTGGCAGGAATCCCTAAAACTTTCATAGGGCCGATTCGAGGGTGTTACAGAGTGGTATCAGAGCTCAGCAGTTACGATACCCCCATGGTCCAGCCTATAGGATAACCTAGATAACGGTCGATGTATAATGTCAAAACTATTTTGTAAAATAGATTGGATAGATCTGATTAGTTCTGCTTTTACTCCCTATGCTATTCTCTTCTTACCACTGCGTGTTTTGAATCCATCCTCTTATCTTTTTTCCGAGTCCAGGAATTCTCGTGGTTGGGTTTCCGTCGTACCTTCAGGTTTTCGCTTCCTCTTATAATGGTGCTTCGACATCCGGTCTTCATGCTATCTGAGGAATTTTCCTCTGTTGTACCATTTTAGTGGATCGAAAATCCACTAAAAAATTCTTTGTATCTTCCGGTGTTTTCTGACACGACGACATCGTCTACATCAGATCTGATGAGAACCTGCATTGCTCCTTTGATTCCAAACATCACTTGTCGAGATATTTAGTATGAATTCCGAGAGATGGTTGTATAATTCTCCTATTCATGTGTAGAGTAATGCTTTGGGTGCATGATGGACTGATCACCATCCAACTACTCTTATCATTCGCACTTGTACATTGAATCGGTGGATCAAGCAATTTTACTCCTTCCACAGAAGTTAGAGGTGGAGACCTCTGCCTTCGTCTGTGTTTCACCGGAGTGTTCTCTCGACGAACATGAGCAACAACCCTTGTTGGTGGTATCGCCGATTTCAAGATGGAGCAAGAATCTTTGTTAGTGGTGTCGCAAGGATCTACACAAAGTGAGAATATTCATACTGTCGACCTTCTTATCCGTACCATGAGGCGGATCTCGAGGGCGAGGTCCATTGTTAGTGGTGTCGAATTGTAGCACCCCGGGTAAAACCACTACCAGAAAATCGTCTGTTATTCCTACTTTGTGCATCATCATGACATCATCATGCATATATCTGCCTAATTTTGTTTTGCGAAAACCCTATTTTAGTTTTCTAATTATCGTCTCCTTTATTCAAACTCAAAACTCCGATCTCTTCCGGATTATTTTGTTTGTCTAAAAAGTATTTGCAAAAGACTCATATAAAACAAAACATATATTTTTACTAGAGGAGTGATACGTCATAAACGTATCTATAATTTTTGATGTTCCATGTTTGTTTAGTATCCACTTTGCTATGCTTTGTTTACACTTTGAGGTATTTTTATACATTTTCTGGGACTAACCTATTAACAAGATGCCACAGTGCCAGTTGTCTGTTTTCTGCTGTTTTTGGTTTCAGAAAAGCTAGTAAAGAAATATTCTCCGAATTGGACGGGACAAAAGCCAAAGTCAATATTTCACCGAGACGAACACAGAGACCGAAGGGCGACCGGAGGGAAGCCGCAAGGTGGCCATACCCTCCCCCACGCATAGGCCCACCCTAGGCCGCGCCTGGGTACGGTTTGGGCCCCCTGGCCGCCCTCATGCCTCACCTCTTCACCTATATAATCCCCCGATGCCAAAACCCTAAGTACCCGATCAGATCTCCACAAAACAGTCTGTAGCCGCCGCCACCATCGTCCCTAGATCGGGGGGTCTGAAGCTCTTCCCGGCACCCTGCCGGAGGGGAGAGATCATCCCGGAGGCCTTCTTCATCACCATGCCAGCCTCCGGTATGATGCATGAGTAGTTACACCTTGCACTATGGGTCCATACAGTAGGTAGATGGTTGTTTATCCTCCTTTGTGCTACCATGTTTAGATCTTGTGAGCTCCATTCATGATCAAGATCATCTATTTGTAATCATGCATGTTGTGTTTGCGGGGATCCGACGGATATTTATATTACTATGTCAGATTGATTAATGATTATATCTTGTTGATTCTATCATGTCTATGTTGTTTGAGATCTTGCATGCTTCCGTTTCTAGTAGCTATCTTGGCCAAGTAGATGATAGTGATGCCAAGAGGGAGTATTTATGATCGATAGTGGGTTCATGCCTCTATTGAATCTGGGGAGGTGACAGAAATATCCAAGGTTGTAGATGTGCTATTGCTACTAGGGAGAAAACAACAATCTTTTGTTCATGGAACAATTGTATTGTTTACTTTACACACATTGTTTAAAGCAGTTATCCGTTGCTTGCAACTTAATACTGGAGGGGGTTCGGATGATAACCTGAAGGTGGATTACTAGTCATAGATGTAGTTGGATGGCGGTCTATGTATATTGTTGTAATGCCCAATCAAATCTCGTAGGATCATGAATGTCTAGTATTGCATTGTTATGCCTTGCTCTGTCCTATCAATTGCCCCGCCGTAATTTGTTTATCCCGCATGCTATGATATTTATCTTAAGGAGAACACCTCTAGTGAACTATGGACCTCGGTCCAAACTTTATCATTGATACTTCATCCACTACTATTGTTTATTTTCTGCAAGCAACCATTACCTTCCACACCATACGGTTAATCCTTTGTTTTCAGCAAACCGGTGAGATTGACAACCTCACTGTTCGTTGGGGCAAAGTCTTGAGTTTGTGTTGTGCAGGATTCCAAGTTGCTAGAAACACCTTTGATTCGTTTCCTTCCTCCTACTGGTTCAATAACCTTGGTTTCATACTTGGGAAGACTTACTGCTGTGCTCATCATACCTTCCTCTTGGGGTTTCCCAACGAAGCTCTATAGTGATCTGAGCCGCATCAAGACGTTTTCTGGTGCCGTTGCCGGAAATTAAAGAAAAATAAAGCTCCCACGTTAAAAAAGCGCCATAAAGACGTTTTCTGGCGCCATTGTCAGGGAGTTAAGGACGGCTTCACAAGGGGAGTCCTTCACAAACTTTCTATTTACTTTGTTTTTATTTTTCTTAGTTTCTTTTGCCTTGTTTTGTTTGCTTCTTTTTATCAAAAATTCCAAAAAAAATAGTTTTGTTTGGTTTGCTTTTTCTTATAAAAAATATAAAAAAATTAGTTCTTCCTATAGTTGTCACCTTGAGCTCACCATGTTGATCCCTAAGTTCACCCTGAAAGACCTTTCAATAGGTAGTGGCTCAATAATTGGGAAATAAAATATTGAAGAATTCTTCAATCATATTAGCAAATATTGAAGAATCCTAATTATGAAATTGATGCAACTTCTTTAGTTAACATGTTGGATGCTAGGTTTGTTAACCTTAACCCCATGATGCAAATAATGTTTCTTAAACTAAAATAAATTGAGGATGCTGAAAAGAGATATTTTATCCTAAAAACTTTGCTAAAAGAGTTAAATGATGTTGCTAAGGAAGCCAAAAAGGTCTTTGATCGTTTTAATATGCTAGGATCATGTGTAGATGTTATGGGAACAATAGAAAAGTTGGATAAAACCAAACCCAATGGAGATGAAATTAAAATACGCATACCTTTTAAACTTGTAGGAATGCATGAAGCCCTAGAAAAGAATTTTGATTGGATTATTCCTAAAAACCCGTTTGATGAAAGTAGTGAACCCAAGAGTGCTGAGAGAGGATCCTCTACAACTCATTTGGATGAGATACCTTTCCTAGTTGAAGAAATGTCGAGTATTGATCTTAATGCTTCTTCATTTGAAAATACTTGATTCTCGCTTCTTGTGCCTAACTTAAAGGCGTTAAAGAAAAACACTTCTTGGGAGATAACCCAATTGTTTTCTTGAGTCTTGGAAGTTATTACTTCTGTAATAACCTCTCCTTATCCTTTTTATTTGATTTTTGTGCCAAGAATAACCTCTAATGGGAGAGAAGTAAGATTTGGGGAGTTGCTGTCCTGAAACAGAATTGTATGCTCCACCGTACAAATTCTTGAAAAATATGTGTAAGTCAGATTGAGATGTAATTTTCTTAATAAATCCCTCAGGTTGTTAGATAACTTTCGTTAGTTCAACACTTTTTTATTTGAGCAACAGAAGGTCTTCAAAAAATTCGGTTTTCACCTACTGCTCTGTTTTGACAGATTTCTGCCATTATTTGCATTTGCCTCTTTATCGATTTCTTTTTGGGTTCTCTTTGGTAAATTGAGCTTTTTGAAGGAATTGCTACAGTATCTTGTATCTTTAATGAAAGTTTTTCTGTTTTGAAACTAAACCCAAAGGTCTATTATCTTTTGAATGCACTAATGTTGCTAATGAAGATTGTGTGAAGTTTTGTATGAAGGAAAAAATTTAGGTGTAAGGAAAGAATGATGTAATGAGATGAAGAATGGACAAAAAATCAAGCTTGGGGATGCCACCCCGTGTCACCCCAAGAAATATTCAAGAGGTACAAGCATCAAAGCTTGGGGATGCCCAAGGCATCCCCTTCTTCATCAATAAAAATCCCAGGTCTTTCTAGACACTTCGTTTTTATTGTTTCATGCACAGTTGTGTTGTTCTTGGAGCGTCTTAGTTTTTGTTTTTGGTTTTTGTTTTCTTAGTTTGCTTGAATAAAGTAGTTGGACCTCCACTTTTCCTGTGTTGTTTCAAATAAGTTGATTGTTGTTGGAAAGGAGTAGGAAGTTCTTACTTTAGTGGTACAAGAAGGAGCTTTCTTTGACTGTGACTTAAACTTTATCATGTCATGCTAGATGTTGTTTTGACCTTATGCTTAGTGATTATTGTTGTATCATGACTTGTTTCAAACAATTAGGATTGCTTAATGTGCCTTGAAAGAATCATGGCATTGTTTTAGCA
Source organism: Avena sativa (assembly GCA_916181665.1). Lineage (NCBI taxonomy): Eukaryota > Viridiplantae > Streptophyta > Magnoliopsida > Poales > Poaceae > Avena > Avena sativa. Next base: position 320,642,117 of record OV702279.1, read on the forward strand.
TACAAAAGCATAGTATTTTGGTATTCTCCTTTGATGCTTTGTTTGGATTGACTTGGCACATGCTCACACCATGTTATGACTATGAACCAGTCACCTTAGCCTCTATGATCATTTAGTTTTTGACTTGTGGTACCAATTTATGCTTTGATTAGAAATGTTTTCTCGCTCGCATGATTATGGCCATTATTGCTCTCTTAGTTGGTCGCTCCCAGTCTTTTGCTAGCCTCCACTTGCATTGAGTAAGCTCTACTCATGCATCCAACTCCCAAGAAACCAAGTTATTCCAAAGAGTCCACTATAAATTCCTATGCATGGTGAGTTACACCATTCCAAGTATATTCTTGTTTTATCTACCTTCCAATTAAAAAGTCACTTTTTATGTGAAAATTAGTGATTAAAGCTCTCACAAACTTGATGGAACACTTTTTTTCTTGCCCCTGATTAACTTGAAACATTGTGTCATATATGTTGTATATGCTTGCACTTATAAGTTGGGAATTAGCAAAACCGTGCTGTCACGGGGAATGCTTTCAACACCTGTAAATATCTACCCAGTTGATATCATGCTATTTTGTTTATGGATGTCGTCGGTGTGAAATAAAAGAGGAGCTTGTAAGTCCATGGAGTTATGTATATGTGTTAGAGAAACGCCTGGGCCGCTAGCCTAAGCCATGCCTAATCATGGTGGAAACTTGCAACATAACCATAGTGAAAAATCTATGAAGCTTTCTTCTTATAGAAAAAGAGAGACAGAAAAAGAGGAAAGAAGAGAAAAATGCACCATTTTCTCATGGTAAATAAGAAGATTGCTGAGATGCTCATTGTATGCTTGCCTTGTTATTTTGATATGTGATAGCTCCTGTATCATGGGGCAAGGGGTACCCCGTAGGCGGTTCTCTATGATACACATGTACTTACTATGACAAGAACTTACCGGTAACTAAAGTTGAGTAGCATGAGGAGCGGCCCTCGTACTCAAGGGTCATGAGATTGCCAACTTATACTTTGTCAAGCATATACTCCATATTTTGTTCACTTTAACCTTAATCACTTCAAGATGCTTATGATAGGGGCAATGAGAGCTGAAAGCTAACAAGTACCATAATTTTTGGAAGCTCTTTATGAAACTTTAAATCCCTGCTTCCCTTTGAAGGGCCTTTCTTCCACTTTTATATTGAGTCTCCACCTTCTATCCTTAGGCACCAATTAAGAGAGCATAGTTTCCATTCTTAGTTCTATGTGCATTGTCCCAAAACTTATTGATTGATTCATATTGTTGATATTGCTTGTTCTTGAACTATTTGTATCTAGTCACCCTTATGAACTTTGAAGGTGTCCTATGCATTTATGTTTTGCTACTCCATGAGGGACAAGCTGAATGCCACTATGCTATGTTTTATATATGTGAAACAAACAAACTTCTTTCGATGCATTGTTATTCATGCATCTTTGTTTGTATCCTTTCATTTTGCATCATAGTTGCTATGTCTTATTGTTAGAACTTCATCTTTCATGCTCATGTTTAGAGTACTTTGATCCCATCTTTCAATGCTTGCAAATGGTTTGATCTTGATTGTGATGGTGCATGTCACCTCAAAAATTATTCTTTTTATCACTTACCTACTCGAGGACGAGCAGGAGTTAAGCTTGGGGATGCTTGATACGTCGCAAACGTATCTATAATTTTTGATGTTCCATGCTTGTTTAGTATCCACTTAGCTATCCTTTGTATGCACTTTGAGGTATTTTTATACATTTCTCGGACTATCCTATTAACAATATGACATAGTGCCAGTTGCCTGTTTTTCTGCTTTTTTTGGTTTTTGAAAAGCTAGTAAATAAATATTCTCGGAATTGGACGGGACAAAAGCCAAAGTCAATATTTCACCGAGACAAACACAGAGACCGAAGGGCGACCGCAGGGGAGCCACAGGGTGTCCACACCCCCCCACGTGCGGGCCCACCCTGGGCCGCGCCTGGGTAGGTTGTGGGCCCCTGGCCGCCCTCCTTCCTCGCCTCTTCGCCTATATAATCCCCTCGATGCCAAAACCCTAAGTACCCGATCACATCTCCACGAAATAGTCTATAGCTGCCACCACCATCGTCCCTAGATCGGGGGTATCTTAAGCTCTTCCTGTCACCTTGCCGGAGGGGAGAGATCATCCCGGAGGCCTGATACATCGTAAATGTATCTATAATTTTTGATGTTCTATGCTTGTTTAGTATCTACTTTGATTTGCTTTGTCTACCTTTGAGGTGTTTTTATATGTTTTTCTGGTACTAACCTATTAACAAGATGCCATAGTGCGAGTTGCCTGTTTTCTTCTGTTTTTGGTTCTATAAAAGGTAGAAAATCAATATTCTCGGAATTGGATGGGACAAAATCCAAAGTCAATATTTTACCGTGGGGAACACGGAGCCTGGATACGAGACGGAGGGGAGCCACCAGGGGGCCACACCCCCTGACCGCGCGGATAACCCTAGCCCGCGCTTGGGAGGGTGCGGCCGCCCTGGCTGCCCCCTCCCTCGCCTCTTCGCCTATAAAGACCCCCCGATGCAGAAACCCTAAGCACCCGATCAATATTCCACGAATCTGACTGTAGCTGCCGCCACCATCATCCCTAGATCGGGGGGATCTAAAGCTCTTCCCGGCACCCTGCCGAAGGGGAGATCATCCCGGAGGCCTTCTTCTTCATCATGCTAGCCTCCGGTATGAAGCGTGAGTAGTTCCACCTTGGACTACATGTCCATGTAGTAGCTAGATGGTTGTATATCCTCCTTTGTGCTACCATGTTTAGATCTTGTGAGCTCCGTTCATGATCAAGATCATCTATTTGTAATCATGCATGTTGTGTTTGCGGGGATCCGATGGATATTGAGATTACTATGTCAGATTGATTAATGGTTTTGTCTTATTGATTATACCATGTCCGTGTTGTTTGTGATCTTGCATGCTCTCTGTTTCTAGTAGCTATCTTGGCCAAGTAGATGCTAGTGACTCCAAGTGGGGGTATTTATGCTCGATAGTGGGTTCATGCCTCTATTTAATCTAAGGGAAGTGACAGAAATCTCTAAGGTTATAGATGTTCTGTTGCCACTAGGGAGAAAACAACGGTCTCTTGTTCATGGAACAAGTGGATTGTTTACCTTACACACTTTGCTTAAAGCAGTTATCTGTTGCTTGCAACTTAATACTGGAGGGGGTTTGGATGATAACCTGAAGGTGGATTACTGGTCATAGATGCAGTTGGATGGCGGTCTGTGTATCTTGTTGTATTGCCCAATTTAATCTCATCGGATCATGAATGTCTAGTATTTCATTATTATGCCTTGCTCAGTCCTGTCAATTGCCATGCTGTAATTTGTTTACCCAGCATGCCATGTTTGTTTATCTTAAGGAGAACACCTCTAGTGAACTATGGACCCCGGTCCAATCTTTACCATTGATACATCTTCCATTGTTACTATTTACTTTCTGCAAACCACTATTACCTTCCACACCATACAGTTAATCCTTTGTTTTCAGCAAACCGGTGAGATTGACAACTTCACTGTTTGTTGGGGCAAAGTCTTGAGTTTGTGTTGTGAAGCTTTCCAATTTGCTAGCAACACCTTTGAGTCGTTTCCTTCCTCCTACTGGTTCGATAACCTTGGTTTCTTACTGAGGGAAAACTTGCTGCTATGCTCATCATACCTTCCTCTTGGGGTCTCCCAACGAAGCTTCCACGACCATCAGGACTTTTTCTGGCGCCGTTGCTGGGGAGGCTAAGGACGTCTTCACAAGGGGAGTCCTTCACAACTTTTCTTTACTTTGTTTTTGGTTTTGCTTAGTTTCTTTTGCTTGGTTTTATTTGCCTCTTTTTATCAAAAACTCCAAAAAAATAGTTTAGTTTGGTTTGCTTTCTCCTATCAAAAACACCAAAAAATTAGTTCCTGCTTTAGTTGCTGCTACTGTTGGCTTGCTCCACTTTTGCCAAAATGAACTCTGCTGAGAACACCAAGTTGTGTGACTTCACTAGCACAAACAAAAATGATTTCCTAAGTACTCCTATTGCTCCACCTGCTCCTGATGCTACCTTTTATGAAATTAAGCCTCTTTGTTGAATCTTGTGATGAGAGAGCAATTTTCTGGTGCTTGTTCTGATGATGTTGCTGCCCACCTCAATAACTTTGTTGAACTTTGTGAGATCCAAAAGTATAAGGATGTATATGGAGATATTATTAAGATCAAGTTGTTTCCTTTCTCCTTGAGAGGAAAAGCTAAAGAATGGTTGCTATACTTGCCTAGAAATAGTATTGATTCTTGGATTAAGTGCAAAGATGCTTTTATTGGAAAATACTATCCTCCTGCTAAGATTATATCTATGAGAAGTGAAATAATGAAATTTAAACAACTTGATAATGAACATGTTTCTCAAGCTTGGAAAAGAATGAAATCTTTGGTTAAGAATTGTCCCACTCATGGACTTACTGCTTGGATGATTATCCAGACTTTTTATGCAGGTTTGAACTTCTCCTCAAGAAACCTGTTGGATTCAGCTGCTAAAGGTACCTTTATGAACATTACCTTGGGTGCTGCAATAAATCTCCTTGATAATATGATGGTTAATTATTCTGAATGGCACACTAAGAGAGCTCCACATGGTAAGAAGGTAAATTCTGTTGAAGAAACCTCCTCTTTGAGTGATAAGATTGATGTTATCATGGCTATGCTTGTTAATGGGAAAGCTCATATAGATCCTAATAATGTTCCCTTAGCCTCTTTGGTTGCTCAAAAAGATAAAGTTTATGTGAACTTCATTAGAAACAACAATTTCAACAACAATACCTATAGGAATAATTTTGGTAGTAAAAACAATTATAGGCCTTATCATCCTAATAATGGCAATACCTATGGAAACTCCTAAAACAATGATAGAAGTGCTCCCTCTGAACTTGAAGTCATGCTCAAAGACTTTATTAGTAAACAAACCACTTTCAACAAGACTGTGGAGGAAAAAAGCTTTTGAATGTTGAGAAAAATATTTCCTCTTTGTCTGAAGCATAGTCCTCTTTGATTAATAAAATAGCTGCTAAACCTGAAACCTTGGAAAGTACCTTTGCTGCTACTCATTCCATACAAGTTACTAGTGATGAAAATGTTAGACTGTTAGCCCAACTTCATGCTAAGTGGGAAAGAGAAGCTGAAATTGCTAGAAACAATAGTGTGTGCACTATCACTGACACGTCCAAAACGTATCTACTTTCCCGAACACTTTTGCTATTGTTTCTCCTCTAAACTTGTGTGATTTGGATACAACTAATACAGACTGACGCTGTTTTCAGCAAATTACCTTGGTGTCTAGTTTTTGTGCAGAAAATCAACTATCAGGAAAAATCCCGAAAAATATGGCAAAAATTATATTTCACCAGAAGATTCACGGAGCGAGAAGATGAAACGGAGTGGACGCCTGGGGGTCCCACACCCCTGCTAGGCGCGGGTGGGCCCTGCCCGTGCCTAGGGGATGCGGCCACCCTAGACACCCCCTCGGGCTCCCTCTGCGCCTATATGTTACCCCTTGACCTAAAAAACGATGGGGGTTCGACGTTTTTCCAAAAAGAGTTCCGCTCTGCCGCCACCATCAGAAACTAAGATTCAAATCCAGACACTCCGTTCTGGCACCCTGCCAGGACGGGGAATTTGGGGAGGATCATCGCCATCGTCATCATCAACACCTCTCCATCAACCATCGATGTTTCCCTCATCCATGAGTGAGTAATCTCCTGCTGTAGGCTATGGTGATGGTAGGGATTGGATGAGTTCTATCATGTAATCGAATAAGATTGTTAGGGCATAGTGCCTAGTATCTCTATTAGTGCTATTTGACTTTGATGCAACTTGTTGTGCTTAATGCTTATCACTAGGGCCCGAGTGCCATGATATCAGATCTGAACTTATTATTGAATCATTATGATAGTATTGTTTGTGATCTTATCTGCAAGTTGTGTACACATATCATTATCCGGATCTAAAGGCCCCGAAGTGACAGAAATTGGGACAACCGGAGGGGGTGGATGTGGTGTGAGGATCACATGTGTTCATGGAGTGTTAATGCTTTGCTCTGATGCTCTATTAAAAGGAGCACCTTAATTGCCAGTAGTTCCCTAGAGGCCCTGCTGCCACGGGCTGGCTGGACAGAAGATGTTGTGCACGTTCTCATTGCGAGCACGTATGACTATATATGGAGCACATGCCTAGGATTGTTTAGTACTTGGATGTTTATTCTTATTTATCTGCAATGCCCGAGATCTTGAAGTTACATGTTTAGACTCGTCCATACAACGGCCGTCCATCCATCCCTATGCCTACTGCACTCGAATCCCACTGTTTACTATTACTGTCACTATTGCTCCTATTTTACTGTTGCTGTTGCTACTACCAAACTGTTGCTACTGATAAACTTCTGTGAGCAAGAACTATTTCCAGGTGCAGCTGAATTGACAACTCAGTTGTTAAGGCTTGCAAGTATTCTTTGGCTCCCCTTGTGTCGAATCAATAAATTGGGTAATACTACCCGCGAATACTGTTGTGATCCCCTATACTTGTGGGTCATCAAGATTATTTTCCGGCGCCGTTGCTGGGGAGCATAGCTTTATTTGTAAGTTCACTTGGATCTACTATTGTTCACTGCTACTCCTTTCATCATGGGTAAGTCTCGTGATGGAAAGTTCCCTATTTTACCATCCACTACAAGAAGAGGTACAGTCCTAAACACCTCTGTTGCTATTGATTCACCATCTGTTATAAGTAAGCTTGTCACACCACCACCACATACTCATGCTACACACACTACTACTAGTGTTGAATCTGAAACTGCTTTTGATGCTCATGAGGTTACTTCTACTGTGCTTCATGCGAGTGGTTCATTAGGTCCTTTCCTAGATGCTACTATGGCTAGTCTAGGAAACACTAAAACTCCTAGTGAAGACACTGTTACACCCGTTAGCTCACCTGAGTCTAGAGAGAGTTATGATATTAATGATGGTTACATTGACTTCACTGATGAATTTGTCGAAGAGTGCCGAAACACACATGTTACTAGTGATATTAAGAGTCTCCTTGCTAGGCGTACAATTATGCCTAAATTGTCCTCTGATCCTAAGTTTGCCACCTCTCCCATAGATATCAAAGATAAAGATTATGATTTCTCTCTTGATTTATCCTATTTAGACATTGTTGAGAAAGAACCTTTCTCTGGGACTGAAAATGAGTGTTGTGGCTCACATGAATGAGCTTTCTACTATGATTGCTTTATTCTCTGATGATTTTAAGATGCGTAAGTACTTTGTTGCTAAGATCTTCCCTTTTTCACTAAAAGGAGAAGCTAGGGCTTGGTTTAATAGATTACCTCCTGGTTCCATTGATAGCCCTGATTGCTTGATTGCTTCTTTCTTCCAGAAGTATTTTCCTCCTAGTGCTAGACATGCTGCTTTGCAGAGACTTTTTGATTTTAAACAGGGAGAAGAAGAGAAATTGCCTGAGTCATGGACAAGGTTCTGTGCCTTGATTCATGCACATCCCGGATGTCCATTGCCTAATAATGAGCTTCTTGGTATTTATTATAATGGACTAACTGATGATTCTAGGACATACCTAGATAGCTTTGCTGATTGTGTTTTTAGGAAATGAACTCCTACAGATGCTGAAGAATTAATGGCTAAGATAAGCAAGAATTATGATGATTGGACTTCAACTGAGCTAAATACACCTAAGCCTATTACCCCTGAACCAGTTGTGCCTGAACCAGTTCCAACACCAACACCAAAGAAGAGGGGAGTTATTTCATTAAATGATGAAGTGATAAAAGAAGGCAAGAAAAGTCTAAAGGATAAAGGTATTAGAGCTGAAGATGTGAAGCATCTACCTCCCATAGAAGAGTTATGTAAGCCAATTCCCCACTCATCTACTATTGAGGTACACTCTCTCCAACACTTTGATGAAGGTGATATTCCTTATGGTAAGCCTCCTGATCAATGTTTAGAGGAACTTGACAGTTTTATTGTTAAACAAGGTAATTTTAATAAAAAAATCAGAATCATTTATTGGAAAACTCTAGAGCTATTAAAGAGTTGAAAGATATTGTGGAAAGAACTTCTAATGATATTAACACACTTTCAAATGGTTCAAACCCAAATTGATCAACTTGCTAAGGTACAAAAGGATATTCTAGTTAATGCCTCAGGAGATAAACATGCTTATGGAATTAGAACTAGGAGTGGTATAGCTACTCAAGATCCTTTATATCCTAAAGGACACCCTAATATAATTGAGAAGGATTCTCAACAAGGTGAAGATAGTGGTAGTCCTCGTAAGAGGAAGAAAACGAAACATAAGAGAATTGAGGAACCACTTGAACCTGCTGTAGATCCTAATAGTATATCTGTCTCTGATGCTAAAACTAAAAGTGGTGATAAAAATGATGCTCCTGATAAGGAGGAAGTTGAGGAAGAACCAGAGAAGCATACTAAGAATACTAGGTACACTAAGGAAGATTTTATTGCTAAAAAACATGGTAAAGAGAGAGAACCTTGGGTACAGAAACCTATGCCTTTTCCAGGTAAGAAACATAAGTCAAAGGAGGAAGAACACTACAACAAGTTTTGTGAGTGGATGAAACCTTTATTTTTTAAAATTCCTTTGACTGATGCTATTAAGTTGCCTCCTTATTCAAAGTATATGAAGGATATTGTCTCTAATAAAAGGAAGATTCCTAATGAGGAGATTTCTACTTTGCTTGCTAATTATTCCTTCAATGGTAAGGTTCAAAAGAAACTTGGTGATCCAGGTATACCAACTATTCCTTACTCTATTAAGAATAATTATGTTAGAACTGATTTATGTGATTTAGGAGCTGGAGTTAGTGTTATGCCTTTTTCTCTCTACAAGAGACTTCAGCTAGAAAAGTTGATACCAACTAATATATCTTTGCAAATGGTTGATAAGTCAACTACTATTCATGTTGGTATATGTGAGGATGTTCCTGTTCAAGTGGCTCATAATTGCTTAGTTTTAACTGATTTTGTTGTGCTTGAAATGCCTGAAGATGATAATATGTCTATTATTCTTGGGAGACCTTTTCTTAATACTGCAGATGCTGTTATTAATTCCAATCAAGGAAAACTAACATTTAATAGTAATGACAAAGAGCATACTGTCTATTTCCCCAAGAAGGTTGCTAAGAGCTATTGTGTGAATTCCATTGAAAATATTGAGAGCATCAAGGTTGGAGAAATATATTGTCCCATTCCACAAGAAATTTTTGGAACTATTATGATTGGGACCATTGCTATCAAGTTTGAGGTAACATAATCACCTTGTGGAATGCAAAGTTTTGTTTCATATAAGATTGTTTTGGTAATAATACTTGATCAACCTTGTTAACAAAAGGATTTTAATGAACAAAATAATGTTTTCACTGTGGTTATACTTGCTTTCTTTTACTTTTCTCCTTTTGCCTTTCTTTAGCTTTGGTTTTGTTAGTTGTTTGCTTGTTAGAGTGTCTTAGAGCTTCTGTAGTTTGGCTTTTGGTTTGCTTTTGCGTCTTCTAAAAAATTGTTTTCTGCGAGAAAATCAATTTTCATACCCTGAAAAGTGGCCAAAAATAAAGTTCCCCAAAAAATCCCAGAAAAATCAAAATAATTTTTTCCTCGAAAAAGGGGCATAGGGACACCTGGAGTGACCCAGGGGGCCACCCCAGGTGCCCACACCCTAGGTAGGCGCAGCCTGCCTATGGGTGGCGCCTAGGGCGGGTGTGGCCCACCTGGACCCCTCCAAGGTGCCCCTCATAACCATCTTCTTTCTCTCCCCTGAAAAACACCGGAAAACTTGCTCAAGCTCGAGTTCTTGTTGTTCTTGCTTGTGATTTTCGATCTCCTTGCTCGACCCATCTTAGCTGCTAATTTTTGGAGGGATTGCTCCTTGGTATGTGCCTCCTCCACTTGTCCAATTAGATTTGTGATTGGTAGATTGTATCTTGAGTATTTTGCTGCTATAGGTGACAGGTTGTTGCATGCTTGTTCTATGCTTAGAGATTTCATTTTGATGCATGTGTAGCCCTCTAGCAAGTTCCTATAGTAGTTTCTCATCATTTATCAACTTGGAAATCACTTGGTTTGATGTTTGTCTAAAAATTTCAAAAAAGAGTAGTCATGGACAACCACACATTTGGAGAGATATTTGAGGGTGATGCACCTAGGAGGGCAAGACCTTCAAGATCATCCTCCCGAGCCAAGACCTCATACAATGAGGATCTCATCACTCCGCGATTCGACGACGAGGGAGATGAGGGGGATGCTCACCCTTCCACCTTTCCTTGCCTAACCTTTTTGCAAGCTGCTATGATTCTTGATGATTTTACAACCTTGGTTTGGAGGGATGGACTAACAAGTCTTATGTAGGATGAGAGCGTGCAATATGCTACGCTCACTTAAACATTTATGGAGAGTTTCTCCTTTACTAACAGCATGTTCAATCCAGATGCTTCTTTCAAAATTTATGGCAGGTCCTACCATATGACATTGAAGAAATTTTGTGAGGCTATGGGACTTGGTACAGCTGGGTCAGCAAATTAAAGAAGATTCCAGCTCAACCCACTGATTTGTTGGAGCTCTACCGCGGGATAACCAATGATGATAACCGTAGATCTCAACAGGGAAAGATAAGAAATATTCATCTTCCAGCCATCAGGTACTTTGCTTACTATCTTGCCACTAGTGTTCTTGGTAGGGAGAACACTAGTAATATTTCCAGCTATCATTTGACTTTCTTAGCTATTGCGCTCAACAATGAAACTAAGGGACCCATGAGACAATCTTGGTTCTCTCATTGCTCGTCGCTTAACTGCTAAGGGACCCATTTATGGGGGAATTATTGCTACGCGTGTTTCTACTTCCTTGGACATTGTTGTTGACCCAAATGATACAGTTTTGGCTCCTCAAAGGCTTGATCCTGCTGCCATGAAGGGGCACCACTTTGTCACTAATGGCTTTACCCTTGAGAACTTGGTTTATAAAATGTTGTTTATTGACGAGGAAGAGAGACAGAGATCCCTCTTCCCCAAACCACTTTGTTCAGTATTTCTTAGGGACCTTTGTCACGCTCCAAGGAGGAGATGGATGACAAGCTGCGCTCTCTCAGCTTCCATGGACACTATCAGGAGGAAGAACCCTCATATGACCCCGTTGTACACTACACAGGGGAGTCTTCGAGCTCGTACCAGGACGAGGGAGCCTCCTCGTCGTACTACGGAGGTGCACCTACTTGGGCACCATGGGATTGATCCCCGCTTAGGCCGAAAGCCTAAGCTTGGGGGGAGGTATACCGACATCACACTCATCTATATATCATGTTCGGTCGGTTCTTTGTATATCCATTGTTTCGCTTTCTTTTTGGTTTTTGTTTCTGCTTTCTCAAAACAAAAAAATACCAAAAATATTTCGTTGTTTCTCTTGGTTTGTTTCTTTCCTTTGGTTTGCCTTAAAGAAAAATCCAAAAATATTTTGCTTTGCTTGGTTTGTTTTTGCTTTGTTGGCTTGTTTGAAAAATCGAAAACACCAAAAATATTTTTTGTTCTTCTCTGGTTTTGTGAGTTCTTTGCAGGGTTCAACCGTCCTCAGTGGATTTTGGTTTCATGTTATTATTCAAGTCACACAAGTGAAGGGCAATAATGAAGATTAAGACAACTTGAGGAGTGGTAAAAAGCTGGTAACGAACTCTATTTGTTTTCATTTTTGTACATATACTCATCATTGTGAGCATGCTTAGTTTGTTCATTGTAAGGCGTATGTTACTGATGGATGCTTAGTAGTTCTTGCTTGTCTATGATTAGCTCCAGCTTGCTAATAGTTTGTAGCATGTCATATGAATGTTTGCTTGCATTGTTTTATTCATATTTTGGTATGATATTGGGGTATCCTCCTCTGGAAGTTTCATGTGAATCGACTTGGCACATGCTCACGCATGCATATGACTAAACAATAGTCAGTAAGCCTCGACGATTTATTTTTCCTCAGAGTTCTTGTATCACTTACATGCCATAATTAGTCATGTTTTGTTGCAAGCATGATTATGACAATTATTGCTCTCTCGTTTGTCGCTCCCTATCTATTGGTAGCCTTCACTTGCACTGAGTATGAGCTTTACTTGTGTGTCCAACTCCGCAAAACCAATATTGTCAACTGTGTCCACCATACCTACCTATTAGCGTCGTTTGCTATTTTAGTGCATATTCTATATGCCTTGTTTTCTTCCAAATAAAATGTTTGTTAGTTTTGAGAAAGTTAGTTAGTAATGCTCTCACTAACTTGATGGCACACTTTATTCCTTGCACTTAATAACCTAAACCATTGTGCCTTGTCCATGAAAGTTATATGCTTGGAAATTATAGGTTGGGAGTTAGCAGAACCGTGCTGTCACGGGGAACACTTTCAACACTTATGGATGCATATCCAGTTGATACCTTGCTCTTTTGTTTGCGGATGTCGATGGTGTGAAATAAAAGGGGAGCTTGTGAGTTCATGGAGTATATGTAACATCCCATCATATAGGACCTAACGAGGGGTAGATTTAGGAATATGTAGTGTTACATGCATTCATTTGAGAAAATGTGGGTAAAATTTTCGCCAAATAAAAACCTTGAGTGATCAATGTTTCTTTCTTACTTTGAGAGTAGGTTTAGTCTTAAAGGAGGATTGCTATAAACTTTGATATGATCTTAAAAGAATTATGTGTGTTTTGAAATGAGTTTGGATTTGTAAAACTTAAGTGTTTTATAATTTAAATGATTTTGATATAAGATTTGAATCTTAAATTAATTAAGAAAAAGGTATTATAACTTAAATCTTATCTAAAAACAATATTGTATATGAAATTCATTTTATATACATAAATAAGTTACAAAGAATGAACTTACTAAAGTTATTCAAAACTTCACAATTTACAAAAAGAATAAAGAAAAAGAATATTCTTTATTAATAAATATATAATATTTATTACAAATGAACCAAATAAAGATTACAAGTATTATAAAATGAAAATTACAAAAGATTAAGAAAATTACATTTATATACCTACTAACTATCCTATATCTAAAACTACACTAAATATTCATCTTTATCTTTGTACCTGCAAAACAGAGAATAAATAAGAAAACAAAACAGGATTAGTGTTAGTATATTTCTCTCAGATATGTCAGTGAGGTGCACTTGACAAACTCATCATTAGAAATGTTAAAAAGGGGCAATTTTCACCAATATGAAAGATTTCATCTTTCATAAATTCAAGCCAGAATGCAAATGACAGCCAAAAGGGACCAATTCACCAGCCAAGGTAAAAGTAGATTGGTAATAGTAAGTTCAAACTTTCTGAACCTATCCATATGTGCATAGCAGGCACATAGACTGCACACACAAGCATGCAGATGGTGTGCTGTCGACAAAACAAGAACAGCCAGGATCACAAAACCATAGCACAGCCGTGGAGAAGCACCTCAGTGCATCACTCCACTATACCACACCACAGCACAGCCAGGGTGAACAGCAAGCAAACCAAGAATAACAGCCAAAACCAACCACCCAGATCAACCCAAACATCACCAGGATGGTGACATAAGGAGGGGGATGGATCTGGTGGACAGCAAGGTCAAGCCCAGGAGCTAGGATGAGCAGGCAAGCTCAAGAGCAAGCTCAGGAGCCCAGCAAAAGTAGATCAATATCCAGATCAAGATCAAGATCATCATCAATCTACTACATCCACATCAGAATCTATGGTGAGCCTCACAAAACCATCACATGCTTTCATCAGAATATCTAAACAAAAGCATGTGTTGCTTTATATAATTATCTCTCAATATGCACCCAAGAGGGTTGAATCTATCCTAGAGATTTCAAGTATAAGGATAAGAAATCAAGCTCAACCACAAACACTAAACCCTCATACCAGCATCACTGGGTTCAGTATTATTTTTGCAACTTAGATCATTTTCATTTGATCTTAACAGATCAGGGCACATCTCTCAGAAGAGAGAGTAGCACCTCTAATCCTATAAGTTTCAAACAAATTATTGCCCAACTAACTAGGAATTAAATCCTAGAGACTTAGACCAACGTCATAGGCAGGCAAGATAAGAAAGCTTTCATATCATCTTATCAGTTTAAATCACAAGCATGATCAATCTAAGCCAGAAATAAAAACCCAATCACTTGTGTGCCAGAATACAATGGTATCACAAGGACAAGTTCTTAATGAGCTAAAATCATGTTTGCTTAGTTCCCACAGGAAAAGGGACAAACCATTACTGTAAGATCCCTCCTTTATAAAGGAAAAGGATCCCTGTGATTGCAATGCTAGTCCCTGGATCAATGCTAGCATCCACAGTTTAAGATGAAGTACACAGAAACAAAGGTCGTTATTACAGTCATTCCAGAGACAAACATAGTCTTTACAACTCCAAGGCCACAGGCCTAGTACAAGAGTTTGAATAAGTAAATAAATAAAAGTCTTCATCTTCATGTGCCACAGGCAAACATGTTGAGTGTAGACTCATGACTCCTAATCCTCATCAGAGTAACCTGCAACATCACAAGTTACAGCCACAGTGGGTCAATACATTGGAATAGTATTGGCAAGTGATACCTTAGTATAATTTAGGTGGACTAGATACTATATGCAATTTGGCTAAGTGTAGCTTGGCTTGCTTTTCTCAAAATAGGTTTTGCCTATTAGTTGAAATCACTAAGTTTTTCTTTGTCAAAACTTTTCCCAAGGAACCACCAATAGACATTGAGGTCCTTCACCCTTGTTCACCCACAAGTTTTTACTTAGAAATTGGGATGAGGAGATTCTTGATAGCTTCCATGTCTTGATGCTCAAGTTGTCCTTTTCCAGGGACATGGCTAAGTACTTAGATTCTTCCATCTGTAGAGGTTGTGCACTTTCCCACCAGACTTGATTTTCACCAAGACAGGACCTTTCAGAAGCCTTCCCTTAGACCAAATGGACGCGTTCCAACCTATCATCCCACTACCACCAACTGTCCAAATGGCTAAGTTCTAGCATCCTATGTGATCCAGGCAGAGCCCATATTGCCAAGTGGCTGCACTAGAAGCTTCTTAACACTTGGCCTCTAAAATATCTTTGTTCCTGGGTGGCTTTCCACAAGTGAGATACACAAGGTAGACCATAGAAATGGGACTTGTGTAACCACTCAACATAAACCATTCCTTCCATTCCACCCAGGTGTTTCATTTACTTAGTTGTTTTATTAGGCAAAACACAAGTCCAAAAGACTTAGAAATATTTTCATCATAGCATGTATATTTCACCAACCCTTGGTTTCTACTAGCTAGGCTAAGCATGACATAGATAAGCATCTTAACTTAGAAATTTCTAGCAATTCTACAACTACTAGGATTTCCCAACATGGCATATAAGCAAAATATAGCATGCAAGACTAGCAAAATATTTCTAATGCTTAGTATAAAACATAGGGATAAAAATATTCATGAAGCACCACTTGCCTTGGTAGTTTGGAGAGTAGCTACACTCCTCAAAATCACAATCACTAGCACCAAAATCTACACAAAGAATCATAGCCACAAGTCGCATACAAAACATATACAAACAAAAATATATGAATGCATGCAATATAATATGTGATGATTTTTAAAACTCAACAAAGCAAGTGTACAGTACTGGTTCATAAACAAGTTCAAAACTTGCCAAACAACAATTATTTAAACCTTAAATCATTTCTTAAACAATTCCTATACTCAAATTAGCCCTACACAAGTTTCTGCAAATAAAACCATTTTTACATAAGCAAAACATTAAACACATTGCATATTTAGAAAGGGCTTGCTCTCCTGATTTCATTGATATAAAATTTGTCAAATTCTAACATGGGGATCAAAAGTTATAGCCAAAACAAATTCAAACTTCTAATAGATTCAAATTCTGTTTTTAAACCTAAACTGCTGCCACGCGTCTTAATCTGATTGGCCCGTACCGCTTCACGTTGGATCACGCTTCTGAGCCGCTGGATCTAACTAAATCGCGCGACTCAGATCCAATCTTACCGCTTCGTTTATGTTCTATCGTATCCGCACGATCTAAATCTAACGGCGCTCAGCACTTTGACCATCCAGTGGCGGCGCTGGCGGTGGCGACAGGCGGCGGCGCCTCTGTCAGAGATGCTACCGGCGTTCTAGGTCGCGCGGGAGAGGGAGAAGGGGCTTACCAGACTCGCCGTGTGTTGCTGATGCTCAAGGTGGCGGTGGTTTGGCAAGGGGCTCACGGAGACGGTCCCTGGAGCTTGTCGAAGTTGTGGGCGGCGTCAGATGCTTGCTGTCGAAGACGTTGCCGAGGTTCTGCGTCGACCTAGCACAAGCCAGATGGTTTAGGAGATGCACAAGGACCTGGCGATCAAGGCAGTACCAAAGGGGAGGCAAGGGGCGGTCTCGTTTTACCTGAATCGCACGTTGGAGTCGAGCGGCGGCTCAGGTGCTCGCGGGTGAGAACGAAGGCGTCGCTCTGGGTCATGAGAAAGCAAACGGAGGGCATTAGCGAATGCGCAAGATCATGCTGGTCACGGTGGTTTGAACTAGAGGCAGAGGGGCGGTCTGTACTCACCGTGATTCGTCGCCGGAGTGCGTCTGTCTGCGGCGGCGCGAGAGCAATTGCGGGCAGCCTGGTGGCGGAGAGGTGGCGCTAGGTGAGGGGAAATGGCCGCGGTGCAGAGGGGATTATGTAGGCGATAGGGGAGCGGCGATTAAGCGCGGAATCAAGGGCAATTAAGCCCGCGGTGACTGCGGCGAGTAACGGCGGAGCGAGCGTCGCAGCCGCGCGTGATTGACGAAGACGACGACGTGGTCACGGGGTCCACTTGTCAGCGAATAAAACAGAGAGGGGGTGGGGTCCTGGCGTCAGTGACCTGGTGGGTGTGTCTGCGGTTGAGAGAGAGAGGGGGATCCCGGGTGGGCTTACTGGGCTGGATTCGTAGTTGGGCCAGATAGGTGGCGCTGGCCTTTTTCTATTTCTTTTCTCCTTTTCTTTTTCTGTTTTGATTTTCTGAAATGATTTTCAAATCCAAATCAAATGAGTCTGAATTCAAATCTTCTCTAGGTTTTTATGCTGCAAACCTTGCACTCAAATGTGTGACAAACACTACTGTTTAATCAAAACACTTTGATCAAAAGAAAATAAAAATAAAACCAAGCCTTTATGATATAATAGGCATAACATTGGTTTTATTAATTCATTTTGTTTTGAAACCTTGTTCAAACTTTTGATGGTGTCTAAGTTTGAATTTCAAACCTTACCGATTCAAAACAAGTACTCTTCCCATTGGAAGATAGCACTAAGGCTAGGGCAAACTTACATGAAATAATAAGCATATATGCTTCTGTTTTGAAATGATTTGTTTGAAATGAAACTTATATGATCATGGATGCATGGATGATATGCATGAGTTTGAAACATGATTTTAGGGATGTTACAAATCTAACCCCCTTAAGGTGAATCTCGCCCTCGAGATTCGGATTGGCTAGCAAATAGGTGAGGGTGGTCTTTCCAAAGATCATCTTCCCTTTCCCAAGTTGCTTCCTCTTCGGAATGATGGTTCCACTGAACTTTGCAAAACTTAATAGTCTTAGTCCGTGTGACTCTTTCTGCAGTCTCAAGAATCTTGATAGGCTTCTCCTCATAAGTGAGATCACTTTCCAATTGTACCTCCTCCAAAGGTATAGTATCCTTCAAAGAAGTTTCTTCCATTTCTGGATGACATTTCTTAAGCTGACTCACGTGAAATACATTATGAACAGCTGACAAAGATTCTGGCAATTCAATTTCATAAGAAACTTCTCCTTTACGACTCAGAATCTTGAATGGTCCAACATATCTTGGGGCCAAATTTCCTTTGACTCCGAACCTCTTCACTCCACGAAGTGGTGACACTCTAAGATAAGCTATATCACCAACTTCGTAGGTGACTTCTCTACGCTTAGGATCTGCGTAGCTTTTCTATCGGGACTGTGCTATCTTCAATCTGTCCTTAACCAACTTGACCTTCTCTTTGGCTTCTTTGATAAGTTCTGGTCCGAACAAACTTCTTTCTCCCACACCATTCCATAATAATGGGGTGGTACACTTTCTCCCGTAGAGAAACTCAAATGGTGCCATCTCAATGCTGGCTTGATAGCTGTTGTTATAAGAAAATTCTGCGTAAGGCAGACTTTCATCCCAACTGTCTCCATAGTCTAGGGCACATGCCCTCAACATATCTTCAAGAATCTGATTAGTCCTTTCTGTCTGTCCATCAGTTTGAGGATGAAAAGCAGTACTGAATTCCAACCTCATTCCCAATGACTCATGTAGCTGTCTCCAAAAATGGGAAGTGAATTGGGTTCCCCTATCAGACACAATTCTCTTGGGCACTCCATGTAGACATACAATTCTACTCATATAGATCTTGGCCAACTTAGCACTTGTATAAGTTGTCTTCACGGGTATGAAATGAGACACTTTAGTTAGGCGATCCACTACTACCCAAATAGAATCATATCCTGACTGGGTCCTTGGTAATCCGGTAATGAAATCCATACCAATCTTGTCCCACTTCCAATCAGGAATAGGTAGTGGTTGAAGCAAACCTGCTGGTTTATGATGTTCCGCTTTCACTCTACTACACACATCACACAAAGCAATATGTTCGGCGATGTCCTTCTTGAGATTATTCCACCAAAATCTTTCCTTCATATCCATGTACATTTTGGTGTTACCTGGATGAATGGAATACGGTGAGTTGTGTGCTTCTTGCAAAATCAGTTTCCGAAGCTCCGGATCTTGTGGAACACAGATACGTTTCCCATGCCATAAAGTACCCTGTTCATCTTCATGGAATCCTTTGGCCTTTCCTTTGCCAATCTTTTCCTTAATTTCTTCAATTTCACTATCAGTCTTCTGGGCTTCTTTGATCTTGTCCAACAAAGTAGGTTGAACATCCAAAGACATGAGATTTCCTACAGGCACAATCTCCAATCTGAGATCTCTAAATTGGGCACAATATTCATCAGGCAATTCTCCCTTGGTAAGGCCATTCACAAAAACTTTACGGCTTAAAGCATCTGCTACAACATTTGCTTTACCGGGATGGTATTGCAAACTTAAGTCATAGTCCTTGATGAGTTCTAGCCATCTTCTTTGTCTCATATTAATTTCTTTCTGGGTGAAGATATACTTCAAACTCTTGTGATCTGTGAACACTTCACATCGCTTTCCCAAAATATAGTGTCTCCATGTTTTGAGTGCATGGACAACAGAGGCTAACTCCAAATCATGAGTGATAAAAATAAATAAAAATCACTTTCATTATTTATTAATATTATAGTATTTCTGAAAAATACTAAATAAATATTTACTAATTAATTTTAATGTATAATTAATAATTCCTAAAAGAATTATTAAATCAATAAAATTCAGATAAAAGGGAAATAAAATAATTCAATATATGCAATAAATATAAAAAGCTAATATTTATAAATGCTTTATTAAAAGGCACCTTATATAGGGAAAATGCATATAGAATTAAAGAATGCATTACATTACTTGCATAATCATTTTGCTTCTTTAAATATTGTCCTTACCGGGCAATAATGATGTTTTTGTAGAATTAGAAGCTCAAGGTCCAGTGCAAGCATCAGACTTCACTACCTTGTCATCACAAGGCAAGTTCATCACTTGCTCATGTCCTTTGAAGAGTCTTTATCAAAGTATTTGCAAATTGTGTGTTATCATATATGTTATAAAAGAAAGAAAATATTATTTTCATAAACACAGAAATCATAGATATCATCCTAAGTGGTGATATAATGGAGCAATAGAACTTAGCGTTCTAATTGCAACAATGATGATCAAGTAGGGACTTAATAACCCCTGACATCAGCGATTCTAGCGCCGTATATTATGCGTTAGCCATGAGATTGGGAATGAGACAGAGAAGTCTGCTGTATCTTCTTCCTCTCGCATGAAGCCGAATGTGCAGGTCGTGGCTGTTATCCTCGTAGCGTGCATATTAATTGGTAATTTGTAGAGGATATGCAGCATATGGGTGGGAACCCTCAACGTCCCATGATAGTTCTGGCATCTAACGGTTTGTACAAACCATTGCCGTAATTCATTATGTGGGCATGGTGCACACCAAGGAGTCATGCAGGGTCACGAAGGGGGCAGTGATTGTCTTGGACCAACTACTGGGCCCCTCATCATGGAATTGTGGACGGGAAAGTACGTCCGGTTGTGCAACAAGGAGTTGATCTCTCATGGGTAAAGTAACGCACCTCTGTAGAGTGTAAGAACTGTAACTTGTTACTCCCTGTTCCGGGAAGGAGCTACGAACGCGGCAGGAAAGGAACTCCATGAAAGTTCTGGTCAACCTGTGAAGGTTGATTGTCATAGTTTTTCGGAATAAAATCAACCTTTGAAGAAAGATTTACAAAAACTGCATAGTGCCAAGGATTTATAATCCGAGGTGGTAGTTAGAGCATCAAACTTCCCACCTTGCATATAATGAACTTGTTGGGTAACACTGTTACTCATCCTTTCCTTTGATCCCTTGCTTAGACTCTGAGGATCCCGAAGACGTGCCAATGTATGCAGCCGAATGCCAAGAAGACGTGTTCTACAAGGAACCTGATCTATCCGGAGGAGTTGAAGGCGTGGACTACGAGATCCGCTACGGTGTTGATGAGAACGAGTCCACTTAAGGGTCTAGTTAGTAGTAACTAACAGAGCCGAGCAGCATAACCTCTATAGAATAAGCTGTTGAGCCCCACTCCTAGTCAGAGTTGCTACTTTTAAATTTCCGCTGAACACTTTATATTTTGGTTTGTAAGTTGGATCTTTTGTAAGTATTGAACTTCCGGTATTGTAATAATAATAATGTGTACTTTTGTAATATGGACCCGCAATGTTTCTGCTGTACCACTCTGACGGATGTGATATTTATGGAACGGTGTTCTGTGGATGTCATGTCAACGACTATAGTGTACTACACATGCAGTGGTATGCTGGGTCACCGCAGTTGGTATCAGAGCAAATTGCTTTGACCTTTGGTTGGAAACCTAGTAAAGGGTATTACCTATAGGAGATTTGGCAACGATAAAGAATTCTCTAAAAGTAATATAATGGGTATTCAAATGAGAATATTCCGTTATATATTTTAGTGCGATAATTCTTTGTTATGATGCAATATGCCATTGGATACTAATCAAAATTATTTTTCTGATATACAGAGATATGGCACCAAAGTTTCCAAAACAGACTTTGGTAAGGAAAGAGGAGACTCTTGATGATTATCAAGGATCATTTACAGACCAACTCCGTCAACTTTTAAAGCTCTTTAATTGTCCAACCAGAATTCTAGTGAACACTATCACTTACTTAGATGGCCGGATGTTATCCAAGTATTGTGTGAGTATCCAACTTCCAGAGAAGCTTGGATTATATCACGATCTACCCATAGGAGAAGGTAGGAGTCATTTAGCAGCCTATCATGTTGCTGTTGTGGAGGCGATAGCTAATATCCGGGGGCAGAAAACTAAGGAGTTAGAAGGTAGCACATTCTCTGTGATACCTCATGATTCTATAGACTCGGAGCCTATACCGGATCATCTTACTTTGGTTAAGAAGCATCCTAAGTTATCTTCCAAGTTTATGGATAGATATCGGACACTCGTTGCATCTTTTTATAAGACCCATCAAGTGATTGTTGAAGACAAAAATGACATGTTAGAGGATCTAACTGATCCGGAAAGGAGGAAGCAGTTAGCATTCCAGCTAGAGAAAGAAACGGGTAGTAGTAGTGCAACACCTATCTTTAAGGATATACCTATAGATCCAGAATCTTTTATACCATATCCTTATTCACCAAGACCTGAACCTACACATGATCCTACTATAGATATGTGGTATGCAGTACCACAAGGCTCAGACGACGGTTCTGACTCAGAACTTCCTATTGAGAACTCGGATGGATGGAGAATGGGATCATATAATGGATCTCATGAACACCAGATGTCCATAGATGGTTCTGACAGAAATGTTGGACAATCTAGTTGGATGGGTGCAAGGATGAATCCTAATAACAGAAGTAGAAATACCATGTCAATAGATGATCAGGATGAAGAAGAAGATCCCGAGGAGAGAGTGTTTGAATCATCAACATCTTCTCAAAGCCCAGGGAATATACATTATCCAGTATTCAATTATCTTGTCCACGAGAGCACCTAGGGAGCAGCAGGATTTGTGTATCCTGTTGACAACTCTAGAGATGAAGCTCAGGAGATGCAGGTTGGAGATAATGTTGAATATGTTTCTGAAGACTTTTCAGCTGAGATGGAGGGAGTCAATGCGCTCAGGTTGAGTAATGACTCAAGCCCTGATACTTCAGATACAGAGTATGTTCCTTCTGGAAGGCCATTTGTTCCACAAACTGTGCGACGGACAACACGTCATCACGGTTGGACATCAGGCATGTATGATGAGCGTAGTTACTACTAGAAAGAGAATAGTAGTTAACAGTATCAAGCACGGTGTATTGTACTTTAAGGAATAAGTTAGTGAGATGAATACGGTAGTCGTGTGAATATACCTATACGGTATATGTTGTAATGACTTTGTATCATTATGATATTATGTATAATATGTGAAATGCATATTTGGATTTTCTTTGGATCTTCATTGTCTGACTAGTTCTGTGCGTAAAGTCGAGCTCAGAACACATGTGCATGATGTAATTATGAGTATTCGTTTTATGATGCAGGACTAGGGGGTCATGGATACGGGTGTAGAAATGGAAACTGAGCAGCAGCGGATGGAACGTGAGGCCAAGGAAAAGGCCGATGTCGATGCAGCAAATCAAGGAGCATTACCACCACCACCAATGAGGTCGTTAATGGAGCAGAACTTTATGCAATGCATGCAAATGATGCAAGAGAACCAGAAGAAGTTCATTGAAGAGCTGCTGGGGCGAGCAAATCAGAGGGAACCTGAAGGAGGAGGAGTGAGTTTATCTGATTTCCAGAATGCAAGACCGTTACCTTTTGCATCAGCTCCTGAACCAATGGATGCAGAAGACTGGCTAGCAGATACTGAAAGGAAGCTGAAAACTGTAGGTTGCAATGATGAGGAAAAATAGAGGTATGCAACTCATCTGCTGACTGGACCTGCAGCATTTTGGTGGGAAAATTAGTTAGCCATGCAACAACCAGGTATGGAGTTTACCTGGGAGGAGTTCAAGCAGAGATTCCGTGAATATCATGTTCCAGAGAGTGTGATGGAATTTAAGCGGAGAGAATTTGAGGAGCTTCAGCAAGGATATACTAGTGTCATGAAGTACATCCGGGAGTTTAGCCAACTGTCTCGTTATGCTGAGGAGGATGTTAACACTGAAGAGAAGCAGAAGAAGCGTTTCCTGCGTGGATTAAATCCGTTTGTGAGGATGCAGCTAAGGCTAGCCAATAAGCAAAATTATCAGAAGTTTTTGGATGCAGCCATTACCTTTGAAGATGACTACAAGAAAGTCCAAGAGGATCGGAGGAAGAGAGCCAAGAAGGAAACCAAGAGAATTCAGCAAGCAAACCTAAACCTAATCTGGATTTCAAACCTCGGAATAGGAATTATGGCAACAACAACAACAATAACAATAACAAGGGAAGTAGTGGAAATCAATCTAGTCCGAGAAGGAATGTTATCTGTAACAACTGTGGAATTCCAGGCATTTCCAGAGGGAGTGCAAAAAGCCTATAGTGATTTGTTAAGGTTGTGTCCAGAAGGGGCATATCAAGACAGATTGTCCGAGAAAACCACCGGGAGGATGGCCTACCAAGGGAGTAGGACAAGCTAGTGGAGGAAATGGACAACCCAATAAAGAGGGAAACAATAGCAAGAACAACAATGGCAAGAGAAACCAACCAACCGGAAAACTGAACTGTGCAACCCTCGAGGAGGTGGATAATTCGGAGCATGCAGTGATAGGTACGCTCAATATCCTTACCAATCCCGGCAAAGTTCTATTTGATACTGGTGCAACTACTTCATTCATTTCTGAAGAACTTTGTGATAAGTTCGGGATTAGAAGGGCAACCTTAGAACGTCCTATGACCGTAGTTACGGCAGGAGGGAATGTGATTGTACGCCACATAAAACAAGATCAGGTTATCTCGATCTCTGGCTGTACATATTTTGCATACCTTTATGTGATTCCTTTGAAGGGAATTGCAGTAGTGCTGGGGATGGATTGGATGATGGAACACAGAGCTTAGATTAATTGTGAGGAGAAAACTGTCTCAATCAAAACTCCAAGTGGAGCAAGGATAGTTTACCAGGCAGATAAACACAGTCATATCATGGTGGATCTGCAGTTGAATTCAATGAAAGAAGTTAAATTATAAGAGATCCCTATAGTTAATGAATTCCAAGATGTTTTTCCAACAGAGTTACCAGGAATGCCACCAGACCGGGAGATAGAGTTCACAATTGACCTAATACCTGGTACAACACCAATAGCTCAGGCACCATATAAAATGGGACCCAAGGAGTTGAAAGAACTCAAGGAGCAAATTGATGAGTTAGCAAGTAAAGGATTTATACAGGAAAGTGTATCTCCATGGGGAACACCAGTAATCTTTGTGGATAAGAGAGATGGTGGAAGACGGATGTGTGGTGATTATAGAAATCTGAACAACATGACTATCAAGAATAAGTATCCTTTACCAAGAATTCAAGATTTGTTTGATCAAGTGAAAGGAGCTGGAGTATTTTCAAAGATCGATTTAAGATCTGGATACCATCAAATCAAAATCAAGCCAGAAGATGTTCCAAAAACAGCATTTGTCTCAAGGTATGGACACCATGAGTATCTGGTAGTACCATTTGGTTTGACCAATGCACCGGTAATATTCATGAATCTGATGAACAAGATTTTCATGCCATATTTGGATAAGTTTTTTATCGACTTTATTGATGATATTCTGATACATTCCAAGGATAAGGAAGAGCATGCTGACCATTTGAGAATAGCATTGCAGACTTTAAGAGAACATAAGCTTTATGCTTGTTCAGTAAGTGTGAGTTCTGGTTAGATGAGGTAGAATTCCTCGGTCATGTGATCAGTAGGGATGGGATGGCTGTGAATCCATCTAAAGTTCAGTCGGTACTAGAGTGGGCGGCACCGATTAATGTGAAGCAAATTCGAGGTTTCTTAGGAATGGCTGGTTATTATCGGAGATTCATAGAAGGTTTCTCCAAAATATCCGGACCAATGACCAAATTATTAAGGAATAATACACCATTTAAGTGGGATGAGAAGTGTGAAGCAAGTTTCCAAGAGTTGAAGACTAGATTAACCACAGCTCCAATCTTAGCAGTTCCTGAAACAGGGAAGGATTTCACTGTACATTGTGATGCATCTAAAGAAGGTTTGGGTTGTGTATTAATGCAAGATTGGAAAGTGATTGCTTATGGTTCAAGACAATTGAAACCACATGAAGTCAACTACCCAACTCATGATTTATAGTTAGCAGCAGTAGTGTTTGCGCTGAAAGGATGAAGGATTTTTATTTATGGAGCCAGATGTGAGTTATACACTGATCATAAAAGTCTCAAGTACTTATTCACTCAAAAGGAATTGAACATGAGGCAAAAACGTTGGTTGGAATTAATCAAGGATTATGATTTAACGATCAATTACACCCTAGGGAAAGCAAATGCTGTAGCAGATGCTTTAAGCAGAAAGAGTGCAGATAGTCAGCCAAGCAATAGAGAGTTACCAAAAGAGTTACAAATGGACTTGGAAAGGTTAGAAATTCAATTCATCAGGACAGAAGTTCTTGGAGGATTAGCGACTATGCAGGTAGTTGCAGAGCAAGACAGTGATCTGAAGCAAGAAATTTTTAGACGACAAGAAGAAGATCCTTTTATCGCTGAGGAAATTCGGAGGATATCTCAAGGGCAAAAGTCAGTTTTTCACCTTGGAGATTATGGATCTTTATGGTTCCAAGATCGTCTATGCGTTCCAGATGTGACTGAGATAAAAAATGTCATACTCAAAGAAGCACATGATACCCCATTCTATACATCCAGGGAGTACTAAGATGTATATGGATTGGAAAGAACTATTCTGGTGGAATAACATGAAGAGGGAGATTGCTAAATATGTATCTGAATGCCATACTTGTCAAAGGGTGAAAGCTGAACATCAAAATCCAGCAGGACCATTACAACCCTTAGACATTCCTGAATGGAAATGGGAGGAAATAGGCATGGATTTTATCACAGGATTACCTATGACACCAAAAAGGAAGGATATGATATGGGTGATAGTGGACAGACTTACTAAGAGTGCACATTTTATTCCAGTGAATCAAAAGGATAATGTTGAGAAGTTAGTTGAAGTATATGTCAAAGAGATAGTAAGTAAGCATGGAGTACCCAAAAAGATCGTAACTGGTAGGGGATCAGTGTTTACTTCAGCATGTTGGAAGAAATTGCATGAAGCACTTGGTTCAAGGTTAGATTTCAGCACGACATATCATCCTGAGACAGGAGGTCAAACTGAAAGAACTAATCAAATACTAGAAGACTTGTTGAGAGCTTGTGCACTAGATTTTGGAGGAACATGGGAAGATCACCTACCTTTGGCAGAATTTTCTTATAGCTATCAGAGTAGTCTGAAGGCAGCTCCATATGAGATTATGTATGGAAGGAAGTGTAGATCACCAATATGTTGGTATGAACCTGGAAGAAGCAAAGAATTTGCACCAGATTATATCAAGGAGATACAAGACATCATTGATAAGATCAGGGATAGACTAAAAATAGCCCAGAGCAGGCACAAAAGTTATGCGGATCAAAGCCGAAGATCATGGCATCCAGAAGTAGGAGATATGGTATATTTGAAAGTAAGTCCAATGAAAGGAGTAAAAAGATTCGGAGTTAAAGGGAAATTGAGCCCAAGATACATTGGACCATTCAAGATACTGAGTCAAAACAGAACTATAGCTTATACTTTAGAGTTACCATCAAGACTGGCTCAAGTGCATAATGTTTTCCATATGTCACAACTTCGTAAATGTTTGAAAGTTCCAGATGATGCAATAACACATCAAGAGATAGAAATACAAGCAGACCTAACTTATATTGAAAAGCCTTGTAAGATTCTGGAAGAAAATTGGAAAAGATTGAGGAACAGAGCAATCAAATATTGCAAAGTACAATGGGAACATCACCCTGAGAGATAAGCCACAAGGGAGAACGAAGAGGATTTAAGAAAAGCTTATCCGGAACTATTCAGGTACATCTCCACAAACTTCGGGACGAAGTTTAATTTAAGGGGGGAAGTCTGTAACATCCCAGCATATAGGACCTAACGAGGGGTAGATTTAGGAATATGTATTGTTGCATGCATTCATTTGAGAAAATGTGGGTAAATTTTTTGCCAAATAAAAACCTTGAGTGATCAATGTTTCTTTCTTACTTTGAGAGTAGGTTTAGTCTTAAAGGAGGAGTGCTATAAACTTTGATATGATCTTAAAAGAATTATGTGTGTTTTGAAATGAGTTTGGATTTGTAAAACTTAAGTGTTTTATAATTTAAATGATTTTGATATAAGATTTGAATCTTAAATTAATTAAGAAAAAGGTATTATAACTTAAATCTTATCTAAAAACAATATTGTATATGAAATTCATTTTATATACATAAATAAGTTACAAAGAATGAACTTACTGAAGTTATTCAAAACTTCACAATTTACAAAAAGAATAAAGAAAAAGAATATTCTTTATTAATAAATATATAATCTTTATTACAAATGAACCAAATAAAGATTACAAGTATTATAAAAGAAAAATTACAAAAGATTAAGAAATTACATTTATATATCTACTAACTATCCTATATCTAAAACTACACTAAACCTTCATCTTTATCTTTGTACCTGCAAAATAGAGAATAAATAAGAAAACAAAACATGATTAGTGTTAGTATATTTATCTCAGATTTGTCAGTGAGGTGCACTTGACAAACTCATCATTGAGAAATGTTAAAAAGGGGCAAGTTTCACCAATATGAAAGATTTCATCTTTCATAAATTCAAGCCAGAATTCAAATGACAGCCAAAAGGGACCAATTCACCAGCCAAGGTAAAAGTAGATTGGTAATAGTAAGTTCAAACTTTCTGAACCTATCCATATGTGCATAGCAGGCACACAAGCATGCAGATGGTGTGCTGTTGACCACACAAGCACAGCGAGGATCACAAACCACATCACAGACATGGAGAAGCACCTCAGTGCATCACTCCACTACACCACACCACAGCACAACCAGGGTGAACAGCAAGCAAACCAAGAACATCAGCAAAAACCAACCACCCAGATCAACTCAAACATCACCAGGATGGTGACATAAGGAGGGGATGGATCTGGTGGACAGCAAGGTCAAGCCTAGGAGCTAGGAGGAGCAGGCAAGCTTAGGAGCCCAGCAAAAGCAGATCAAGATCCAGATCAAGATCAAGATCATCATCAATCTACTACATCCACATCAGAATCTGTGGTGAGCCTCACAAAACCATCACATGCTTTCATCAGAATATCTAAACAAAAGCATGTGTTTATTTATATAATGATATCTCAATATGCACCCAAGAGGGGTGAATCTATCCTAGAGATTTCAAGTATAAGGATAAGAAATCAAGCTCAACCACAAACACTAAACCCTCAGACCAGCATCACTAGGTTCAGTATTATTTTTGCAACTTAGATCATTTTCATTTGATCTTAACATATCAGGGCCCATCTCTCAGAAGAGAGAGTATCACCTATAATCCTATAAGTTTCAAACAAATTATTGCCCAACTAACTAGGAATTAAATCCTAGAGCCTCAAACCAACATCATAGGCAGGCAAGATAAGAAAGCTTTCATATCATATTATCAGTTTAAATCACAAGCATGATCAATCTAAGCCAGAAAGAAAAACCCAATCACTTGTGTCCCAGAATACAATGGTATCACAAGGACAATTTCTTAATGAGCTAAAATCATCTTTTCTTAGTTCCCACAGGAAAAGGGACAAACCATTACATATCATTTTCCTGAAGCCAAGTGCCAGGAATCAATCTTAAATTCATACATCCACAAAAATCATTGCAAGCAATGATTTGATTCAGTGAGTATAATCTCAGACAAGCCAATAGTATAATTGCAGTAAGCAACTACTGTCAGTATAAGAAATCTGACAGTAGAGTAAACTCTTAGATCGACAACATAATCCAATCAAGGATTTCATTGATACACTAGCATGGATCATGGTGGATTACCACTAGAATTAATCTGATAGGCAATTAGCATCAACAAAGCTACTATTAATCATCAATCACAGCAAACAATCTTTTCCCATGATCAAATATGATCAACACTAGATCTAAAGCATCATAGATATAATCAACAGGGGATTATGAATCCTAATCAGAGCAAGAACTCTAGTCCAGAGATGAACTCAACCAACACATAGTCACTCGACATGAAAGCCACTAAATACACAGGGAGAATCATGGCAGTAGCACGGACAAACACCACCACAACAACTTACCCGAGGTCCTCGCTGACGAATCGAAGAGGAAGCAGAGGGGCCGACGAACCGCGGCGGCATAGGGAGCACCCAGAGGGGCGCTACAACCTACACCTACCATGGCGATGGCCGCAACAGCGCACGAGACCAGCACACCACCGCAGGCGGGATCGCGGCGGCGACAACATCTTTTCCGAACCCTAGGGTTCGGGAATGGGGTGGAACTAACCACGGGAAGCCCCAGGGTCAAATCCAAGTGGATAGAACGAATGAGCGTCGTCGACAACCCCAACTCGCACCACGGCGGCGGCCAGAACGGCCGACAACAGCGAGAATCGACGGTGGCGGCATCGCCGGCCACGGGGGCGAGTCAAAGGAGGAGGAGATAAGGTCGAGGGAGAGAAGGGAGGCAGAGTGGGCTGGGTGGGCCAAAACCCTTCAGGGTTATCTTTTGACCTTGCCCTATTGGGCCACCCTGGCCCAATAATCCCAAGGGGCCAGCCCAAGTTGCTTAATAAATCTTTTTGATCAATTGGAAAAGACCAAAATGCCCCTGACCTCAATAAAATTATAGAAAATAAAATAAAAGTCCAAAAATTATAAATAAAATATTTTTGGATTCACAATAATCCACTCTGTTCAAATAAAATAAAATATAAAGTTTTGAACACTTAAACTTTTATAAGAATTTTGTAATTTATATATTCCTTATGGAATTTTACAAAATTATAGAAAAGTGATAAAAATAAATAAAAAGCACTTTCATTATTTATTAATATTATAGTATTTTTGAAAAATACTAAATAAATATTAACTAATTAATTTTAATGTATAATTAATAATTCCTAAAAGAATTATTAAATCAATAAAATTCAAATAAAAGGGAAATAAAATAAAATAATTCAGTATATGCAATAAATATAAAAAGCTAATATTTATAAATGCTTTATTAAAAGGCACCTTATATAGGGAAAATGCATATAGAATTAAAGAATGCATTATATTACTTGCATAATCATTTTGCTTCTTTAAATATTGTCCTTACCGGGCAATAATGATGTTTTTGTAGAACTAGAAGCTCAAGGTCCAGTGCAAGCATCCGTCTTCACTACCTTGCCATCACAAGGCAAGTTCATCACTTGCTCATGTCCTTTGAAGAGTCTTTATCAAAGTATTTGCAAATTGTGTGTTATCATATATGCTATAAAAGAAAGAAAATATTATTTTCATAAACACAGAAATCATAGATATCATCCTAAGTGGTGATATAATGGATCAATAGAACTTAGCGTTCTAATTGCAACAATGATGATCAAGTAGGGACTTAATAACCCGTGACATCAGTGATTCTAGCGCCGTATATTACGCGTTAGCCAAGAGATTTGGAATAGGACAGAGAAGTCTGTTGTATCTTCTTCCTCTCGCATGAAGCCGGACATGCAGGTCGTGGCTGTTATCCTCGTAGCGTACATATTAATTGGTAATTCATAGAGGATATGCAGCATATGGGTGGGAACCCTCAACGTCCCACGATAGTTTTGGCATCTAACGGTTTGTACAAACCATTGTCGTAATTCATTATGTGGGC
Organism: Avena sativa; assembly: GCA_916181665.1. Classification (NCBI taxonomy): domain Eukaryota; kingdom Viridiplantae; phylum Streptophyta; class Magnoliopsida; order Poales; family Poaceae; genus Avena; species Avena sativa. Next base: position 320,673,366 of record OV702279.1, read on the forward strand.
ATAGTGTACACCAAGGAGGCATGCGGGGTCGCAAAGGGGGCAGTGATTGTCTTGGACCAACTACTGGGCCCCACATCATGGAATTATGGACAGGAAAGTACGCCCGGTTGTGCAACAAGGAGTTGATCTCTCATGGGTAAAGTAACGCACCTCTGCAGAGTGTAAGAACTGTAACTTGTTACTCCCTGTTCCAGGAAGGAGCTACGAACGCGGTAGGAAAGGAACTCCATGAAAGTTCTGGTCAACCTGTGAAGGCTGATTGTCATAGTTTTTCGGAATAAAATCAACCTTTGAAGAAAGATTTACAAAAACTACATAGTGCTAAGGATTTATAATCCTAGGTGGTAGTTAGAGCATAAAACTGCCCACCTTGCATATAATGAACTTTTTGGGTAACGCTGTTACTCATCCTTTCCTTTGATCCCTTGCTTAGACTCTGAGGATCCCGAAGACGTGCCAATGTATGCAGCCGAATGCCAAGAAGACGTGTTCTATGAGGAACCTGATCTATCCGGAGGAGTTGAAGGCGTGGACTACGAGATCCGCTACGGTGTTAATGAGAACGAGTCCACTTAAGGGTCTAGTTAGTAGTAACTAACGGAGCCGAGCAGCATAACCTCTATAGAATAAGATGTTGAGCCCCACTCCTAGTCGGAGTTGCTACTTTTAAATTTCCGCTGAACACTTTATATTTTGGTTTGTAAGTTGGATCTTTTGGAAGTCTTGAACTTCCGGTATTGTAATAATAATAATGTGTACTTTTGTAATATGGACCCGCAATGTTTCTGCTGTACCACTCTGAGGGATGTGATATTTACGGAACGTTCTTCTGTGGATGTCATGTCAACGACTATAGTGTACTACACATGAAGTGGTATACTGGGTCACCGCAGTATATATATGTGTTAGAGAAACTCCTGGGCCGCTAGCCTAAGCCATGCCTAATCATGGTGGAAACTTGCAGCATCACCATAATGAGCATTCTGTAAAGCATCCTCAATAAAAAACTTTGCACATAGTAAATAAAAAGATTGCTAAGATGCTCATTGCCTGCTTGCCTTGTCATTTTGATCACGGGATAGCTCTTGTATCATGTGCAAGGGGTACCACGTTGGTGGTTCTCTATGATATGCATGTATGTACAATGACAAGAACTTGCAGGTAACCAAAGTTGAGTAGCATGCGGAGCGACCCTCGTACTCAAGGGGCTTGGGATTTTCAGTTTATGGTCTGTCAAGCATATAACTCATACTGGACCTCACTTTCACCTTAACCATATGAAGATGCCTATGATAGGGGCAATGAGAGCTCAAAGCTAATGAGTACCTTCCTCTCAGCATTAGGAAACCTTTCAAACTTTTCAAAACCTTTTCACTCCCTTGATGAGCCACCATTTATTCTATGAGCACCTTCTTCAGAGCATAGTTGTCATTCTTGTGTTTGCCTCAAAACTTGGTTAATTATGTCATGACTTTGATGCTTGTATCTCTGATATTTTTACCTCTAGTCTTCATGTGAACTTCAGAGGTGCCTTGGCATTTATGTTGTGATCTACAAACAAAGGCAAGCGAGATACCAATTTATCATACCTTACTATGAGCATTGCAATGTTGCTTATGTTCCATGCTACTTATTATTATTGACTTGGTTTCTATTTGTAGCTTGCAATGACTATTAAGTAGACTTGGTTGCATACTTCTTATTATGAATGGTTTAAGCATCTACTCCTCTGCTGATAATATATACATCATATGAAGCAAATGTGTTCGTGAAAGTTCTTTTATCGCACTCAGTTTTCAACTGAATTGCTTGAGGACAAGCAATAAGCTAAGCTTGGGGGAGTTGATACGTCCAAAACGTATCTACTTTCCCGAATACTTTTGATATTGTTTCTCCTCTAAACTTGTGTGATTTGGATACAACTAACACAGACTGACACTATTTTCAGCAGAATTACCTTGGTTCTAGTTTTTGTGCAGAAAATCAACTATCAGGAAAAATCCTGAAAAATATGCCAAAAATTATATTTCCCCAGAAGATCCGCAGTGCCAGAAGACGAAATGGAGTGGAGGCCTAGGGGGCCCACACCCCTGCCAGGCGTGGGTGGGCCCTGCTCGCGCCTAGGGGATGCGGCCACCCCAGGCACCCCTCGGGCTCCCTCTGCGCCTATAAGTTACCCCTTGACCTAAAAATCGAGGGGGGTTCGACGTTTTTCCAGAAAGAGTTCTGCTCCACCGCCATGATCAGAAACCAAGATTCGGATCCAGAAACTCCGTTCTCGCACCCTGCCGGGACGAGGAATTTGGGGAGGATCATCGCCATCGTCATCACCAACACCTCTCCATCAACCATCGATGTTTCCCTCATCCATGAGTGAGTAATCCCCCGCTATAGGCTATGGGGATGGTAGGGATTGGATGAGTTCTATCATGTAATTGAATAAGATTGTTAGGGCATAGTGCCTAGTGTTACGTTGGAAACGTATCTATAATTTTTTATGCTCCATGCTTGTTTAGTATCTACTTTGCTTTACTTGTCTACACTTTCAGGTGCTTTTTACATGTTTTCTGGTACTAACCTATTAACAAGTTGCAACAGTCCTAGATGCCTGTTTTCTGCTGTTTTTGGTTTCAGAAAAGTTAGTAAAAGAAATATTTTCGTATTTGGACGGGACAAACGTCAAAGTCAATTACTTTATGTGGGGAACAAGAAGTCCAGAGGAGAGCCGGAGGGGCTGTCCAGGGGGGCCAGACCCACCCTAGGCGTGGGGTCAGGTGGACCCGCTCCTGGCTAGGGTTTGGCGATCCTGGTCGCCTCCCGGACTCACCCCTTCGCCTATAAGAAGCCCCCGATGCAGAAACTCTCAGTACCCGATCAGAAATCAATGAAACCGTCTGTAGCCGCCGCCACCATCGTCCCTAGATCGGGGGGATCTGAAGCTCTTCCCGGCACCCTACCGGAGGGGAGATCATCCCGGAGGCCTTCTCTCTGGTATGATTGGTGAGTAGTTCCACCTTGTACTATGGGTCCATGTAGTAGCTAGATGGTTGTATCTCCTCCTTTATACTTTCATGTATAAATCTTGTGAGCTTCGTTCATGATCAAGATCTAATCTATTTCTAATCATGCATGTTGTGTTTGCGGGTATCCGATGGACATTGAGATTATTATGTTGGTTTGATTAATGGTTCTATATTTATGATTCTATCATGTCTGTGTTGTTTGTGATCTTGCATGCTCTCCGTTGCTAGTGGTTATCTTGGCCAAGTAGTTGCTAGTGATTCCAAGAGGGAGTATTTATGCTTGATAGTGGGTTCATGCCTCTAGTTTACAAGGGAAGTGACCAAAATCTCTTCGGTTGTATATGTGATGTTGCTACTAGGGAGAAAACAACGATCTCTTGTTCATGGAACATGTGGATTGTTTACCTTAAACACTTTGCTTAAAGCAGTTGTTTGTTGCTTGCAACTTAATACTGGAGGGGGTTCAGATGATAACCTGAAGGTGGACTTCTAGTCATAATGTAGTTGGATTACAGTCTATGTATATTGTTGTATTGCCCAATCAACCTCATAGGATCTTTCTGGCTAGTAATTGCATTGTTATGCCTTGCTCAGTTCCTGTCAATTGCCCTGCTGTAATTTGTTTACCCTTCATGCCATGTTGTTTATCTAAGGAGAGCACCTCTAGTGAACTATGGACCCGGTCCAATCTTTACCATTGATACATCTTCCACTGTTACTTGTTTACTTGCTGCAAACCATTATCTTCCACACCATACGTTTAATCCTTTGTTACAGCAAACCGGTGAGCTTGACAACCTCACTGATTCGTTGGGGCAAAGTCTTGATGTAACATCCCTAAATTCATATTCCAAAACTCATTCATATCATCTAAGCATTCATCATAATTTAGGGTTCTTCTCAAAAACAGAAGCTTGTGCTATGATTTCATGTGAGTAAAATTTCACTCATTAGACCATCACTTTTGAAATTTAAATGTTAAGGAACTTGTTTGCTTGCCCCACTGTTGGAAAGATTGAGTGTAAAAGTTTAACCAAAATGTTCAAATTAGAAATAATTCCCAAAACCTCTATTTCAAACATTTGCAAAATAGTGCAAAGTTTCTGTGTGTTTGAAATCCAAGTCTGATCAAGCTTTTGCAAGGTAACCCCATGAGCCTTGACTTATTTCTGAGACCAATTCACCCCTACAAAACCCCAGGAGAATTTGATTTCAAATTGTATTTGAAACCATTTGAAAACATAACCAGAAAATAGAATTAGAAAAGAAAAAGGACTAAACAAAGGTAAAGGGCCGAGCGCCAGGTATCTGGCCCAGCAACGAACCCAGCCCAGCAAGCCCACCCGGGAATCCTCTTTTCTTCTCTCACGCGCGAACGCACACAGCCAGTCGCTGACAGACGGACCCCGCACTCACTTCGCGCACATCGCTGACGAGTGGGCCCTGTCCACGCTGTCATCGTCTTCCTCAAACCACGCCCGCGACCACGTCGCAGCTGCAGTCACTGCCGGTAATGGCGCGGCTTAATTGGGCAATTAAACACAGGCGTTTCCTGTCGAGGCACCGGCTATAAGATCCTCACATCCCCACGATCATTTTCCCCCAGTCAATCTCACACTCACGCCACCAGGCTGCCCACCACTCGCTCGAGACCGCCGCAGACAGAGCCAACTCCGGCGACCGATTCAGGTGAGCCCCGTGCGCCCCTTCCCTCTGGATTGTTCGAGACACTTAGTAATCCTCTTGCGCACCTTCTAACCACAACAGAGCATCCTGTACTGCCCCAGGTCGCCGTGTTCGCTTGACGCCGTAAGCACCCGACGACCACCCCAACTCCGGCGAGCAATCTCAGTAAGTCCCGAGCGCCCCTTGCTTTCTTATTCACCCGAGCGTGTTCGCAATTGTCCTGCGCATCTCCTAAACCCATTGGTTCGTGTTAGGGCGACGCAGAACCTCGGCAACAACTCCGACAACACCCACCCGACGCCAGACGCAACTCCGACGAGATCTAGAGCCCATCTCCGAGCGCCCCTCCGCAAGCCAGTACCACGACGAGCTTCAGCAGCCTCCGGCGAACCTGGTAAGACCCTTCTCCCTCTCGCGGACGATGTAGAACGCCGGCACCGCCGTAGTCAGACGCGCCGCCGCTAGTCAACGCCGCCAGCGCCGCCCGTTCATGGCTTGATGGTTTGGTCCGTTGGATCTGCATCGTAGGTCTAGGATAGATCTAGGCCGAAGAGGTACGCGCGCGTCTGGATTGTTAGATCTAAGTTAGATCCTACGGCCTGCGACTGCCGATCCGCGCGAAGTGGTACGCACCAGTAAGGTTGCGACGCGTGGCAGGGTTTAATTCAAAAACAGAATTTAAAACCAGATTTTGATCCAAACTTTAAACTACTATAACTTTTGAATGCCACGTTGGATTTTTACAAATTTTATACCGTTGGATTCAGTGAAACAAGAACTTTCTGAATGACCAATTTGTTTGACAAATAGTAACCATTAAAATGACTTTATTTGTGGAATCATATTTAAAGCTATTTTGAGTATAGATTTGTTTTGATAATTAGTTTTAATGTTAAATAAGTTTGTTATGGCAAATTTTGTGTCCTGTTATGTTTCAGTATCATGCACATGCTTGGTAAAATTTCCAAAATCACCACTTAGTAAAATTCTTGCATGCATGCATTCATATTATTTTTGATTGAATAAATTGTGTGAAATTGAATGCTATAATTTTTCTTGTAGATTTTGCTAGTGATTGTGATTGTGAAGAGTGCTACTCTCCCCACTACCAAGGCAAGTGATATTTTCATGAATATTTCTATCATATGTTTTGTACTAGCATTAGATATTTTGCTAAGTATTGCATGCTATTTTGCCTAATGCTAAGTTGGGAAATCCTAAGTAGTGTAGAAATGTAGAATTTCTAAGGAATTTTCCTAAGTTAGGTTATCTTACCATGCTTAGCCTAGCTATTTAGCAAACAAGGGTTGGTGGAAATCTATACACACTATGATGAAAATATTTCTAAGTCATGAGACTTATGCTTTTCTAATAAAACAACTAAGTCAAATGAATCTTTTGGGTGGAATGGAAAGATTGGGTTATGTTGAGTGGTTACACAAGGCCATGGACTTGGGTTGTGTATCTCACTTGTGGTATGCCACCCAGGCACAAAGGGATTTGGAGGCCAAGTGTTGAGAAAGCTTACAGTGCAACCACTTGGCAATATGGGCTCTGCCTTGATCATATAGGTTGCTAGAACTTAGTCATTTGGACAGATGGTGGTAGTTGGGATGATAGGTTGGAACGCATCCATTGGACTAAGGAAAGGCTTCTGAAAGGTCCTGTCTTGGGAAACCAAGTCTGGTGGGGAAAGTGCACAACCTCTGCAGATGGAAAACCTAAGTACTTAGCCTAGTCCAAGGCAATGGACACTTTTGAGCATCAAGACATGGAAGCTACAAGAATCTCATCACTCCAACTTCTAAGTAAAAATTTATGGGTGAACAAGGGTGAAGGACCCCAATGTCTATTGGTGGTTCCTTGGAAATGTTTTGACAAAGAAAAACTTAGTGATTTCAACTAATAGGTAAAACCTATTTTCAAGCAAAGCAAGCCAAGCTACACTTAGCCAAAATGCATGTAGTAATATAGTCCACTTAAAAATACTAAGGTATCACTTGCCAATACTATTCCAAAGTATTGACCCTCTGTGGTTGTAACTTGTGATGTTGCAGGTTACTCCGATGATGAATAGGAGTCATGAGTCTACACTCAACATGCTTGCCTATGGCACATGAAGATGAAGACTTATGTTTATTTACTTATTCCATAAACTCTTGTACTAGGCCTTTGGCCCTGAGTTGTAAAAGACTATGTTTTATCTCTGGAATGAATGTAATAAACGACCTTTGTATCTGTGTACTTCATCTTAAACTGTGGATGCTAGCATTGATCCAGGGACTAGCATTGCAATCACAGGGATCCTTTCCTTTATAAAGGAGGGGTCTAACAGATGGTATCAGAGCACTGTGTTGCCAGTAGGATTATGACCCTAGGATTGGAAAACCACTAAGGAAAAAAGTTTCAACTACTTCTACACTTGTCTATTCTTCTCGTAAAACTCTTCTAATCTCTTTCAACTTCCTTTGTAGATGAACTCCATCAATGAAGCCGTGAAGAAAGGACCACTCATGACCATGACCTTGGAGTGTGAAACTGAGTTTCCCAATATTCTCAAGGACCTCATGGTGGCAATGGAAGCACATGGTGCAGCTGTGTACAAGGGCTTTCCAGTGATGGATGAAGGAGTGGAGTATTGGTGGGTGCAACTTCACTTGTACAAAAACAAGGAAGACAACCACAAAGAAAGGGGATTCTGCATGTACACCAACACTACAATGCACACCACATTCTTTGAGTCAGCCAGGGATGCAGCTTGGAGGACTATCAAAGAACTAAGTGCTAGAGTCAAGTGCAGAATGCTCAACCTCCAAAAGGACTTGGAGAAAGAGAAGGAGCTTACTCAAGAGTTGGAAGCCACCAACCAAGAGATAAGGGGAGATGTTATAGACTTAGTGATAGAGTCAAGAGAGCAAGATTGGTGGATTGCCTCTAGGAACATTGTGTTTGCTAATAGATCCCGTGAGATTGGATTGTAAGGGCACTTCGTTAGTTGGACCACCACTTATCACCTTATTTCCAAAAATGATGCTTTAAATAAGTATGGACCTTGATCGATGTAATGGACTTATGCATGCATGACTTGTGAGATGATTGTGTTCTATGGATATGTATGAATGTTTGTCTTGATTTACCTTGAAATTGTGTTATTCTAACTTTTTCATTCATATAAATAGATGCCTGTTGCCATCAGCACTGTTGAGGAGTTTCAGGTTACTCGTTTTGGTCCCCGTATTGTTGAGCTTACCACTCTGCTCGATCTCCCTCTTCCCACCATCACGGTGTACCCACTTACCAAGTTCGAAAGGAAGGACCTCTGGGGCTTCAAGGTGAACCAGCCCGGACGCCAGACTGAGCCTACTACGGAGGCCATCGTCTTCAAGCTGATGCACGACGACAGGGAGAGAGGCATGGAGGTAGTCATGCAGGACCTGATAGGACGACTGTTAGGCCGTCACTCCCGACAGGTTAGGGGCACCCACTTTCACGTCTTCGGAAGACGTGATGTTGATGGAGAGTCCATCGACTTTGAGGACGACTCGAGGGGCACTGCAGAGCCGATACGTCTTTACCTACAGGACTTAGAGACTCTTCTCAGGCATGTAGACACGGACAGAACGAACGTCATGCTAGGAAATGACGAGCTTCAGGTGCAGCTTCGCGAGAAGGACAAGCTTTTTGCGCAGCAAGATGAGATGATCAAGGAAATGGAGACAAAGTTCGAGGCACAGGACCGCAAGTTCAAGAGTCAGGAGAAACGCGTCCAGGACAGGAACAAGAAGATCCGGGACATGACCGAGGAACTGAAGTCCAAGGAATTCGAGCTAGAGCAGCAGCAGATGGTTATCGAGAGGCTTCGTTCCCAGAAGAGGGCTCTCAAAGCCAAGGTCGATTCCTTGACCACTACGATTGAGGAGAACAAGACCGCGATGGAGAATGCAGGTCTTACCTTCGTCGAGGAGGAGATTGATGCTGATGAGTAGACTAGACTACTCGTTTATCTTTCGTATTCGTACTTGTTATTGTGAACTTGTTATTGGACCATCCGACATGTGGATGGCTTGCCACTTGTGTGTTTTATTTCATGAACTTATTATCTGGTTGTTGATTCTTTTTATTCTTGAGTTGCATGCTATGTGTTTGCTTGTGATGTATTGTGCATAAAACATCTATGGGTATCTCATTCTTATCTATTTGAACAAACCACAGATGCCTCCCCGTCGCGCAAACCCCAACCCCAACAACATCACCCCGGAAATGCAACAAATGATGAATGCGCAAACACAGCTTATGCAAATGATGACGACATTCATTCAAAACCAGAATAACAACAACAACAACCCCAACAACAACAACAACAACCCTAATAACAACAACAACAACCCACCGGGTTTTGATATGCTCACCAGATTTCTGCGATTGAGGCCAGCAAAGTTTTCGGGAACAACTGACCCCATGGTGGCCAATGACTGGCTACGTTCCGTGAACAAGGACTTAGTGACCGTGGGCTGCACGGATGCTGAAAAAGTCAGGTTCGCAGCACATCTGTTGGAAGGACTAGCCGCCACATGGTGGGACAACTTCCAAATCACCACTCCTATTGATGAGGTGACTTGGGCTATCTTTGAAGATGGCTTTCGCACTGCTCATATCTCATCAGGAATGATGAATCTGAAAAAGAAGGAGTTTCACAACCTGAAGCAGCGCCACCGCAGCGTGGCAGAATACGTAGAAGAGTTCAACAATCTGGCGCGCTATGCTCCGGATGAGGTTGACACAGATGCCAAAAGAAAGGAAAAATTTCTGGAGGGCTTAAATGATGAACTGAATCTGCAGTTGTCAGTGGCATATGTTCCAACATATCAGTCTTTGTGTGACAAGGCTGCTATTTTGGAAAGTAAAATGAAGCAAGTCAAGAGTAGGAAGAGGAAACACTCCGACAAGCAAAGCTCGGGATCGTCTCACAAACGATCTCACTATGATGACAGTGGCAGCTCAGGATCCCATAAGCATGGGAAATTCAACAAGCACCACAACCACAACCGTCATGACAGCAAGCATCACCGCAGTCATGACAATGACAAGTACAAGAACCACAAGGGTGGACATAAGAGCCACTATAGTGGAAATGGTAGTGGAAGTGGAGGCCAACCTCCTAAAAAGGACATCAGTCAGGTTGAGTGCTTCAAATGCAAGAAGCTGGGGCATTATGCTAATGAGTGCCCTGAGAAGAAAGTTGAAGGACCTAACAAGCCAAATCCTTTTCAGAAAGGACAGGTTAACCACACCAATGTGGAGGAGGTCTATGAGGAGCCTGATGCCGTTGCTGGTAAGTTCAGACTCAATTCCATTTCAGCATTCGTACTCTTCGATACCGGTGCATCTCATTCATTCATATCAAAGGCATTTGTTGAAAGAAATGAACTACCGGTAGAAACCATTGGGTGTCCTATAAGAGTAAGTTCTCCAGGGGGAGAAATGATAGTAAACTCAGGATGTCATGACTTATCATAGAATTTGGAAAACATAAGTTTCCAGTGAACCTAATAATCCTGAATTCCCAAGGATTGGATGTGATTTTGGGAATGGATTGGATGGCTAAGTATGAGGGGATACTAGATTGTGCCAATCGTACAGTTACACTCACAACCCCAGAAGGAAAAAAGAATAAAATTCAAGTCAAACTTTGAGTCCAAGGGAAGTAAGTTGAATTCTCTTAAGGGGGTTAGCATGGACAGTGTGCCAATTGTATGTGAGTATCCGGATGTGTTTCTGGAAGAGTTACCAGGAATGCCACCGGATAGAGATGTGGAGTTTCTGATAGATTTGGTACCTGGTTCTGGACCAATAGCTAAGAGACCATACAAAATGTCAGTTGATGAACTGAAAGAGCTCAAGAAGCAACTAGGAGAACAGTTGCAGAAAGGGTTTATTCAACCAAGTTCTTCATCTTGGGGAGCCCCAGTATTGTTCGTAGAGAAGAAAGATAGAACACAAAGATTATGCATTGACTACCATTCTCTCAACGAGGTAACCATCAAAAACAAATATCCTTTGCCAAGAATCAACGACTTGTTTGATCAGTTAGAAGGAGCATGTGTGTTCTCGAAGATTGACCTTCGGTCAGGTTATTTTCAACTCAAAATAAGAGAGCAAGACATACCTAAGACAGCTTTCACCACAAGGTATGGATTGTATGAATACACAGTGATGCCTTTTGGTTTAACCAACGCTCCAGCATACTTCATGAATATGATGAACAAGGTGTTCATGGAATTCCTTGACAAGTTTGTTGTTGTTTTCATCGATGACATCTTAGTCTACTCCAAGAGCAAGGAAGAACATGAAAGACACTTACGCTTGATACTTGAAAAGTTAAGAGAGCATAAACTTTATGCCAAATTTAGCAAGTGTGAGTTTTGGTTAGAGGAAGTGGGTTTTCTTGGTCATGTTATGACAAAGGATGGTGTGGCAGTTGACCTTGCTAAAGTTTCAGCTGTGACAGAATGGGAATCTCCCAAGAATGTAAAAGAGGTTCGTAGTTTCCTTGGCTTAGCAGGTTACTACAGAAGATTCATTGAAAATTTCTCGAAGGTTGCTAAACCAATGACAGAATTGTTAAAGAAGGACAAGAAATTTGCTTGGACTGAAGGTTGTGAAATCAGCTTCCAAGAATTGAAGAAGAGACTTGTGACAGCACCAGTTCTATGTCTGCCAGATTTAGAAAAGGATTTCCAAGTATATTGTGATGCGTCTCATCAAGGTTTGGGTGCCGTACTTATGCAAGATGGTAAAGTCGTAGCCTATGCTTCGAGACAACTCAAAACTCATGAAATAAACTATCCTACTCATGATTTGGAGTTAGCCTCTGTAGTCCATGCACTCAAAACATGGAGACATTACCTTTTGGGAAAGCGATGTGAAGTGTTCACCGATCATAAGAGTTTGAAGTATATCTTCACCCAGAAGGAAATCAATATGAGACAAAGGAGATGGCTAGAACTTATTAAGGATTACGACTTAAGTTTGCAATACCACCCCGGTAAAGCGAACGTAGTAGCAGATGCTCTAAGTCGTAAGACGTTTGTAAATGGCCTTACCAAAGGGGAATTGCCAGATGACTTGTGTGAGCAATTCAAAGAACTCAGATTGGAGATTGTGCCAGAAGGACATCTCATGTCCTTAGATGTTTAACCCACTTTATTGGACAAGATCCGAGAAGTTCAGAAGACTGATAAGGAAATTGAAAAGATTAAGGAAAATATAAGTCTAGGGAAAGCTAAGAGTTTCCATATAGACGAACAAGGTACCTTATGGCACGGGAAACGTATTTGTGTTCCACAAGATCCGGAGTTGCGGAAACTGATTCTACAAGAGGCTCACAACTCTCCGTATTCTATTCACCCGGGAAACGCCAAGATGTACATGGACATGAAAGAAAGATTTTGGTGGAACAATCTCAAAAGGGACATCGCCGAACATATTGCTTTGTGTGATGTGTGTAGCAGAGTAAAAGCGGAGCATCAGAAACCAGCAGGTTTGCTTCAACCACTGCCTATTCCTGAATGGAAGTGGGAAAATATTGGTATGGATTTCATTACCGGATTACCAAGGACCAGGTCAGGGTAGGACTCCATATGGGTAGTAGTGGATCGCCTAACTAAAGTGGCTCATTTTATACCCGTGAAGACAACTTATACAAGTGCCAAGTTAGCAAAAATCTACATGAACAGAATTGTATGCCTTCACGGCGTGCCCAAGAGTATTGTGTCGGATAGAGGAACTCAGTTCACTTCTCACTTTTGGAGACAGCTTCATGAATCCTTAGGTACGAGGTTGGAATTCAGCACTGCTTTTCACCCTCAAACTGATGGACAAACGGAAAGGACTAATCAAATTCTTGAAGACATGTTAAGGGCATGTGCCTTAGACTATGGAGCAAGTTGGGATGAAAGCTTGCCTTACGCAGAGTTCTCTTACAACAATAGTCATCAAGTTAGTATTGGAATGGCACCATTTGAGTTACTCTACGGAAGGAAATGTACCACCCCATTACTATGGAATGGTGTGGGAGAGAGAAGTTTATTTGGACCTGATTTTATCAAAGACGCCGAAGAGAAGGTCAAATTGGTTAAGGACAGGTTGAAGGTAGCACAGTCCCGACAGAAAAGCTACGCAGATTCTAAGCGTAGAGAAGTCACCTACGAAGTTGGGGATAGAGCTTATCTCAGGGTATCACCACTCCGTGGAGTGAAAAGATTTGGAGTCAAAGGAAAGTTGGCACCAAGATATGTTGGGCCATTTAAGATTCTAAGTCGCAAGGGAGAAGTTGCATATGAAGTTGAATTGCCTGAATCCCTGTCAGCTGTCCATAATGTATTTCATGTGAGTCAGCTTAAGAAATGTCACCCAGAAATGGAGGAAACTTCTCTGAAGGATACCATACCTTTGGAAGAAGTCCAACTAGAAAGTGATCTCACCTATGAAGAAAAGCCTGTCAAGATTCTTGAGACTGCAGAAAGAGTCACAAGGACAAAAACAATCAAGTTTTGCAAAGTACAATGGAACCATCATTCCGAAGAGGAAGCAACATGGGAAAGAGAAGATGATCTTCGAAAAGACCACCCTCACCTATTTGCTAGCCAATCCGAATCTCGAGGGCGAGATTCATCTTAAGGTGGTTAGATTTGTAACATCCCTAAATTCATATTCCAAAACTCATTCATATCATCTAAGCATTCATCATAATTTAGGGTTCTTCTCAAAAACAGAAGCTTGTGCTATGATTTCATGTGAGTAAAATTTCACTCATTAGACCATCACTTTTGAAATTTAAATGTTAAGGAACTTGTTTGCTTGCCCCACTGTTGGAAAGATTGAGTGTAAAGTTTAACCAAAATGTTCAAATTAGAAATAATTCCCAAAACCTCTATTTCAAACATTTGCAAAATAGTGCAAAGTTTCTGTGTGTTTGAAATCCAAGTCTGATCAAGCTTTTGCAAGGTAACCCCATGAGCCTTGACTTATTTCTGAGACCAATTCACCCCTACAAAACCCCAGGAGAATTTGAATTCAAATTGTATTCGAAACCATTTGAAAACATAACCAGAAAATAGAATTAGAAAAGAAAAAGGACTAAACAAAGGTAAAGGGCCGAGCGCCAGGTATCTGGCCCAGCAACGAACCCAGCCCAGCAAGCCCACCCGAGAATCCTCTTTTCTTCTCTCACGTGCGAACGCACACAGCTAGTCGCTGACAGACGGACCCCGCACTCACTTCGCGCACATCGCTGACGAGCGGGCCCTGTCCACGCTGTCATCGTCTTCCTCAAACCACGCCCGCGACCACGTCGCAGCTGCAGTCACTGCCGGTAATGGCGCGGCTTAATTGGGCAATTAAACACAGGCGTTTCCTGTCGAGGCACCGGCTATAAGATCCCCACATCCCCACAATCATTTTCCCTCAGTCAATCTCACACTCACGCCACCAGGCTGCCCACGACTCGCTCGAGACTGCCGCAGACAGAGCCCACTCCGGCGACCGATTCAGGTGAGCCCCGTGCGCCCCTTCCCCTCTGGATTGTTCGAGACACTTAGTAATCCTCTTGCGCACCTTCTAACCACAACAGAGCATCCTGTACTGCCCCAGGTTGCCGTGTTTGCTTGACGCCGTAAGCACCCGACGACCACCCCAACTCCGGCGAGCAATCTCAGTAAGTCCCGAGCGCCCCTTGCTTTCTTATTCACCCGAGCGTGTTCGCAATTGTCCTGCGCATCTCCTAAACCCATTGGTTCGTGTTAGGGCGACGCAGAACCTCGGCAACAACTCCGACAACACCCACCCGACGCCAGACGCAACTCCGACGAGATCTAGAGCCCATCTCCGAGCGCCCCTCCGCAAGCCAGTACCACGACGAGCTTCAGCAGCCTCCGGCGAACCTGGTAAGACCCTTCTCCCTCTCGCGGACGATGTAGAACGCCGGCGCCGCCATAGTCAGACGCGCCGCCGCTAGTCAACGCCGCCCGCGCCGCCCGTTCATGGCTTGATGGTTTGGTCCGTTGGATCTGCATCATAGGGCTAGGATAGATCTAGGCCGAAGAGGTACGCGCGCGTATGGATCGTTAGATCTAAGTTAGATCCTAAGGCCTACGACTGCCGATCCACGCGAAGCGGTACGCACCAGTAAGGTTGCGACGCGTGGCAGGGTTTAATTCAAAAACAGAATTTAAAACCAGATTTTGATCCAAACTTTAAACTACTATAACTTTTGAATGCCACGTTGGATTTTTACAAATTTTATACCGTTGGATTCAGTGAAACAAGACCTTTCTGAATGACCAATTTGTTTAACAAATAGTAACCATTAAAATGACTTTATTTGTGGAATCATATTTAAAGCTATTTTGAGTATAGATTTGTTTTGATAATTAGTTTTAATGTTAAATGAGTTTGTTATGGCAAATTTTGTGTCCTGTTATGTTTCAGTATCATGCACATGCTTGGTAAAATTTCCAAAATCACCACTTAGTAAAATTCTTGCATGCATGCATTCATATTATTTTTGATTGAATAAATTGTGTGAAATTGAATGCTATAATTTTTCTTGTAGATTTTGCTAGTGATTGTGATTGTGAAGAGTGCTACTCTCCCCACTACCAAGGCAAGTGATATTTTCATGAATATTTCTATCCTATGTTTTGTACTAGCATTAGATATTTTGCTAAGTATTGCATGCTATTTTGCCTAATGCTAAGTTGGGAAATCCTAAGTAGTGTAGAAATGTAGAATTTCTAAGGAATTTTCCTAAGTTAGGTTATCTTACCATGCTTAGCCTAGCTATTTAGCAAACAAGGGTTGGTGGAAATCTATACACACTATGATGAAAATATTTCTAAGTCATGAGACTTATGCTTTTCTAATAAAACAACTAAGTCAAATGAATCTCCTGGGTGGAATGGAAAGATTGGGTTATGTTGAGTGGTTACACAAGGCCATGGACTTGGGTTGTGTATCTCACTTGTGGTATGCCACCCAGGCACAAAGGGATTTGGAGGCCAAGTGTTGAGAAAGCTTACAGTGCAACCACTTGGCAATATGGGCTCTGCCTTGATCATATAGGTTGCTAGAACTTAGTCATTTGGACAGATGGTGGTAGTTGGGATGATAGGTTGGAACGCGTCCATTTGACTAAGGAAAGGCTTCTGAAAGGTCCTGTCTTGGGAAACCAAGTCTGGTGGGGAAAGTGCACAACCTCTGCAGATGGAAAACCTAAGTACTTAGCCTAGTCCAAGGCAATGGACACTTTTGAGCATCAAGACATGGAAGCTACAAGAATCTCATCACTCCAACTTCTAAGTAAAAATTTATGGGTGAACAAGGGTGAAGGACCCCAATGTCTATTGGTGGTTCCTTGGAAATGTTTTGACAAAGAAAAACTTAGTGATTTCAACTAATAGGTAAAACCTATTTTCAAGCAAAGCAAGCCAAGCTACACTTAGCCAAAATGCATGTAGTAATATAGTCCACTTAAAAATACTAAGGTATCACTTGCCAATACTATTCCAAAGTATTGACCCTCTGTGGCTGTAACTTGTGATGTTGCAGGTTACTCCGATGATGAATAGGAGTCATGAGTCTACACTCAACATGCTTGCCTGTGGCACATGAAGATGAAGACTTATGTTTATTTACTTATTCCATAAACTCTTGTACTAGGCCTTTGGCCCTGAGTTGTAAAAGACTATGTTTTATCTCTGGAATGAATGTAATAAACGACCTTTGTATCTGTGTACTTCATCTTAAACTGTGGATGCTAGCATTGATCCAGGGACTAGCATTGCAATCACAGGGATCCTTTCCTTTATAAAGGAGGGGTCTAACACTTGAGTTTGTGTTGTGCAGGTCTCCACGTTGCTAGCAACACCTGTGTGACGTTTCCTTTCTCCTGCTGGTTCGATAACCTCGATTTCTTACTGAGGGAAACTTGTTGTTGTGCTGCTTCATACTTTGCTCTTGGAGTTTCCAACGAAGCGTTCCACGAGAAGTATTGGGCGCCATCACCTAGATGCTCTTATTAAATTAAGGAAGAGAAGTTGAAACGCAAAGCCTCTATTCCTAGGAAAGTAGAATATAGTTGGGAACCCATTATTAATATGCAAGTGAATGACTTTGATCTCAAAGCTTCATGTGACCTTGGTTCTAGTATCTCTATTATGCCTAGCAAGATTTATGAAATGCTTGATTTTCCACCTTTGGAAGATTGTTATTTGGATGTCCCACTTAATGATAATACTAAAAAGAAACTCACGGGGAGTGTTAATGATGTTCTTATTATGGTTAACAATGCTTATGTCCCTGTTGATTTCTATGTTTTGGATGTTGAATACAATGCTTCTTGTCCTATTACTTTGGGAAGGCCTTTTCTTATAACAGTTGGTGCCATCATTGATATGAAAGAAGGCACTTTAAATATCAATTTCCATTCAATAAAGGTATTGAACACTTCCCTATGATGATAGAGAAGTTGATTTTTGCTCCTCTTTTGAAAGCAAGGTTTGATGTTAATGCTTCTTCATTTGAAAATACTTGATTCTTGCTTCTTGTGCCTAACTTAAAGGCGTTAAAGAAAAGTACTTATTGGGAGATAACCCAAAAGTTTTCTTGAGTATTGGAAGTTATTACTTCAGTAATGATCTCTCCTTATCCTTTTTATTTGCTTTTTGTGCCAAGAATGACCTCTAATGAGAGGGAAGTAAGATTTGGGGAGTTGTTGTCCCGAAACAGATTTTTGTGCTCCACCATAACAATTCGTGTAAAATATCTGTAATTCGGATTGAGCTGATATTTTCTGAATAAATCCCCCAGTATGTTAGCTAACTTTCGTTAGTTCAATACTTTTTGATTTGAGCAACAGAAGGTCTTCAAAAAAATCGGTTTCTACCTGCTGCTATGTTTTGATAGATTTCAGCCATTATTTGCATTTGCTTCTTATTGATTCCTTTTTGGGTTCTTTTTGGGAAATTGAGATTTTTGAGAGAATTGCTACAGTATCTTGTGTTTTTAGTGAAAGTTTTGCTGTTCTAAAGCTAAACTCAAAGTTCTATTATCTTTTGAATACACTAATGTTGTTAATGAAGATTGTGTGAAGTTTTGTATGAAGGAAATTTTTTTGGTGTAGAGAAAGAATGATATAATGAGATGAAGAATGGACAAAAGCTCAAGACTGGGGATGCCACCCCGTGTCACCCCAAGAAATATTCAAGAGGTAAAAGCGTCAAAGCTTGGGGATGCCCAAGGCATCCACTTCTTCATCAATAAAAAGCTCAGGTCTTTCTAGACACTTTGTTTTTATTGTTTCGTGCACAGTTGTGTTGTTCTTGGAGCGTCTTAATTTTTGTTTGGTTTTCATAGTTTTCTTGAATAAAGTAGTTTGGACCCCCTCTCTCGCTGTGTTGTTTCAAATAAGTTGATTGGTGTTGGAGAGGAGTAGAAAGTTCTTGCTTAAATAGTACAAGAGGAGCTTGCTTTGACTGTGACTTAGACTTTAGCACGTCATGCTAGGTGTTGTTTTGACCTTATGCTTACTAATTATTGTTGTAGCATTACTTGTTCCAAACAATTGGGATTGCTTAATGTGCCTTAAAGGAATCATGCGTTGTTTTAGCATACAAAAGCATAGTATTGTGGTATTCTCCTTTGATGCTTTGTTTGGGTTAACTTGGCACATGCTCACACCATGTTATGACTATGAACAAGTCACCATATCCTCTATGATCATTTAGTCCTTGACTTGTAGTACCACTTTATGCTTTGATTAGTAATGTTTTGTCGCTCTGCATGATTATGGCCATTATTGCTCTCTTAGTTGGTCGCTCCCAGTCTTTTGCTAGCCTCCACTTGTATGAGTAAGCTATACTCATGCATCCAACTCCCAAGAAACCAAGTTATTCCAAAGTGTCCACTATAAATTCCTATTCATGGTGTGTTACACCATTCCAAGTATATTCTTGTTTTCATCTATCTTCCAATTAAAAAGTATTTTGTTATGTGAAAACTTAGTGATTAAAGCTATCACGAACTTGATGGCACACTTTATTTTTCTCCCCCCTAATAAACTTGAACCATTGTGTCATCTATGTTATATATGATTGCACTTATACATTGGAATTAGCAGAATCGTGCTGTCACGGGGAACGCTTTCAACATTGCACTTGTACTTTGTACTCAGTTGATATCATGCTCTTTTGTCTATGGATGTCGTCTATGTGAAATGAAAGGTGAGCTTGTAAGTCCATGGAGTTATGTATGTGTGTTAGAGAAACGCCTGGGCCGCTAGCCTAAGCCATGCCTAATCATGGTGGAAACTTGCAGCATCACCATAATGACATCTATGAAGCATTCTTCTTATAAAAAAAGAGATAGAAATTGTTAGACCCCTCCTTTATAAAGGAAAGGATCCCTGTGATTGCAATGCTAGTCCCTGGATCAATGCTAGCATCCACAGTTTAAGATGAAGTACACAGATACGAAGGTCGTTTATTACATTCATTCCAGAGATAAAACATAGTCTTTTACAGCTCATGGCCAAAGGCCTAATACAAGAGTCTATGGAATAAGTAAATAAACATAAGTCTTCATCTTCATGTGCCACAGGCAAGCATGTTGAGTGTAGACTCATGACTCCTACTCATCATCGGAGTAACCTGCAACATCACAAGTTACAGCCACAGTGGGTCAATACTTTGGAATAGTATTGGCAAGTGATACCTTAGTATATTTTAAGTGGACCATATTACTATATGCATTTTGGCTAAGTGTAGCTTGGCTTGCTTTGCTTGAAAATAAGTTTTTCCTATTAGTTGAAAACACTAAGTTCTTCTTTGTCAAAAAAACATTCCCAAGGAACCACCAATAGATATTGAGGTCCTTCACCCTTGTTCACCCACAAATTTTAAGGAGTGATGAGATTCTTGTAGCTTCCATGTCTTGATGCTCAAAAGTGTCCATTTCCTTGGACTAGGCTAAGTACTTAGGTTTTCCATCTGCAGAGGTTGTGCACTTTCCCCACCAGACTTGGTTTCCCAAGACAGGACCTTTCAGAAGCCTTTCCTTAGTCAAATGGACGCGTTCCATCCTATCATCCCATCTACCACCATCTGTCCAAATGACTAAGTTCTAGCAACCTATATGATCAAGGCAGAGCCCATATTGCCAAGTGGTTGCACTGTAAGCTTTCTCAACACTTGGCCTCCAAATCCCTTTGTGCCTGGGTGGCTTACCACAAGTGAGATACACAACCCAAGTCCATGGCCTTGTGTAACCACTCAACATAACCCATACTTTCCATTCCACCCAGGAGGTTCATTTGACTTAGTGGTTTTATTAGAAAACATGAGTATCTTGACTTAGAAATATTTTTATCATAATAAGTATAGATGTTCACCACCCTTGTTTGCTAAGTAGCTAGACTAAGCAGGTTATGATAACTTAACTTTAGGAGAATTCTCTAGCAATTCTACTATTCCATTCTACTTAGGATTTCCCATCTTAGCACTAGGCAAAATAGCATGCAATACTTTTAGCAAAATATCTAATGCTAGTACAAAACTTAGGATAGAAATGTTCATGAGAATATCACTTGCCTTGGTAGTGGGGAGAGTAGCACTCTTCACAATCACAATCACTAGCAAAATCTACACAAGAAATATAGCATACAATTACACACAATTATATACAACCAAAAATAATATGAATGCATGCATGCAAGAATATACTAAGTGGTGATTTTTGAAAATTCTACCAAGTATGCTCATGTCTACAGTAACTTAACATGTCACAATTTGCCAACTAAACTTATTTGGCACCAATATAATTTACCAAAATAAATCTATATCCAAAAATAGCCTTAAACTTGTTCTACAAATAAAATCATTTTAACTGTTACTATATGCTAAATAAATTGGATATTCTGAAAGGTCTTGTTTCACTGAATCCAACGGTATAAAGTTTGTAAAAATCTAACGTGGCAATCAAAAGTTATAAGCATTTGAATTTGGATCAAATTTCTGATTTAAATCTATTTTTAGATCTAACCCTAGCCACGCGTCGCGCTGTGATTGGAGCGTACCGCTTCGGTTGGATCACGCCCTGCAGCCGCAGGATCTAAACAGATCGTACGCTCCAGATCGCGTACCGCTTTGGGGTTAAGTGGATCTATCCTAGCGCTTCGATACAGATCCAACGATCCAAAACAACGAGCCAAAACCTGGCGGCGCTTATCGGCTGTGCGCGGCGGCGACGACCAGACGGTGGCGGCGCTGGCGGTACAGATCACTAGGTGGATGGGGAAGATGCTCACCGAGACCGTGAGGATGTGGGGATGCTCGTCGTGGGGTCAGCTCGGCAAGGGGCGCTCAGGGTTGCGGTAGATTTCTCGCCGGAGTTGGATCTGGCAGCGGTGGTTCTGCTCGAGGTCAGAGGCGACGTTGTAGATCACTAGGATGCCAAAGAAAGGTGTGGTCAGATGCGGAAGATCACGGAGATCATGCGAGCGTGAACGACCAGGTTCGGGGCGGTCTGGACTTACCACTAGAGCTCGCCGGAGTTCGTGCAGAAGACGGTGGCGGCCAGTCGTCGACGTTGCCGAAGCTACGGGCCATGCGAAGGTGAACGGAGGGTGTCAGAAAGTGCACAGAGATTCACTGAACATGATAGCGTAAACGCGAGACCGAGGGAAACTCTAGGCTCACCGGAATTTGCCGGCGCAGTCGTCGGAGACGGCGGGGTTGCAGAGAGAAATGCGCGCAGCCTGGGGGCGTTCTGTGCTTGGGGTTTGGGGGAAAAGAGAGAGGGGGCAGAGGGGGTTTATATAGCCTGATCATGAGCGAGAATCACTCGGGCGTTGATTCGAATTGACGCCGCGAATTAAACACAGAAAATGGCCGCGTTGATTGGGGATGAACTGGTCGTGCGGGTGGAGACGATGCTGGCGTGGAGGAGGCCCGCTTGTCAGCGACGTGCGCGAGGTGGAAGTGGGGTCTACCTGTCAGCGACTGGTTGTGTGCGTTCGCGCGTGAGAGGAGAAAAAGAAATCCCCGGGTGGGCTTGCTGGGCTCGGTTCGCTGCTGGGCCAGAAACCTGGCGCTCGGCCTTTTTCTTTTGTTTAAGTCTTTTTCTTTTCTAATTCCATTTTCTGAAATGATTTTTGATATGAATTCAAATCCTTTTGAATTCAAACAAAATTGGGGCTCTTTGCAGGGTTCTGTGGTTTCAAATACAGTCATTTAACCAAGTGGTTACATTGTAAGGGTCTGGTCAAGCTTGGGTTTTGAAACAAATACAGACTTGTCTCTAGTTTGTGAATGATTGAAATAGGGTTTAGAAAATATTGTTAAATTGGAAACTTGGTTTAAAATGCTACACCTAATCTTTCCAACAATGGAGGCAAGAAATCAAGTTCCTAACAATCCAATCCCAAAGGGTGTTGGCCAATTGAGTTGAATTTGCACACATGAAATCATAGCTCAAACTTCTGTCTCTAAATGATTTTGAGAATAACCCTAAATGGATGAATGATGCAAGAATGATATGAATGAGTTTTGGAATATAAATTTAGGGATGTTACAAATCTAACCCCCTTAAGATGAATCTCGCCCTCGAGATTCGGTTTGGTTAGCAAATAGGTGAGGGTGGTCTTTCCGAAGGTCATCTTCTCTTTCCCATGTTGCTTCCTCTTTGGAGTGATGGTTCCATTGCACTTTACAAAACTTGATAGTCTTGGTCCTGGTAACTCTTTCTGCGGTCTCTAGAATCTTGACAGGCTTTTCCTCATAAGTGAGATCACTTTCTAGCTGAACTTCTTCCAAAGGTATGGTATCCTTCAAAGAAGACTCTTCCATTTCTGGGTGACATTTCTTAAGCTGACTCACATGAAATACGTTATGGACTGCTGACAGAGATTCTGGCAATTCAATTTCATATGCAACTTCTCCTTTGCGACTTAGAATCTTGAATGGCCCAACATATCTTGGTGCCAACTTTCCTTTGACTCCAAATCTTTTCACTCCACGTAGTGGCGATACTCTAAGATAAGCTCTATCCCCTACTTCATAGGTGACTTCTCTACGCTTAGAATCCGCATAGCTTTTCTGTCGAGATTGAGCTACCTTCAACCTGTCTTTAACCAATTTGACTTTCTCTTCGGCGTCTTTGATAAGATCCGGTCCAAATAAGCTTCTTTCTCCCACACCATTCCATAACAATGGGGTGGTACACTTCCTTCCGTAGAGTAACTCAAACGGTGCCATTCCAATACTAGATTGATGACTGTTATTGTAAGAGAACTCTGCGTAAGGCAAACTTTCATCCCAACTTGCTCCATAATCTAAAGCACAGGCTCTCAACATGTCTTCAAGAATTTGATTAGTCCTTTCCGTTTGTCCATCAGTTTGGGGATGAAAGGCAGTACTAAATTCCAATCTCGTTCCCAAAGATTCATGAAGCTGTCTCCAAAAGTGAGAAGTGAACTGAGTTCCTCTATCTGATACAATACTCTTAGGCACACCGTGAAGGCACACGATTCTGCTCATGTAGATTTTTGCTAACTTGGCACTTGTATAGGTTGTCTTCACGGGTATAAAATGAGCCACTTTAGTTAGGCGATCCACTACTACCCATATGGAATCATACCCTGACCTGGTCCTTGGTAATCCGGTAATGAAATCCATACCAATATTTTCCCACTTCCATTCAGGAATAGGCAGTGGTTGAAGCAAACCTGCTGGTTTCTGGTGCTCCGCTTTGACTCTGCTACACACATCACACAAAGCAATATGTTCGGCGATGTCCCTTTTGAGATTGTTCCACCAAAATCTCTCTTTCATATCCATGTACATCTTGGTGTTTCCTGGGTGAATAGAATACGGAGAGTTGTGACCTTCTTGTAAAATCAGTTTCCGCAACTCCGGGTCTTGCGGAACACATATACGTTTCCCGTGCCATAAAGTACCTTGTTCGTCTATATGAAAACTCTTAGCTTTCCCTAGACTAATATTCTCCTTAATCTTTTCAATTTCTTTATCGGTCTTCTGAGCTCCCCGGATCTTGTCCAATAGAGTGGGTTGAACATCTAAGGACAGGAGATGTCCTTCTGGTACAATCTCTAATCTGAGTTCCTTGAATTGTTTACACAGGTCATCTGGCAATTCCCCTTTTGTAAGGCCATTTACAAACGTCTTACGACTTAGAGCATCGGCTACTACATTTGCTTTACCGGGGTGGTATTGCAAACTTAAGTCGTAATCCTTGATAAGTTCTAGCCATCTTCTTTGCCTCATGTTGATTTCTTTCTGGGTGAAGATGTACTTCAAGCTCTTATGATCGGTGAACACTTCACACCGCTTACCCAAAAGGTAATGTCTCCATGTTTTGAGTGCATGGACAATAGAGGCTAACTCCAAATCATGAGTAGGATAGTTTACTTCATGAGTTTTGAGTTGTCTCGAAGCATAGGCTACGACTTTACCATCTTGCATAAGTACGGCACCCAAACCTTGATGAGAAGCATCACAATATACTTGGAAATCCTTTTCCAAATCTGGCAGACATAGAACTGGTGCTGTTACAAGTCTCTTCTTCAATTCTTGGAAGCTGACTTCACAACCTTCAGACCAAGCAAATTTCTTGTCCTTCTTTAGCAATTCCGTCATAGGCTTAGCAACCTTTGAGAAATTTTCAATGAACCTTCTGTAGTAACCTGCTAAGCCGAGGAAACTACGAACTTCTTTCACATTCTTGGGTGATTCCCACTCTGTCACAGCTGAAACCTTAGCAGGATCAACTGCCACACCATCTTTTGTCATCACATGACCAAGAAAACCAACTTTCTCTAACCAGAACTCACACTTGCTGAATTTGGCATAAAGTTTATGTTCCCTCAGTTTCTCAAGTATCAAGCGTAAGTGTCTTTCATGTTCTTCTTTGCTCTTGGAGTAGACCAAGATGTCATCGATGAAAACGACAACGAACTTGTCAAGGAATTCCATGAACACCTTGTTCATCATATTCATGAAGTATGCCGGAGCGTTGGTTAATCCAAAAGGCATCACAGTATACTCATACAATCCATACCTTGTGGTGAATGTTGTTTTTGGTATGTCTTGTTCTCTTATCTTGAGTTGAAAATAACCTGACCGGAGATCAATCTTCGAGAATACACATGCTCCTTCTAGCTGATCAAACAAGTCATTGATTCTTGGCAAAGGATATTTGTTCTTGATGGTTACTTCGTTGAGAGACCGGTAGTCAATACATAATCTTTGTGTTCTATCCTTCTTCTCCACGAACAATACTGGGGCTCCCCAAGATGAAGAACTTGGTTGAATAAACCCTTTCTGCAACTGTTCTCCTAGCTGCTTCTTGAGCTCTTTCAGTTCATCAACTGACATTTTGTACGGTCTCTTAGCTATTGGTCCTGATCCTGGCACCAAATCTATCAGAAACTCCACATCTCTATCCGGTGGCATTCCTGGTAGCTCTTCTGGAAACACATCCGGATATTCACATACTATTGGCACACTGTCCATGCTAACCCCCTTAAGAGAATTCAGCTTACTTCCTTTGGATTCAAAGTTTGACTTGAATTTTATTCTTTTTCCTTCGGGGGTCGTGAGTGCAACTGAACGGTTGGCACAATCTAATACTCCTTCATACTTAGCCATCCAATCCATTCCCAAAATCACATCCAGTCCTTGGGAATCCAGAATTATTAGGTTCACTGGAAACTTATATTTTCCAAACTCTATGACTAAGTCATGACATCCTGAGTTTACTATCATTTCTCCCCCTGGAGAACTTACTCTTATAGGACACCCAATGGTTTCTACCGGTAGTTCATTTCTTTCAACAAATGTTTTTGATATTAATGAATGAGATGCACCGGTATCAAAGAGTACAAATGCCGAAATTGAATTGAGTCTGAACTTACCAGCCACGGCATCAGGCTCCTCATAGACCTCCTCCACATTGATGTGGTTAACCTGTCCTTTCTGAAAAGGATTTGGCTTGTTAGGTCCTTCAACTTTCTTCTCAGGGCACTCATTAGCATAATGCCCCAGCTTTTTGCATTTGAAGCACTCAACCTGACTGATGTCCTTTTTAGGAGGTTGGCCTCCACTTCCACTACCATTTCCACCATAGTGGCTCTTATGTCCACCCTTGTGGTTCTTGTACCTGTCCTTGTCATGACTGCGATGATGCTTGTTGTCATGACGGTTGTGGTTGTGCTTGTTGAATTTCCCATGTTTATGGGATCCTGAGTTGCCACTGTCATCATAGTGAGATCGTTTGTGAGACGATCCCGAGCTGTGTTTGTCGGAGTGTTTCCTCTTTCTACTCTCGACTTGCTTCATTTTACTTTCCAAAATAGCAGCCTTGTCACACAAAGACTGATAAGTTGGAACATATGCCACAGACAACTGCAGATTCAGCTCATCATTTAAGCCTTCCAGAAATTTTTCCTTTCTTTTGGCATCTGTGTCAACCTCATCCGGTGCATAGCGCGCCAGATTGTTGAACTCTTCTATGTATTCTGCCACGCTGCGGTGGCGCTGTTTCAGGTTGTGAAACTCCTTCTTTTTCAGACTCATTATTCCTGATGAGATATGAGCCGTGCGAAAGCCATCCTCAAAGATAGCCCAAGTCACCTCATCAATAGGAGTGGTGATTTGGAAGTTGTCCCACCATGTGGCGGCTGGTCCTTCCAACAGATGTGCTGCGAACCTGACTTTTTCAGCATCCGTGCAGCCCACGGTCACTAAGTCTTTGTTCACAGAACGTAACCAGTCATTGGCTACCATGGGATCAGTTGTTCCCGAAAACTTTGCTGGCCTCAGACGCAGAAATCTGGTGAGCATATCAAAACCCGGAGGGTTGTTGTTGTTGTTGTTGTTGTTGTTGTTGTTGTTGTTGTTGTTATTGTTGTTGTTGTTGGGGTTGTTGTTATTGTTGTTGTTATTCTGGTTCTGGATGAATGTTGTCATCATTTGCATAAGCTGTGTTTGCGCATTCATCATTTGTTGCATTTCCGGGGTGATGTTGTTGGGGTTGGGGTTTGCGCGACGGGGAGGCATCTGTGGTTTGTTCAAATAGATAAGAATGAGATACCCATAGATGTTTCATGCACAATACATCATAAGCAAACACATAACAAGCAACATAAGAATAAAGGTTCAACAACCACATAATAAGCTCATGAAGTAAAACACACAAGTGGCAAGCCATCCACATGTCGGATGGTCCAATAATAAGTTCACAATAACAAGTATGGATATGAAAGATAAACGAGTAGTCAAGTCTACTCATCAGCGTCAATCTCCTCCTCGACGAAGGTAAGACCTGCGTTCTCCATCGCGGTCTTGTTCTCCTCAATCGTAGTGGTCAAGGAATCGACCTTGGCCTTGAGAGCCCTCTTCTGGGAGCGAAGCCTCTCAATAACCATCTGCTGCTGCTCAAGCTCGAAGTCCTTGGACTTCAGTTCCTCGGTCATGTCCCGGATCTTCTTGTTCCTATCCTGGACGCGTTTCTCTTGACTCTTGAACTTGCGGTCCTGGGCCTCGAACTTTGTCTCCATTTCCTTGATCATCTCATCCTGCTGCGCAAAAAGCTTGTCCTTCTCGCGTAGCTGTACCTGAAGTTCGTCATTGCCAAGCATGACGTTCGTCCTGTCCGTATCTACGTGCCTGAGAAGAGTCTCTAAGTCCTGAAGATAGAGACGTATCGGCTCCGCCGTGTCCCTCGAGTCGTCCTCAAAGTCGATGGAATCTCCATCAACATCACGCCTTCCGAAGACGTGGAAGTGAGTGCCCCTAACCTGTCGGGAGTGACGGCCTAACAAGCGTCCTATCAGGTCCTGCATGACTACCTCCATGCCTCTCTCCCTGTCGTCGTGCATCAGCTTGAAGACGATGGCCTCTGTGGTAGGCTCAGTCTGGCGTCCTGGCTGATTCACCTTGAAGCCCCAGAGGTCCTTCCTCTCGAACTTGGTGAGTGGGTACACCGTGATGGTGGGTAGAGGGAGATCAAGCAGAGTGGTAAGCTCAACGATACGGGGACCAAAACGAGTAACCTGAAACTCCTCAATAGTGCTGATGGCAATAGGCATCTATTTATAAGAATGGAAAAGTTAGAACAACACAATTCAAGGTAAATCAAGACAAACATTCACACATATCCATGGAACAAAATCATCACACAAGTCATGCATACATAAGTCTATTACATCAATCAAAGGTCCATACTTATTTAAAGTATCATTTTTTTGGAAATAAGATGATAAGTGGTGGTCCATCTAACGAAGTGTCCTTACAATCCAATCTCACGGGATCTATTAGTGAACACAATGTTCCTAGAGGCAATCCCCCAATCTTGCTCTCTTGACTCTATCACTAAGTCTATAACATCTCCCCTTATCTCTTGGTTGGTGTCTTCCAACTCTTGAGTAAGCTCCTTTTCTTTCTCTAAGTCCTTTTGGAGGTTGAGCATTCTGCACTTGACTCTAGCACTTAGTTCTTTGATAGTCCTCCAAGCTGCATCCCTGGCTGACTCAAAGAATGTGGTGTGCATTGTAGTGTTGGTGTACATGCAGAATCCCCTTTCTTTGTGGTTGTCTTCCTTGTTTTTGTACAAGTGAAGTTGCACCCACCAATACTCCACTCCTTCATCCATCACTGGAAAGCCCTTGTACACAGCTGCACCATGTGCATCCATTGTCACCATAAGGTCCTTGAGAATATTGGGAAACTCAGTTTCACACTCCAAGGTCATGGTCATGAGTGGTCCCTTCTTCACGGCTTCGTTGATGGAGTTCATCTACAAAGGAAGTTGAAAGAGATTAGAAAAGTTTTACGAGAAGAATAGACAAGTATAGATGTAGTTGAAAAACTTTTTCCTTGGTGGTTTTCCAATCCTAGGGTCATAATCCTACAGGCAACACAGTGCTCTGATACCATCTGTTAGACCCCTCCTTTATAAAGGAAAGGATCCCTGTGATTGCAATGCTAGTCCCTGGATCAATGCTAGCATCCACAGTTTAAGATGAAGTACACAGATACAAAGGTCGTTTATTACATTCATTCCAGAGATAAAACATAGTCTTTTACAGCTCATGGCCAAAGGCCTAATACAAGAGTCTATGGAATAAGTAAATAAACATAAGTCTTCATCTTCATGTGCCACAGGCAAGCATGTTGAGTGTAGACTCATGACTCCTACTCATCATCGGAGTAACCTGCAACATCACAAGTTACAGCCACAGTGGGTCAATACTTTGGAATAGTATTGGCAAGTGATACCTTAGTATATTTTAAGTGGACCATATTACTATATGCATTTTGGCTAAGTGTAGCTTGGCTTGCTTTGCTTGAAAATAAGTTTTTCCTATTAGTTGAAAACACTAAGTTCTTCTTTGTCAAAAAAACATTCCCAAGGAACCACCAATAGATATTGAGGTCCTTCACCCTTGTTCACCCACAAATTTTAAGGAGTGATGAGATTCTTGTAGCTTCCATGTCTTGATGCTCAAAAGTGTCCATTTCCTTGGACTAGGCTAAGTACTTAGGTTTTCCATCTGCAGAGGTTGTGCACTTTCCCCACCAGACTTGGTTTCCCAAGACAGGACCTTTCAGAAGCCTTTCCTTAGTCAAATGGACGCGTTCCATCCTATCATCCCATCTACCACCATCTGTCCAAATGACTAAGTTCTAGCAACCTATATGATCAAGGCAGAGCCCATATTGCCAAGTGGTTGCACTGTAAGCTTTCTCAACACTTGGCCTCCAAATCCCTTTGTGCCTGGGTGGCTTACCACAAGTGAGATACACAACCCAAGTCCATGGCCTTGTGTAACCACTCAACATAACCCATACTTTCCATTCCACCCAGGAGGTTCATTTGACTTAGTGGTTTTATTAGAAAACATGAGTATCTTGACTTAGAAATATTTTTATCATAATAAGTATAGATGTTCACCACCCTTGTTTGCTAAGTAGCTAGACTAAGCAGGTTATGATAACTTAACTTTAGGAGAATTCTCTAGCAATTCTACTATTCCATTCTACTTAGGATTTCCCATCTTAGCACTAGGCAAAATAGCATGCAATACTTTTAGCAAAATATCTAATGCTAGTACAAAACTTAGGATAGAAATGTTCATGAGAATATCACTTGCCTTGGTAGTGGGGAGAGTAGCACTCTTCACAATCACAATCACTAGCAAAATCTACACAAGAAATATAGCATACAATTACACACAATTATATACAACCAAAAATAATATGAATGCATGCATGCAAGAATATACTAAGTGGTGATTTTTGAAAATTCTACCAAGTATGCTCATGTCTACAGTAACTTAACATGTCACAATTTGCCAACTAAACTTATTTGGCACCAATATAATTTACCAAAATAAATCTATATCCAAAAATAGCCTTAAACTTGTTCTACAAATAAAATCATTTTAACTGTTACTATATGCTAAATAAATTGGATATTCTGAAAGGTCTTGTTTCACTGAATCCAACGGTATAAAGTTTGTAAAAATCTAACGTGGCAATCAAAAGTTATAAGCATTTGAATTTGGATCAAATTTCTGATTTAAATCTATTTTTAGATCTAACCCTAGCCACGCGTCGCGCTGTGATTGGAGCGTACCGCTTCGGTTGGATCACGCCCTGCAGCCGCAGGATCTAAACAGATCGTACGCTCCAGATCGCGTACCGCTTTGGGGTTAAGTGGATCTATCCTAGCGCTTCGATACAGATCCAACGATCCAAAACAACGAGCCAAAACCTGGCGGCGCTTATCGGCTGTGCGCGGCGGCGACGACCAGACGGTGGCGGCGCTGGCGGTACAGATCACTAGGTGGATGGGGAAGATGCTCACCGAGACCGTGAGGATGTGGGGATGCTCGTCGTGGGGTCAGCTCGGCAAGGGGCGCTCAGGGTTGCGGTAGATTTCTCGCCGGAGTTGGATCTGGCAGCGGTGGTTCTGCTCGAGGTCAGAGGCGACGTTGTAGATCACTAGGATGCCAAAGAAAGGTGTGGTCAGATGCGGAAGATCACGGAGATCATGCGAGCGTGAACGACCAGGTTCGGGGCGGTCTGGACTTACCACTAGAGCTCGCCGGAGTTCGTGCAGAAGACGGTGGCGGCCAGTCGTCGACGTTGCCGAAGCTACGGGCCATGCGAAGGTGAACGGAGGGTGTCAGAAAGTGCACAGAGATTCACTGAACATGATAGCGTAAACGCGAGACCGAGGGAAACTCTAGGCTCACCGGAATTTGCCGGCGCAGTCGTCGGAGACGGCGGGGTTGCAGAGAGAAATGCGCGCAGCCTGGGGGCGTTCTGTGCTTGGGGTTTGGGGGAAAAGAGAGAGGGGGCAGAGGGGGTTTATATAGCCTGATCATGAGCGAGAATCACTCGGGCGTTGATTCGAATTGACGCCGCGAATTAAACACAGAAAATGGCCGCGTTGATTGGGGATGAACTGGTCGTGCGGGTGGAGACGATGCTGGCGTGGAGGAGGCCCGCTTGTCAGCGACGTGCGCGAGGTGGAAGTGGGGTCTACCTGTCAGCGACTGGTTGTGTGCGTTCGCGCGTGAGAGGAGAAAAAGAAATCCCCGGGTGGGCTTGCTGGGCTCGGTTCGCTGCTGGGCCAGAAACCTGGCGCTCGGCCTTTTTCTTTTGTTTAAGTCTTTTTCTTTTCTAATTCCATTTTCTGAAATGATTTTTGATATGAATTCAAATCCTTTTGAATTCAAACAAAATTGGGGCTCTTTGCAGGGTTCTGTGGTTTCAAATACAGTCATTTAACCAAGTGGTTACATTGTAAGGGTCTGGTCAAGCTTGGGTTTTGAAACAAATACAGACTTGTCTCTAGTTTGTGAATGATTGAAATAGGGTTTAGAAAATATTGTTAAATTGGAAACTTGGTTTAAAATGCTACACCTAATCTTTCCAACAATGGAGGCAAGAAATCAAGTTCCTAACAATCCAATCCCAAAGGGTGTTGGCCAATTGAGTTGAATTTGCACACATGAAATCATAGCTCAAACTTCTGTCTCTAAATGATTTTGAGAATAACCCTAAATGGATGAATGATGCAAGAATGATATGAATGAGTTTTGGAATATAAATTTAGGGATGTTACAGAAATAGAGATTGAGAAAAAGAAAAAAAATATGATAAAAGAGGAAAGAGAGAAAAAACCACCATATTCCCATGGTAAATAAGAAGATTGTTGAGATGATCATTGTCTGCTTTCCTTGTCATTTTGATTATGGGATAGCTCCTGTATCATGTGCAAGGGGTACCCTGTTGGAGGTTCTCTATGATACATATGTACTTACTATGACAAGAACTTGCAAGTAACTAAACTTGAGTAGCATGAGGAGCGGCTCTCGTATTCAAGGGACATGAGATTGCGAACTTATACTTTGTCAAGCATATACTACATAGTTTGTTCACTTTAACCTTAATCACTTCAAGATGCTTATGATAGGGGCAATGAGACCTCAAATCTAACAAGTACCATAATTTTTGGAAGATCTTTTTGAAACTTAAAATCCCTACTTCCCTTTATGAAGGGTCTTTCTTCCACTATTATATTGAGTCTCCACCTTCTATCCTTAGGCACCAGTTAAGAGAGCATAGTTGCCATTCTTAGTTCTATGTGCATTGTACTAAAACTTATTGATTGATGCATATTTTTTATATTACTTGTTCTTGTGCTATTTGTATCTAGTCACTCTTATGAACTGTGAAGGTGTCCTATGCATCTATTTTCTACTCCATGAGGGACAAGCTGAATGCCACTAAGCTATGTTTTCTGTATGTGAAACAAACAAACTTTTTTAATGCATGTTATTCATGATCTTTGTTTGTAACCTTTCATGTTGCATGCATAGTTACTTTGTCTTACTGTTAGAACTCCATTTTTCATGCTCATGTTTAGAGTTCTTTGATCCCAGCTTTCAATGCTTGCAAATGGTTTGATCTTGATTTTGATGGTGCATTTCACCTCAAAAATTATTCTTTTTATCACTTACCTACTCGAGCACGAGCAGGAGTTAAGCTTGGGGATGCTTGATACATCGTAAACGTATCTCTAATTTTTGATGTTCCATGCTTCTTTAGTATCTACTTTGCTTTGCTTTGTCTACCTTTGAGGTGTTTTTATATGCTTTTCTGGTACTAACCTATTAACAAGATGCCACGGTGCCAGTTGCCTGTTTTCTTCTGTTTTTGGTTCCAGAAAAGGCAGAAAATCAATATTCTCAGAATTGGACGGGACAAAAGCCAAAGTCAATATTTTACCGTGGGGAACACGGAGCCTGAATACGAGACGGGGGGAGCCACTAGGGGGCCACACCCCCTGGCCGCGCGTCTAACCCTAGCCCGTGCCTGGGGGGTGCGGCCGCCCTGGCTGCCCCTGCCTCGCCTCTTCGCCTATAAAGACCCCCCGATGCAGAAACTCTAAGCACCTGATCAATATTCCACGCAACCGTCTGTAGACGCCGCCACCATCGTACCTAGATCGGGGGGATCTGAAAGTCTTCCCGGCACCCTGCCGGAGGGGAGATCATCCCGGAGGCCTTCTTCTTCATCATGCCAGCCTCCGGTATGAAGTGTGAGTAGTTACACCTTGGACTACAGGTCTATGTAGTATCTAGATGGTTGTATCTCCTCCTTTGGGCTACCATGTTTAGATCTTGTGAGCTCCGTTCATGATCAAGATCATCTATTTGTAATCATGCATGTTGTGTTTGCAGGGATCCGATGGATATTGAGATTACTATGTCAGATTGATTAATGGTTTTGTCTTATTGATTCTATCATGTCTGTGTTGTTTGTGATCTTGCATGCTCTCCATTTCTAGTAGCTATCTTGGCCAAGTAGATTCTACTAACTCCAAGAGGGGGTATTTATGCTCGATAGTGGGTTCACGCCTCTATTTAATCTAAGGGAAGTGACAAAAATCTCTAAGGTCGTAGATGTGTTGTTACCACTAGGGAGAAAACAACTGTCTCTTGTTCATGGAACAAGTGGATTGTTACCTTACACACTTTGCTTAAAGTAGTTGTCTTTTGCTTGCAACTTAATACTGGAGGGGGTTCGGATGATAACCTGAAGGTGGATTACTAGTCATAGATGCAGTTGGATGACGGTCTATGTACCTTGTTGTACTGCCCAATTGAATCTCATAGGATCATGAATGTCTAGTATTGCATTGTTATGCCTTGCTCAGTCCTGTCAATTGCCCTGCTGTAATTTGTTTACCTAGCATGCCATGTTTGTTTATCTTAAGGAGAACACCTCTAGTGAACTATGGACCCCGGTCCAATCTTTACCATTGATACATATTCCACTGTTACTGTTTACTTTTTGCAAACCACTATTACCTTCCACACCATACAGTTAATCCTTTGTTTCAACACCAATGAGATTGACAACCTCACTGTTCGTTGGGGCAAAGTCTTGAGTTTGTGTTGTGCAGGTTTCCAAGTTGCTAGCAACAACTTTGAGTTGTTTCCTTCCTCATATTGGTTCAATAACCTTGTTTTCTTACCGAGGGAAAACTTGTTGTTGTGCTCATCATACCTTCCTCTTGGGGTCTCCCAACGAAGCTTCCACGCACCATCAAGGCCTTCTTCATCACCATGCCAGCCTCCGGTATGATGTGTGAGTAGTTCCACCTTGGAATATGGGTCCATACAGTAGCTAGATGGTTGTTTCTCCTCCTTTGTGATACCATGTTTAGATCTTGTGAGCTCCATTCATGATCAAGATCATCTATTTGTAATCATGCATGTTGTGTTTGTGGGGATCCGATGGATATTGAGATTACTATGTCAGATTGATTAATCTTGTTGATTCTATCATGTCTGTGTTGTGTGAGATCTTGCATGCTCTCTGTTTCTAGTAGTTAACTTGGACAAGTATATGCTAGTGACTCCAAGAGGGAGTATTTATGCTCAATAGTGGGTTCATGCCTCTATTGAATCTGGGGAAGTGATAGAAATCTCTAAGGTTGTAGATGTGTTGTTGCTACTAGGGAGAAAACAACAATCTTTTGTTCATGGAACAATTGTATTGTTTACTTTACACACATTGCTTAAAGCAGTTGTCCGTTGCTTGCAACTTAATACTGGAGGGGGGTAGGATGATAACCTGAAGGTGGATTGCTAGTCATAGATGCAGTTGGATGGCGGTCTATGTGTATTGTTGTAATGCCCAATCAAATCTCATAGGATCATGAATGTCTAGTATTGCATTGTTATGCCTTGCTCTGTCTTATCAATTGCCCCGCTATAATTTGTTTACCCAACATGTAATATTATTTATCTTAAGGAGAACACCTCTAGTGAACTGTGGACCTCGGTCCAAACTTTATCATTGATACTTCATCCACTGTTACTGTTTACTTTCTGCAAACAACCATTACCTTACACACCATATAGTTAATCCTTTATTTTCAGCAAACTGGTGAGATGGACAACCTCACTGTTCGTTGAGGCAAAGTCTTGAGTTTGTGTTATGCAGGATTCCAAGTTGCTAGCAACACCTTTGAGTCATTTCCTTCCTCCTACTGGTTCGATAACCTTGGTTTCATACCGAGGGAAGACTTACTGCTGTGCTCATCATACCTTCCTCTTTGGATTTCCCAACAAAGCTCTAAAGTGATCTGAGCCGCATCAAGGAGGCAGACAGTTGGCCAGGTCCAAATGCCCAACCGGAGTCCACCTATCACCCCCACAAAAGAAACCCTAATTTCCTCAAACCATAACCCTAATCAATCCTAGACCTACCCCAGCCGCCACTCCTCCCCATCCACCCCTGCCGCCAACACTCTCCCTGGCACCCACAGCGCACACACGCACACCACGCCATGTACACACCCAGGAGTACCCAACATGACCATGCGCAAACACATGCACGCACCCTTCCCATGCGGTACACGCAAGCCACCACGCCTGCGAGCCGACCCCACCACTCCCTAGCCTCCCCGATCCCGCACCTGCATGCTGCAACCCCAGCCTCCCACGTTTGAACCCCATCTCCCGATGAATACTCCCTCTCTCCCATGATCCCCGCCTCCTATCTTGCCAGCGCCCGCGAGCTCCCTCCTCCTGCCACTGTCCGAGCCGTCGCCGGCCTCCTTCCTTCTCCCGGCCAAGAAACCACCTCGCTCCTTCCCCACCTCACGACCCCCCGCTCGCTCACCTCTATCCCTAAAATCTATCGCCAGAACCTCCCTCTGCTGAGCCCCTTCGCCACCGACCCTGTCCCTGCCACAAGCGCTCGCCTCGCCGCCCTGCCTCTAGAGAACCCTGAGCCCAACCTCTTCTCCAGCGCCGGCCCCACCCTCCACCTCATCGAACTCCTCGTTCGAGATTGAGCATCGACCACCAGGGCCATCATCGTGCCGCTATCACTCTCTCTCCTTCCCGTCGGCCCGTCCGTGACCCCAAGCCACTGTGCCACTATCGACCCATCGCCACGGCTTCCCTCCTTGCTCTCGTCCACCAATCCACACCGCACGCCACACTGCAGGCTGTTGCCCGTGTTCCTGCCCCGAGTCAACCTCCGCCGGCCGCCTCGGCCGTGCCAAGCACTGCCTGCCTCGCCAGCAACCTCCAAGGTCGTCGCCCCTGCAACCATCTTCTGTCCGGCGCCTATTGTCCTTGTTCAGGCCCTTGTCTGACTTGTTTTCTCTGCTTCATTGGACCTGTGAATCAAGCAAGTCCTTCGTTCAGTAAGGCCGCGTGAAGCTGTGAGTTTTTGTATTGACAAGAACGCCGCGTGGTGCCCGAATGCAAGCATGGCTTTGCCAAGATCTTCACGGATATGGATCCGAGGACCAAACCTGAAGATCTCCATCCAGCCCATGTGAGCCTTCTCGTGCCAAAATCTTATCATCGACAAGACCATCGACAAGCCAGAAACCTCCAAGGACTCCTTCCCGAAAACCGAACCGCTCGGATGCCATAAACTCCTTCACGGATTCAAAGACCCACCCAGTATTTCATCTTCCTCTTGGACCCGATGACCCGAAGATCGCCATCATGGAACTCGAAGATCCCCAACCCCGTTTCCGAAGACCGATGTGTCGAGACCGATCCCTCTAACCCTCGGAACCCCAAGATCGCCGAACCCATGTGTGACCCTTTTCCGAGCCCCTATTTTTATAAATGCTATATATATTGTTGTATTAAATTGTTCATGTCACATACATATTTTGTGGGTTGGGCTACTTTGTCGATTCACCTTATAATTAATATGGAGACCAAATGCAGGCTTTTCTAGTCTTATATTGGATCCAATTAAATTTGTGTAGCGAACCGGTGACATATTTTTCCTTGTTAATACAATGTTTCAATTGTGGGGTATCTAGACAACATAAACCACCTAATTAATTGTCGGGGCCCCGGGTCCGCTTAATATTGGCTAAATGCATCGCACCTTTGCCATGGCATGCATCAGACATGCATCATTCCCGATCTTATGCCATAGTATTAAATAGTGCATCCGGTGTTTCTTTTAGTGCTTTGGTTCTTCACGGATTAGGCCGATGAGTTGATGTGAGTGTCGACCTGATCTTCGGATGAACCTTCGGCAGTGTTTCCTAGGCGAGCATTCTCCCTCTTTCTATCTATTTTACTTTTATTGTTTTTATTTCCTTCTTTTGATCTATTGTTATCTATGTTGTGATACTTTAGTTTTCGTACCCATGATATCCCTTGCAGCCTCCATATCGACTTGGACACCTCCTATTACCAGTTGTTTGGTAGATAGTTTACCTTGCATGTCGTAGACGCTTGCTTAGGTGCTGCTTCGTGTCGTCAAGTACCACAGTTGTTGGAAGGTTGCCACCTGCTTTATGTTGAAGATGATCATGAATCAAATTACAACTTGATATTAAAATGTCGGGAATAGTTACAACTAATGCAGAGGCACCGGTGGGCAATAGATGTTATTTGGTTTTTAACCGCTCACTGGTGTCCCGTAGGACCCCGAGTACTTGATACCTATTCCTTGACTATCGCACTATCCCCATGTGGGACCATGAATCCCCTTAGCCAGAGCTTGAATCATATCTTATTTCTTGGGGCCACAACGTAATTTGGGGCTTTATTACTATCCTTTACTTATGCCATTCTACTGCTTATTTACTATTGTTGCTTGAGGAGAGTTTACTAATGTACTGTTTTAGAACCCCGTGCCAAGTTTTCACGGTATCGATAAGCCCAGTCACACTTTCGGGTTCCCAATCATTTACAGCCGTCATCACAAACCTCTGGGTCCGTCTCGGAGCCGGCCAACTACGTAGAGGGTAGCTTAGTGGGGTGGCTCCCTGGAATATTATATGAATCTTGTGAATGCTTTGTCATGATGCCTCGTTGGATTTTCATTTTGTTTTTCTGAGGTTGATCGTGCGTGTGTTGCTATTTGTGCCCCATACAGGGTAAAACTTTCTAAAAGTTGTGTCTGCGGTTATGGACGACTTGGAGCATAGTATCTCGATCATATACAACTATAACTAAATTAGTGCTATAAATTTGACTTTAGAATGACTAGTAATCAGCTTCACTACAATGGAATGAGTAAGTAAAAGTGCCAACAACTGCTGGTTTTGGGATGCCTCATGCTATATGTATCTTACTAGTAAGTATTGCAACTACAACAGAATGGTTAACTAAAATTCCCCAATGCTTATTAGATCAGGATGACTCATGCTATCTATATCTGACTAGTAAGTGATGCAACTATGACGGAATAAATAAAATTGCCAATTGTGTCAGTTTCCTTGGTATGACTTCTTCGTTTGGTCTTGAAGGGGAAATAACAGGATGAATATATGTTTGGTGTTAATATCAGGTTGGTTCCGAATAGGTCTTTCTTACCTCTCTCTGATAGCCGATAGTTGTATCGAGTCTATATATGTTGTTTAGTGCATGTTGTGCTGCCGCTTCAATCCACCATACCCCGCCGAATTCTAAGTATCACCGTGTACTGGCCTCAGAGCTCTCTATTTTTCCTTGCCCTTTTCCCGCACCCCTTTTATTTAAGGAGGTTTTGATATCGACGTCGTTAGCAGGGTTACCCTTCTGACTTGTTCTGGGCAGGGTTGTGGACGCCATTGGTTATTCTTTAGAGCTCTTAGCCCCATTTTCTTCTCGTCTGTACTTGGATGTTGTACCGTTTTCAAGGTGATTTGGATCTTTGTACTGTATATCTCTATTCTTGACTCATGGAGTCGTGTTGTATATATTTGTTATGTGGGTTCCATCATGGACTATTGTATATGTTGGAATTTTGGCCTAAATATCCCAGCCCATTTTCCATTCCAATAATTCCTGAAAATCCTAGAGGCCCATGTGGCCCATTCATGCATGGCAAGAGGTGGGACAAATGTTTAGTCCCACATTGCTAGTTGAAGGAGGTTTGTACCAGCTTATAAGGGAGGCTTTCCTACCACTTGGTAAAAGGATGAGAAGGAGAAGGAGAGAGTCCCACACGCGCGCTCCTCCTCCGCCGCCCACCTCGCCTCGCCTCGCCTCGTCACGACGCGCGTGCGCACCGCGGGTTGCAGGTTGTGGGAATCTCGCCGAGCTGAGTTCTTTTTTGCCACGCATGACTGGTATATGAACGGGCGTGCAGAATTTGAACAGTCTGCTAATGGGTTTTAAATACAAACTCAGTAGAGGTTTAATTCAAACTTTATGGAGGCTGTTTGGCTTCGGTCACTTCATGTTTGTTTTCTCTTTCGATGTCGCCTGTTCGCCTGTCTACATGTGCCTATAAGAGCGGAAGGTCACTCCTTTCCTTAGACACAATCAGAACCACCGCCTCCAAGTTCCAGAGCACTGAGCTGCCACCAGTTCTTCCCCATCCCATCTTGCAGCGTGCACCGCGAGCCGGGACAGTAGGCCTCCGGAACTCCGCCTCTTCGAGTCCTGTATGGGAGAAGGGCGATAAGGTTTTTGGGGAGTGCTATCGGCACGACTACTGGCTTCATCACGGACTCCTTCACCGACGCCGATGACATCTTCCCCAACGATGACTTCTTCCCCGCCATCGAGAACCTCTTCCTCGACGACATGGGTGACAACTCCAACCCCAATGCCGGCACACTGTTGTATGCTTTCTTTCTTCATCTTGTTCAGATTGTTTCGATCTCTCTTCAACTCTCTGCACACTTTCTGTCAGATTACTTGGCTATTATTTTTGATCATTCTAGTCTTGTATTACCTGTTGTTTATTTCTCATAAATCACTTGGTATATTACTCATATTTCCAACAATCCAAAAACCTTATTATAGGCAATTTACTCCAAGTGGTTTCGTGGCATCTGTTAAGCCACCTATTTTTGAGGGTACGCACTATAAGAGATGGCGCGTGAGAGCAGTTGTCTAGTTTGAGAACATGAACTGCTATGACGCCACTCTTGGCAAGCCTTAGGGAAACCTTACTCCTGCCCAGGAGCAAGTTTTCCAGAAATCTGACAAGCTGTTCGGGGCTGCTCTGTTGT
This sequence comes from Avena sativa, assembly GCA_916181665.1. NCBI lineage: Eukaryota > Viridiplantae > Streptophyta > Magnoliopsida > Poales > Poaceae > Avena > Avena sativa. The sequence goes on from OV702279.1 coordinate 320,713,664, forward strand.
TTGTGCTCTCGAGGCCAAGTTTGGGGTCTCGGACGCTGGCAGTGAACTGTATATCATGGAGCAATTCTATGACTTCAAGATGTCTGATGACCGCTCTGTCGTTGAGCAGTCTCATGAGATATAGACACTGGCCAAGGAGCTTGAGTACTTCTCCTGTGTGTTACCGGACAAGTTCGCTGCCGGGGGTATTATTGCCAAGCTTCCCCATTCATGGAGGAACTTTTCTACTTCTCTAAAGCACAAGAGACAGAAGTTTTCCATATCGGATCTCATTGGGACTCTTGATGTGGAAGAGAAGGCGAGAGCAAAAGACACACATGCTCGAGTTGTTGAGGGAGGTTCAAGTGAAAACTTGGTACAGAAAAAGAACTTCCAGTCCCACAAGTTCAAGAACAAGAGCAAGTTTGATGGAAAGGGCAAGTTCGATGGGAAGAACAAGCCCTCACAGTCTACGAATTTCAAGAAGAAGACTGATAATAAGAAACGTTCATGTCATGTGTGCGGTGATCCTGATCACTGGGCTCCTAGCTGCCCCAGCCGCTATGACAGGCGCTAGCATGGGAAGAGCGGCAAGACCGCTAATGTTGTCATGAGAGACGTTGAGATGAAGGATTTTGGGTATGGTATATTACCTACTGTTCTTTCATTATTGTAGGGTTCGCAGCATAGAAAACAAAAAATTTCCTACGATGTGAACTATGTACCAAGATCTATCTATTAGATACAAACAACGGGCGGATGTATATCCGTAGAGAACATACCCTTGAAGACCGACAAAGCTTAACGAGTTTAACTCGTGGTTGATGTAGACGATCTCTTGCCGATCTCAAGATCGAGAGGAAGTCCTAGCGCCACAAATCAGCAGCGCATCCGTGCTTGCACACACGTTCGAGGCACCGAGCAACCTCCGCCTCCTCGCTCCGGCGATGCAGCGGAAGCACAACTCTTTCTTGCCGAATAGCCACCGGGAACATGTATCTCGCTAGTCCGAGACCATGGGGGATAAATTCTAGAGGGGGAGAGAGATCCTTCACCAGGAGGTGTGAGTGAGAAGTGAGAGGAGGGGCTCCTTTTATAGGAGGAGGGGCACCCAAGGGGGTGGCCGCCGGCCATGGGGGATGCCCCCTCCCCTCCTTCATTCATGTGGGTGGACACTCCACTCACAAAAATCCATTCATATGCCTCCACTCAAAATCCCACTCAAACTTGCCATTAAATTTCCACCAAATTTAATGCAAACTCTCATTAAATAAAACTCTTTTATTTTATTCAGAATTTTGTCAATTACTTTAATGACAAACATTCACAAATAACCCCTTGCTAGAATTCTATTTCACATGCATAACCACTTTATGCAATTTCACCCGAAAACCTGTTTCGGTATCTAGTGAAATAAATTCCTGCGCTTGTTCATTCTTTCGGCATGAAAATTTTGCTCCAATTGGATGTCGGTGTCTCTTAAGTGTGTCACCCTACGGTTCGTGAATAATACGGACATGATCGAGACCCCTCTCGGATCAATAATCAGAAGCGGGATCTGGAGACCCATACTGACTCCCACACATTCAACGATGACTTTCTTGTGATCGTCGGAACCTTTTACGCTAGTATCTTAATCACTTTGTTTCACGATATATTACATGTCCGAGATTCGATCATCGGTATCTCCATACCTAGGTTGATCTCGTTACCGACATGCACTCTTTTCTTGTTCCCGTGATATAACATTCTAGTGATCAAATCACTTGCTTGCAAGCTAATCAATGTGATATCACCGAGAGGGCCCAGAGTATATCTATCCGTCATCATGATGAACAAAGTCCACTATCGATCCATGAGCCTCAACATAACACTTTATTGGTTCTGAATCCATCTTTATAATCACCCTGTTACGGTGTGACGTTTGATGTTATCAAGAAACTCTTCCGGTGTTAGTGATTGACATGATCTCATGGTCTAAGGATTAGGATCACTTCATAAGTTGTTATAGCAATATAAACTCAATGACTTTGATCGTAATGCTATACTTCGGATGAATGTTCATCACACCATTACACTAATGTTGTGATCCCGTATTTAACAACATCCAATGTCCATGATCAGGAAACCTTGATCATCTTGTTAATCAATGAGCTAGTTTATGAGAGAGGCATAACTAGGAACTTTTTGTTTGTTTATTAAACACACATGTATTAATGTTTCCGTATTAATACAATTATAGCATGCAAAATAAACATCTATCATATACTTAGAATACACATAATAAACACTTTATTATTGCCTCTCAGGGCATATTCCCTTCAGTCTCCCACTTGCACTAGAGACAATAATCTAGTTACATAGTGATAAATCTAACACCCATTGAGTTCTGGTGTTGATCATGTTTTGCTCTAGGGAAGTTTTAGTCAACGGATCTGCTACATTGAGATCCGTATGTACTTTACAAATCTTTATATCTCCATCCTTGACATGCTCGCGGATGGAGTGAAACCGATGCTTAATATGCTTGGAATGCTTGTGAGACCTTGGTTCTTTGGCATTGGCAATGGCACCATTGTTGTCACAATAGATCACCATTGGGTCCAACGCGTTTGCAACCACTCCTAGTTCGGATATGAACTCCTTCATCCAAACTGCTTCCTGAGCCGCTTCTGAAGGAGCAACATATTCGGCCTCCGTTGTTGATCCTGCTACCACAGGTTGTTTGGAGCTCCTCCAACTAACCGCTCCGCCATTCATGAGAAATACGTATCCGGATTGAGACTTAGAGTCATACGGATCGGTGTCAAAGCTAGCGTCAACGTAACACTTAGCGACGAGCTCTTCTTCACCTCCGTATACAAGAAACATATCCTTAGTTCTTCATAAGTACTTAAGGATATTCTTGACCGCTATCCAGTGTTCCGAACCTAGATCCGATTGGTACCTACTAGTCAAACTAATAGAATGTGCCACATCCGGTCTTGTACATAGCATGGCGTACATTATAGAGCCTATGGATGAAGCATATGGGACTTTGTCCATTATCTCTCTTTCTTCCGCTGAAGCCGGACTTTGATTCTTACTCAATGTCTTGCCTTGCAATATAGGTAAGAACACCTTCTTACTTCCGTCCATTTTAAACTTCTTTAAAATCTTATCAAGGTATGTACTTTGCGATAGCCCTATTAGGCGCCTAGATCTATCTCTATAGACCTTTATGCCTAATATGTATGACGCTTCACCTAGGTCCTTCATTGAAAATTTGCTGTTTAGATAACTTTTAACACTGTTTAAAAGATCTATATCATTTCCGATCAATAATATGTCATCCACATATAATATCAGAAATGCCACATTGCTCCCACTCACTTTCTTGTAAATACAAGCTTCTCCATAAGTTTGGACAAATCCAAACTCTTTGATCACCTCATCAAAGCGGAGATTCCAACTTCGTGATGCTTGCTTCAATCCAAGATGGATCGCTGAAGCTTGCACACCTTGTTAGCATCCTTAGGATCGACAAAACCCTTTGGTTGTATCATATACAACTCTTCTTCAATATTACCATTGAGAAATGCGGTTTTGACATCCATCTGCCATATCTCATAATCGAAATATGCAGCAATTGCTAACATAATCCTAACTGACTTTAGCATCGCTACGGGAGAGAATGTCTCATCATAGTCAACTCCTTGAATTTGTCGAAACCCCTTTGCGACAAGTCGAGCTTTATAGACGGTCACATTACCATCAGCATCAGTTTTCATTTTGAAAATCCATTTGTTCTCCACGGCCTTTCGGTCGTGAGGTAATTCCACCAAGTTCCAAACTTGATTTTCATACATGGATTCCATCTCGGATTTCATGGCTTCTAACCATTTATTGGAATCCGGGCTCATCATCGCTTCTTCATACGTCGCAGGGTCATCATTTTCATCAACCATGAAATTCATGACAGGATTTCCGTACAGCTCGGGAGCTGCACGCGTCCTGCTTGACCTGCGAGGTTCGGTAGTACTCTCTTTCGGAGTTTCATGATCATGATCATTAGTTCCCTCTTCAACAGGTGGAGCCAACTCCGGAACAACTTCCGGCGCTGCGCTACTCGCCATACTTTGAAGAGAAGGTTCAATAACCTCTTCGAGTTCTACCTTCCGACTACGCACACCTTTCGCGAGAAACTCTTTCTCTAGAAAGGATCCATTCTTGGCAACAAAAACCTTGCCCTCGGATCTGTGATAGAAGGAATACCCAATAGTTTCCTTAGGGTATCCTATGAAGACGCATTTTTCCGCTTTGGGTTCGAGTTTATCCGGTTGAAGTTTCTTCACATAAACATCGCATCCCCAAACTTTAAGAAATGACAGCTTAGGTTTGTTTCCAAACCACAATTCATACGGTGTCTTTTCAACGGATTTAGATGGTGCCCGATTTAAAGTGAATGCAGCAGTTTCTAGTGCATAACCCCAAAATGACAACGGCAAGTCCGTCAGAGACATCATAGATCAAACCATATCTAATAAAGTACGATTACGATGTTCCGACACACCATTTCGCTATGGTGTTCCGGCAGGCGTGAGTTGTGAAACAATTCCACACTCTTTCATGTGAGTGCTAAACTCGTAACTTAGATACTCACCTCCACAGTCGGACCATAGAAATTTGATCTTTCTATTACGATGATTTTCCACTTCATTCTGAAATTCCTTGAACTTTTCAAAGGTTTCAGACTTGTGTTTCATCAAGTAGATATAACCATACCTACTCAAATCATCCGTGAAAGTAACAAAATAATGATATCCACCTCGCGCCGACACACTCATTGGACCACATACATCAGAATGTATGATTTCCAATAAATCTGTCGCCCGTTCCATTGAACCGGTAAACGGCGTTCTAGTCATCTTGCCCATAAGGCATGGCTCACATGTATCAAATGATTCAAAATAAAGTGATTCTAAAAGTCCATCCGAATGGAGCTTCTTCATGCATTTAACGCCAATATGACCTAGACGGCAGTGCCACATATATGCGGATATATCATCATTAAGTTTAATCCTTTTAGCATCAACATTATGAATATGTGTAACATTATCATCGAGATCTAATAGAAATAAACCATTCATCATCGGTGCATGACCATAAAAGATTTCATTCATATAAATGGAACAACCATTTTTCTCGGATTTAAATGAATAACCACTTCGCATCAAACACGATCCAGATACAATGTTCATGCTCAGTGCAGGCACCAGATAACAATTATTCAAGTTTATAACTAATCCCGACGGCAAGTGGAGAGGCAGCGTTCCGACGGCGATCACATCAACGCTTGATCCATTGCCGACACGCATCTTGACCTCACCCCTTGCTAGCGGTCGCTTGTTCCGCAGCCCCTGATTCGAGTTACAAATATTAGCAACTGAACCGGTATCAAACACCCAGGTGCTACTGCAAGCACTAGTCAAGTACACATCAATAACATGTATATCATATATACCTTTGTTTGCCTTGCCGGCCTTCTTGTCTGCCAAATACTTGGGGAAGTTGCGCTTCTAGTGGCCAGTCCCCTTACAATAGTAGCACTCGGTATCAGACTTAGGTCCAACTCGGGGTTTCTTTTCAGGCACGGCAACAGGCTTGCCGCCCTTATTACCCTTCCGTTTTCCCTTCTTGTCTTTCTTGAAACCAGTGTTCCTATTGATCATCAACACTTGATGTTCCTTTTTGATCTCCACTTCTGCAGTTTTAAGCATTGACAGAAGCTCGGGGAGAGACTTCTTCATGCCTTGCATATTATAGTTCATCACAAATCTCTTATAGCTAGGTGGCAGAGACTGCAGAACACGATGGATGCCTAAGTCAATGGGAATCGTTATTCCCAAGGACACGAGCTTATCGGCGTAACCCGACATCTTGAGTACATGCTCACTAACGGAGCTGTGCTCTTCCATCATGCTGCTAAAGAACTTTTCTGAAGCATTGTAGCTCTCTACAGCAGCATGTGTGTCGAAAATCATTTTCAACTCACCCATTGTATCAAATGCATTGCCGTTTTTGAAACGCTTTCGAAGTTCCGGCCCTAGCCCATACAATATGCCGCAATGAACTAAGTTGTGGTCCTCCTGACGAGTCTGATAGACATTCTTCTCCTCGTCAGGGGCATCATCAAAAGGTGGGGGGCCTAGTGGCGCTTCTAGCACGTATTGCTTTTGTGCAGCAGAGAGGAGAATCCTCAAATTCATGGCCCATTCGGTAAAGTTGCTACCGTTCGTTGCTAGTTTCTCTTTCTCCATGAACACATTGAAATTAAAAGCAGGTGGTGCCATCTACAACAGAATTTGTAAAGTTTAGACTAAGTGTATGATAGATTGAGTTCAACTAATCCATATTACGAATGAACTCCCACTCAAAAACGACATCCCTCGTGCCTTTTTGGTGATTACATGAACCAAATCCACTATACCAAGTCCGATCATCACGTGAGTCGGTATAGCTTCAAAGGCGAGCATCAAATGGGCATCATATCAACTATATGACTCATGCTTAACCTTTCGGTCCGTGTTCCGAGGCCATGTCTGTACATGCTAGGCTCGCCAAGTTAGAACCTTAGTATTCGCGTGTGTAACTGTTTTACACCCGAAATATGGTCGTGGATCCAAGAACACCCGATCATCACGTGATGTCTTGGAGCGACGAAACATAATTGGTGCATACTAAAGGAAGAACACATTCTTATCTTGATATTTAAATGAGGGATCATCTTATTATGCTAACAAAGCGCTAAACAAGCAATATAAGATGATATCAAACATCACATGTTTATTAGTGAAATGTTATGGTTCCCGCAGATGATCTCTATCATGTGCATCGTGGTATGATCACTATCATACCTATATGTGTAAATCCAAGGTCTATGGAGTTTACACGTTATGTGTGTTGTAAGAGTATCATCTCATACTTCTACTTACAACACTACCATATCATAAAACTAGCCCAGCAACAATCTAAACTAGACGCCTCTAATTTATCCATTGCAAGTTTTACGTGGCTTAGGGATTTCGAGATAGAACCGTTCTTACCTACGAACATGAACCACAACGAGGATAACCAAATTGTTGACAACTCGTTTGCAAAATAGACATTGACTATAGTAGGAGAGACAAACACCCGCTAGCCACTTATGCAAACTAGTTGCATGACAAGCGTGGAACAGGTCTCATGTGCGAGGACATGTAAAGTTTGTCCGGGCCGCTTCATCCCACTATGCCACCAATATCCAAAATTACAACAAAGGAGCAACAACATGATCATCATCGCCCACATACTCATATGTGTACTACCCGTGTAAAGCATCTACGCATAGATCCGGATCTGATACCACTGTAGGGTTCGCAGCATAGAAAACAAAAAATTTCCTACGATGTGAACTATGTACCAAGATCTATCTATTAGATACAAACAACGGGCGGATGTATATCCGTAGAGAACATACCCTTAAAGACCGAAAAAGCTTAACGAGTTCAACTCGTGGTTGATGTAGACGATCTCTTGCCGATCTCAAGATCGAGAGGAAGTCCTAGCGCCGCAAATCAGCAGCGCATCCGTGCTCGCACACACGTTTGAGGAACCGAGCAACCTCCGCCTCCTCGCTCCAGCGATGCAGCGGAAGCACAACTCTTTCTTGCCCAATAGCCACCGGGAACATGTATCTCGCTAGTCCGAGACCATGGGGGATAAATTCTAGAAGGGGAGAGAGATCCTTCACGAGGAGGTGTGAGTGAGAAGTGAGAGGAGGGGCTCCTTTTATAGGAGGAGGGGGGCACCCAAGGGGGTGTCCGCCGGCCATGGGGGCTGCCCCCTCCCCTCCTTCATTCATGTGGGTGGACACTCCACTCACAAAAATCCATTCATATGCCTCCACTCAAAATCCCACTCAAACTTGCCATTAAATTTTCACCAAATTTAATGCAAACTCTCATTAAATAAAACTCTTTTATTTTATTCAGAATTTTGTCAATTACTTTAATGACAAACATTCACAAATAACCCCTTGCTAGAATTCTATTTCACATGCATAACCACTTTATGCAATTTCACCCGAAAACCTGTTTCGGTATCTAGTGAAATAAATTCCTGCGCTTGTTCATTCTTTCGGCATGAAACTTTTTCTCCAATTGGATGTCGGTGTCTCTTAAGTGTGTCACACTACGGTTCGTGAATAATGCGGACATGATCGAGACCCCTCTCGGATCAATAATCAGAAGCGGGATCTGGAGACCCATACTGACTCCCACACATTCAACGATGACTTTCTTGTGATCATCGGAACCTTTTACGCTAGTATCTTAATCCCTTTGTTTCACGATATATTACATGTCCGAGATTCGATCATCGGTATCTCCATACCTAGTTTGATCTCGTTACCGACATGCACTCTTTTCTCGTTCCCGTGATATAACATTCTAGTGATCAAATCACTTGCTTGCAAGCTAATCAATGTGATAACACCGAGAGGGCCCAGAGTATATCTATCCATCATCGGGATGAGCAAATTCCACTCTCGATCCATGAACCTCAACATAACACTTTATTAGTTCTGAATCCATCTTTATAATCACCCTGTTACGGTGTGACGTTTGATGTTATCAAGAAACTCTTCCGGTGTTAGTGATTGACATGATCTCGTGGTCTAAGGATTAGGATCACTTCGTAAGTTGTTATAGCAATATAAACTCAATGACTTTGATCGTAATGCTATACTTCGGATGAATGTTCATCACATCATTACACTAATGTTGTGATCCTGTTATTAACAACATCCAATGTCCATGATCAGGAAACCTTGATCATCTTGTTAATCAACGAGCTAGTTTATGAGAGAGGCATAACTAGGAACTTTCTGTTTGTTTATTAAACACACATGTATTAATGTTTCCGTATTAATACAATTATAGCATGCAAAATAAACATCTATCATATACTTGGAATACACATAATAAATACTTTATTATTGCCTCTCAGGGCATATTTCCTTCAGTCTCCCACTTGCACTAGAGACAATAATCTAGTTACATAGTGATAAATCTAACACCCATTGAGTTCTGGTGTTGATCATGTTTTGCTCTAGGGAGAGTTTTAGTCAATGGATCTGGTACATTGAGATCTGTATGTACTTTACAAATCTTTATATCTCCATCCTTGACATGCTCGCGGATGGAGTGAAACCGGCGCTTAATATGCTTGGAATGCTTGCGAGACCTTGGTTCTTTGGCATTGGCAATGGCACCATTGCTGTCACAATAGATCACCATTGGGTCCAACGCGTTTGCAACCACTCCTAGTTCGGATATGCATGTTGGTAAAATCATGGAGTCGAATGATGCAACTTTCTTTGAGGATATCTTTCCCATGAAGGATATGCCTAACTCATCAAGTCGGAAATTAGATTCAATTTCTGAACCAATCATTCCAGTCGAACACCTAGAAAATCCTGAGGAGGAGGATAACGAAATTCCTAAAAGGATCAAGAGACAGAGGACTGCAAAGTCTTTTGGTGATTATTTCTTTGTATACCTCGTGGATGATACTCCCACTTCTATTTCAGAAGCCTACGCATCTCCTGATGCTGACTACTAGAAGGAAGTCGTCTGTAGTGAGATGGACTCCATTTTAGCTAATGAAACATGGGAGATCACTGATCGTCCTTATGGGTGCAAACCTGTAGAATGTAAATGGGTGTTTAAGAAGAAACTAAGGCATGATGGTACTATTGATAAGTACAAGGCAAGGCTTGTGGCCAAGGGTTATACCCAAAAGGAAGGTGAAGACTTCTTTGACACTTACTCACCTGTAGCAAGGTTTACCACCATTCGAGTAATACTTTCTCTGGCCTCCTCACACGGTCTTCTCGTTCATCAAATGGATGTTAAGACGGCTTTCCTAAATGGAGAGTTGGATGAGGAAATTTATATGGATCAACTAGATGGTTTTGTAGTAAATGGTCAAGAAAGAAAAGTGTGCAAGCTACTGAAGTCTTTATATGGTCTTAAACAAGCACCTAAGCAGTGGCACGAAAAGTTTGACAAAACCTTAACCGCTGCAAGCTTTGTTGTAAACAAAGCTGACAAGTGCGTATACTATCGCCATGGTGGGGGCGAAGGAGTTATTCTATGTTTGTATGTTGATGACATACTGATATTTGGGACCAACCTTACTGTAATTGAGGAGGTCAAGGATTTATTATCTCAGTCTTTTGAGATGAAGGATCTAGGAGTAGCTGATGTTATCTTGAACATCAAACTATTGAGAGATGATGACAGTGGGATCACACTGCTTCAGTCTCACTATGTGGACAAGATTTTGAGTCGCTTTGGGTATAGCGACTGCAAGTCTTCTCTAACACTGTATGATCCTAGTGTGCTACTTCGAAAGAATCGAGGCACCATTAGAGATCAATTGACATACTCTCAAATAATTGGCTCGCTTATTTACTTGGCTAGCGCTACAAGGCCTGACATCGCGTTTGCTGTTAGCAAGCTCAGTCGATTTGTTTCAGATCCTGGAGATGATCATTGGCAAGCTCTTGAAAGAGTCATGCGCTATCTAAAAGGCACTGTAAGCTATGGCATTCACTATACCGGGTATCCGAGGGTACTGGAGGGTTATAGTGATTCAAATTGGATATCTGATGCTGATGAGATAAAGGACACGAGTGGATATGTATTTACACTTGGTGGTGGCGCCGTTTCTTGAAAGTCTTGCAAGCAGACCATCTTAACGAGGTCAACTATGGAAGCAGAACTCACAACACTAGACACGGCCACTGTTGAAGCATAGTGGCTTCATGAACTCTTGATGGAATTACCTGTGGTTGAAAAACCTATACCCGCAATTCCAATGAACTGTGATAATCAGACTGTGATTATTAAGGTGAACAGTTCTAAGGATAATATGAAGTCCTCAAGACATGTGAAGAGGAGACTAAAATCTGTCAGGAAAATGAGAAACTCCGGAGTTATTGCATTGGATTATATCCAAACATCTAAGAACCTGGCAGATCCCTTCACAAAGAGACTATCACGCAATGTGATAGAAAATGCATCGAAGGAGATGGGTATGAGATCCACACTATGAGTTTTCCATAGTGGCAAACCAATCTATGTGATCGGAGATCCCGTTAATTAGAATTGGGAGACAAGCTATTGGTAGACTAAGAGGAAAGTATCCCTACTTTAATGAACACCACTCCATGAAGATGCAATACTTTCCTATTCTGCACGGCAGGTTGATTTTTATCTTAATGTGTTCTAAACGGCTTAATATTAAGCAGAGATGTTGTCCTGCAGAACATCTTTTGAAGAACACACCTATATGAGTATGACTGTCAAACGTCGCAGTCTATGAGAGTTGGGTGCTCTCTAATAAACTCATGAAAGGCCATGGAGTATGACGCATAAGCTCCACCCGCGGGGAAGTCCCACGGTAGCCCAGTATCGGTCAAGGCTTCGTGTGAAGCTAGGTTGCAGCAAACTTGCAGTTTAAGGCATAGTTCACTGTACAAGTCGCAACCTAGTGTAGCATAGAATTCTAGGTGGAAGTTCAACTTAACAGTCTCCACTGTAGTACCGGTATATAAACAGTGTTTTGGAACCAAAGGCAAATTACATGTGTCTCTGGGATCTGGTGGGGGATTGTTGGAATTTTGGCCCAAATAGCTCAGCCCATTTTCCATTCCAATAATTCCTGAAAATCCTAGAGGCCCATGTGGTCCATTCATGCATGGCAAGAGGTGGGACAAATGTTTAGTCCCACATTGCTAGTTGAAGGAGGTTTGCACCAGCTTATAAGGAAGACTTTCCTACCACTTGTTAAAAGGATGAGAAGGAGAAGGAGAGAGTCCCACACACGCGCTCCTCCTTCGCTGCACGCCTCGCCTCGCCACGCCACGACGCGCGTTGCGGGAATCTCGCCGAGCCGAGTTCTTTTTTGCCACGCATGACTGGTATATGAACGGACGTGCAGAATTTGAACAGTCTGCTAATGAGTTTTAAATACGAGGCTGTTTGGCTTCGGTCACTGCCTGTTCCCGCGAGCCAGGAAAGTAGGCCTCCAGAACCCCGCCTCTTTGAGTCCTGTACGGGAGAAGGGTGATAAGGTTTTTGGGGAGCGCTATCGGCGCGACTACTGGCTTCATCACAGACTCCTTCACCGACGCTGACGACATCTTCCCCAACGATGACTTCTTCCCCGCCATCGAGAACCTCTTCCTCGACGACATGGGTGACAACTCCAACCCCAACGCCGGCACACTGATGTATGCTTTATTTCTTCGTCTTGTTCAGATTGTTTCGATCTCTATGCAACTCTCTGCATACTTTCTATCAGATTACTTGGCTAATTTATTTTCGATCATTCTAGTCTTGTTTTACCTTCTGTTTATTTCTCATAAATCACTTGGTAAATTGCTCATATTTCCAACAGTATAATGGTATTACTTCGTTTTCCACCCGCATGAGATTGCCTGGTGGGCACCTTTGAATCGTTTCTATGCAGGTTTGACAGGAATCACTAAAACTTGCATATGGCCGATCCGAGGGTGTTACATTAAGATACAAACATGAACCGATTTAAAGTTAGATAACCTAACTACGATGATGCCTCGCCCTTTCCCTTACCTGTTGACGATGTCATGCCCTTTCCCTTGCCCTTCGACGATGTCGCGCCCTTGCCCTTCTTTGCTCTTGCCTTTTCCTAGACAGCTCTCTTGCTCTTGCTGCTCGGCGGCATGAAGATATCATCTTCGTCTTTGCTCTCTTCTATCTACAACCAAGTGTTATTTCCTAAAACTTCACCAGAGTTTTGGTCTTAAGATTTATCATTTCCCACCTTAAATTGATCCTCAGAAGTTCCTGGCGTATTTCCTTAGGGTTTCTCCCGGGGCACCCTGACCTATATAATTTCTCACCCAGCTCATTGAGAAGGATGACACTACCGATGAGTGTCTCCCATGTAATTGGAGCATCGTCTATCCTAAACTCTCTCGCAAAATCTAAAAGGTGGCAGGACACCCACATTCGAAACCTACGATCGGAAGGAAAACCCGATATCTTCAAAAGAAAACACTGGTCTGCTTACACAACTCAGTGAGAAGGGAGTACAGAATGAGACGAGAAGAAATGGCGGGAAGATTTTGGCGGTGGCGAGAATATTCTGGCAGGAGAAATTCGCGCGAGATAAAATTGGCATGAGAATTAGCGGGAAAAAAAGCGAGAGAACTACCTATTTAGGTTTAAGGGCACGTAACCATGATTATGCAGCCATTTTACGGTAGGACCAATCGGCATGGTCCAAACCGAGTGGGTCAGTCGATTTGAGCTAGACCAACTGAAAGCTGACACTTAGCAGTGACGTCAGAGTGATAGGCTAGTGGGTGTGGTGCAGGACGACTACCCCACTCGGTTTGGACCCGACCGACTGAGCCTGGTCGGTTTGGCCCGCCCAGACTATGTGCCAAATTCCTAATTTTTCTTATTACTTTTTGAAATAAAAAAATGTATTATGAAATAAGCCTTTAATTAGATTGCACACGAGCTAGTACTACTGACGGTGGCACTGACAACAACGTATTGTAAAATTCTACTCACTGGCTGTCTGAAGCCTGCCCTGCCATCTGGTTCTTGATTTGCACCGATAGTATTGTACTGTAAAAAAACTGCTGAGCAATGGTGTCCGCAACCTGCATCGTGACATGGTTCTTGATTTGTATAGCAAAACTCTCTGCTCGGTGACTGGGGGTTCAACCTGCACCGTCGTATGGTTATTGATTTGGACAGCAAAGCTCCCCAACCTGCACTGTCTTATGGTTTCTGATTTGGGCAGTAAAACTCTTCGCGGACTGTGTGATGAAGCCTGCACCGTGATTTGGGCACTAAAAACTCTGTTCTGTGACCGTGTGCATTGTCGTGAATTTTCATTCTTGGATAGTTCCGCAGACAGATATGACCGCTCCATTTCCTGCTCCAATCAACGGCAGGGCGCGTGTCTGATTGGACGAGATCAATTGCGGGTAACAAGAGGGTACGGTTGTGAAGTGAGTCTCTGTGTTAAACAGATCGACATGAAGCGTACGTAGCTCGCGTACTGTTTCTCTTCATTGCAGCGACCGTCCGGGGCCGTCTCTACAGAACTTGTGTCATCGTGTGTTTTGCTGTATTCCGTCCAAATTAACTAGCCAGCTGTCATGAACAAGATGACATAATTAAAGGCACTCTCTCCTTTCAAACACATATATCTAGCCACATTTTAGTGTGTAGATTCACTCATTTTCACTACAAAAGCGTACCCACGAAGGTCTAGACTCATTTGCCATCGACGAAAAGCCGTTGGCATAGTCTGGATGGGCCCCACCTAGACGGCTAAAGGCCGTTTGGATACGCCGACGGCCTACTTTAAAAAAATTTATTATTTTTTATAATTTCTAAATTGTTTGACTTGTTAATCATACAAACGTTTTTAACTCTAGGTATGCTTAATCTCCGATTAAATTATACTCATGGTCAAACTTCTCAATCGGTCACCTATCCTCACACTACTCGAGTCCTAGCAGGCTTAACTTCTATGTTCCTTACGAATGAGCTTCTGATACTCCCTTCGACTCATATTAGTTGACTTAAATTTGTCTAGATTTAAATGAATCTAGATACTATTTAGTATATAGGTTTATCCAAATTTTGATAAATCCAAGTCAACTAATATGGGTCGGAGGGAGTAAAAAAATTAGATCTTGTTGATAATACTACCATATCAATCCTATCAACCTTTAAACCATGGTGTCACACGTTAAATTTCAAACAATTATTTAAGTAAATAAAAATGAATAAGTAATAATAATCTTGAATTCAAATGACAATAAAATAAATACTTTTTTGCCTTTTTCTATTTAATATGGAATAATTCATATCTTTAAATCCATAAATTGAAATTTGACAAATAATATGTCTAAATCGATCAAAAAATGAGAAGAATCCAAACATGGCATCCCTATCATATTTTTAATCATGCATCATGTATTTTCAAATTAAATTTATTTAATAGTGTTGAAATCTTCAAAAAATTCATATCAAAATTTCTCTTTTGAATTTGAGGATTCTAAAAAATACTTAGCTCGGGGCGGAGCCTCGCTATATTTGTAGCGGATATCTGATGAATTAGCATATTCTAAACCTAAAAATGAAAAAAAAATTCATAAACATCAGATCATGTACATGTAGTTTAAATTTGAACCACTTCCTACCGATTCGACGTGAATTTATCTTTTTCACGAGGGTTGGACGAAAAGGTTTAAGATATCCTGATTAGTACATTGTTCATGCAAGGTGATATAGTATTTTTGAAAAATATGATGGTACCATTTTGAAACTTTCATTTGATAGTTGCTTCACAAAACACCCTGTTTCTGGTACACGAAAAAAGGAAAATGGCTTTTTCGTGCGACGGAAAGAAAAACTTTCTCCTACAACATTGTTCGACATCTCATGATACACATGTGTTTACAATATTGACATATTATCATAAACTATGTCACAATTCTAACCATAACATTGGTCGTTTAGCCTGAATACCATGAAACCTCGAACATGATAGCTCATTTCTAAGAAGGTTTTTTAAGATTCAATCAATATACTAAGTTTGATATTTTTACTTGCAACTATATCACATAATATACCACCATGCGAAGGTTTTATATTGTTTGGATCGTTTTTAAATTTCTTATGCACGTTTCAAACTATGGTTAAAACAACGGCCATGAAGATTCTTAGCTCGGGGCTGAGCATCGCTAAACTTGCAGTGGATCTCTAATAAAATAGCATATTATAAACCTAAAAATGATTTTTCAAAAAATCATGAGCATCAGATCATGTACCTGTAGCTCAAATCTGACCAATTTTCTACCGATTTGGCAGGAATTTGTTTTTTTATGAGGGATGGACGGGAAGGTTTAAGATATCTCGATTGGGACATTACCCATTAAAGGTGGCCTAATATTTTTTAAAAAATTGGGTGGTACCATTTTGAAACTTTCATTGGTGGAATCTTCACAAAACACCCTTTTTTTGGCACTCGGAAAATGGAAAATATCTTTTTGGTATGACAAAAAGTAAAACTTTCTCCTGCAACATTGTTCTCCACCCAATGATGCAGATATGTGCGTAATATAGGCTCATTATCACAAACTATGCCGTGATTCTAGCCACAACATTGGTCGTTTGGCCTAAAAACCATGAAACCTCGAACATGATAGCCCATTTCTGAGAAGGTTTTTTAAGATGCAATCAATATACCAAGTTTGATACTTTTACTTGCAATTATGTCACATAATATACCACCACATGAAGGGTTTATATTGTTTGGATCGTTTTTGAATTTCTTATGACCGTTTCAAAGTATGATCAAAACGACGGGCACGAAGATTCTTAGCTCGGGGCTGAGCATGGCTAAACTTGGAGTGGAACCCTAATGAAATATCATATTTTGAACCAAAAAATGGTTTTTTTTTCAAAAAATTCTGAGCATCAGATCATGTACCTATAGCTCAAATCTGATCCACTTCCTACCCATTCGGTAGGAATTTGTTATTTTTCATAAAATATAGACGAAAAGATTTAAGATACCCCGATTGGGACATTGTCCTACCATTTTAAAACTTTCATTTGATTATTACTTCACAAAACATCCCATGTTACCATGAACTTGTTTGAGAAGAAGGATAAGAAACTTAGTTTATATATATGCCATGTTGGTAGGACCTATTTATGTCAGCCCTTGTCTTGACATATAGATGCACTTTATATGACAGAAATACCATGAGTACAATGCCTAAATTTAAGATATATCTACTTGTGTGTAGATTCGTTTGAGTGTTTAAATCCAAATTTTGTGAAGAAGTTTTAAAACGATGTTGTATCCCACCTTGAATCTCAGGACGAGATTCTTATTAAAGGATAATATTGTAACATCCCGAAAACAAAACAGGACTTTATTGTCGACGGCAGCCCCACACGATTCAATACTACGTTCAGGTAGCATTACTTTTAATACTATATAACAGATAGATAGTAGATGGTTAGGAATCTAAGTTTAGGAATCCCGTCAAAGTCCCATGTACTCCCTCCGTTTCAAAATATAAGATGTTTTAGGTTTATAAAAAAAAATATCTAGACTTGTTTTAGTGTGTAGATTCACTACAAATATGAGTGAACCTACATACTAAAAGTAGTCTAGATACATTTGATTCATAAAGCTAAAACATCTTATATTTTGAAACAGAGGGATTAGTTCATTAGCTAAAAACATGATTTTAACAGGATCCCATTTGACTGACATATCGACGACTATCATATTCGCACACACCTCGTTCACCATGTAAGTTTGGTTCATTACACACGTGTCAAGTCAATGAAACTAGACGCACGTTTATAGTCTCTGTACAAGAAAAAAACAATTGTTACTACTACGTATAGTATATGACAATTAATAATCGAAATATACATGATCGATACATGGCCTGCACGTGAAGATGTTGCTCGCGTCGCGTTCACCTCCGGTTCTCCATGCCCTTGCCTCGGAGCGAGGATCTCCGACATCCATTTTGGCCCATGGCCATTACTACACAGATCTCACCTAACAACTGGTCCACAGTTTATATAATTTCAACAATCGACTGAAAGCTGTGTCTGATCGGGCCTTGACATGCCCCTATTAGTACTAGCCAGCAGAAAAGTAAACTGTGAATGGCGAATCCGACCGTCGTCCTACTGCCCGTCTGGGGCGTCGGCCACTTCACGCCCATGATCGAGGCAGGCAAGCGGATGGTCCAATGCAGCAGCAGCCGCGCCCTGTTGCTCACCGTGCTCCTCATGCCGGGGCCGACGGCGCAGGCTGCGTCGGACATCGCCGGCCACATACGCCGGGAGGAAGCCGGCGACACCGGCATCCGTTTCCACCACCTCCCGCGCGTTGAGCTCCCGACCGACCACACGGGCATCGAGGAGTTCATCTCCCGCATAGTGCAGCTCCACGTGCCCCACGTCGGGGCTGCCGTATCCGGCCTGACGTGCCCCGTGGCCGCGCTGGTCGTCGACATCTTCTGCACGCCGGCGCTTGACGTGTCCCGGCAGCTCGCCGTGCCAGCCTACGTGTACTTCACCTCCAGCGCTGCGATGCTGGCGCTGCTGCTGCGGTCGCCGACGCTCCACGAGGAGGTGGAGGTGGAGTTCGAGGAGCTGGAAGAAGGGGGCGCGGTGGACGTGCCAGGGCTCCCGCCGGTGCCGCCGTCATTCCTGCCGCGGACCATGCTGGACAAGAAGACCCCGACCTACGCATGGTTCGTGTCCACGGGAAGGCGCTACATGGAGGCCGACGGCATCATCGTCAACACTGCCGCGGAGCTCGAGCCGGGCGTCCTCGCTGCCATCGCCGACGGCCGATGCACGCGCGGCGCCCACGCATCGACGGTGTACCCCATCGGGCCAGCGATCCCGATAAGCCCGCCAGCCGAGCAGCCGCACGAGTGCGTGCGGTGGCTGGACTCGCAGCCTCCGGCCTCCGTTCTGTTCCTCTGCTTCGGGAGCAAAGGCATGCTGTCAGCGTCGCAGGTGCACGAGATCTCCCACGGCCTGGAGCGCAGCGGGCACCGCTTCTTCTGGGTCCTGCGCGGCTTGCCGGCGGACACCGCGTAGGGCGCACGTGAAGCCACGGACGCGAACCTCGCCGAGGCGCTCCCGGAAGGTTTTCTTGAGAAGACGGAGGGGAAGGGCATGGTGTGGCCGAAGAGGGCGCCGCAGAAGGAGATACTGGCCCACGCCTCCGTCGGGGGGTTCGTCACGCACTGCGGGTGGAACTCCATCCTGGAGAGCCTGTGGTTCGGCGTGCCGATGCTGCCGTGGCCGCTCGACGCCGACCAGCACTTGAACGCGTTCGCGCTGGCTCACGACATGGGCGTGGCCGTGCCGTTAGAGGTGGACAGGAAGCGGGGGAACTACGTGGAGGCCGCGGAGCTGGAACGGGCGGTTAGGTCCCTGATGGGCGGTGGCGAGGAGGAGGGGAGGAAGGCGAAGGAGAAGGCCACGGAGATGAAGGCCGCGTGCCGGAAGGCCGTGCAGCAGCACGGGTCTTCCTGCGCTGCGTTGCAGAGGCTCTCCGAGGTGCGGTGCTACCGAAGAAGTGACGACGATGCACTTAATTTTGTCACGAATATGCAACATGTATTTCTCTTGGGGTTAAAAGCCACAATATATAGTACAGGTACAAGGCAAATTTGCAGAAAGCCCCCTAACATATGGGAAAAATACAATATACAGATATATACGTCTAACACACACACACACACCCACAAACTCATGGTGGATCCACAACACTGAGTTTGGAGAGTAAGAAATCATGCTGCGCTCTGGTCTGGGCCTTCGTGAAGAAATCCGCCAACTGTAAATCTGAAGGCAAATACTGAAGCGCAACAACCTGAGCCTGCACCTGAGCACGTGTATAGAAAGCATCAACACCAATATGCTTGGTAAGCTCATGCTTGACCGGATCACGTGCAACACTAATAGCACCTGTACTGTCAGATAAAACCAGACTGGGTGTGGTAATAGAGACCCCAAAATCCGCAAGTAACCACCGTAACCAGGTCACCTCAGCAGTCAACAAGGCCATAGCACGCAACTCAGCCTCAACACTCGAACGGGAAACCGCCGTCTGTTTCTTCGTCTTCCAAGCAATGAGCGAACCACCAAGAAACACACAGTAAGTAGAAAGTGAACGACGATCCGAAGGATCACTCGCCCACGTGGCGTCCGAATAGCACTGGAGCTGGAGGGAGCTGGAACGAGGAAAGAAAAGGCGACAAGTGATCGTACCACGAAGATAACGAAGAACACGAAGAAGATGACTATAATGAACAGTGGTAGGAGCAGAAATAAACTGACTCAGAATATGAACAGGATATGAGATGTCAGGACGAGTGACAGCAAGATAAACAAGGCTCCCAACAAGATGACGATAACGCGTCGGATCAGAAAGAGGATCACCATCAGTAAATTGAAGCTTAACATTAAGCTCCATAGGGGTCTCAACAGTGCGCTCATCCCCAAGAGCAGCACGAGCAAGAAGATCCTGAATATACTTTTCCTGAGAGATGTAAAAGCCATCAGAAGTGGAGGAAACCTCAATCCCAAGAAAGTATCGAAGAGGACCAAGATCAGTCATAAGAAACTGATCACGAAGACGAGCCTTAACAAAGGCTATATACTCAGGATCACCACCGGTAATGATCATATCATCAACATAGAGAAGAAGAAGAGTGCGTCCACGAGGAGAAGTGTGAACAAACAACGCTGGATCATGAGCACTAGAGGAGAAACCAGCAGCTGTCACTACAGAAGCAAAGCGCTCAAACCAGGCACGAGGAGCCTGTTTAAGGCCATAAAGAGAACGTCGAAGACGACAAACCATCCCCTCAGGAACAGAGTACCCAGGAGGAGGCTGCATATAAACCTCCTCACTCAACTCACCGTTGAGAAAGGCATTCTGAACATCAAGCTGGGACACAGACCAGTGACGAACAGAAGCAACAGCAAGAAGAGTACGCACAGTGGTCATATGAGCGACAGGAGCAAAGGTCTCATCATAGTCACGACCATGCTCCTGCTGAAAACCACGAGCCACAAGACGCGCTTTATAGCGCTCAAGAGATCCATCAGAGCGAGTCTTAATCTTATAGACCCACTTACACGTGATAGGACGAACACCGGGAGGAGGAGAAACAAGATCCCAGGTGCCAGTGCGCTCAAGCGCAGCAATCTCCTCGACCATGGCCAGCTGCCATTCAGGATGATGCTCAGCATCCCGATAAGAGGTCGGCTCGGAGGCAACAGAAAGACCATACTGACTAGGAGAGTAACAGTTGGGGGCACGACGCTGACGAACAGGGCGAGTAGAGGGAAGATCATCAGAGGAAGACGACGCAGGAGACGACGATGAAGAAGAGGGAATAGGAGAGGAAGACTCCGGAGAACGAGGAGAACTAGGAGAACTAGACGGAGCAGAAGAGGACGGTGTCGAAGAAGATACATCAGGGGGAGGAGATCCTGAAGAAGACACAATAGGGATAGAAGGAGGTGTGTCAGGGAAGAGAAGAAAAGAGATATCTTCCACCGGGTAAGTACCAGCGGTGGGACGAGGATAGAAAGGCCGCGTCTCATCAAAAGTAACATCACGAGAGATACGCATCCGACGACCAACAGGGTCCCAACAGCGATAGCCCTTATGCTCATCACTGTATCCGAGGAAGACACACTCAACAGACTGAGCGGTCAGTTTGGTGCGTTCGCGAGGAGCAAGGAGAACATAGCAAACACAACCAAACAAGCGAAACATGGAGTAGTCTGGAGACTGTCC
This sequence comes from Avena sativa, assembly GCA_916181665.1. Taxonomy (NCBI): domain Eukaryota; kingdom Viridiplantae; phylum Streptophyta; class Magnoliopsida; order Poales; family Poaceae; genus Avena; species Avena sativa. Next base: position 320,735,102 of record OV702279.1, read on the forward strand.
AGAGAGGCGCTCAAGAGGGATACCACCCTGCAAGGCAGCAGAAGGCTGAATATTGATGAGGTAAGCCGACGTAGCGACAGCCTCAGCCTAGAAATGCGGCGGGAGAGAAGAAGCAATCATCATGGCGCGAGTGGTCTCAAGAAGATGGCGATGCTTACGCTCAGCAACGCCATTCTGGGCATGTGCACCAGGACAGGAGAACTGAGCAAGAGTGCCCTGCTCAGCAAGAACACCTCGCAACATCTGGGAGATATACTCACCAGCAGAATCAACACGAAACACACGGATGGGGGTAGAATATTGAGTACGAACCATGGCCGCAAAACGCTGATATATGGAGAGCACCTCACTACGAGAGCGCATAAAATACAACCAAGTGTACCGAGAAAAATCATCGATGAATAAAATATAGTAGCGATGGCCCCCTTTCGAAGCGAAGGGAGCCGGACCCCAAACATCAGAATGAACTAAATCAAAAGGTCGCTGAGATACAGACGCGCTAGTAGGATAGGGAAGCTGAATCTGTTTACCCAACCTACAACCCTGACAATGCAAAGACCCATCTCCTGAGACAGACCCCAGAAGACCACGATGAACTAATGACGACAGGCGAGAGTCACAGAGGTGACCAAGACGATGATGCCACTGCTGAAAAGAGCTGGTAGTAGAGGCGACAACCGGAGAAGAACTGGCAGCGGAAGGAACACGAAGCCAGTCTAACTCCCAAAGACCTGAAGAGTCACGGCTGCGAGGGCCAGCTCCAACCAGGGCCTGGGTGCGACGGTCCTGAACAACACAAGAATCAGCATCAAGAATGACGCGACAACCAGAGTCAGTAAGCTGGCTAGCAGAAAACAAATTCATCGTAAGAAGAGGAACATGAGAAATATCAGGAACAAAAAAAGAAGAAGTAGAAAGGGTGCCCCGACTAGAAACAGGGAGAGAGGTACCATCAGCCTAAAAACTCGGACAGGAGAAGGGAGAGAACGAAGAGTGGACAGAAGAGAAGACTCAGAGGTCATATGAAAAGAAGCTCCAGAATCCAGATACCACGGAGACGTACCTGACTGTGTAGAAGTTGGTGGTCGCACAGTGCCTGAAGAGTCAGTCATAGAACCAGCAGTGCCCGTCGAAGAAGAGCCTGTAGCAGCAAGCAGACCACGAAGACTCCTGAGAATGTCCTGATCAGAGAGAGCAACTGCTGAAGATCCGGAAGAAGCCGACTGCCCACGAGCCTGGTGCTGCTGACGTAAACTGGGGTCCCGTGTATAACATGTGGCCCAAGTGTGACCATCCCAGTTGCAGTAAGAGCAGTGACGAAGAGAACCACGGCGACCCTGACCACGAGCCTGCTGATGCTGACTCTGACCCTGAGGCTGCTGGTGCTGAAGCTGACCCTGACCCTGACCTGGAGGAGTGGGTAGTATCGGCGGCGGCGGCACAGGGGACCGCGACGGAGTCGAGGGAGTAGACGGCAAGGGAGCACCACGAGTAGCAAGCGCAGATGGAACCGCAAGAAGACCAGCACCACGGAGACGGGTTTCCTCGGCCCGAAGCTCAGACAACACCTCAGAGAGCGGAACACGACCACGAGCATTCAGCTGAGCACGCCGGGGCTCAAACTCCTGGCGGAGCCGAGACAGAAACTCATAGATGCGGTGAAACTCCAAATCCGAGCGCACAATCTGGCAACACGAGCATGTGCCACAAACAGCAGTACGAAGAGAGTCAAGCTGACGCCAGATAGCTGCGCTCTGAGTATAGAACTCATCAATAGTAGAATCACCCTGCTGGAGAGCATGCTCCTGGCGAACCACAGACAGGTAAAGAGCATCCCCAGACGGCTGATAGCGCTGACGAAGATGAGCCCACTGAGCGGCAACAGTAGGGAGACTCATGAACTCAGCAGCATACTGGGGCAGAACACTGGAGGTGAGAACAGCAGCAGCACGAGCATCCTCATCAACCCACTGAGTGTAAGCAGTGAGAGCGTGACGATAGGCCTCGAGATCAGAAGAGTACTGCTTGAACTTCAGGTCATAAGCAGCAACAGCACTATCATCAACACTCTGAGCAGCATCCTTGGCCTCCTGAGACGCATCAGCACCAAGAACAATCGGCGTCGGCGGAATAGGAGCCACAGGAGCAGGGGGGCACGGCGGACAGGAGATCTCGCCGGAGAGCACACCCCAAAGACGGAGACCGCACATGTGAACGCGCATAAAGGCAGCGAAATCAGGACAATTCGCGCCATCAAAGACCACCGGGCAGCGAGGAATCGCAACATAACCCGATGAACTAGACATATATATATATATTTTTTATATTTTAGATCAGATCAGATCTAGATCTAAGTGCAAGCGGACGAAATCCGGCCAGACGGAATCGGTGCCGATCAGGAGCAGCAGGATCCGGCCAGGGAGCAGGCTCCCTGCCTTGGGCAGCACGTGACACAGCGGCAAAGGACAGCACCAAGGAGCAGTGGCAGGAGTAGTACCATGCAGCAGACGGGCAGCCCCACGCGGTCAAGCAGGCGGCAGAGGCAGCAGTACCATGCAGCCCCACGCGGGAAGACAAGCAGGCTGCACGCGCCGATCTGGAGACCAAAGGACAGCACGCTGCACGCGCGGGATCAACTGGAGGGAGCGGTGGCGGTCGACGTGGCGGGTGCGGGCACCGCGTGGCCAGTTCAGCGTCCCGCGTCGCTGCGCCAGGAGATTCTCAGCGACGTGGGGGCAGGCGGAGTCCCGCACAGGAGGAGGCAGACGTACGTCGGAGGAGATCCAAAAAGAAAAACGCCAGATCCGAGATGGCCGGCGACAACGACAACCGGCGGTGGCGACGTCGGAAGAACGACGACGACAGGGACGGTGGCGGCTGTGACGATGTTGCAGAAAATTTGTCTAACCTAGCTCTGATACCATGTCAGGAATATGTAACATGTATTTCTCTGGGGGCCAAAGGCCACAATATATAGTACAGGTACAGGGCAAATATGCAGAAAGCCCCCTAACATATGGGGAAAATACAATATACAGATATATACGTCTAACAAATTTCACTTTGTCTCCTGTTGTTGTTTGGGATGGGTATTACTGTACCAGGCTGCTCTGTTTCCGATCCTGTTTAGTTTTCTTGTCTTGCAATAATATGATCGGTTCGTCCAGTCATCGTCGTCGCCTGTTTAATTAGTCACGCTGGATGGACTTACGGATCAAAGGCGAAGTTTCCAAATCGGCGTTGTGCTCGTACAAGCGTCTTTGAGGATACATACATGATGGAGTGAGGTAGCCAGGGGCGTATACCACATCTTCAACATACTCGATTGATTGTTCCGTTGCTCGTACATACGAATTCGTGTATCGTTTCGATGATCACGCTATGATATCTGAACATTGTCCATACACAGTTTGCAGTGCCCAAACAATGCTGTTGTAGGAGACTCCATCCACGTTGTGTTTTGAGTTTGTTCCTCCCTTTGTTAGTCTCAGGTTGTCTTGTCCTTGTGCTGTCCGAGCTTGTGTTCTCTGGTTTTGCTTATTGTAGTCGTTTTGGGGCAGTTTCTCCCTAGTTTTATCCTGAAATTTTAGTAAGTCTTCCCCAAGGTAGATTCGGAGTTTAGTTCTCCTAGCTTTGGTATGTAATCTTTTAAGACTTCTGGATATCTGTTTTGGCGTTTCTTTTCTATGAAAAGGAACGGGGGAATAAAAATCCCTTTTGATCGAAAAAAATACAATGTTGTTGTACCAAACAAGAGAGTCTATATGCTAACTTGGCATAATAAGCAGGTTAATTTTGACAAAAGCAAGCTTGCTCCTAGCTACAAAGTGCCTTCATCAGCCTTTAGTTTCTGCTAGGATGTATATTACTCTCACATTTCAAAATACTTGACGTAGTTTTACTTCTAAACTAAAATCACGTCAAGTATTTTACAACGGAGCAACTATCCTACCTCAAGATTGCGCTTAATTACATAATTAAACTAATGTTCCTAATGTGAAATACATAATTAAACTACTCTTCGTCTAAGGCAATCTGTCCAAGGGTCGCTCTGAATAGATGGATCAAGTTTTAATTAATGTGAAATTCGTTGACATTTTCCTTGTTCAAAAAAGTCAAAGTTATTAACAGTATATATTTAAAATGATTTTTTTGCGGGCAAAATTAAATTGTTATGATACTTAGACATGGACACTCATCTTATCAAGATAACTCTAAAAAAAACTTATCAAGATAGGCAACCCAAGTCCGAGGTATCTAGAATTTAGAAAAGAAGCCAGTCTAGGAGTAATACTTTCTCTCTTCTGAATCTTTCTTTGTGAAGATATTTATGCATCTTATACTGTAGTGCACGATGAAACAATGGCAAACGAACAAAAATTGGCTACCTTGGTCAGTTGGGCTGCGCATGGAAGGCTGGGATCTGCACGACAATGAAGTCCCATCCCTCCTTCTCTTTGTTCATGCTACGCCGGTCCACGGATTTTTGGGGGCATAGGATGATACGACACTATGTTGCTATTGTTAAATATGACATAAAGGTGAATTTGGCTTTGGTATGAAATATAGCAAGACCTCCATAATGTAGTGGTTTTAAATATTTGTAACATGGGTCTCGCCATCAAGCCAAAACAATACAGGAAGCAGTTATGGAACTACCATCACAATGTAGGGAACTAGTTCTAAATGCTAAAAGACAAATTTGGCATTGGAGCAACTACTTCGGCTCCAGTTTTCTCCCATTTGAAACCACCTCCACAATGTAGGGAACTAGTTCCAAAAGCAAAAAAGCAAATATAGAATCACTTTTGCAATGTTGATATGGCCAAATCTGAAACCCTACCATCATATGGCTTCGTGGCCAAATTGCTAATTTTCCTATGATCGTGCTTCCTTGCCAAATTCTAGAGATGGGGCCCACTGCATATAAGAAGTAAAGCAAACTATCTCCATTCACTCTCTTTTCTGGTACCTTTCACTCCCCCACTGCATGCAAAGAACTACTTGTTTATTTCTTGTCTCAATTTATCATCTGAGCAAGCTCTTGCTCTGATTTCCTCTTTTTGTTGATTTGGAACTACCCTCACAATGATGGAAACTAGTTCTAAAAGCCAAAAGAGAAATTTAGAACTAGATTTAGCTACACATTGTGGATGCTCTAAGGGCCCTTGTTCAATGTAGCAAGAACTTCCTAGGGTCAAGGAGGGCGATAACCCCCTACTCGTGAAGATTGCTTCAAGACAACTTTAATATTTATGATAAAATTTTAAAGATTACTCAGAATTTAAGCATGATTAGTATTCATGGCCCCCTCAACAATGTTTTTCAAGCTCCACCACTTGTTCACAATATATACTCATAAAAATATTAGTATTTTGCAAGAAAAATATTACTATAAACAACATATTAAATAATGCATACATTTGACTTTGGAAGCTCAATGAAGACCTTTATAACTACTTATTTTCTATTGATCAAGCGAGCTATATACAATGATACTTATTTCTACCAATTGCTCTTTGTATACACATATACATATGTACATCTAGAATTAATCACATAACAAAATTATGAGAGTAATTGATTCATATGCATGTGCAAAAAAAGAGATTAGAAGAGTAGATATATTTAGCACTAAATTAATAAGAGTATGAAATATACGGTCTCTCAAACATGTATGATGGGGACTTAGAACCGTTAGAAATAGAAGGAGATTTGCTTGCAAAATGGTAGAGTTATGTGATTGTGTTGTTAGTGTCCACTAGTCTCGAAATAGGCTTTCGCCCCGCTTTATAAATAAAGTAGTGAGACCGCTGCTGAGCCAGACAGCACATCGCCCAAAGAAACAAACATCACAGGATATAAGGCGCTGGGGAGAACTCAAGCCTACACGAGACGCAAGAAGAATACCCACAACCTTTTTCCGATATTATTCTCCGCATTTCGGAAGGCTAGCGAGAATCGTTGCTAGGCCTGGCCCTGAGGGGGTCAGGAGGGGTGGCCACCCCGGGCCCCAGAGAGCGAGGGGGGCCCAGCTAGGGTATGTGCGAGCAGCAGAGAAATCACCGAAGGCACCATTGGCGTACTGGAAGTTCTCTCTTGTACTCCCTCCGTTTCAAAATATAAGATGTTTTAGGTTTGTGAAGAAAATGAATCTAGACTTGTTTTAGTATGTAGATTCACTCAACTTTGGAATGAATCTACATACTAAAAGAGTCTAGATTCATCATCTTTATAAACCTAAAACATCTTATATTTTGAAACGGAGGGAGTACCAATGAATAAAAAACACGGACATTAAGGAAGCCTTGGGCCTTTCTTTCTTCTACTAATTGCTTCCTTTAGCAAGCTGGCCTTGGCAGCCTAGGGCCCTTTTTCTTTTATTCGAAGCATCGAATGGAATCTACGATCAGTTGATGTATATTTTTACCGGGAAAAGGAAATAAGCACTGATGCAATACTTTCGTGCTTGTAGTTGCATGTCCAAAAAAAGCATACTTGCAGTTGTATAGTGGGAATTCATTGGTTTTAAAAATGGTTGATTTGCTCTTAAAAATTGATCTTTTCTATAAGATCTTTTTGGTTTGACTATTGATTCTTCTGTCAAATTTATTAAGTAATGGTGTATTCCAAAGCCAACTTTGGAATTAATATTATCATATTGCCTGATTATCGTTGTTATGTGCTATGTCAAAGAATTTGCTCGTCTTTCTAATAGTTAAAACATAACAAAATGATTCCCCTTGAACCTTCTTTAGACTAATAATGGCCATGTCCACTTCACGCATCACCATGGGTATCGGAACCACATTCTTTTTAGGCCGATAATTTTTCTAAATAGGTCAAATTATTGGAAGCAAAATAAAAAGAAACGCCAGGTAGAATCAAAGAAACTAGCAGACTGGTCACTAAGTATATGCATAAGTGCAAAGATCCCCCCTTGGTTGTGAAGTGGCATACCCATAAGTGAAAAGAATACCCCATTATATGACACTTTTTTGGGCAGAGATAAGAGAAAAGTACTGGGTAAAGATTTTTAGCCGACAAATGAGATTTGCTAGCGCCTAGCAAAGCTAACGGCTGCATATGCACCGTGGTACATAGCATGCTAGCACCTAATCGCGCGGTGGTAAGTCATGAGCAAGCCTGGCGCAAAGTAATACCACATTAGATTGACATATGCATCTACTATACTAGGAGAGCATGCGCGCTTCGCCGCGCTGCCTGTAGCACGTCTTACCACAAAGCATGATCATCATGATAGACTTGTAGGGGCTTTTGGCTATGTATGTAGATAGCTTAGTTCATCTACTTTTTTCTCTCCTGGTAGCAGCCGTAAACAGACTGAATGATACGTAATGTGGTGGGTGGAGAGGCGCTTTCTTTGGGTGTTCATTGTGTAGTATTATATGCAAACAAAAAATCTGGTTCCTAGAAGTATCTTGGGCCTCATTCGCAGAAGGAAAAGTATCTTGGGCATGAGAATAGGCCATGCTAGCATTTTTACTTCATAAATTATAACTTAAATTTCGTCAGGCTACATAATATACACACTCATAACATGGAATGTGCATATTAACGTAGAATTAACATATATATAAAGAACATGTAAGATTACAGATTCATTGTAGGCTGCAACGAAGCATATTGAACAAATCAACTCTATACATGTCACTATTGGGTTTACGATATTAGTTCAATAGCAGCAGCCCTAATTTGCTTCTATTTTTCTTTTGCTCCATTGCTAGGACACTGTAAAGTTGTCAAACATCGCAAATGTAAGTGCAAATTGCAAACACTTATGTTGGTTGTCGCCTGTATCACGTCTTTATTCAACTAACTATTACATGCAATTCCACCTACAAAACAACATGTTAGAAGTGAATACGAAAACAGCCTTAGTGATTACTATTTGATTCCTAGCTACCAGATTCTTTCTATAACTGTTAGTACTTTATTATATCATGGCAACATCATCACCATCACCGGTATTAGAAAATTCTGTAGATTCGCTATCGAGTGCTAGAATGTTTATGTCCTATATATGACCAATTTGCACAAAATAAAATCTTAAGACAAAGAAGTCCTAAGAGTTTTGCATGCATAGAATAGATGGAAGTTAGAAAGAAAATAATAGATTTGGTGATAGATTTTACGTACAGCGAGTGCATACCTATTCTAGTGATACAGACATTTCCTGGATGACTTTGAGGTGATATAGACATTTCCTGAATGACTTTGAACCTGTTGCAGCTACATGTGAGTGAAGATGTGAGATACACCCAAATAGATTCAGTGATAACTTTCAAAAGGCCATGGTGGAAGGATGAGAGGAAGAAAAGGGGTGGAGGTGGTGGAACCGGCACTCCGTCCGGCACCAGCAAGCGGTGGTGCAGCGGCTGGCACAACATGGCGACTGGCAAGCAGGATCTTGCCAGACATATTCATTCCATAAAACTATCAATCAGCCAGCCACATCTTACTGATCCATGAAGAAGTATTGAACTTAAGGGGGGGGGGGTCTCATATTAGATATATACCACATCAACAAAACTTGTGAACAAACATAAAATATTAATATACATGTAGATATTTTTTACAAATCTTTTAACATTTTGAAATATGTTTTATTACAATGGATGCATTTGCACCCGTGAGCCAAAAGGGATTTCCCCAAGGAATATGTAGTTGATCCATTTACACCAACAATTCAAACAAATAAATTTCCAGGCATGAAAAAGGGCAAAGATCTGGACTAACTTGGCATTCATCAAGATATGAAAGGTATCCAAGATTAATAGAAATCATGACCTCGCAAGTGGCAGCAGAATAAAAGGGTTTATCTGACTTTTTGTAGAAGAGAAAAATAATTCAAAGTAGATGAGATTTAATTGAAAACATTTCTTTAAGTGGTGTCAACTTCAAGAAGGACTGGCGTAAAAAAAGGCATAAATAGTTTATTGGGTGTGCAACAATTTCCGTTTCAAGCAGAAGATAAGAAAAAATGGTATATTTGCTTGACCTCGTCATCAGTTGCTATTTGTGATGTCGTGGTGCGGCCCACTCTCGCCATAGCTGGGCCAACTCCTTACCAAAGCACTTTGAGGCATTCCTCTGCTACAATTTTCCTCATCATTTTGAATATACTAATTCTACTTGTACACATTTGTGATCCCACGTATAGGATATGCCCGATCTCGATCAAGTCCATAAACCTAGTCATACTTTGAATTAAGTAAATATCACTATAGTATACCTTCAAAACCTCCTTCGGATTTCTGAGTGGCCCCAACAACTACTCAGGATGCAAATTTAAAAGCAAATTCTGTTGAGTCAAATGCATAGCTGAAAACATGTTTGCAGGCCACATATAATCCTAAACTAAGACCGCTATGCATGAGGGATCTAATTACTGCTGGTGCAAATCCCAAATAGAGTGATCGAGATATAAAGCTAGGCCTGCTGGGTCTTTCTTTAAAAAAATAGTGATCGAGGGCCAACCATTTGCATAAACATTGACCCCTAATAGGTTTAATTTTAACAGTATGCTTACCATATATTTGTAAACTTAGCATCAAAAGAAGTAATACATAGATGACGCAGGACTATGCGTACCAGGTTTCCTCTTTGACCAACAAGCTATATTTGAAGCCTAATTTTGATAACATCTGATAAAAATGAGGGTGCCTGTAGAAAGAATATCATTTTGTGAAGAAACAAACATACATAAAATAGTGACCATCCTTTTGCTAACATTAAGCATAGCAGTAAGCTATTCATTGTTATCAAGTTAATCAGAGTTGTGCCTCAATTTTTAGTCTAGGTAGAACTAGATCTACAAAAAGATCACAATATATTTGGATGTGCGCTACCCCTTGTTTAATTTAATTTAGCTCCATTATTCACTATTATCCATAAAAAAGGGGATCATTTGTTGCATTCTGCTTTTTTCATCAAACCATATGAAATGTGTCAACGGGAAAATAAACCAAAATCAGAATTTACATCAATGTGCTTATTCTTAAAGTAATAAGCATTGGCATGCCAAGAACAACCCCAAAGCATGACTATACTTCTCCATATTATAACTATAAATCATCATCATCACTAATGAGGATACTCATTGCCGCAACACAACTTATCATCATATCATGTGTGGGAATAAATTCACACAATTTTATACTGCCTGTTCCACTGGAGTAATTGTTTCCTAGCACTTCTATAAAGCACCTTGTGTTTGATCTTCCCTTCTTCTCAACATTGACATCTCAATTTATATACTCACCTAACAAAATCACTTGTAATTCTATATCCAAGTCTTGCAAATCATAGGTTCCATTTAGCAATAAAAAACAATCAAGCCCATTAGATGTACTAGAGATTGAAGGCACATGGCAGCAAAATCAGGAAATTATAGACCAAAAGAAGTAAAGTGATCATGCAGTCGGATCAATACACATAAATATGTTTTTCAGATAAGCTCCCAAAATTAACAAAAGGGGAAAGAGATGGATAAAGAACTTACAACAGTGGCTATCGAAGATGCCAAAACCTTGGGGAATTTCAGCAAACAATTGGTGGGCATCGTGCATGGCATTTCTGTACACAAACCCAAAAAGTTGAGTAAGGGGCTTGACGAAAATGCAATGATGAAGATCACCTTCGGTGGGGCACAACTTTCTCCAGAACTCTGCCATGCCTTGTGTGAGTGCTTCCAACCCGCCAGTGCCCACCTCCCCTTATCCGCCTTTCCAGCCACACCAATTGTCGTGCTGCCTCCAAAATCAGAGGTGAGATGGTGTAGAATCTGGAGCCGCGCTTGCAGGGGAGGGACAGGAGGAACTGGACTCTAAGGTGTTGGGAAATAGGATCAAGTGAGGAGGGCGATGATGGCGCTGAGGCTGAGTGGAGCATGTGAAGGAGGAGCTAGGGGCGTAGGAGGCGGAAAGGGGCTGGGGCAGCCGTAGTATCATCGCACAGAGGGTAACGGGGTGTGCTCACACCTTGGGTCGGTAGGATGTACCAATGTTTGTCCGGGTATATGGTCCAAGTTCTTGTTGCAATACAATAACGATGCACACCTATTGTTTTTAGCACAAGTGTCTAGAAAATGACTGGAGGCGACATTCTCCAACAGCAATTACATGATCATGTAATTTCTTTTAGCTATACAGAATCATCCAATAGAAAAAAGGTACAAAGTGGAAGCAACAATCTCCAACAGCAATTACAGAATCATGTAATTTATTTTAGCTATACTGGATCATGTAACTGAAAAAATATATAGCTACAATGTCATGTATCCTATTGTCTCTTAGCTAAATTACTGGATTGCTATGCAACAATGTTACCAACACCACACATGAGCACATCCAATTTGTATGTAAACTTTTCTATAGGCATAAATCCTTGTGATTTCCATCGAATTCTAAGGGCTAGGCACCATACAACAAATACAAAAATTCTAATGAAGATGGTGGAGTTACCTCTTGCTATGGCAACGCTGGATGCATCTAGAGACCGAAGGCAGGAAGTAAGGTGCGAGGACGCCAACATGTTGATGGGAGGTAACGTGATCCAAGAAGATGTTCCACGCTGGTAGTGATCTATCCATTCAGCCTAGCTACACAAAATACATGTGAATTCCCCATTTATTCTGTAAAACATTAATCGTATAGAGTTGCTTAAAATTGAAAAATGAAACACGATATATTTTTGGGACCTACATTTTTCCTACCCTTCTTTCCATACTGCTAAAAAGGAGTAGGTTATCAGGAGGTACAAAAGAAAGCAAGTTCCAACACTGATTTGCCTTTTATATTCTCTTTCTTTTTATTAAGAAACCCTAGCCTCGAGACAAATGGCAGCAAAATCTTGTTAAACTCAAACATTAGTGCAAACTGAAGTTGACAACATCTAGAAAGTACTCGGACATTCTTAACCCTTTTATAAGGGAAACAGAAACCATGACCTTTGAGCTGCTGAATAGTAAGGGATCGCAAGCACACGTGCGGCGGTCTTGGTTGGGGTTGCGCACGATGTACTGGAACTCGACGTTGGCTTGAGCGGAGGCGTCGTACCAGCGGAAGAGGATGGTGATGGTCGTGTAGGAAAATGGAGGAGTAGATTAGCTAGAGACCCTAGTTCCCGGGACAATGAAAAGTGGAGGGTGGACAGAGGACGGTGCTCACTGGTGTAGAAGAAGCCAGCTAGGGATTGGAGTTCGTAGGTGAGGCGCAACCAGTGTTTGCACACATACACTTGTAGCGCCAGATGGCATGAGAAAACCAGAGATATTGTGCTGCTTCACCTACAAAACGGACAATGAACAATTGTATTAACTTCATATGTATTGAATCATTAAAAAAAGTTCATAAACCAAACACACATATTCTAGCTCACCTCCTTTTTCCCACGACGTTGTCTCCAAAGTGTGTCTAGTAGAAAAATAGTAATCCCATGCTATGTCATCATATATGGTGTTGCATACACACAAAAATCCATGCATGTCCAGCTAGCTTCTGCATATCAGAATGCACATGTCAAGATAAAACCTATGGAAACTCAAATAGTCAGACCATCTTAAATAGCCAATGTTTAGAAGACCAGAATACGCTTAACTGACCATGGATTGTGAAATGATATGGTTAAATGACCATGAATGCTGGAAAAAAAGACCGTGAGTTATTTTGCCATGTTGTTATAACTTAGCACAAATAGACCTCTAAGACTCTAATATATGCTTCAACGTATACATATATAATCCATACTCCATTATAAAAATTAAAGTTATTTTGCCGTGTTGTTACAACTTTGCAAAAATAGACATCTAAGACTCTAATAGATGCTTCGACGTATACATATATAATCCATGCTCCATTATAAAAATAAAAAAGTGGATTCAATTTAACTACACAGGTTGTAAGGATTTAACAAAGAAGCAAAACAATACACTATGCATGCTCAAAGTGTGAAGTAGAACACAACTATTGCCAATTTGTACTTCTATAATTGTGGACATAAAGATCCTTGACAAAATCAGCAAATAGAAGTGCATGAATACCAAACAATTAGGGACACATCATTTGTATCAACAAAATCTTCAACATATTTCTCCTATAATCCAAACATGTATATGCTGAACTGCTGGTGCATCAAGTTAATCATCAAGGGAAATTCTACTGCAGCATGTACATAGCTGTCGGAAAGTGGCCGATGTCTAGCTGGACAGAGACGGGCTCAAGAGGCCGAGGATGAGCCTGGGGTGGAGGGCGACCTCAGTGCACACACCAACTCCACAGTGCACAGGCGATGCGGAGGTCGAGGGTGGAGGATGACAACAGCTTGCTCAGGCTAAGAGGAGGAGGTGAAAGTTGGGGCCAAGATGAGGATGCCAAGGAGTAGTTGGATGGCATCTGGACTCTGTAGTATACTTAACACTGCCGTTGGGTACTCATTATCCACACTCAAACCCATACCCACACTAATTGTATAGAGTATGAACAAGAAAAAATTACCCACTATGATCTGGGTACGGGGAGGGTGTAATTGCCCATTACCCCTGAACATACCCATATTGCCCGTTGCAAGCATCATTGTCTATGTTTCTCTCTTACTTTTCTACTTGCTGGTGTCCTTCCGGTATGTGCCACAAACACGGAGCGCATGATGTACCAGTCAGCATTGTAGCCGCAAGCCAGGATGGCTTGGCGCCGACGCGCTGACGGAAACCACACAGGTCATACGTCGGAGTCTCAAGCGGCGCTGCGTTGGAGTCACAACATAGCGGAGGCGGCGCCATCGCCGCCGACGGGCGACACGCAGGCTAGACTTGAGCCGAGCATCCGCGAGCACGTCCATGGCGTTCCTGAAGCGAACTTGTCCATGGCGCTCCTAAAGTACCTCACGAGTTACTTTGAAGTAATCCCGGTAGCTTCTCTCCCTTAGCCCTTACCCATGGGTTCCCTCAAATCAATTGGATAATACCCAGTTGTTTTGGGTATGGGCGATCTGAAATTTCATGGGTATGGGTAACTTTGGATTTGGATTTTGATACCCTCCCCGACGGCAGCCTTAAGTATACTCCCAGGTTCCAGCCTGTCTGAACATCACCAAAGTCATCTTATCCAATGCCCCTAATTCCTCTAACGATTGGATTTTCCCAGCCAGCATTTACATAGCAACATCGAACATGAGACAAATGTGTAGAAAGAGAGAGGATCCTGGGAGAGAGAGAGAGGAAGGTAGGCTCACTGATCCCCACCACCACCTCAGCGATCGCCGTTCCCCGCTGGTAGTGACAAAGAAAGGGGAAGGAGAAGGCGATAGAGGAGAGGAGAGGATGTACTGACCTTTCCCCGTCATTCCCCCTCCGCGTGATGCCCGACCGTAGCCGCCTCCATGCGATGCCCGTCCATCGCCATCGCCATCGCTGTCGCTGCCCGATGCTCGGCCGCAGCCGCCCCCGCCAGGGAGTGAGAGACGGGAGGAGAAAATATATAGGGTTCAAAGATTTCAGGATAGAGAGAGGTCGCATGGCCCAAAAGCAGTGAAAGAGGCCCACAACCAGCGACACAACACCACCTCGAGCACGATAGGAGCGCTCTCGGCACTCCTTGCATCTCACGCTTAAGTCTTTTAAGTAATATTATGACGTTGATGGTAAGCATCGTGTTTATTGGTCAACTCCATCACACGGATTGGAACTATAAAAAAAAATCTAGAGCACAGTATATCATATATTCTCTACATGTTTGTAAGTCCAAAGGTAGTTCTTGTAATAAAAAAAGTCTGATGATAGTTAATATTTCATAATCATGTTGGTAAGCCTCTTGGTAAATCTCTAAGCATGTTAATTTGTCCTTCTTCCGCTCCCGCGATTAAAGCTTAACCATGCGCCTCCACCCATCTTTCTACATGCGGCTAAACTTTTTTACTCGCAATTGATTGATGGTGGAGGTCTTTGTTTACTCGTGAGAATTAGAGAGTAGATAGAAAGGAAACTGCTAAGTATTTCCTTTATAGGTCATCTGAGAAAATGTGGCCCAAAAAGCTGGACGCTTGGAACACACTTTCTCAAATGACCCAAACTTGTCGCTTCACACTATAAAATAGACAGGACCCTAGCATAGCTTGTCACTACAACCTACCACTACCTATTCTCACTACAGGAATGGAAAGCTACGCCGACGGCCGGTCGCTACATCGACGGCCAAACGTCGGGGCCGTCGGCGTAGCCATCGTCCAGGCCAGCCCCGCCAAGCAGTCGTCGGCGTAAAATTGCCCTCGACATATTCTATGCTACGCCGACGGCTGCCCTCGGCGTAGCTATTTTTTATTTTATCTCATTAAAGTTTCAAAAATCATAACTAAATCATTCTAATTCGGAAAAATACAGATAATATATCAAAATTTGCAGAAAAATAAGACCTATCTATCTACACTCAAATATTACACATTTATAAATAAAAATTAAGTAAAATATAAAACATTATATATAGTTTAAAACGGACATAAAAAATTCAAAAACGATCGAAACAATGCGAAACCTTCGCGTGGTGTTATATTATGTGACATAGTTAGAAGGAAAAATATCAAACTTGGTATATTGATTATGTCTCAAAAAAACCTTCACAAGATGACCTATCTCATTCGAGGTTTCTTAGCTTTCGGGTCAAATGACCAATGTTATGGCTAGAATCAAGGCATAGTTTGTGATAATGTGCCCATATTGTGCATACACATGCATCATGGGATGGCGAATAATATTGCAGGAGGAAGTTTTCCTTTTCATCGCACCAAAAAGCCATTTCCCATTTTCCGAGCATAAAAAACGGACGGTTTTGTGAAGCAACCACCAAATGGCTAATTCAAAATACTACCACCACATTTTACAAAAATACTATACCACCTTATACGGACAATGTACCAACAGGGGGATCCGAAACCTTTCCGTCCACCTTTTGTGAAAAAGACAAATTCCTGCCGAATCGGTAGGAAGTGGGTCAGATATGAACTACAAGTACATGATCCGATGCTCATGTTTTTTTACAAAAAATATTTTTAGGTTCACAATATGCTATTTTATCAAAGATCCAATGCAAGTTTAGCGAGGCTCGGCCCCGAGCTAAGAATCTTTATGTCCGCCGTTCGACAAAGTTTGACGATAGTTTAAAACGGGCATAAAAAATTTAAAAATGATCGAAACAATGCGAAACCTTCACGTGGTGTCATATTATGTGACATAGTTATAAGAAAAAATAGCAAACTTGATAAATTGATTATGTCTCAAAAAAACCTTCACAAAATGACCTATCTCATTCGAGGTTTCTTGCCTTTCGGGTCAAATGACCAATATTATAGCTAGAATCAAGGCATAGTTTGTGATCATGTGCCCATATTATGCATACACATGCATCATGGGATGGCGAACAATGTTGCAGGAGGAAGTTTTTCTTTTCGTCGCACCAAAAAGCCATTTTCTATTTTCCGAGCATAAAAAACGGACGATTTTGTGAAGCAACCACCAAATGGCTAATTCAAAATACTACCACCACATTTTACAAAAATACTATACCACCTTATATGGACAATGTTCCAACAGGGGAATCCGAAACCTTTCCGTCCACCTTTGGTGAAAAAGACAAATTCCTGCCGAATCGGTAGGAAGTGGGTCAGATATGAACTACAGGTACCTGATCCGATGCTCATGTTTTTTTACAAAAATCATTTTTTGGTTCACAATATGCTATTTTATCAAATATCCAATACAAGTTTTCCTTTTCATCGCACCAAAAAGGCATTTTTCATTATCCAAGCGCAAAAAGGGGATTTTCTAAAGCAACCACCAAATAGCTAATTCAAAAACGGAAGGTTTGTGATTAGTTGATATGGATATCATATTTGGATTCCTCTCATTTTTCTGATCAATTTAGACATATTATTTGTTGAATTTCGATTTACAGATTTAAAGATATTAATTATTCTATATTAAATAGAAAAATACAAAAAAATAAAATTATTATATTTTTATTTGAATTCAATAATATTTTTACTTATATATTAATATTTACTTAAATAATTGTTTGTAATTTCAAAAAATACAAACATGTGACATGATGATATAAGAGTTAATAAGATTGATATCATAGTATTGACACTAATGTATGGATTACTTTGTGGAAACGGATTTTGAAGGAACGAGGAAGTTAAACGTGCTGAAGCTGGAGTAGTATTAGGATGGGTGACCTGCTGGGAAGTTTGACTAAAACTGGAATTTAATCAGATATTAAGTATAATTAGTGTTAAAAATGTTCAAAGTAGGAGATTAACAAGTGAAACAGTTCAAAGAATAAAAAAATTGAGAAAAAAAATTATTTTTTTTGAAAAAAAATAATTTTTTTTAAAAAAAATGTTTTTGCAACCGGCCGACAGGCTATGCCGACGGCAAAGCCCTCGGCGTAGCATACGCCGACGCCATTTCGATACGCCGATGGCTTGAGTGTGCTCTGCCGAGGGAGATCTTTGCCGAGGAGGCTACGCCGAGGACAACCCTCGGCGTACCATACGCCGAGGGTATTTTGGCCTACGCCGACGGCCTTTTGCCCTCGGCGTAGCGCGCGCGTCCCGTAGTGTCTCCCCCCGCCACCCTCCAATTGTCCATGCTAAGCAACATAGAATGAACCCTAGATCTCACTTGGTAGTACGGGAACTCCCCGTGTGGCCGTGTCCCTATCCGCGAAGGATCTTGCGTGCCCCTAGACGTGCAGGATGTTGTGCCCCCTAGCCGCATTGGATCTTGCACGACCCTTGAACCCCATCCGTACTCCTCCATTGGCATGTTTGATTTGCAGATTTGTTCGTTGTCTTCTCTCACTAGTACAGAGCCCCCCCCTTTAACTCCGGTTGGGAGGGCCCTCTAACAGCGGTTCCCCAACCGCTGTTGAGGGTTCGGTGTTAGAGGGGGGGCCGCTTTAGGGACCCCCTTTAACACCGGTTCGTATCTGGAACCGGTGTTAAAGGTTCTTCTGCCGCGGCAGAGATTTAGGCTATTTTCCTGCCGCGGCAGAACTCTGCCGCGGTAGGAAAACGGCCTAAATATCTGCCACGGCAGACTTCTGCCTCTGCCCCGTTCTGGGCGTATTTCTGCGGGAGGGGGGGAGCGAGGAGGAATCGATCGGGAGAGGTATACACATAAATCGTCATCGGTAATACGAGTAAATGAATAATTAAGCAACTATTATTATACACAAACATCGTCATCGGCACATACATCGTCATCGTCACATATACATCGTCATCGTTCATTTTGGTGGATATCTAAAGAGTTCTCCGCCAGGCGTGACGACCTCATCAAGTATGAACCCCGCCAATTCCTCTTGAATGGCTCGTATTCGTTCAAATGGTAGGAGTTGGTCCCGCATCCGTTCGATCTGAATATATATGAAGAATGGGCCGTCAATATATATATAAGAATAAAACTCAACACAATTGATGGTAATAAAATAATATTGTGGACTTTGTTTACTTACTCTAAGTCGTTCTAGTGCGGCTTGGCCCGTTGCACATATCGTGTTGCGAATGAACTCGCAAACATAGTACCCACATAAGTTATTATCGTGTCCCTGATGCGCGCACTTTACGAGAATAGAGAGTTCAATCAAAATAATAATCAATAAAGCATGATATAATGGAATTGGAAGCTAGCTAGTATTACTTACATTTTGGTCTACAAATTTTAGTTCTTCTGACCATTCACCCACGACCCTGCCCGTGAACCTTTTCCAAACCCTGTCCGGCAAAGAAAATGGATAAAGGAGTAATTAATTACTTGTTGTCACGAAAGTTGCCGATCTAGTGCGATAATATGATTGAAATTATCTCTGGAGCATCTCTCTAAAGTCTGCCCATATCTCTTTTTCTTTTCGTAACGAGTCCATGACAAGGACTTTTCCTGAGTCGGGTTGAATGACTAGCAGAATAAAGTGGAACCTACGCACGCATAACTCATCATCAGTTACACTTAACATCGAGTAAGCCGAAACATAATGTGTACAAGAGAGAGGGTAACAGTACTCACGAGAAGTTGTAAGGCAATAGTATTTCCCTTTTGGTTTGTTGTCTCAGTAAAGACTTTAGCAAGTAATCTTCTGTTTTCCCGGGTTTGGTTCTTACCACTTCTTCATGAACTCTATTTGGGTCGACGAACCCAATGTCAAAAGGGCCTCCTTTCATGCATTCCATAACCTTTTTCCTGCATAATAGTATATACATATATGGTGAGCATATATATATATACATGCAATTAATGAAGTGAATGAGATGAGATAAAAATTACATAAATAGTACTTACACACAATAAAGGCTGATGGCAGATTTGTCGAGTTCCTTCTGATTGAATAGAAAATGCAAGTCTTGAATGTTGAAGTCGATCGCGTCGTCTCCGCACAAGAAAATCTGATCTCTTATATGCGCCGTGATCCAGTCTTCTTTTCTCGTCTTGCAGAAATCAAGGTACCACTTGTGCAATTTTCGCATCTTTGTTGGTAGATTCTTGAGCTCCTCTTTCTTGACTAGATTCTCCCCATACTTCTATGGCTGTATGGGGTTGGCATCGCATTTGGGCAAGTTGTCTCCCATGACGTTCAAGTATGCAATGTAAGTCATCCCCATCTCATTGGCCTTTCTTTGTAGCTCTGCCTCGTAATCATTTACGGGAGGAGCGTCCCGTGTCAAACATTTGGAGCGGGGCACATGATTGGTTTTCCTGCTCTCCAAGCATGGGAACTGTTTTCTGGAGTGCCTCACGACTGCTACTTTCAGTCTCCCTGTGGCGCCTTGCATCCGCCTTCAAAATCTGGCGCTCGTAGTCCGGCACAAGTGGGGTTTCAGGTTTCAAAAGATTTTTGTAAAACTTCTCCACCACCGCCGGATCTATTTTCTCCTTTGGCTCGGCCCGTCTAGGTGCAAAGAATTTCTTGACCTGTTCTTCCGAGATCCTATTGGTCTCCTCGTCGCTGCGATTCCACGGTAAAACTGGCAATGGCTTGGCGAAAGGCTGCGGGACGTAGTTTTTTGAACTCTTTGGCGTACGGTTTCCTGCGGATTTCTTTGTGGCAGTGCTACTGATGCTCCTCGTGGCAGTGCTCTTCCGCTTACGCTGAGGAGATGGCTGAAGCACCGGAGATGGCTGACGGGCCGGAGATGGCTGCCGCGCAGGAGATGGCTGATGGGCCGGAGATGGCTGCCGCGCCGGAGATGGCTGCCGCGCAGGAGATAGCTGAAGTGGCTCAGACTGCTGACGCTGCGGAGACGGCGGGGGTGCCAGTGACCTCCAATTTAGAAGCACAATGTGTTCCTTCTTCCAAAGAATAGTTGTTTTCACTGCAAATTTGAGTTGAGTTTCCCCTTCACCTGTAGCATGGTCAAGCTGTGCTTCCTCATATTCCTTCACAACCTCATCCACCCCGACAATAGCATATCCATCTAGAATCGGTCGGCAGTGGTAAGTTCCACCAGCTACAGGAGGTAAGGCATAGCCGACAGCCACCTTAATGGATAAGCCCATTAATCTCACATGCAGCTCAGCGTGTTCGCTCTCCGTGATCTCATCCACGGGGTATCGAGGACCCGTCATTTCAAGCGTGGGCTGCACGTTCTCCGTGGAAGCCACACTGCTTTTCCGCGCAGAGTCTGGGCCGCGGGCAGCTTCCAATGCAGGCTCTTCGTGCCGCTGAGATGGGCCGGTAGCTTGATGGCTCTGTTGTGCATTCACTTGCGCCTGCAGCGCCGCAAGTGCATGTTCTATCTGTGTCATCCGCTCTGTACGCTCTTTTTATTTTCTGCCGCGCCATCTGTAAGAGTCGCTCCAGTCGGCAAACCCATCCTTCCACGTCATACCCCCTGTGCCTCGTGCATGTCCAGGGTGTTCTTTTTTACCGATGGCGCGTGTGAGCTGGTCATTCTCTCTGTCAGGATGGAAGGTCCTGGCGGATGTTTCCTCGTATGCCGTGATGAGTTCATTGACGGGTTTGGCAAGGAGTGTTGGGAAGATACACAATCCTGTTTCTGGGTCCAACCTTGCCCCGATTCCGTAGAACCAAGTATTTGCACGTAGGTCCCACCCATCTGTCTGGGGTGTGATCCCTCTCTCGCGCAGGGCCTTCTCAGCTTCCTCCCACTTAGGCCTCTGAGATATGTAGCCACCTGACCCCGTCCTCTGGTGATATTCCTTCTTCAGGGCATTAAGCGTATTGGTTTCTGACCTCTTTTTAGCTATAGCACTTTTTTTATATGTCTCAAATTCGGGCCAGTGAGGTCTTATCTTCGCATAATATGCGTCTTCGAAATTTGGAGTCTCGCCAGATTTGATAAATTTGTTCAATTTTGTCTTCCAGTTGCGGAAAGCGTCAGCCATCTTCTTTAGAGTCCACTCTTTGACCTTTTCCTTTATAACCGGGTTGTTTTCATCCTCCTCTGGCGGAAGGGTGAAATTAACCAACAACGAATTCCAAAGCATTTCTTTGGATCTGTCATCGACAAAGGTACCGTCGCCCTTCTTTGGCTTATTCCAATTTTCAATTATGATTGGGATTTGGTCCCTACAAGAACTCCAGCCTGACGTACAAATTTGTCTGCGGCCTTTTTGGGGTCCATCGGCCTGCCATCAACACGGACTGCTTCGATCGTGAACTTTGCACGATCTTTCAACCGCTGGCTCGCGCCTCGCTTGCTCTTTTTCGTAGAAGAAGATGGTTGCTGGCTGGTCGATCCAGAGGGCTAAAAGAAGAAAGAAGCGTTAATTAATACATGTAGAAGAAGATTGTTGGTGGAAGTCAGCAGAGGCTTAATCAATGCATATACCTCGCCGGACTTTGTAACCATTAAATTGCGTTCACCGGAGTCTTCATCTTCTCCATGACTAGTACTTGAGCTGTCGTCATCATGTCCCTCCAAGTTCAGATATTGTGAGGTGTCCTCATCAATAATGTTCTCCATTATTTCTTCTTCTTCAAGGTTTCTACTAAGTGGATCCATAGTTTCTAAAACAATAATATTATCTAGAGTAAGAGTGTAAACATTCAAGTGGACTTGGATTCATACACAAATATACATATTATTCATACAAAAATACACAAATAAATACACAAATGAGTCAGAGGTCCAATTTGTATACAAGTTTTAATCTATGCATGTAGTACAATTTATCGAGCAAACAAGTTTTAATCAGGATGAGTCAGCAATCACACACATGGCAGACACGTGGCGCTCACCGGTGGGGTGACGTTGGTCTCGTCGGGCGGCGATGCTCGTCGGGCGGCGGTGCTCGTCGGGCGGCGGTGCTCGTCGGACGGATGCGGCGGTCTCGTCGGGCGGCGGTGCTAGCGGCGGGCTCATCGGGCGGCGGGCGGCGTCGGCGTTGAGGCGTGGCCTACGAGCTCCGAAGCGGCGGCGGCGAGACGCTCCTGCACGGGGAAGAGAGCGAGGTGGTCAGGGCTCCTCGAAATAGGCTTGCGCCCCGCTATATTATTATAGCAATCACAAGATACAACGACAATGTTGGAGCAACAGAAAAGCAACAACACAATCTAACCCAAAAGAAAATAAAGAGAAAAATAAAAGAAACAAATGCCGACATCGAGCAGATCGATGAACGAAAACGACCCGTGACCGCTGCGCCCTCCGGAGTTGTCCCACCTCACTCCTAGCACTTCGAAGCACCGTGTTTCAAGTAACACCTTCAAGAAGGAATGCGACGTCGACGACGCTGTTGCTCGGACTTGTCCTAGGGTTTCCCCCGATACACGGAGGGGAGTGGAAAATGGGTGTCACCGCGTCGATGTCGGACGAGCCGACAGGGATTTCTCCCGACCCCAAACAACCACGACCCCACTTGATCCGTAGCACTCCACCCAACTTGCCATCCACCAGCACGCGCCACCATGGTCTCACCGTCATCATCGTCATCTCACCGTGCCAACGCTACGAGGATAGAGCAGGCCTAGAGCATGCTCGCAAAGCCGCCGCCGTTGCGCTGCAGCAGGTGTGCGCCGCCATAGCCATCCCTAGTCCACACGCAGTCCCGCCCTCTGTAACACCCTCGGAATCGACCCTATGTAGGTTTCAGCGATTCCCGCCAAACCCACATAGAAACGATTCAAAGGTGCCCACCAGGCACTTTCGTGCGGGTGGAAAACGAAGTAATACCATTACACAATAGTCCACGATGGAACCCACAGAACAGATATATACAACAACGACTTAAAGAGTCAAGAATACAGATATACAAGACAAAGATCCAAATCACCTTTAAGACGATACAGCGTCCGAGTACGGACAAGATGCAAATTGGGCTAAGAGCCCTGAGGAATAACCAATGGCGTCCATAACCCTGCCCAGGCCAAGCCGGAAGGGTAACCCTGCTAACGACGTCGATCTCAAAACCTGCTTAACAAAAGGGGTGCCGACAAAGGGCGAAGGAAAAAGAGAGCGGTCAGTACTGAGGCCAGTACACGGCGAGACTAGAATTCGGCGGTCCTCGCCTACATAGATATGGTGGACTGAAGCGGCAGCGCAGCATGCACTAAACAACCTATAGAGACTCAATACCACTGGCGGCTATCAGATAGGGATAAGAAAGGCCTATTCGGATCCAACCTAGAACAATCACCAAGCATACCCATCCTGGTATTTCCCCCTCGAGACCAAACGAGGAAGTCAACCGAGGAACTCACACAGTTGGCAGTTTTATTCATTCCGTTATAGTGGCGGCAATTACTAGTCAGATATAGATAGCATGAGTCATCCTGATATAATAAGCAGTGGGCAGTTTTAGTTAACCATTGTGTTGTAGTTGTAGTACTTACTAGTCAGATACATATAGCATGAGGCATCCCAAAACCCAGCAGTTGTTGATACTTTTATTTAGCCATTCCGTTGTAGTTGCAATATTTACTAGTCAGGTACAATGGCAACAGGTGACAATCCAAACCAGCAATTGTTGGCACTTTTATTAAGCCATTCCATTATAGTGAAGCTGATTACTAGTCATTATAAAGTCAAATTTATAGCACTACTTTAGTTATAGTTGTCTATGATCGAGATACTTTGCTCAAAGTCGTCCATAACCGCGGACACGGCTTTCAGAAAGTTTTACCCTGCAGGGGGGTACAAATAGCAACACACGCACGATCAACCTCGAGAAAAACCAAATAAAAACCCAACGAGGCATCACGACAGAGCAATTGCAAGATTCATATAAATTTCAGGGGGCCACCCCACCAAGCTACCCGCGACGAAGTTGGCCGGCTCCGAGACGGACCCAGAGGTTTGTGCCAATGGCTGTAAACGACCGGGAACCCGAAAGTGTGACTGGGCTTGTCGATACCGCGAAAACATTCCACATTTTGTTCCTAAACAGTACAGGCGCTCAACGCGCAATCGTAAATAAGCAGTAAAGCATGGCATAAGTACATGATAGTAATAAAGCCCCAAACTACTTTGTGGCCCCAAGAAATAAATATGACTCAAGCTCTGGCTAGGGGGATTCATGGTCCCACATGCGGATAGTGCGAATATTCAAAGAACAGGTATCAAGTACTTGGGGTCCTACGGGACACAAATGGATGGTTAAAAACCAAATAACATCTATTGCCCACCTGTGCCTCTGCATTATTTACCTACTTCAATTTTAGTTATTAAACGGTAATTAAAGTTATAATCATCTCCAACATTAAATATAAGGCATTACTCCAACAACTGTGATACATCGACGGCGCGACGCAACACCTGCGCAAGCAACTACGACTCGCAAGGCTGACTATCTACCAAACAACAGGTAATAGGATATGTCCAAGGCAATTTAATGGCTCCAAGGGATATCACGGGTACGAAAACTAGAGCATCGCATCACAGATAGCAATAGATCAACAGGAGGAAATAAAGACTATAAAAGTAAGATAGGTAGAAAGGGGGAGAATGCTCGCCTGAAAACATTGTCGAAGATTCATCCGAAGATCGGGTCGACACCCGCATCAACTCATCGGCCTAATCCGTGAAGAAGCAAAGCACTAGAAGACACACCGGATGCACTATTTAATACTACGGCAAAAGATCGGACATGATGCATGTATGATGTATGACATGGCAAGATGCGATGCAATTAGGCAATATTAAGCGGAACCGGGGCCCCGACAATTAAATAGATGGTTCATGTTGTTTAGATACCCCGCAATTTAAATGTTGTCTTAACATGGCAAAATATAGCATCGGTTCGCTACAAAAATTTAAATGAGACCAATATTAGACTAGATTGGCCCGCATATGGCCTCCATATTTAATTATGATGTGAATTGGCATAATGCCCCCAAACCCCAACATATGTATGCAAGCATGAACATTTACATGCAACGGGTAGATATATGGCATTTATAAAAATAGGGCTCTTGGATAGGGGTCACACTTAGGGGTTTTCGGCGCACTTGGTTCTTGGGGTTCGGGCTTCGGACGTCGGGATCGGTGTAGGGTCTCGGCCATCGGATCCTTGAAGAAGGTCATGGCGTGCCGATAAATCGGTCTTCGGGGTTCCGAAACAGGGACTTTGATTCCATGAAGGAGAACCCGATATCCTTGACGAAGATCTTCGGGAAATATTGTAGCCGAGAGCGTCCATCCCACTGTATCACCACAAGTAGTTACACCTCACAAGTTGTTGCCACCGCGACGCAACCACATCTTCACCTTAGTATCAAAACAACACATCTTACCTAGCAGCACTCCACCCTTGCCTAGGCACCGAGCACTGATAAACCGATGAATAGCCAAGGGACATACACCATGAGCAAACCACGCTACGAGGGATAGCAGACGCACGCACGGACAAAGCCGAAGACAAGGTCGATGCCCACGGAGGAGGACGAAGTGGCGCGGCCCTGAGGACGTCCTGGACGAGGAGGCCGCGCTACGGCGAGAGGAAGC
The DNA here is from genome assembly GCA_916181665.1 of Avena sativa. Classification (NCBI taxonomy): domain Eukaryota; kingdom Viridiplantae; phylum Streptophyta; class Magnoliopsida; order Poales; family Poaceae; genus Avena; species Avena sativa. Next base: position 320,761,076 of record OV702279.1, read on the forward strand.
CACGACAGGGGTCTCGCCGACTAGCAGAGGGGTGCCAGATGAGCCCGCGGACGGAGAGGCGCCGCGGCAGCAGATCATGACGGCGACGACTGGGTGCAGAGGACGGGGTCGAGTGGGCGCGGAGGCGAGGGTCGGATGGTGACTGCGCGGCCAGGGAGAGGGCGCCGCGGTCGACGGTGGAGGAGGGGGCAGTACTGCCAGGTCGATGTGGCCCCGAGGCGAGGACCGACGGTGGCGAGCTACTGGAGGATGGCGCCGGCGGCGACACGGGATCCCGCGGCTCAGACGCGGGCTTTGCGGCAGAGCTTGCTCGCGTCGACGGCGCGCGCGGAGTGCAGAGGGCGACGAGCGTCCATGGCGGCGGGGAAGAGCTTGCAGGGGCCGGAGGCGGAGCTCGAAGCAGAGCCTGGCGGCGCGGGATTAGGGAGGAAGAGGACGCGGGGCCGCGAACAGAGGTGGAGGCTCGCAGGCGACGGAAGCAGCAGAGGCAGCGGCAGGGTGAGAGGTGGTGAGGAAGGGCGGCGGGGATTGAGGAAGGGATGAAGGCGGGGTGGTTGGCGACGCGGGTCGGGGACTCATGAGCGAGGAAGGTGGGTTCGAGAGAGACGGGTCGGGGCAGGGGTTTTCGGTGGTGGGGCCAGAGGAGCGACGAAAGTTGGGAGGGATCGCTTGGGGGGCGCGTTGACGGGGTGGACCGGGTAGTGGCGGCGGCTGCTGGGGAGTGCGGTTGCGTGGGGAGAGTGGCGGCGGGGTGGATGGGAAGGAGTGGGGGTTGTGGTAGGTATAGGTTAGATTAGGGTTAGGGTTTGGCTGGTTGGTTTGGTCAAAACGGGCTGGGCCAGCCGGGGTAGTAGGTGGCCTGGCCTACGGGCCGGGCTGCCTCCCCTAAAAAAAATAGGTTTTTATTTATTTTCTTTTAAAGTAAAACATTTTTAAATATGTGCTTAGACAAATAAAATACTCCGAACAAGCCCGGGGTTTGATATTTGAAATAAAGAGAGGCTATTTGTAGAAAATAAAATAGGGCTTTTCAAGAATAGTTTTAGTGAAATTTATGCATGATGTCATGATGATGCACAAAATATAAACAACAGGCGATTTTCTAGTAGTGGTTTTACCCGGGGTGCTACACCCTCCATCCCGCAGGAACATCGCTAAGCACGGCAGAGGCCGGCCCGCCCAGGCCCGTATGGCCCGCTCCGCCCCGTACCAGCTCTGCCCAGCCGCCAAAGGGAAGCGCCGCCGCCGGACTCGACGCCAACCGAGGTTCACCGCCGCCAGAGCTTTCTCCGTGACCCCGTTCGGCGCCGCCCTGCGCCCTATCCTCCGGCAACGGGTTGTTTTCATCCTCCAGCGATGGATCGGGGCCGTCGATGAGGAGGCGGCGGCCAACGAGCTCGTGGGAGGGCGCCGAGGAGGGCTCCGGCGGTGGTGCAGGCGAGGGCCGACGGCAGGCGTTGCCGGAGGACAGGGCGCAGGCCGGCGAGCCTCTGCGCGCGGGTGGCGGGCTCTGCGCGAGGAGGGCCGCATGAGGTGGGGTACGGGCCGGCGCCGAACGGGGTCACGGAGAAAGCTCTGGCGCGCGGGTAGATACCCGACCGCTGCCGCCGGCCCCGCACGGGAAACGCTCGCGGTCCTGCCGACGACGGCGGGAGGGAGGAGGAAGGATGCGGGGAAGAAGAGAGGGTCGGGGGCGGCGGACCTCGAGCTCCGAAGCGGCGGCGGCGAGACGGAGGACGATTCCTCCCTCACTCCGAGGGCGGCGGCGGCGAGACGCTCGCGGGCGGCGGCGGCGGCGCTTCGTCTCTCTGCGCGCGGCCGGCGGCGTGTGTTCGACGATCTGGCTCAGCTGGGGGGAAGAAAGGAACGGGAATGTGGAAATAAATACCCCCCCTTTAACACCGGTTCGTGGCTGGAACCGGTGTTAAAGGGGGGATTCCGTTTCCCGCGCGCATTTATTACACCCCCCCTTTAACACCGGTTCCAGACAGGAACCGGTGTTAAAGGGGGGGGTGGTGCACGCGGGAAGCGAAATAAATGCCCCCCTTTAACACCGGTTCCTGTCTGGAACCGGTGTTAAAGGGGGGGCATTTATTTCATGCATTAAAGGGGCATTTTTAATTCAAAAAATATGATATGAATTTAGAAAATTCATATCTTTTTCATTTCAACTCAGAAAAATATGAATAATATATCATAATTTCCAGAAAAATAATATCTATCCATTCATGTAAATCATTTTATATTTACTTTACATGAAAATTTTCAAAATAATTAAAACACTTACATATAAATTTTGATTATTCAATTCAAACAAAAATAAATTGTTAAATCCTAAAGCTTTGAACATAAGAAATATTAAGCATCTAAAAAATGATTTTTATTAGATCAAATCATATTTTAATGCCGCATCTTTTGTATTAACATTTTTGAATTGATTGGATATTTAAATGTCGCATCTTTTGTATACACTTGAATCTCACCAAGCCTCGCTCAACTTGCATTGTTTTTTGATAAAATAGCATATTGTGAACCTAAAAATGATTTTTGTAAAAAATCATGAGCATCGTATCATGTACTTGTAGTTCATATCTGACCCACTTCCTGCCGATTCGGTAGGAATTTGTCTTTTTCACCAGAGGTGGACGGAAAGGTTTCAGATCCCCCTGTTGGTACATTGTGCATATAAGGTGGTCTAGTATTTTTGTAAAATGTGTTGGTGGTTTAGCCATTTGGTGGTTGCTTCACAAAACCGTCCGTTTTTTATGCTCGGAAAATGGAAAATGGTCATTTTGTGAAGGTTTTTTCGAGACATAATCAATATACCAGATAAAGCCGAACTAATAGCCAACTAATAGTAAGTTACATAAAGCCGAACTGGAACTGAAAATTAAGATACATAAAAGAACTGAAAATTAAGATACATAAAAGAACTGAAAATTAAGATACATGGCCAGATTAAGTAACAATCGGCCGAACTTGTTTCGGAATGTTGGAGTGATTCAGTCATGCTCCTGCCTACACCTGTAATACTCGCCACTGTAGTCGTCGTACTCGCCGCCGCCGTCATCGCTGTCGTCGTCGGGGTCGCCGTAATTGAACCTCTGGAGAGTACGCGTGGGCTGGACTTGAGGGTAGCACGTGGGCTGGACTTGAGGGTAGCGCGTGGGCTGGACTCGAGGGTAGCGCAGACGGGGGTTAGTCGGCGGCAGTGTCATAGGCCATGACGCTCTGGAGAGTCCGACCACGCCACCATAGCCGACAGCCGACCTCGTTGAAGTTAGGAGGAGGTGGGCCGTCCTCCTCGTTCCTAGCGAGCGCCCTCTCACGCCGATCCACGAAGAAGGCTTCCCAAGTAGGGAAATAGTCGGGATGCCATCTGGGATTCCTCCGCTGCTCCGGCGTGAGCTCGAAGTAGTAGTGGTTCGTGATGGCCATCCGGCGCGCCACACCTAGAGGAACAGGAGGAACCGGCACGCCTCCGACGCTCAGCATCCAGCCGACGGGGACACAGTAGCCCGGCGGGCAGGGGTAGTTCGAGGCGCAAAGCGCCTCCGCCTCCCTGGGGGTTAGTGCTACGGTGGAAGCCATGGGAAAGAGAGTGATGAGGTTGCAGATATGAGTCTAGAGATGTGCAATGACAATGGAGGCCAACCCTACATATATATATAGTGAACTAGCGGGAAGAACTGGAGGGAAGAACTGGCGGGAAGAAAAATGGCGGGAAAAAATGGCGGGATGAACCTTTAGTCCCGGTTGGAGACACCAACCGGGACTAAAGATGAACCTTTAGTTCCGGTTGGAGACACCAACCGGGACTAAAGATGAACCTTTAGTCCCGGGACAAAAAAACACGAGTCAGCACTAATAATAGGGGTGAGTGTCGACATTATGTCGTGCGGCGTGTACCTTGTCCCGGATGGTGTCACCAACCGGGACTAAAGATGAACCTTTAGTCCCGGTTGGAGACACCAACCGGGACTAAAGATGAACCTTTAGTCCCGGTTGGAGACACCAACCGGGACAAAAACACGAGTCAGCACTAATAATAGGGGTGAGTGTCGACATTATGTCGTGCGGCGTGTACCTTGTACCGGATGGTGTCACCAACCGGGACTAAAGATGAACCTTTAGTCCCGGTTGGAGACACCAACCGGTACTAAAGATGAGTGTCGACATTATTTCGTAAGTGTCGACACTATGTCGAGATGCTTGTACTATAAATAGGCATCCTTGTGAGTCCAGTCCTCCAGCCAGTTTGAGGCTATGCCTTACCTCCTTTCGAGAGCAGGGACACCACTACGGCCAGTTTCAGGGAGATGCCGACGGATCCCAGTCCTCCGGCATCTCCGAGAAACTGGTCATAGAGGCACTCCCTAATATGTGAAATTAGTTAGCTCCCAGGTGTATTGATCTAGTTAGAGAAGTTACAAAGCTGCAAGATGGTTTTCGAGAGCATGGACACCACTACGGCCAGTTTCAGGGAGATGCCGACGGAGCCCAGTCCTCCGGCATCTCCGAGAAACTGGTCATAGAGGCACTCCCTAATATGTGAAATTAGTTAGCTCCCAGGTGTATTGATCTAGTTAGAGAAGTTACAAAGCTGCAAGATGGTTTTCGAGAGCAGGGACACCACTACGGCCAGTTTCACGGAGATGCCGACGGAGCCTAGTCCTCTGGCATCTCCGAGAAACTGGTCATAGAGGCACTCCCTAATATGTGAAATTAGTTAGCTCCCAGGTGTATTGATCTAGTTAGAGAAGTTACAAAGCTGCAAGATGGTTTTCGAGAGCAGGGACACCACTACGGCCAGTTTCAGGGAGATGCCGACGGAGCCTAGTCCTCCGGCATCTCCGAGAAACTGGTCATAGAGGCACTCCCTAATATGTGACCGCGCGCGTTTGGAGATCAGATCTTAATGGTAAGTACGAATCAGGACAACTTCTTCTCATAGTCCCGGTCCATCCACAAAACATGACTAACACTCAAGACATGTATTAATATTAAAAACATGAACTAGAGTTACATAATATGAGCATGAACTTCTTGGCATATGTCCTTCCTTATGATCGCTTTAGACGTAACCATGGAGCATCTTCTTTACTTAACGGAATGCTTGGGTCAGTTTTCACTGTGAAGGGCGGAATTTCATCAAACTTATTATAATCTTCTGACATGTCTGTCTTGTCCTCGATTCCCACGATGTTTCTTTTCCCTGAAAGAACTATGTGATGCTTTGGCTCATCATATGATGTATTCGTTTGCATATTTTTTCTTTTTTTTGGTCTGGAGGACATGTCCTTCACATAGAAAACCTGAGCCACATCATTGGCTAGGACGAATGGTTCGTCTAAGTTCTTCATAAGATTGTTGAGATCCACCGTTGTCATTCCGTACTTCTTGTCTACCTCAACCCCTCCTCCTGTTAGCTTGACCCATTTGCATCGAAACAAGGGGACCTTAAAATTAGGTCCATAGTCAAGTTCCCATATCTCCTCTATGAACCCATAATACGTGGTCTTTTGCCCATTGTCTTCTGCTGCATCGAAGCGGACACCACTGTTTTGGTTGGTGCTCTTTTTATCTTGGCCTATCGTGTAAAATGTATTCCCATTTATCTCGTACCCTTGGAAAGTACATACAGTCGAAGAAGGTGTCCTGGCCAACAAGTACAGCTGATCCCCAATAGTGGTGTTATTTGTGAGAAGTCTTTGCAGCCAGCCGCCAAAACTCGCCATGTGTTCACTTATAATCCATTCATCAGACTGCCCCGGGTGTTTGAGGCGTATTAAATTCTTGTGTTCATTGATATACGGGGCAACCAAGATAGATCTTTGTAAAACCGTGTAGTGTGCTTGATTGAGAGAATGTCCGTCCCTACATATCATTGCTTTACATCCTAGGGTGCCTTTTCCACGCAGTCTTCCCTCATGTCGTGATTCTGGAACACCAATCGCCTTAAGGTCAGGAATAAAATCAACACAGAACTCAATGACCTCCTCTGTTACATAGCCCTTGGAGATGCTTCCTTCTGGCCTAGCATGGTTATGAACATATTTCTTTAAGACTCCCATGTACCTCTCAAAGGGGAACATATTGTGTAGAAATACAGGACCGAGAATGGCAATCTCTTCTACTAGGTGAACCAGGAGATGCGTCATAATATTGAAGAAGGATGGTGGGAACACCAACTCAAAGCTGACAAGACATTGGGCCACATCTGTTTGTAACCCTGGTAGGCTTTCTGGATCGATTACCTTCTGAGATATTGCATTGAGGAATGCACATAGCTTCACAATGGGTACTCGAACATTTTCAGGTAGAAGCCCCCTCAATGCAATCGGAAGCAATTGTGTCATAATCACGTGGCAGTCATGAGACTTCAGGTTTTGGAATTTTTTCTATGCCATATTTATTATTCCCTTTATATTCGACGAGAAGCCAGACGGGACCTTGATACTGCTCAGACATTCAAAAAATATTTCCTTCTCTGCTTTGGTAAGAGCGTAGCTGGCAGGAGTTAAGTGGCATCGTTTACCCTTCTCGTTCTCAGGATGCATAGGCTCTTCAGGGGCCCTCAGACGTTGCTGGTCCTGCCGTGCTTCCGGTGTATCTTTTGTCTTCCCATACACTCCTAGAAATCCTAGCAGGTTCACGCAAACATTCTTCGTCACGTGCATCACGTCGATTGAAGAGCGGACCTCTAAGACTTTCCAATAGGGTAGGTCCCAAAATATAGATTGCTTCTTCCACATGGGCGCGTGTCCGGCATCGTCATTCGGAACAGATAGACTGCCAGGACCTTTTCCAAAGATTACTTCGAGGTCCTTGACCATACCAAATACCTCCTCACCGGTACGGAGGACAGGCTTCCTCCGGGGTTCTGCCAGACGTTTGAAATGCTTGCCTTTCTTTCTTACTGGATGCAGGTTCGGAAGAAATCGGCGATACCCTAGGTACACAACCTTCTTACATTTATCCAAATATACACTTTCAGTATCATCTAAATAGTGTGTGCATGCATTGTATCCCTTGTTTGTCTGCCCTGAAATGTTACTAAGAGCAGGCCAATCATTGATGGTTACGAAAAGCAATGCTCGTAGGTCAAATGGCTCCCCTTTGTGCTCATCCCACATACGTACACCTGGTTTGGCCCACAGCTGTAAAAGTTCTTCAACTAATGGCCTTAGGTACACATCAATGTCGTTGCCGGGTTGCCTCGGGCCTTGGATGAGCACTGGCATCATAATGAACTTTCTCTTCATACACAACCAAGGAGGAAGGTTATAGATACATAGGGTCACAGGCCAGGTGCTGTGACTGCCGTCTGTACTTAGACCAAACCTTAAGTTCCTTGCGTCACGTGCGAAGTCCGGGTACTCTCGCTCGACTTTTCTTCACTGTGACCCATCGGCGGGGTGTCTCAACATCGCGTCTTTCTTACGGTCTTCCATGTGCAATCGCAACAACTTGGCATGCTCTTTATTTCTGAAGAGACGTTTTAACCGTGGTTTTATAGGAGCGTACCACATAACCTTGGCGGGAACCTTCTTCCTAGGGGCCTCGCCCTCAACATCGCCAGGATCGTCTCGTCTGATCTTATACCGCAGTGCAGTGCATACCGGGCATGCATCCAAATTCTCGTACTTCTCACCGCGGTAGAGGATGCAGTCATTAATGCAGGCATGTATCTTCTGCACGTCTAATCCTAGAGGGCAGACAACCTTCTTTGCTTGGTATGTACTGTCGGGCAACTCATTATTTCTTGGAAGAAGATTCTTCATTTTTACCAACAACTTTGAAAATGCGCTGTCAGTCACACCATTCTCTGCCTTCCATTGCAGCAAAACCAGTGTGGCACCTAGCTTTTTGTGGCCATCTTCGCAAGTTGGATACAACAATGTTTTGTGATCCTTTAACATCTGCTCCAGCTTCTCCTTCTCCTTTTCAGTTTCACATTCTTCCTTTGCATCAGTAATGACCCGACCAAGATCGTCATCAGCGGGCCCATCTGCTCCCTCTTGATCTTCATTATCTACCTCCGTTGCATTATCATCATATTCAGGATACATATTATGATAGTTGTCATCATCCTCTTCTTCTTCGTTGTCTTCCATCACTACCCCTTTTTCTCCGTGCTTGGTCCAAAAATTATAGCTGGGCATGAAACCGGATCGAAGCAGGTGGGCGTGAATGGTTCTGGTATTTGAGTAGTCTTTCTTGTTCTGACAGTGAACACACGGACAACACATAAAACCATTGTGACCACGGTTTGCATTAGCCACAACGATGAAATTTTGGAGGCCCGTAATGTACTCGGAAGTGCGGCGGTCACCGTACATCCATTGTCGATTCATCTGCATTAATATGTAGTATATATCAAAAAATAATAGGGAGATGACCATTTATATATAGTACATCAATGACACATGAAACTATAGTTGCCGACCTCGACCGAGACGGAAAGAGCAACAAGAAATCTTATTTTGAGCTCTCGGGCATTTCACCGAACACCTCTAGTGCATATGAAAAAAACACAAACTAGCACTCTTCACACCCTCTTGCTAGGCTCCAAAATGTGAAAGAATGGAAGAGTGAGGTGTGTGTGGGCTGGGGTGGTGTCTTTTATAGCCCCCCCTTTAACACCGGTTCATGCCACGAACCGGTGTTAAAGGGGGGGGGGTGCGCGGGCCACTGCTGCAGGGACCTTTAACACCGGTTCGTGGCACGAACCGGTGTTAAAGGGGGCTCCTTTTTTGCCGCAGGGGCCACGCTGGTACGGCCCCCCCTTTAACACCGGTTCGTAGAAGAACCGGTGTTAAAGCCCTTTTTCGGGATCAACAAAAGACCTCGTTTCCACTAGTGTCTACACATCTCTACTCGGCTTGATTTTTAGATCTGCCTCTTTGCTCTTCCTTCTCATAATCATCTGCATTATTTGTCTTGCAGTTCCAAGAGAGGTTGTCAGCGTTGGCACCTCTGCAAAAGGTTGTGTACGACGACACGTAGATCCGATATGATGATGTTGGCATGCGTAGGATGGCCCGTAGATCCTTCAGCCCGACATGATGCTAATGTCGTACGAAACGGAGAGGTGCTTAAGGACTCCGGTAGTAGATAGGATATTTTTCTTAATTAGATGTAGCTTTATTTTTTAAAGTAGTCCTGTTGAATAGAGAGGTGCTCAAGACCATCCATGTTATTAGCAGATTATATCTCCTATGTAATGAATAGAGAGGGGGCTCAAATTCTTTGTAATGTGATGTGATGGATAACATTTTCATCTTAATAAACTATTTTTTTCGATTTGAATGGAACTAGCAACCAAATTTGATTAATATTATTTAATTAACTTTATGTATTGTTGAATGTGTAAAAAGCACAGCAAAATAATGCGTCAAGAAATAGGTGACCGAGACGCATCCCGTCTAGTGACGCAAAAAATATATCACATGGCGGATGACAATGTGCCAAGAGAAAAAAGTGCTGCCTATGCACTTTTCTTGATGCAGATATCCTGGCGGATTTCTTTTGCCGCAATAGCATGAGCGTGACGATTATGCGTGTGACTTGGCATCTATAATTTCTAGGGGCCACGTGTTCTGTTGTAGTGCTATGCCCGGTAGACCATTTTTAAGAGTTGTGAAAGCATCGATTAATTTGCACGAAGGTAACATGAGGTATGAATTACACTGACGAAATCATTTTGTTGTTCATTTGCCACCGAGGAGACTATTGGGTTCACGTGTGACCTCCAGCTAAAATGGAGGACGAGACAACCAACAAGCTGAGACGGGTCAAGTCAGAAGCGCAAGAACCTTCACCTAGCCTCTACATCATGAGCCGCTTCCTTGACAAAATATTGAACATCATCTCCATCCTCCCTACCAAGTCTGGCATGCATACAATCGTCCTCCCCTCTGGCGGTCCATCCCCCTCAACCTCATCGTCAACTACAAGTTCTGCCATCAGGATAACAAACGCGTCGCTATTATCTCCAAGATCCTTGTTATGCACCCTAGGCCCATCAAACGCCTCTCCCTCAGCTGCTTCCACCCAACTACAATCTCGGCGCCAAGCTCGATAAGTTTTTCCTATCCCCGGTCCTAAATAACCTCAAGTTCCACGATCACTAGTAGAAAACAGGCCATCCGTTCACGCCCCCTCAGAGCATTAGTCTCGGTTGAGCCACGAACCGGGACTAATGCTGGCACGCGTCCCGGTTCGAGCGGGCACGGGGCCCGGAGGCATGCATCCCGGTTGGTAAGGGGGCATACGTTAACCGGGACTAAAGGTTGGACGTCAGCCAGGTGGCGTGGCACACACCTTTAGTCCCGATTTCTGTTACAAACCGGGACGTATGCTCTCGCCCTCTATAAATGCAACGCCCCAGCCCTCTGTCTTCACTCTGTTTTTTCTTGGTGGAAGGTGTGAGGGGTGTGCTAGTTTTTTTCCCTATGCATGCATTCAAGGTGTTTGATGAAATGTTTGAGTGAATGATCCCGTTCAATTTCTCATAAAACAAAAATATAGAAGGTGTCCGAGACGCACTTGAGCTTTCTCCTCTTTATTTTCCTCGATCGAGGTTAGCAATCTTATCTTTTCTCTGTCATTGATACAATGCATGTGTCGATGTGAATTGGTCATTTCACTATTTATGATGTCCTGTTTTTTGATAAACTTACTTATATGATGCAGATGAACGGTCGGGAATGGATGTACGGTGACCGGCGCGTAGCCGGGTATATGAAAGGCGTGGATAAATTTATCGATGTGGCTACGGCAAACAATGAGAATGGTTTTATACGTTGTCCATGTGTTCAATGTCGGAACAACAAGGAGTACTCTTCCTCGAAAATCATTCGCGGCCACCTGATTATGAAAGGTTTCATGCCCAACTATAATTGTTGGACCAAGCACGGGGAAAGAGGGGTTATGATGGAATATGGTGAAGAAGAAGATGATGATAACAACTATCATCATATGTTTCCTGAATACAGTGGTACTGCAATGGAAGACAATGAAGAGGAAGGAGGTGAAGAACGGGCATCAGATGAGCCGGCTGATGAACTTGGTAGGGTCATTTCTGATGCAAAGCGATACTGTGAAACAGAAAATAAGAAGTTGAAGTTAGAGGGCATGTTAGAAGATCACAAGAAATTGTTGTACCCAAATTGTGAAGATGGCAGCACAAAGCTCGGTACCACACTGGAATTGTTGCGATGGAAGGCAGAGTGTGGTCTAACTGACTCCTCATTTGAAAAGATGCTGAAAATAATGAAGCCGAAGTTTCCAAAACATAACGAACTTCCCAAGAGTACCTACGAAGCAAAGAAGACTCTTTGTCCTCTAGGATTAGATGTGCAAAAGATACATGCATGCATTAATGACTGCATCCTCTACCGCGGTAAGGAGTATGAGAATTTAGATAAATGCCCGGTATGCAATGCATTGCGGTATAAAATCAGACGAGATGACCCTGGTGATGTTGAGGGAGAGCCCCTCCGGAAGAGGATTCCTGCTAAGGTTATGTGGTATGCTCCTATAATACCAAGGTTGAAACGCATGTTCAGAAACAAAGAGCATGCCAGGTTGTTGCGATGGCACAAAGAAGACCGTAAGAAAGACGGGAAGTTGAGACACCCTGTTGATGGGTCACAGTGGAGAAAAATCGAGAGAGACTTCCCAGACTTTGCAGGTGACGCAAGGAACTTATGGTTTGGTCTAAGTATGGATGGCATGAATCCTTTTGGGGAGCAGAGCTGCAGTCACAGCACCTGGCCCGTGACTCTATGTATCTACAACCTGCCTCCTTGGTTGTGCATGAAGCGTAAGTTCATTATGATGCCAGTGCTCATCCAAGGCCCGAAGCAACCGGGCAACGACATTGATGTGTACCTTAGGCCATTAGTTGAAGAACTCTTACAGTTGTGGGACAAACCAGGTGTACGTGCGTGGGATGAGAACAAACAGGAGCCATTTGATCTACGAGGGTTGTTATTCGTAACCATTAATGATTGGCCTGCTCTTAGTAACCTTTCAGGACAGACAAACAAGGGATATAAGGCATGCACACACTGTTTAGATAAGACTGAAGGTACATATTTGCATAAATGCAAGAAGGTTGTGTACCTGGCGAATCGACGATTTCTTCCGACCAATCATCCCGTAAGAAAAAAAGGCAAGCATTTCAAAGGTGAGGCAGATCACCGGAAGAAGCCTAAACTCCCTGCTGGTGATGATGTATTTGGTATGGTCAAGGACATAGAAGTAATCTTTGGAAAGGGTCCCGACGGTCAATCAGTTCCGAACGGCGTCGCTACAGGACACGTACCCATGTGGAAGAAGAAATCTATATTTTGGGAGCCGCCATATTGGAAAGTCCTGCGTGTCCGCTCTTCAATCGACGTGATGCACGTGACGAAGAATCTTTGCGTGAACCTTCTAGGATTCCTAGGCGTGTATGGGAAGACAAAAGATACACCAGAAGCACGAGAGGACCAACAAATTATGAAAGACCCAAAGAACATGCATACACAGAACAAGACGGATAAAGGGCGTCAATTAAGTCGTGCCAGCTATGCTCTTACCAAAGCAGAGAAGGAAATCTTTTTTGTAGTCCTTTACAGTATCAAGGTGCCGTCGGGCTTCTCATCTAATATAAAGGGGATAATAAATATGGCAGAGAAAAAGTTCCAAAACCTGAAGTCTCATGACTGTCACGTGATTATGACGCAGTTGCTTCCGATTGCATTAAGGGGGCTTCTACCGGAAAATGTTCGAGTACCCATTGTGAAGCTGTGTGCATTCCTCAATGCAATATCTCAGAAGGTAATCAATCCAGATATTCTGCCAAGGTTACAGAAGGATGTGGTACAATGTCTTGTTAGTTTTGAATTGGTGTTCCCACCATCCTTCTTCAATATTATGACGCATCTCCTGGTTCACCTAGTGGAAGAGATTGCCATTCTCGATCCGGTATTTCTGCACAATATGTTCCCCTTTGAGAGGTTCATGGGAGTCTTAAAGAAATATGTTCATAACCGTGCTAGACCAGAAGGAAGCATCTCCAAGGGATATGAAATAGAGGAGGTCATTGAGTTTTGTGTTGACTTTATTCCTGACCTTAAGCCGATTGGTGTTTCTGACTCGCGGCATGAGGGAAGACTAAGTGGAAAAGGCACGCTGGGAAAGAAAGCAATGATATGTAGGGACGGGGATTCTTTCACTAAAGCACACTACACGGTTCTATATAATTCCACCTTGGCAGCTCCGTATATCGAGGAACACAAGAATATTCTACGCTCCAAAAACCCGGGGAAGCCTGAATCACTGATTACAGATGAACACATGAAGTCTTTTGGTGGTTGGATGCGGACACATATCTTGAATGACACCACTGTTGGAGATCAGCTATACTTGTTGGCCGCGTCACCATCTTCTATTGTATTGAATTTCCAAGGGTACAAAATAAATAGGAATACATTCTACACGATCGCCCAAGATAAAAAGAGCACCAACCAAAATAGTGATGTCCTCTTTGATGCAATAGACGAGAATGGACAAAAGGACACATATTATGGTTACATAAAGGAGATATGGGAACTAGACTATGGGGTGTCTTTTAAGGTCCCTTTGTTTCGCCGCAAATGGGTCAACCTGAATGGGGAAGGGGTAAAGATAGACCAGTTGTACGGAATAACAACAGTGGATCTCAACAATCTTGGTTATAGAGATGAACCATTCGTCCTAGCCAATGATGTATCTCAGGTTTTCTATGTGAAGGACATGTCCTCCAGACCGAAAAAAAGAAAAAATATGCAAACGAATACATCATATGGTGAGCCAAAGCGTCACATAGTTCTTTCAGGGAAAAGAAACATCGTGGGAATCGAGGACAAGACAGACATGTCAGAAGATTATAATAAGTTTGATGAAATTCCGCCCTTCACAGTGAAAACTGACCCAAGCATTCCGTTAAGTAAAGAAGATGCTCCATGGTTACGTCTGAAGCGATCATAAGGAAGGACATATGCCAAGAAGTTCATGCTCATATTATGTAACTCTAGTTCATGTATTTCGCGGTTTGTGGCTTCACTGAAGGATATCTTTCGCGGTTTGTGGCTTGACCAAGACTATATATAGGGGAGCCTTTAGTCCCGGTTTTGTAGTCTCGGTTTTTAATATTAATAAATGTCTTGAGTGTTAGTCCCGTTTTGTGGCTAGACAAGGACTATGAAGAAGTTGTCCCGATTCGTACTTACCATTAAGATCTGATCTCCAAACGCGCGCAGTCACATATTAGGGAGTGCCTCTATGACCAGTTTCTTGGAGATGCCGGAGGACTGGGATCCGGCGGCATCTCCCTGAAACTGGTCGTAGTGGTGTCCCTGCTCTCGAAAACCATCTTGCAGCTTGTAACTTCTCTAACTAGATCAATACACCTGGGAGCTAACTAATTTCACATATTAGGGAGTGCCTCTATGACCAGTTTCTCGGAGATGCCGGAGGACTGGGCTCCGTCGGCATCTCCCTGAAACTGTCCGTAGTGGTGTCCCTGCTCTCGAAAACCATCTTGCAGCTTGTAACTTCTCTAACTAGATCAATACGCCTCGGAGCTAACTAATTTCACATATTAGGGAGTGCCTTTATGACCAGTTTCTCGGAGATGCCGGAGGACTGGGCTCCGTCGGTATCTCCCTGAAACTGGCCGTAGTGGTGTCCCTGCTCTCGAAAACCATCTTGGAGATGCCTCAAACTGGCTGGAGGACTGGACTCACAAGGATGCCTATTTATAGTACAAGCAGCTCGGCATAGTGTCGACACTTATGAAATAATGTCGACACTCACCCCTATTATTAGTGATGACTCGTGTTTTGTCCCGGTTGGTATCTCCAACTAGGACTAAAGGTTCATCTTTAGTCCTGGTTGGTGACACCATCCGGGACAAGGTACATGCCGCACGACATAATGTCGACACTCACCCCTATCATTAGTGCTGCCTGGCCCAGCCTGCCGAAATCCCTCCAACCGGGACTAAAGATGAACCTTTAGTATATTGAAAATCCGAACAATGAAAATCCTTCGCGTGGTGTCATATTATGTTACATAGTTGAAAGGAAAAATACCAGACTTGGTATATTGATCATGTTTCGAAAAAACCTTCACAAAATGACCTATCATGTTCGAGGTTTCATGGCTTTCGGTCCAAATGAACGATGTTATGTGCTGAATCACGGCATAGTTTGTGATGTTGTGCCCATATTATGCATGCGTGTGGACATTGGTATGGATAACAATGTTGCAGGAGGAAGTTTTCCTTTTTGTCGCACGGAAAAGCCCTTTTCCATTTTCCAAGAGCAAAAAACGGGTCGTTTTGTGAAGTAACCACCAAAATGCCATTTCAGAATGCTACCGTCCCATTTTCTAAAATACTAGACCACCTTACATGGACTATCTCCCAACCGGGACATCTCAAACCTTTTCGTCCATCCCGGGTAAAAAGGACAAATGTCTGCCGAATCGGTAGGAAGTGGGTCCGATTTGTACTACAGGTACATGATCTATCGCCCGTGATTTTTTGAAAAAATCATTTTTAGACTCGCAATATGTGGTTTCTTCAGAGATCCAATGCAAGTTCTAACGATGCTCGTCCCCTATCTTCATGCACACCGGTTCGACCATAGTTAGAAATTCAGATAATTCAAAACAGGCATAATAAATTCAAAAAAAATCCGAACAATGAAAATCCTTCACGTGGTGTCATATTATGTGACATAGTTGAAAGGAAAAATACCATACTTGTTATATTGATCATGTTTCGAAAAAACCTTCACAAAATGACCTATCATGTTCGAGGTTTCATGGCTTTCGGTCCAAATGACCGATGTTATGTGCTGAATCACGGCATAGTTTGTGATGTTATGCCCATATTATGCATGCGTGTGGACATTGGTATGGAGAACAATGTTGCAGGAGGAAGTTTTCCTTTTTTGTCGCACGGAAAAGCCCCTTTCCATTTTTTGAGCGCAAAAAACGGGTCGTTTTCTGAAGTAACCACCAAAATTCCGTTTCAGAATGCTACCGTCCCATTTTCCTAAAATACTAGACCACCTTACATGGACTATCTACCAATCGGGACATCTCAAACCTTTTCGTCCATCCCGGGTAAAAAGGACAAATGTCTGCCGAATCGGTAGGAAGTGGGTCCGGTTTGTACTATAGGTACATGATCTATCGCCCGTGATTTTTTTAAAAAATCATTTTTTAGACTCGCAATATGTGGTTTCTTCAGAGATCCAATGCAATTTCTAACGATGCTCGTCCCCTATCTTCATGCACACCGGTTCGACCATAGTTAGAAATTCAGACAATTCAAAACGGGCATAATAAATTCAAAAAAAATCCGAACAATGAAAATCCTTCGTGTGGTGTCATATTATGTGACATAGTTGAAAGGAAAAATACCAGACTTGGTATATTGATCATGTTTCGAAAAAACCTTCACAAAATGACCTATCATGTTCGAGGTTTCATGGCTTTCGGTCCAAATGACCGATGTTATGTGCTGAATCACGGCATAGTTTGTGATGTTGTGCCCATATTATGCATGCGTGTGGACATTGGTATGGAGAATAATGTTGCAGGAGGAAGTTTTCCTTTTTGTCGCACGGAAAAGCCCTTTTCCATTTACCGAGGGAAAAAAACGGGTCGTTTTGTGAAGTAACCACCAAAATGCCATTTCAGAATGCTACCGTCCCATTTTCCTAAAATACTAGACCACCTTACATAGACTATCTCCCAACCGGGACATCTCAAACCTTTTCGTCCATCCCGGGTAAAAAGGACAAATGTCTGCCGAATCGGCAGGAAGTGGGTCCGGTTTGTACTACAGGTACATGATCTATCGCCCATGATTTTTTGAAAAAATCATTTTTAGACTCGCAATATGTGGTTTCTTCAGAGATCCAATGCAACATCTAACGATGCTCGTCCCCTATCTTCATGCACACCGGTTAGACCATAGTTAGAAATTCAGATAATTCAAAACGGGCATAATAAATTCAAAAAAAATCCGAACAATGAAAATCCTCCGCGTGGTGTCATATTATGTGACATAGTTGAAAGGAAAAATACCATACTTGGTATATTGATCATGTTTCGAAAAAACCTACACAAAATGACCTATCATGTTCGAGGTTTCATGGCTTTCGGTCCAAATGACCGATGTTATGTGCTGAATCACGGTATAGTTTGTGATGTTGTGCCCATATTATGCATGCGTGTGGACATTGGTATGGAGAAAAATGTTGCATGAGGAAGTTTTCCTTTTTGTCGCACGGAAAAGCCATTTTCCATTTTCCGAGCGCAAAAAACGGGTCGTTTTGTGAAGTAACCACCAAAATGCCATTTCAGAATGCTACCGTCCCATTTTCCTAAAATACTAGACCACCTTACATGGACTATCGCCCAACCGGGACATCTCAAACCTTTTCGTCCATCCCGGGTAAAAAGGACAAATGTCTGCCGAATTGGTAGGAAGTGGGTCCGGTTTGTACTACAGGTACATGATCTATCGCCCGTGATTTTTTGAAAAAATCATTTTTAGACTCGCAATATGTGGTTTCTTCAGAGATCCAATGCAAGTTCTAAATGAGCCATTTTACTTCCCGCCATTTCTTCCCGCCATTTTTCTTCCCGCCATTTTTTCCCGGCATTTCTCCCGCCAGTTTTTCCCGCCACTTCTTCCCTCCAGTTATCTTCCTACCATTTCTCACTATATATATGTAGGGTTGGCCTCCATTGTCATTGCACATCTCTAGACTCATATCTGCAACCTCATCACTCTTTCCCATGACTTCCACCGTAGCACTAACTCCCAGGGAGGCGGAGGCGCTTTGTGCCTCGAACTACCCCTGCCCGCCGGGCTACTGTGTCCCCGTTGGCTGGATGCTTAGCGCCGGAGGCGTGCCGGTTCCTCCTTTCCCTCTAGGTGTGGCACATCGGATGGCCATCACAAACCACTACTACTTCGAGCTCACGCCGGAGCAGCGGAGGATCCCAGATGGCATCCCGACTATTTCCCGACTTGGGAAGCCTTCTTTGTGGATCGGCGTGAGAGGGCTCTCTCCAGGCACGAGGAGGATGGCCCACCTCCTCCGAACTTCAACGAGGCCGGCCGTCGGTTGTGGTGGCGCGGTCGGACTCTCCAGAGCGTCATGGCCTACGACAGGGCCGCCGACTCTAGCCATCGCCTGCGCTACCCTCAAGTCCAGCCCACTCGTACTCAGCCTTCAAGGTTCAACTACGGCGACCCCGACGATGACAGCGACGACGGCCGCGGCGAGTACGACGACTACAGTGGCGAGTATTACAGGTGTATACAAGAGCATGATTGAATCACTCCAATATTGCAAAACAAGTTCGCCCGATTGTGGCTTAATCTGGCCATGTATCTTAATTTTCAGTTCTTCTATGTAACTTTGTGTTAGTTGCGTTATGTACTTTAATTCCAGTTCTATCCTAATAAAATTTTCTTTCCGCCCATTATTTCCCGTCCTTTTTTCCGCCCATTAATATATAAAAAATATAAGTTAATTCAAATCCAAATTAAAAACAGAAAATGGTTTTGAATTATTTATTCAAATCCAAACACTTTTTATGTTTAAAGTTTTTCTAAATTCCAAATTAATATTAAAAAAATATAAGATCATTCATTTTTAATTGTAAATGGTTCATATTTTAAATGGTTACATTAATTATTTTTTAAAACAGAAAATGGTTTTGAATTATTTATTCAAATCCAAACACTTTTTATGTTTAAAGTTTTTCTAAATTCCAAATTAATATTAAAAAATATAAGTTAATTCATTTTTAATTGTAAATGGTTCATATTTTAAATGGTTACATTAATTATTTTTAAAACAGAAAATGGTTTTGAATTATTTATTCAAATCCAAACACTTCTTATGTTTAAAGTTTTTCTAAATTCCAAATTAATATAAAATAATATAAGTTAATTCTTTTTTAATATTAAATGGTTACATTAATTATTTTTTAAAACAGAAAATGGTTCTGAATTATTTATTCAAATCCAAACACTTTTTATGTTTAAAGTTTTTCTAAATTCCAAATTAATATTAAAAAAATATAAGTTAATTCATTTTTAATTGTAAATGGTTCATATTTTAAATGGTTACATTAATTATTTTTTAAAACAGAAAATGGTTGAATTATTTATTCAAATCCAAACACTTTTTATGTTTAAAGTTTTTCTAAATTCCAAATTAATATTAAAAAAATATAAGCTAATTCATTTTTAATTGTAAATGGTTCATATTTTAAATGGTTCCATTAATTATCATTTGAAACAGAAAATGGTTTTGAATTATTTATTCAAATCCAAACACTTTTTATGTTTAAAGTTTTTCTAAATTCCAAATTAATATTAAAAAAATATAAGTTAATTCACTTTTAATTGTAAATGGTTCATATTTTAAATGGTTACATTAATTATTTTTTAAAACAGAAAATGGTATTGAATTATTTATTCAAATCCAAACACTTTTTATGTTTAAAGTTTTTCTAAATTCCAAATTAATATTAAAAAAATATAAGTTAATTCATTTTTAATTGTAAATGGTTCATATTTTAAATGGTTACATTAATTATTTTTTAAAACAGAAAATGGTTCTGAATTATTTATTCAAATCCAAACACTTTTTATGTTTAAAGTTTTTCTAAATTCCAAATTAATATTCAAAAAATATAAGTTAATTCATTTTTAATTTTAAATGGTTACAATAATTATTTTTAAAAACATAAAATGGTTTTGAATTATTTATTCAAATGCAAACACTTTTTATGTTTAAATTTTTTCTAAATTCCAAATTAATATTCAAAATATATAAGTTAATTCAATTTTAATTTTAAATGGTTCATAGTTTAAATGGTTACATTAATTATTTTTTAAAACAGAAAATGGTTTTGAATTACTTATTCAAATTCAAACACTTTTTATGTTTAAAGTTTTTCTAAATTCCAAAGTAATTATCATTTAAAAAACATTACAAATTTAAACCCTAAATAAAAAATAAGACGGGAACAAAGAGAAAATTCCTGAATTTTTTTGAAAACAGGTTCATATGTCCCGGTTGGTGGTTGGAGCCACCAACCGGGACTAAAGAGCCCTGCGCGCGCCCCTTGGGCTGATGAAAAAAAAGTGGACTATACGTCCCGGTTGGTGGCTCCAACCGAGACGTATGACCCTTTAGTCCCAGTTGGAGCCACCAACCGGGACAAAAGGTCCTTTGGTTATAACTGTTCGCCCCTTCTCCTTCTCCTTCTTCCCCGTTCCTCTTCACTCACCCGCAACAGATCGCCGCCACCGCGAGGACAAGCGCTCAGACGCCGTCAGGCTGCCCAACCGCCGCCCCGCTATCGGCCTCCACGCGCTGCCCCGCCGTCGGACTCCACTCGCTTCCCCGCCGTCGCGCCTCCACGCGATGCTTCTTCCTCGACCCCGACGAGCTCTGCCACGCTCCTCGTCGGCGCTCCGAGCCTCGCCTTTCCTCACTGTCATCCCCAATCGCTTCAGGGTGAGCCGCTGAACCTCCCTGACCCAGTATTTTCTTCCTGGCGTCGCGCGTAGCCGCTGCTCGCCGTTCACCCAAGAGCTCCACCGCAGATGCTCGCCGCCGTGCTTGCTCCGGCGACCATTAGTAGCGGCGCTAGGTTAGATAGGTTCCTCTAGCTCGCACGGTTTGAACAGACCCAATGGCGCTCCCTAGAATCGTCGAAAACATCGCCGGCGACCACCGCCTGCCGCTCCGGTCGCGTCATCGCGAGTGACGTGGCCACCACGTGGCCACGGGGTGGACCCAGCGTGGCCTGGGGCCCGCTCGTCAGCCCCTCCGGCTAGATCCAGCCTCGGTGAGAAACACCCTGACCCCCCCACTTTGCGTGTGGGGCTGCTGATGTGGCTCCGGCCCCACCAGTCAGTCTCTATGGGTAGGTTCAGTCGTGGTAACAAAAGCCCTGGGTTCTTTATGACGTCAGCCTAATGTAATAAATTGTTTTATAATTCCAAAAAATGATTAAATATTGTAAAATTCATATATTATTATTTATAAGTCAGAAAAATACAAATAATATACCAAAATGTTCAGAAAAATGAGTTCTACCTTTTTAAGCTATAGACATGCATTGCTAATCAACTTTAATGACAAGTTTAATTAGAGAACTAAATCAACCCCTCTCATGTGTTTCCGGAGTCCCGAGTTAGGGTTTTCAACCCTCGGAACCCCGTTTAAATTGCCGAGCAAGTTTTAGGGTTTCATTTCAATGCAATTCAACTTGCCATATCATCATCCTTGTTTGAGCATTCCGCCTATCCCTCCTCCCCGACCGCCACAGCGCCTTCGTCTCCGTCCATCGCCACGCGCTCCAGCCGCCCCTTCCCTTTTAGTGTGTATGTATATATTGTGTATGTATATATAGTGTGTATGTATATATTTTTATTATTGTGTATGTATATATTAGGGTTTCTCTGAATTAGGGTTTATCCGTTTTGACTTATCCGTTTTTCCACCTATGCAGAAAATATGGACCCACACGATAGAGACGAAGAAAAGGAAGAGTTGATCCAAGGTGTGATCCGCGGGGAAGAAAATTTAGATGTATCGACGTTTCTGAACAACTCCGGTGAGGGTTATCCTCTTTTTGCCGGAAGAGATGACTTGTTTGAGGTTGAAGGTGATGCCTTCCGCGAGGGAGAAGGCGATGCCTTGTGTAATCGAGAAGACGACCGCTCTGGCGAGGTGCATGTAATATAATTAATTCATTAATTAATCATCTGCTATCTATATAGAAATAGTAACGACGATCTTTCTTCTTTTAGCCCTCCGGATCGAACAAATCTACTGAAAAGAGCGGACGAGGCCCAACCAAAAAGTTGGAAGACCATGAGAGGTTCAAGATCGAAGATATTGCTAAAGACGGCAAACCGACGGCTCCCGAAGTTGTCGCAATCAAATTTGTGGCACAATGCGGAGTAATCGTTAGGGACTTAATCCCGATCACCATTGAAAATTGGAATAGGCCTGCTGATGCGGAAGAAGAGGGAACATGTTTGTTTGTCCCTAACAAGGCCAAAGATTTACTATGGAAGAGGCTCAAGGTTAATTTCAAACTACCGAAGATAGAGCTGGATCCAAATGCGGAGGATCTAGTTGAGGACGCCTTAGAACATGGGAGAGCCATGGAGGCTAAGGTCAGGGAGTGGGCTATGAAGAAGATGGCCTAGTGTTTCACCAACTGGAAGAAAAGATTGCACCTTGACTATGTCGTGAAAGAGAAGATTCCAGATTTCAAGAAGATTCAGTTTGAGAAGATAAAACCATTCTGGGCTGAGTTTGTAAATTACAAGATATCAGAAAAATCTAAGAAAATGTCTGCAATGAATAAGCTGAATGCTGCTAACAAGAAGTATCACCATACTATGGGGCAAGGTGGCTACATGGCTGGTATTCCTAAGTGGGAGAAACTTGAGAATGAACTGCGTGCTAAAAAGATCACCCCAGAGACAGACAATTGAGTAGAACATGCAAGGAATTGCTTTTACGGGCATGGGGGCACGTTGGTCTCGGAAGGGATGTGTATATATAACATACGACATAAATAAGACCCCTTGCTAATCGAGAAGATGAGAAAAGCAGTAAAGGCTGTTAAAGATGGGGACTTCATTCCTGATAGAGAGAATGATGAGCTCACACTCGCCCTTGGAAATAAGGAACATGATGGACGAACACGAGGAACAAGCGGCTCCAAACCATGGAGGACTGGGTTTCCCGAAGAGAGGAAGAAATATCCTGATAGAAGCCGTCAGAGGAGAAAGGACAAGGCGTAAGTTGAAGCAGATATTCAGAAAGAGCGAATGCGTATAATTGAAGAACAAATAAAGCAACAACAAGATGAAATTAATGCACTTAAAGAGCAAAGTACTACCGGCCCATCTCAGCAGCACGCTGCATTCGATGCTACCGGCCTATCGAATAATCGAAAAAGCAGTGTGGCTTCCACCGAGGTCCCGGGTGATGACAATGGCGATGACGATGGTGCACCGACGATGGCTCCTGTTGGCTACCCAGTGGATGATATCACAGAGATGACACACTGCCAGCTACATGTCAAAGTTGTGAACATATCAATGAAGGTGGCGGTCGGCTATGCCTTACCAATTGGACCCACACCAACTTACCACTGTCGTCCGGTCCCACAGGGCTACGCTATTGTTGGGGTGGATGAAATCATGCCCACCTTTGAAGTTTTGAAGCTTGACTACCCTGCAGGTGAAGGGGATGTGACTGAACTAGGAGATGCAACGAACGTTGTCGGGGTGGATGAAATCATGCCCACCTTTAAAGTTTTGGATCTTCACTACCCTGCAGGTCAAGGGGATGTGACTGTACTGGGAGACGCAACAAACGTCACCATTCTATGGCCAAAGGAATGTATCGTGCTTCCAAATCACACGCCAATGCCATCTTCGCCGCCGCCTCACCCGTCTCCAGCGAGGTCGTCGCTGACACGGCAGCCGTCTTCGTCGCCTCACCCGGCTCCGTCGCCTCACCAATCTTCGGCGCAGCCATCGCTGCGGGAGCCATCGTCGGCGCCTCAGGATAAAAAGCTTAAGCGTACCGCTACTCTGCGTCGTGGTAAGCGATCGCCAAAACGTAAACAAGAGCCTCTTCCAAAAGTACCAAAGGTTCCTCCCAAGAGAGCTTATGACTGTACTGAAGAGGAGACTGCGGCGACCGTTGATGCGGAAACGGCAGCGTTTTTCGCTAAGCTGAGGCGGCTGAAAGAGCCAGAGTCCCCCAGCACCAAATAAGAAAAAGCCAAAGTATTGAAAATGCTAAAGACTCTTCATCAATCCGACCCAAAGCTGTCATCAGACTATGAGCGTTCTATTCTCAAGTCACATGCGGCACAAAAAGCCTCGAAGAGCAGTACTGATGCAAGCGAGAAATTTGTTGCCCAGCTTGGAGAACAAGCAAAACAGTCTTGCGCCCCTCTCAAGGTGATTTCCCAAACCAATGTGGGGTCGAGCAAATATGGGGCCGAAGAGCAGTATGATCCAGAGGTAGTTGCACAATACGGAGAAGCTGCCGCTGCTCAAGGTATGAGTATTGCCCAGTACTTATCCCAGTTAGAGTACTTCCCCGTGAGTGAAGTAGCATACAAATACCAGTACGGCAAACCTCTCGTCAAACCTGAGGAGGTAAATAATCTTCCAACAAAAATGCGAAGATTGCATAACTAGTACATGCATGCCACAAAGGCCGGGGCTAACTGGATAGTGCTGAGGGTTACAAAAAATCATCATGGGAAAGAAAAGGATGACATGATATCCATTGAATTTGATGAACTATTTCAATTATTCAATCAAGACGCCTTGGACAAATCGATCATCAGTGCCTATTGTCTGTAAGTACTAATTCTGTAATTAATTTAGTCTCCAGCTATCTCACCTTGTTTATTGCATGTATATAATCATACTGTAATATGCAGAATGAAGAATGCAGCAGAGGACAAATCTATGACATTGGCTTCATTGAACCATATTGTGTTCATGAAGCTAATCTCAAAACAAGCCCCCAGGATACGGAGGATAATATAGTACACGCGTTAAGGTTTCAAGAAACCAGAAGGGAAATATTTTTTCCTTACAACTTCGAGTGAGTGTTATTGTCTTCTATACACTTCCTATTTCGCTTACTCGATGTTAAGTATATAATTGATTAGTTATGCATGCGCAGCTTCCACTATATTCTGTTAATCATTCAACTTGACAAAGGGCGTGTACTAGTCATGGACTCGAAACATAAACCCCTTAAGCAGTGGAAGGACATGCATATGCTTCTCCAGCGGTAATTCTAATTATTACGACACTATATCGGCAACGTTCGTGAATTTTATGATATCAAGTAATTAATAACTTATTTTATTTGTTTTCTTCGCCGGGCAGCGCTTGGAAACGTTTCACCAACAAGGCTAGGGGTGTTTGGAAAGCGGAGCTTACATTTGAAGCACTAGATGTAAGAACCACTAGCTATATCCGCGCATCTCTTTGATTCTAGTTTTGATACAGTTATTATCATACTTGATTATTATTTTGATTGAACTATGTTCTCGCAAAGTGTCTGACACAGGGACCAGGTAACAATCTATGTGGATACTATGTTTGCGAGTTCATCCGGCAGACGTGCGATGAGAAGGACAGAAATTTAGAGCAACTCCACGTACGTAAACAATTTCTATAGTTTTTAATTACAATCAAATTGTGTTTAGTTTCATTCATATAGACTGACTCCTTTTTTAAATCAGATCGAACGTCTACAGGACGGTCTTCTGCCAAAGGATCGCGTACGAGCAATTCAGGAGGAATTGGCGGGATTCTTGGATGCAGAAGTCCTAAACCCAAAAGAGGAATACTATTCGGCTGTGTATAGACAATAGGGATTGTAAGAAGAGCAACTTTTGTATGTAGTGCATGAACTCGATCAGTGTATCGAATGTAATATTGTCATGATGATCTTGTGTAATATAATGGTTCCTTCATTTATGAGTACAAAACACTAAATAAACAATAAAACAACCTAAATGAATTCTCTGTTGCGACACAAAAAGTGGCGAAAATGCTGTCGCGGCAATAAAAGTTGCCAAAATAAATTCTCTGCCGCGGCAGAGAAATATGCCAAATCTCTGCCGCGGCAGAAGGTTATTTGTCCCGGTTCGTGTTACTAACCGGGACGGTTGCTCCACCCCCCTCGCCCTCTGACGCCGTCACGTGTACCCCCATTTGTTCTGGTTGGTGGGGCAACCGAGACTAAAGGTTGGGGCTTTAGTCCCGATTGCCCCATCCCGGTTGGGTAACCGGGACTAATGCCCCTTACCAACGGGGACCAATGGGGCGTTTTCTACTAGTGGATTGAAAACTTGGGAGGGAACACACTGCCCTACCTTCAGGCGTAATAACAGTACACCTACAAAATGTTTCATATGGAATTGTAGAAAATATAAGCAACAATTCATATGATTTAATACGAATTAATCGATAAAGCATGATTAATAAAACAATAATTAAACTAATCATGCAAAGTAAGTGAGTAGATGAACCAACCACATCTGAACATGATAAACCAATCACATCAACTCTAAACGTTAGAACAAGACATTCTAGCAGAATCTGAAAATAGGAAGTTTAGGGGCATGTACGGTGCAGCCTGAGCAGCAGCAGCGTTCGTGTGGTCAACCATGTTGTCGATGTCCGAGAAGAAGTTGTAGTCGGAAAACTTGTCGCTAGACGAAGTCGTGGTTTCCAGTAGTCGCGCCAGAGCGCGCCAAAAAACCTGATCGCCCCTCACTACAGGTTCTTGAGAGATGGTGTTCCGGAGGCCTACTGTCCGATCTGGAGTGCATGCCGTAGGCTGGGATGGAGAAGACGAAGGTGGATGCTTAAGGAACTGGAAGTGGAAGTGTGTATGATCTCGTATATCCTCTGAATCTGATGCGCCTCAGTTTATAAAGGATAAGAGCCTCTTACTTCCCCAGGAAGCTTTGTGGGGACAAGAGCCGAGGAAACTCGGATGCACATTTCACAAGAAGCTTCGTGGGGACGAGAGCCGAGGAAATCCGGTCGCACAACGATAAGGGAGAGTCCGAACAGCAAAACCTACACAGGAGCTCGGGTCGGCTCACTTCCGCAACCTGCGACAACGTTGGAGGAGTGTGTGAGAGCTGCTCAATTTTGTCACACTTTAGTGAGTAATGCAATAACCTAGTATATAAGATTGTGTAACATATCTTCCACTCATAATGTGTGGTACTAAACTTTAACAGCACTAGTACAAGTACAGCCATGAGCTGTCTCACCTAATGAGACAAAAAGATTTTTTAAATTTGTATTAGTTATAGGCCTAATACCAACATAACATAAATTCCAACAGGAATTGTGCTTACGTGCAGACCTGGAGAGATGGAGGACATCACGTCCCTGAAATCAAGGGGTAACCAATTTGCACCAAACCCATCAATCTGTAGAGCAAATCCGTAACAAGTATCTCGTAAGTGTAGCATTTCGCTTAGGCACCTGCTTCAGGCTAACCGGTTTTTGCTTGGAGCATCTTCACCGACCCAAACAGACAATTTAAAACGTCCGTTTTTGTCTGAATGGGTCGGACCATGGAGGGATTTTGGTCGTGGTCCAACCTGTCCGTCCAACTGCGCCCAATAGCGTGATCCATTTTTTCACGCTTGGCAAATAGACCATCACTTTGGCCACCGGCGCCGGCGCCGGTGTATCTCTAGTGTGTTTCCGCCGCTTCCCGCCTTTCTTTCCCACGCCTTCCTTGACGGTCATGGCTAAGCCGCGGTGGTGAGGGAGACCATGGCGGCGTGATGCTTTGGCCGCGTCCTCTGCGCCTGCCTTGACGGCCACGGTCAGGGCCCGGTGGTCGTTCTAGACGCCCTTCCCTCGATCCAATGCCGCCGGCCATGGCATGCTACCGATAGTGAATGATTGGAGGGAGAAGTGTGTGGTGTGCAAGAAGATGGCCACGGGTGGCCTGTTAAATTGGATGTCGGCACGGAGGTCGAAGCGACAACATTGATGTGTGGCGTCAGCCGGCGCCGCCGGCACATGAGGGGAAGCGTCAGCGGTGCCACCAGCCTTTGGAGCATCTTACCTCTCTCCATTGATGGCTAGTGGAAGAAGGTCATCGGGTCGCTGCCATGCGGGCCCTCGGCCCCCGCAGGAGGACACGCCCATTGTCCGCACTGATGTAACCATTGCCCAAATTTGGTGCACGGATGTGTCGGAGCGGACGAGTTGGTCCGGATGGGTCGCCCCGCTGGAGGGGCGTGGCCGATCCACACATCTATTTGAACGCATTCTGACGCCAGTGGACCGGTTGGGTCATGCCGGTGGAGATGCCCTTACATGCCACAATGTCTTCATGTCCATATCGCCATGTTACCTAAGCTGGTCAAACCCAACACCACATGCTCTCTATTTTATTTTTATAGGAAAACTAGCATGGTGGCCCTCGCAAAATGTGAGGGCATCACCTTTAGTTGTTGTTTTTAGATAGAATAACCATCGTTTAGTGTGTCCATCTATAATTGATACTAAAATACACGAATGCAGGAAAATAATACATTTTAGTCACCATACATGTTAAATAGATATCACATGAGTAGAAAACATCTTTAATCGTCTTTAATTCTTGGTTGATGATTATTAGGCTATTTACAAAAACACTTTAGTAATGACCATATGAGCCATCTCTCTTGCATATGCAATTTAAGTTTAGACTATGAGCTAGCTAGCTCGTACTTTCTGTGTGGTGTTACATGAGTATGTAAGGCTAACATTCCGATTGGAAAATAGTTAAGATTTTCTTCAGCAATGACCCTAGAATCCTTAGACCATTATGATCCAACATAAATAGTTTTCTATTAAAGTATAATAATAATTTATCCTTATTACGATATAGGTCAACTATAGTTTTTGTTTTACTTCTTATCTCATATCTACCGACTTCACTTGATATCAATAACAAAGGTTAGAGAAGTTTAATTAAAGTTGTGTCGTGGTGGTGGCACGGCAGATGCCATGGGTAGGCTAAAGTATGGGGCCAATGGATGCTAGAGGGATCTGGGGAGGGAAGATATAGTTAATTCTACACACAGATGACTAACACACAGATCTTTATTTCTCCTCTCTTGGGCTACAAGTGCTCCTTGAGCTGTATGCAGGAAGAGAAGATGAACTTTTTCCATCCTAACGGTATAGAATGAGTCGATGCCCCTCTCAGGGATCCAAGCCTCTCCTTATAAAGGGGTGCCTTGGCTCCTCTAGGGCTGACGTGGCAATAATATTCGAAGAATATGCTTGTCCTAATATAGTAACTCGGCGACCTTCTTTCTGTGTCCCCCTTATAATGATGGCAAAGTTCCAAAGAGCTCCACCTGCACGCCTCGGGCTCCAGGACTGTCACCTCCGTGACCTCCTTCTGCCCTTCTGCTGCTCTTCGTCTTGTCCTTTGCGCTTGGCTCTGTTCAGATTCTTCCTAGCCCGTGACTAGGGTTTGACTATAGGCACCTCCTTCTTCTGCAAGCTTCGTGTCATTCGGCCCTGCCTCGTTTAACTTGGCTTGGCCTTCACCTGCATTTAGGTTATTCGTACTTACCCGGCCGACTTAACTCATACGTCGGCCGGGTAATGTACAGCTCCTCCTACAAATGTCATGGTCGTGCTTATCTCGGCCGACCTTTACACGATTCAGCAGATATAAACAGTAACTCGTGATAAGACTGGGGAAACTCCTTTTGTCTTCCTCCGTCTTGACCCTATCTGGGGTCACCTCCCCAACATTAGTCCCCGAAGCTGGTGTGGTCCCGTCCGTACCTCGGCCGGGCCACATCAGTTTCCCAATATTCATTTCTCCTCATTTCCGAGTTACTTTCTCCTATTCGAGGTATCCGTGTAGCTTCTTGTGTACGCCTCATCCTACGTGTAATACTCATCATTATTTCTCTAGTTTTTTGTTCCTCTACAGTTCCCGCTGACAACGCTACAGTGATTATTGCGCCTGTCGCGTCGGCACTGCGACGCCTCGCGCACTACATCGGTCAGGAGGCCTGATCCTCTCCCGCGTCGTGTGGTCGTCGGTGTGGCTCCACTCAGCCACGAGCGGTTCCGCCGCACGCACGATCTACACGGTTAGCGCCCGCACGCACTATCGCCAAGGCCGCGCGGTTATAAAGAGGGGCACGGGGCTAGAGGGTTCACTTTCCCCCTTCGCTCGTCGTTGCCCTTCTTCCTCCTCACGCTCGTGCATTTGCTCGTGTTCCTGCGGCCGCGCCATTGTCGACCTCTTTGACGGCGAAGCCACAGTTCCCCTTCTCCGTCGTCCTCATCGCCGCGTGCTTGCTCTGGCGCCGCCGCCGGTGAGTATTCTTACGGTCCCATTGCTAGGCTCCCTCCTAGACGCTTCCATTGTTTTCCAGATTTCCTGGGCGGCTCTTTTCCGCTCCGCCGCCGCCTCCGCCTAGAATCACGACGGGCCCCTGCGCCTCTAATCCCTGCTCCGCCGTTAGTTCCTCTTTCGTAGTTCCTCCGGCGACCCTATGTCGAGTTTAGTTAGCGGAGCGTTAGTTGAGGACGACGATGTAGCGTCTGGTCCAGAGCGGGGCTCCTGGCAGGGTTCCTCCGTCACTCGGCGTGAGATCGAGTGGCTAATCAGGAATCGCCGGATTCCTGCCGAGGTAAGCTGTCGCTTACCCAGCAGCGAATCCTCCCCTGTACTCAACGACGGCGAATATGTCGTCTTTATGTCTCACTTTGCCCGGGGTTTCGGTCTTCCCCTTAGCGATTTCGCTAGGGAATTTCTTGATTACTTCGGCCTTCAGCCGCATCATCTTCCGGCTAATGCCATCGCCTCCTTATCTGCTTTTATCTCGGCCTCGGAAGGATACTTCGTCCTCTGGCCGTCTGTGCATGTATGGTCTAAATTCTTCCAGATCCGATCTAACGTCGTTCCAAAAAAATCCCTTCACCCCTCTGAGAAGTTGCTTACTCAATGTGGGGCCGCGTCCATCACTCCTCGGTGAAAATCCGGGTTTCCTCGTGTTGCTGGTCTCGAATCTTGCAAGAAGTGGCATAGATCGTTTTTCTATGTCAAGAATACTGGAAAGGAAGAAAAGATTCGGCTCCCTGCTTTCTCCATCGGCCCCCCTTCAAAGAGGAACTGGACCTACAACCCCAGGAAGAGCCATGCTCTGGCCGAGGCCTTTGAGATTCGGCTGAAGGAGTTGATCCGCGCCGGGCTCCGCGGTGAGGATCTGATGACCACCTTCGTCAGCAGCCAAATCTGCCCTTTCCAGCATCGCACGCACAAGATTTGTTACATGAGCAGTCCCCTCGATCCCAACCGAGTCTCAACGGTCGAGCTCAATAATTATCTTATTTTCAAGCGTGTCTGAGCTATCTTCAAGACAGATATGCCGGAGGACTGGACCTGGGGACTGAAGCCGTTCACCCGCGGGAATCCCCCTCCCGAGGTAAGTACACGCATTTATGTTTCGCCCCCTAATTGCGTTTTTGATTCCTTTTGCTAATTTCTCTTTGTCTCTTTTCTTGCAGAGATTTGCGGAGCAAAAGATCGAGGATGCCGAGGTCCTGGCCCTCCTGTGGACCGCAAATCGGAACACCCCGGACAGCGGGGAGCCTGATTCAGAGGAGTTTGTCCCCAAGTCAGACATTGCTCCGGCTCACGCCCGTGGCAAGACCTCGGCTCACGGGGAGGAAGGTGATTCAGACGACGTCCAAATTCTTGAGGTAGTCGCCGCAATGCCTATCTCTTACGCATTTCCGGCTTCTACGTTCTCAGCTAATCAGGCCGGTCAGGTGCACGACGCCGAGCCTCTCGCCTCCCAACCTCCTGCTACCTCGAGGAAGCGTACTGCTCCAGCAGGTGTCTCCGAAGCCGCTCCCAAGAAGCGAACAAAGAAGTCAGCCCAGCACCCTCCGAAGCATAAAACTATGCCCGGAGTTACTGGGTGAGTTTATTTTCATTTGTATTTCTTGTTTCTCTTTTTCTATCTTTTGATTCGATTTTCTGTGCTTTTGCAGCGCTCCTCTTTCTGTTAAGCCCAGTGGTCCGAGTATGACGAGTCATACAACTCGGCTGCCTTCTCCTTCGCCTCCCGAAGATACCAGAGTTCCTAGTCCTGTTCACGTTGACTCTCCTCCCGCTCCGACTCAGACCTCACCTCGGCAAGATGCACCCGTGGCTTCCATCGTTGATGCCAACATAACTCGGCCAGTAGATCCTCCTACTGAACTTGTTACCTCCGCGGTGAACCCCGGAGTTTCCCCCGAGATTCCTTTGACCCCCACAATTCCAATCGCAACTCCAACTCCGGCCGAGGACATCACCATCTCGGCGCCTTCGGAAACCATAGTTCCTCCTATTTCTAAGGATGCCACCCCTAGTGCCGAGGTTTTAGCTCCTGCCGACGCAACTTCTAAGGCCAAGAAGGTTGTTGTCACCAAACCTCCCTCATCTCTGAAAGGACTTGCCGGCTCTTCTCAACCCACCATTGTTGATGCGCTCCGCAAGGGGGTTTCGTCTGCTAAGACCGTTGTCACCCCGGCCGCTGATACTCAGCTTACTCTCCACAAGAGTCCCGCGGCGGCGGTGGTTACACAACGCGTCCGAGGTAAAGTCCTGACTCGTACTGAGAGTGGGAACAGCCTCGGCTCCTTGGTTGAGTATGCCAATAATTGGAACGCTGCTGATCAGCTTGAGGGCAATCCGAGCAATCAGCCATTTCAACTCTCCGACATCAGCAGTCGCTTGCACATGGCTGCCAAGGTCATGCTTGACAACGATAAAATGAATGAGGTAATTGCTTTTGTTGACATTTGGTTAATTATTCAAATGATTAGTATATGTACTCTAGTCCCCGAAGCTTGCAACCGAATAATTTGTTATTCGTTTGGAAGCTTTATTAGGCTTAAAGTGCGTTATTCGCCAAGTGAATCTCCTGTATGACTTTGACTCCTCATGGTTCATTTGTATTCCACATTAAGTGTTTGCTGAATCTGGATCCTGTTTTAGCTTTGATTATCCATCTATTTTAGGTTTGGAATAAGTTTTGCTTGACTCGTATCTGTCTTAGCTTTGAATATCTAGCCACCTAGATCCGAG
The DNA here is from genome assembly GCA_916181665.1 of Avena sativa. Classification (NCBI taxonomy): domain Eukaryota; kingdom Viridiplantae; phylum Streptophyta; class Magnoliopsida; order Poales; family Poaceae; genus Avena; species Avena sativa. The sequence goes on from OV702279.1 coordinate 320,793,853, forward strand.
TTAAGCTTTGCTTGATTCGAATATGTCTTAACCTCGAATATCCAGCCACCTAGATCCGAGTTAAGCTTTGCTTGATTCGGATCTGTCTTAGCTTTGAATATCCAGCCGCCTGGATCCTAGTTAAGCTTTGCTTGATTCGGATCTGTCTTATATTTGAATATCTAACTGTAATTTATTTTGTCGCCTAGGTTGCCCATGATCGGCGGATAGCCGAATTCCAAAGGCTGTTTTTCGCACACAAGAAATTGCAAGAGAAGTATGAAAAAGTTCTTCCTGTGGTGAAGAAAGCTGGTAACTTAACAAATCTTTGTATTGTCCCTTAAGTTCTTAATATTTTTGACTTGAGGTGCTAACCCCTTTTGCTGGTAAACAGGTAATATCAATAATCTTAATACCCGTCTCGAGAAGAAAGTCAAAGATCTTGAAGGTTAGTTGCCCTTTCTCTTTATTGATTTTCGTTCGAGGCTTATTCTGAGTTTCTTATATCCTTTTGGCTTTGGTATAGACGAGTTACAAACCCTTGCAGCGTCGCATCAAGAATGCATACCCATGCCTGATATGATGCTGCATTTTTTAGAGCAAGCCGCCACTCATTCGGCGCAATTGCAAGAGAAAGATGACGAGATAACCCGGTTGCGCGCCGAGGTGGAGTCCCTCAAGATGTCTCAGAAATCCGAGTTAGAGAAAGTTGACCAGGAGTTCTCCGAAGAAAATAACCGGCTAATTCTGCAACTGCAGAAGGATAAAGAACTCCTCGAGGCTGCCGAACTTTAGAATTGGACGATGAGCGAGGAAATCCTTCGCTTTGAGAAGACCAAGGTTGACTGGACTCAGGATCTCCAGAAAATGTTGAGCTATATTCATCATAAGTTTCTGACCGTGGCCGAGTTATCTTCTTCTCTTTCTTACTTTTGACTGATATACTTTTATTTTGCGTAGATCATTTTCCGGAAGCTAGGCCCGTGAGCTCTAGAGTGGTGATTAATGCTCGCGTGCGCCGAGGTGTCCCCGCAGATGCGAGCCCAGAATACTCAACGGAACATTTCTTGGTTGCCGTTGGCGCTGCCATTGGTCCGATGAAGATTATGGGCAGGGATTTGGTGCAAGCAGCCATTCGGGCCTACCATGTTCTCTGGACGAATACTTCTGGAACTCCTGATATTGACGAGATCAAGATACTGGTGGAAAGATGAATGGCATCCTAGAACCAGTTAAATATTTGGAGGGAATCCGCTGGACGGGCTGGTGCTGATATGGCGCTCACAGTCATTATGTCTTGGTACGAGGACATTTTGCTCGATACCTTGATAAACTTGCGCTCTGGCTCCCGTTGGGTTGAGGATCCAGAGTTCGTCGCCCGCCGTCAAGCTCGTGCCTTCCAGCTTGTTGAGTACGCTGATGTGCATAACTGGATTGAAGGACCAAGTTTTCTTCCCAACCCAGCGGATGACGTCGAAGTCGAAGATGCCTCTAATAATAGTTCAGCCGACCAGGACGAGGGTGAGGGCGACTCGGACACTTCTGGTGACTCCAGCACAAGCTCGGATGGGGATGGTGATGCGCGATCATATTCCAAAGGGACTGGGCACTCTCAAGCTCAAACTAATGTCTCTCAACAGCCCAGGGCTTCCCCCAAAGTTACTATTGCTTCTGTGGAGGGTGAAGTAACTTCAGCCGAGGTGCCGTCTACCTCGGAGCGCCCAGTGCCTGACCAAGCCGCTCGCCCTTAGGTTCAAAAAACTTCTTAAGTTCTTTCTTATCCCCGGTATGCCGGGCGTATGATGTGTGTGAAACAATTGTCCGACTTTCTGTGTGGTATGAACTCTTTTTTCCTTTTGCCGCTGAGGCACATATGATGGTGATCGTTATTAGTCTGTCTAAACAGATCTTGTTGGTTTAAATCTTTGCTTTGGTGGCCTTCAATCTCATAAGTTCGAACCGTGTGTTTTCATTTGACTGACCTTAGTTCGGCGTTTAATATTTCCTGGCCTTTATAAATTCGATGGCTCAACCATTGTGTTCTCGATCTCTATCCGAGCTATAAATCCTGAAGCCCATATTTGAGGAAAGCGAAATAATATCGTTCAAGGTAGCTTCTGACCTATCGTTCGGGATGCCGAAGTTTAATACCCATTTTTGTAACAGGAGACAATCATGGAGCAATTCCCTAGTCAGTGCTCTAGAAATCGAGGTTTTAATGCATAATTCGAGATAAGGGATAATATGGCATAGTCCCCTAGTTCCCTGCTCGAGGTCCTGAAATTTAACACATAATTCAGGAATAAGAAATAACGTTGGGCAGTCGCCGTGCCACTGCTCAAAGTGCATAACTCATAGTGTCGAGGTTTAGTACATAACTCAAAATGTGAAATAACATAGGGCAGTCCCCGAGGTACTGCTCAAGGTGCCGAGGTTTAATACATAACCCAAAATGAGAAATACCATAGGGCAGTCCCCGAGTCACTCCTCAAGGTGCCGAGGTTTAATACATAACCCAAAATGAGAAATATCAGAGGGCAGTCCCCAAGTCACTGCTCAAGGTGCTGAGGTTTAATAACCCAAGATGAGAAATAACATAGGGCAGTCCCCGAGTGACTGCTCAAGGTGCCGAGGTTTAATACATAGTCGATACTTCGACTTGAAGCGTCATATTACAACGTATCATAGACGACTCCTACGAGTAAAATGGACGAAGTAAAGCTATGTTCCATGGTATTTTCGATTCTTCGACGGCTTTGTTTGCCTTGTTCTTTTCTGGTGATTGAGCATCGATTAGGTAATATGCATCATTGTGAAATGCTTTGCTCACGACGAATGGTCCCCCCCCCATGGGGGTGATAGTTTGTGCATGCCGGTTGTGCGTTGCACTAGCCGAAGAACCAAATCTCCTTCTTTAAACACTCTTGGATTGACTTTCTTGCTGTGATATCATCGTAAGTCTTGCTGATAAATAGCTGATCTTGAAAGTGCCAACTCCCTGGCTTCTTCTAGCAAATCGACATCATCTTGCCGAGCTACCTCATAGTCGATACTGGGTAACTCTTGGCGAGTCATGTATTATGCCGGCTGGAAGCACGGCTTCTGCTCCATATACTAGAAAAATGGGGTATACCCTGTTGACCTGTTTGGTGTAGTTCTGAGGCTCCATAGTACTGCTGGTAGTTCCTCGATCCAGCACCCTGCCGACCTTTGCAGTGGTTTGACGAGTCGGGGTTTTATTCCGGACAATACTAGTCCATTAGATCTTTCTACTTGCCCATTAGATGTTGGGTGAGCCACCGAGGCGACATCTAGTCTTATGTGTTTTTCTTGGCAGAATCTAGCAAAAGCCCCTTCAGCAAAGTTTGTGCCATTGTCTGTAATAACACTATGTGGGTAACCATATCTCAAGATAATATGTTTGAGGAATTTTACTGCTGTTGATCCATCACATTTTTTATTGGTTTCACTTCAATCCACTTTGTGAACTTGTCGACCATGACTAAAATGTGGGTCATCCCGCCCCGGGCCGGCTAGAATGGTCCCACCATATCTAAGCACCATACAGAAAACGGCCAAGTAATTGGTATCGTATTTAACTCGGACGATGGCATATGTATCTTGCTGGCATATCTCTGGCAACCATTACATTTTTCTACCAATTCTTTGGCCTCTTTCAACGCCGTTGGCCAATAAAATCCATGCATGAATGCTTTGTCCACTAAAGCTCTGGACGAGGCGTGATGCCCGCATTCTCCTTGATGTATATCTAGGAGAATCTCCTGGCCTTCCGCCGAATCAACACATCTTTGCAGCACGCTTGTGACGCTCCTTTTATACAACTCATTGTTTATGATTGTATAAGCTTTAGCTCTTCTCACTGTCTGTCTAGCCAGTACCTCGTTACTCGGCAAAGTCGCATCCTTAAGGAAGGAGAATATGGGTTGCGCCCATGTTGGCATGATTTTCTCTGGGATAATTTCACTATCTATTTCCATATTTTCCGCTGACATAACCACCTCGGATTTTTCCACATCCATCCGTGCAACGGTCGAGTTCACTTTCGGAAACTCCGGGTTACATTCTTTGTCAACTTCCATCGGCATACTATCTTCTCTTGATTTTTCCGGAATAAAGATGGATTCAGACTCTGGTGATGGTGTTATTGATGGTTTTCTTAGGTGCTCTAGGGCGATACCCGGGGGAATTGATTGCCTGGTTGATCCGAGTTTTGACAACGTGTCTGCAGCGTCATTTTCTGCCCGAGGTATATGATGAAATTCACATCCATCGAAGTATCCACTGAGTTTTTGCACATGGAATCTATATAAGGCCATATTCGCATCTAGCGCGTCCCAATTGCCTGATACTTGTTGTACTACTAGATCTGAATCTCCGTAGCATAAGATCCGACGTATCCCAATCTCTTTTGCCACCTTTAATCCATGGACGAGTGCTTCATACTCGGCTACATTGTTTGACGTGGCAAAATGTATTTGCAGCACATATTTCAGCTGATCTCTTTTTGGCGAGGTTAACACTATCCCTGCCCCCAAGCCATTGCTCAGCTTGGAACCGTCGATGTGCATTGTCCAATAGTTTGGATCTGGTAATGGTGGCTCATATTGTACCTCGGCCCAATCCACAAAGAAGGCGGCCACAGCCTGAGATTTGATTGCATCTCGCCTATCGAATTGCGGAGCATAAGGTGACAATTCAATTGCCCATTTTGCTATTCGGCTGCTTGCATCTTTGTTGCTCAATATGTTGGCTATGGGCACTTCACAGATCACTTTGATCGGGTGTTCTTCGAAGTAATGTTTAAGTTTCTTCGCCGACATGTATACTCCATATGCCATCTTCTGATAATGTGAGTAATTTTGTTTCGAGGCTCATAGTACCTCGCTTAGGTAATATACCGGCCTTTGTACTGATTTATCATCTTCAATTCGTTCCACAATGATCACCGCACTTAACACTCTGTTTGTGGCGGCTATGTAAAGTAACATAGGCTCTTTTGACAATGGAGAGGCCAAGATTGGTGCTGTGACCAACATCTTTTTCAGTTCATGAAATGCATTATCTGCTTGCGGTGTCCAAATGAACTGATCAGATTTTTTCATCAGTTGATATAGTGGTAATGCCTTCTCTCCCATCCGACATACAAATCGGCTAAGCGAGGCCAGGCAACCCGTGAATTTTTGTACGTCATTTAGACATCTCGACAATTCCATCCTTTCTACCGCTCTTATCTTAGTTGGATTGGCCTCTATACCTTGGCTGGATACGAGAAAACCGAGTAGTTTCCCAGATGGTACACCGAAGGTGCATTTCTCCGGGTTAAGCTTCATTCGGAACCTTCTCAAGTTCGCGAATGTCTGCTGAATATCATCCAGTAGCGTTTTGCTCTCTTTGGTTTTGATAACCACATCGTCTACATATACTTGTACATTTTTCCCTATCTGATCATGTAGACATTTTTGCATACATCGCTGATACATTGCCCCTGTGTGTAAACGCAGGCCGAATGGCATGGTGCGATAGCAATAAGCCCCGTACGGGGTAATAAACGCAGTCTTTATTTGATCAGACGGATTTAACGGTATCTGGTGGAAACCAGAATACGCGTCTATAAATGATAACAGCTCACAACCAGCGGTTGAATCAATGACTTGGTCTATTCTAGGTAAAGGAAAAGGATCTTTGGGACACGCCTTGTTCAGGTTCGTGTAATCAATACACATTCGCCATACAATGGCTACATTTGGATCATCCTTTTACTTTTCTACTAACACCGGGTTTGATAGCCAATCCGGATAAAGCACTTCCATGATGAACCCAGCCGCAAGGAGCCGAGCTATCTCATCCCCTATTATTTTTCTCCTGTCTTCGGCGAAGCGGCGGAGAGGTTGCTTCACCGGCCTTGCTCCTGGCCTTACATGCAGAGAGTGCTCAGCCAACTCCCTCGGCACACCTTGCAGGTCTTGAGTTGACCATGCAAAGATGTCCCGATTCTCACGGAGGAAGTTGGTGAGCTCGCCTTCCTATTTGGCGTCTAGGCCGGCACCAATGGTGATGGTGCGTTCTAGGAACTGCTCATCTATCTAGACCTTCTTCGTTTCTTTAGTCGGCTGGAAAGAGACACTTCCATGCAGGTTGGCCAATGCCGGCATATTCAGTTGTGCCAACTGAGCGAGAGCCGCTACCTCTTGAATCCTTCTTTTTTCTCTTGCGATCACCAATGACTCGGCCAGATTTGATCCGGCCAAAGCACATTCCATTAACTTCCTGTAATCTCCTGCTACTTTTATCACCCCTTGGGGTCCGGGTAGCTTCATTTTCAAGTAAGTTATGTGGCAGCTGCTCATGAATTTGGCCAATGCTGGCCGCCCGAGTAAAGCATGATAGCAACTTTCTAGATCCACCACCTCAAACTCCAGATTTTCCGCTCTGCAGTTATCCATTGTGCCGAATAATACATCCACTCGAACCTTCCCGATGGGTTCGCATGAAAGTCCCGACACTATTCCATGGAAAGTGGTTCTCGTGGATTGCAGCGTGTTCTGCGATATTCCGAGTTTATGCATTGTATCTTTGTACATGATATTGATACTTCTCCCATTGTCGATGAGTACTTTTGAAAATTTTACATTAATGTTGGGCCCGACAAATGTCGGATCTAGTACGAGTGCATATGATCCTGGATTCGGCATTATTTTGGGATGATCCTTTATGCTCCAAGTTACCTCTTGATCTGACCACAACACATATCTTGGTACCGCCGGCATAACTGCATTCACTTCCATATGCCGGCGCTGTACACTTTGCCTGTCTTGTTGTTCCGTTGTGAACACGCAATATGACTGATGATGTTCCCTGTAATCATTGCGCCCGTTATTTTCGGGGTCTGTCCTTCCATCCTGACCCTGATTTATTACTTGATGCACTACATCTCTCCGGTCCGAGTTATCATACCTCAGGGGAGGAGGGGGTAACATTAACTGTTGTGCATTCGCCCCAGTCAACTGCGGCTGCTGCTGCTGATGTGCCGGATGGGAAGGTGCTTGCATGCCCGCCGGGTTCCCCATTGCATTTTTCATTCAGGCGCATTGCCGTGTTGTATGATTAACCGGCTTGGCTGGGTTTGGAGTGTGGAACTTACACGGTTGATCCAACATGGATTCAAACGTGTACTTCGGCCTCTCCTGCCATTGCTTCTTCTGTTCTGGTGTCCATTATCTCTTACCTTCATTCCTTGGTGTCCATTGCTGAGGACCATTTTTCTGCTGCTGACTGTTTTCGTGACTCGACTGATCTTGCACTACCGCTGCCACCTTATTGGATGCATATATGTAATCCGGTCTTTCCTCTCTTCTTCTACCCCTAAAATCGTTGCACCTCGATGATGCTCCCGATGGTCTGCTGACATTAGTTCTGGTTGCGTCGGATCTCCCAATGCATATGAATTCGCTATCCTGATGGTTTCTGCCAAAGTGGTTGGCATATCTCTTTGCAGTCGTTGCCACAAGACACTGGCATATCGGCATCCTTGAGCGAACCAAGCTATCGCTTGTGATTCTATAACTCCCTCGCATGAATTCCTGAGGTTACACCACCGAGTCAAGAATTCCCTGTCTGTCTCATTCGGCCTTTGCTTGCACATTGCAAGCTGTTGTGGCCTGTTTGGTCTCTTGTAAGTGCTGGTGAAGTTGATGACAAACATCTCTTCAAAATCTAGCCAACAGTTGATACTGCCCGCTGGCAGATTATTCAGCCATACTCTGGCCGGTCCTTCCAGCATTTGCGGGACATATCTTACTGCCCATCGCAAGTTTCCGCTAGCTATTTTTACTGCAGTGGCATAGTCGATTAACCAATCTGGTGGTTTGGTACTCCCATTGTATGTTTTCGTGCCCCTTTCCAGCTGAAAATTCGGCACTGGCGGCTCGCCCATGATCCGGGGTCCAAAACACGCTGGACCCGACGGACCTTGCTCCTCTAACAACTCAGATCGGTACAACCTGTCCAGTTTCAGTCTTGCATCATTTGATGGCAAGTTTCTGTACATGACTCTCTCCTGCATTCCATAATGGTCATTTCCACCACGTCCTGCATACTCCATATCTGAGTAACCATCATTGTACCTCTCATTTGCCTGATTATGGCGAGCTGGTCTCACTTCCCTTTCCTGCCGAGGTTCATACCTCGGCTGTGGATTGGGCGGCGGATGCCTCCTTCCTTCTGCCGGAATATTGTTCTCATGGTTTTCTCTTCCGAGGTCTCCATTACCTCGGCTTCCGTTGCCTTTGTTGGCACGGTGGGGGTTTCTTTCACCACTGTTACCTCGGCTTCCATTGCCTCTGTTCTCATTGATCTTTTCAGCTACCATCGGATCATGCGGTACAATATGCTTGTTTCTTTTCCCTGAAGTTACTGCTCTATCTTTTCGCGCATTGTTTCCGGGCAAAGATGCTGCTGCCACAGATAGGGCAGGTACTGCACCAGCCGAATGAACCATACGTGAGGCACCAGGTCTTGCCGGGTCAGCCCTAAGCATTTTTTCATTCTGCTGGTTCGCAATGCGCACCAGCTCATTCACTCTTTCTTGCTGTTTCTGCCGGGCCTCGCCGGTTAGTCCTTCTAACTCTAGTGCAGCGGCATTTGCCGCCCTTAGGTTCTTTGCCGGGGTGCTATACCTCGGCAAACCTAGGTCGACCGGAATCTGCCTTATGAGTCTCATGCTCTTTATTGATATCATCCATGAGGTTTTTCCCTCTCAATCTTAATTCATCGACCCGCTCGGGGGCGACATCTAGCTTATTTGCCTTAGCATATTCTCGCAGGGTCCTGTTTAAGGATTCCCGCAATGCCGACACCTTTTTTGCCTCTACCAGCACCTTTTGTCTGGTCTCTTCTAACTCTGCCTGAGCATTTGCCGGATCAAGTATCAGCTCTACAGGCGTTGTCAGATTATCTATAGTTCCCTGGAGAATATTTTCTGGTCTTTCTAGAGGCGGACATCTTACCCTTGGTGCCTTCGGGGTTGTCTCCTGCATCTTGGCTGGCTTGGCTGCCGAAGTATTTACCTCGGTGGGCTGCAGAGCTGCCTGCTTTGTGGTTACATGTACTCCCGTTGTTGGGTCCTTGCTTGATCCGGCGCCTGCTGCTCCCGCCTGCACCCCGGTTGCGACCATCACCTCGACGCTGCTGACGGGGCGTTCTCCATGCGGACCGTTTGCGGCACTGAGGAGGGGGCTCTCCTGCAATAATAACTTGGTGAGGATAAACGCCGGAGGTGTCGACACCGACGTAGATCTGGTGCATGCCCAAGTTGATGAAGACGCCGTTGCGCGGAGGAGTTTTTCTCCTGAAGCTGCCTGCGTTATCGCTGACATAGTCACAGAGATCAAATCTCCGGACTAAGCCAGAGACAACGCGCTCGCCAGTGTGGATGAAGTTTCCCGTCCGGATCTTGACTCCAGCTAGCACCGCTGCTGGCCCCACGGTGGGCGCCAACTGTCGTGGTGGTGGCACGGCAGATGCCATGGGTAGCCTAAAGTATGGGGCCAATGGATGCTAGAGGGATCTAGGGAGGTAAGATGTAGTTAACTCTACACACAGGTGACTAACACACAAATCTTTATTTCTCCTCTCTTGGGCTACAAGTTGTAACACCCTCAGAATCGGCCCTATGCAAGTTTCAGCGCTTCCCGCCAAACCCGCATAGAAACGATTCAAAGGTGCCCACCAGGCACTTGCGTGCGGGTGGAAAACGGAGTAATATCATTACACAATAGTCCTCGATGGAACCCACAAAACATATATATACAACAGCGACTCAAAGAGTCAAGAATACAGATATACGATACAAAGATCCAAATCACCTTTAAAACGATATAGCGTCCGAGTACGGACAAGATGCAAATTGAGCTAAGAGCCCTGAAGAATAACCAATGGCGTCCATAACCCTGCCCAGGCCAAGCCGGAAGGGTAACCCTGCTAACGACGTCGATCTCAAAACCAGCTTAAACAAAAGGGGTGCCGACAAAGGGCAAAGGAAAAAGAGAGAGCGGTCAGTACTGAGGCCAGTACACGGCGAGGCTAGAATTCGGCGGTCCTCGCCTACATAGGTATGGTGGACTGAAGCGGCAGCGCAGCATGCACTAAACACCCTATAGAGACTCGATATAACTGTCGGCTATGAGAGAGGGATAAGAAAGACCTATTCGGAACCAACCTGATACTACCACCAAACATACCCATCCTGGTGTTTCCCCCTCGAGACCAAACGAGGAAGTCAACCGAGGAACTCACACCGTTGGCAGTTTTATTTATTCAGTTATCGTTGCATCAATTACTAGTCAGGTATAGATAGTCATCCTGATATAATAAACAGTGGGCACTTTTAGTTAACCTTTCCGTTGTAGTTGCATCACTTACTAGTCAGTTACAATTAGCATGAGATATCCCCAAACCCAACAGTTGTTGGTACTTTCATTTAGCCATTCCGTTACAGTGAAGTTGATTACTAGTCATATCGGATACAAGTCAAATTATGGCAGTAAACTTTAGTTATAGTTGTCTATGATCGAGAACTGTGCTCCAAGTCGTCCATAACCGCGGACACGGCTTTTCGAAAAGATTTAACCCTGCAGGGGTGCACCAAAGTATCCACACGCACTTCGACTCTTTTTGCCAGATCAGTTAACATACACCCATCGGTATGTCGGCGGGGCCTAAGTCATGACGTTTCCCAGACCCAAAGCAAGTACATGGGGGCCACCCCACTAAGCTACCCGCAACGAAGTCGGCCGGTCTCCGAGACGGACTCAGGGTTTGCGTCAATGGCTGTAAACGACTGGGAACCCGAAAGTGTGACTGGGCTTGTCGATACCGCGAAAACACTCCGCTTACCTAAACAGTACAAGTGCAGTACCTCGCACAATTTAAATTAAGCAGTAAAGCATGGCATAAGTACAGAATAGTAATAAAGCCCCAAACTACTTTGTGGCCCCCAGTACAGTACTTGGAATCAGGTACTAAATCGATGGGGGTGCCCATACACCCCACCTGTGGTTAGCGCGCTCGATCTCGGAACAGGTGTCAAGAACTCAGGGTCCTACGGGACACCAGTGAGCGGTTAAAATCCAAATATTGTCTATTACCCACCGGTGCCTCTGCATTTACCTACTTTCAATTTTAGTTATTAAACAGTAATTAAAGCCATGATCATCTCCAACATAAAGCATGCGGCAATACTCCAACAACTGTGGTACTGGACGACACGCAACAGCACTTGAGCAAGCGACTACGACACGCAAGTCCAACTATCTACCAAACAACAGGTAATAGGATGTGTCCCAGGCAATATAAGGCTGCAAGGGATATCACGGGTACGAAAACTAGAGCAACGCAACACAGATAGCAATAGATCAACAGGAGAGAATAAATACTATAAAAGTAAGATAGGTAGAAAGGGGGAGGTGCTCGCCTGAAAACATTGCCGAAGTTTCATCCGAAGAACGGGCGTCACTCACATCAACTCATCGGCCTAGTCCGTGAAGAAGCAAAGCACTAGAAGAAACACCGGATGCACTATTTAACACTACGGCAAAAGATCGGGCATGATGCATGTATGATGTATGACATGGCAAGATGCGATGCAATTAGGCAATATTAAGCGGAACCGGGGGTCCCGACAATTAATTATTAAGTTCATGTTGTTTAGATACTCCACAATTTAATTGTTGTCTTAACATGGCAAAATATAGCATCGGTTCGCTACACAGATTTAAATGGAGACAAACTAAGACTAGAATAGCCCGCATATGGTCTCCATATTTAATTATATGGTGAATCGGCATAAGGCCCCCAAACCACAGACAAGTATGCATGCATGAACAATTTAATATGCATCAGTTGATAATGTCATATTATAAAAATAATGGGGTCTCGGATAGGGAATCACTTTAGGGTTCGGCGAACTTGGGCTCCGAGGGGTTCGGGGTTGGTCTCAGGGTCCGGATCTAGGGTTCGGTCTCGGCGGGATCGTTCTCGGATAACAGAGTAGCTCTTGGCATTCCGGGAAGGAGGACTTGGTTTGGCGTCGGGGTGCATCGGATTCTTCCGGGTCGGTGTCGTTCTTGTCGTCGCGGAGGTCTTGTCGGTTCCGCGTACCGGGTCGGTCTTGGCGTCCGGGGTGAAGAACTTGGCGTCCCCGAGGAAGTACTTGGCTTATCCGTGTCGACGACCTTGGCGTTCGGGTTCTCGGGCATCGGATCCAGGAAGAAGTACTTGTCGCATCTGCAGTCTTCGGGTTCAGGTAGAAGAGCTCTTCGTCCGGGGATTCTCCGCGTCCGGTTGCTCTTGGCATCAGTTTTTGCGAAGGGGATCATGGCGCTCCGAGATGTAGCTCTTGGCTAAGGTTCGGTCCCTCGTGCTTCGTCTTGATGGGCTAGTACATAGACGCTTATGGAAAAGACTTGATAGCTTTGAGTAGGCCTCGGTACATGGAGGCAGTACCCAAACCACCTAATGGCCAAAAGACCATAACACGGGGACGTGCCCCTGGCGACAGACGGAGAAGGGCGGCACAGCAACATCGACGAGAGGCAGGAGGTCGCACACGTCGGGGACGGCGCTTGGCGGCGACGGCTGCTGCAGAGAAGCAGTCGTTTGGGAGGAGGACGCCCGCGACGGCACTGGACTGCGGGGTCGTGGTGGAGGCAGGGCTCGACGGGGTAGGGCCAAGGGCGGCGGCTGGACGGAGGGGTCCCCACGGCGAGGTGGAGCTTGGAGAGGCGGGGAGGGCCGGGGGAGACAGGAGGAGGCCAAAGGGAGGTCGTCGTGGCTCCGGCGGCGGCGTCACGGGGCTCTCACGGAGGAGGAGCGGCGAGGGGAGGTGGAGGCGGCCGAGCGCCGGGGAGCGCGAGCCGGAGACGAGGCGCTCAAGGCCGGGGAGGGAGGCGGGGACCCGCGGCGGCGCGGCCGGCGAGCAGAGAGGGAGACGGGCGAGCGGGGAGGGCGAGGGGGCGCGACGGCGAGGCGGGGAACATGCGCCAGGGTCGGCGTCATGAAAACGGGCGCCCAGAGGTGCTCGCGGCGGCGGGCTCGATGCGGCCAGAACGGATAGGAGAGGGAGGGCCGGCGATGGGGCACTGTGAAGCATGCAGGGCGGTGCGGGAGACATCTGCAGGCCACGGCGGCGGGTCGAGGATGGGGAGGAAACGGGGTCGAGGCATGGCTCGCGATCGAGGTGGGCCAGGCGAAAAGGACGGCACGCGGGGATCGCTGCGGGGCTGGGGAGTGGGTCCAAGGCAGGGTCGGATTGACCGGGTAGAAATGGGTGGTGGCGGCGGTAGAGGTGGCGGGCTGGGATTGGATGGGGGGAAGGGAGTGGTGAGGTGGAGGGAGGGGATTGGTCAGGGTGAGGTGGAGGGAGGCTGGGTAGAAAAAATAGGGTAGGGTTTTTGGTAGAAAAGGTTTGGGTGTTTCTGGGGTAGGTAGGGTTTTATCTGGAGGTGGACGGCTGGGTCGGATCGGCCCGGTACGGCTGCCCCTAAAAATAAAGTAAATATTTTATTATTTTAAAACGGGGCTTTTGAAATCCACTGGTAGACGAAACAAAATAATCCGGAGAACCGGGTTTTAATTTAAAATAAAGACGGGGCATTTCGAAAACAAAAACAGACTTTTCGAAAATAGTTTTATGCAAACAAATGCAAGATGACATGACGATACTCAAATGCAATGTGGCATGATGACATGAGCATGCGGTCATGATGATGCAATGCACAAAAATAACGCGATTTTCTAGTAGTGGTTTTTGCGGGGCGTCACACAAGTGCTCCTTGAGCTGTATGCAGGAAGAGAAGATGAACTTTTTCCAGCCTAACGGTATAGAATGAGCCGATGCCCCTCTCAGGGATCCAATCCTCTCCTTATAAAGGGGTGCCTTGGCTCCTCTAGGGATGACGTGGCAAGCATATTCGAAGAATATGCTTGTCCTAATATAGTAACTCGGCGACGTACTTTCCGTGTCCCCCTTCTAATGACGGCAAAGTTCCAGAGAGCTCCACCTGCACGCCTCGGGCTCCAGGACTGTCACCTCCGTGACCTCCTTCTGCCCTTCTGCTGCTCTGCGCCTTGTCCTTTGCGCTTGGCTCTGTTCAGATTCTTCCTAACCCGTGACTAGGGTTTGACTATAGGCACCTCCTTCTTCTGCAAGCTTCATATCATTCGGCCCTGCCTCGTTTAACTTGGCTTGGACTTCACCTACATTTAGGTTATTCGGACTTACCCGGCCGACTTAACTCATACGTCGGCCGGGTAATGTGCAACTCCTCCTATAAATGTCATGGTCGTGCTTATCTTGGCCGACCTTTACACGATTCGGCCGATATAAACAGTAACTCGCATAAGACTGGGGAAACTCCTTTTGTCTTCCCCCGTCTTGACCCTATCCGGGGACACCTCCCCAACAAGTTGATATAGAATATAATTTATTTTCCAACACATACAATATTATGTTTTACTATTTTTTAAATACTTCCATGCTAAGCTCACTTTAAAATCCCTACATTCAATGATCTCGCTCACTTGTAGGTTAGCATAGATATCATAGTTTTGGCATCTTAATTAGTCATCATTCTTTCTACATGATTGCAAATTGCAATGCATGTCCAAATAAATTTTAAGGATAATAAACATAGAAACTTAGTCGCAAACCATGCAGATTTACATAAAAGGTTTTTTAATCACATTATATGCAAATCGTGGATATAATTTATTCCCTAAATATTTTATTCAAAGTTACTTCTATTTTTTAGTTGGCTATGATTTAAATAAATATTTTTTCTAAGATTTATAATCCTCATAGGTATTCATGCTAGCTCAGTAGTTAATCCCAATAATTAATTGTTACCATGACTTCAAAAAAAAATTAATAATGAATTGTTACCATGACTTCAATATTTAATTGTTACCATGACTTCATGCTAGCCACATGTCTTACTGGGTTATAAAGAAAATATATACTATTGGTTACATCTCTTGATAACAATCGATTTTTTTGGTGTTGGTAGCTATATTTAGTAGTATCATCGTCTTCCTTAAAGGTTTATCTACATGCTTAATAGCCACTTCTCCCCCTCCATGCACAACTTTTGCTCGTATCACTATTCTATTATACTATGATTTTGCCAAGCTATGAATGATATTATCATAAATCTTAAAGCCAATTGCAAAAGTCCTATCTAGTTTACCTACCAACAATGAATTGTAAGGTTATAGGAAGAAATTCATCCACACCTTTGTTATATCGACTATATAAGCTAGCGTGATACAATCACATTTGATGCATATATATAGAATCTAAGGGATTCTACAAAAAAATGAAATTATCGATTCCCTTTTCAACTTTAATCGTAAAGTGTACAATCATAGGATGTTGTTTATATATGTCATTTAATTAATATCATGACTTATTTACTTGTGTAGAGTTGAGTATAATGTGATTAATTGTAAACCTGATACACTTTTGTCATATCAAATACTAACTATTAAAATTTATAAACATTTAGAAGACCTATCAGTTATGATATGTTCAAGACATCATGTGTAGTTATGAAGATCTCTAACTGTGATTTTCTCAACTACAACTATAAAAATCAATTAACTATGATTTTTGAAACAAAATTGTAATAATATGATGATTTTTGTATTGTTTACACATAGCTATAAGCATCGACTATTTGTGATCTTTGAATAGAAATAAGGTCTTCTACATTAACAAAATGTTTTTGATTATTTGAGAAATCCTCACATATCTCCTTTACCTACTATGCATATTGTGATTTTCTACCATAATTTGATTGAAGTATACCATTTTTAAGATATGGATAGTTCAAATTGTAATGATGCATCAACGAATCGGTCAATTTGTTTCATTATTGAATACTTTGCATTTTATGATAATTAGTACATCTCACTTATTATGTTGTATTGTTATTTTATCGTGTCACTTATATGTGAAAAAAATTCTTGTTCATGGTAGATTTACATGATGTTTTTAAGCTAGTTTTTCTTAGAATATTCACTACCTTGAATGTTTGATTGTGAGTGGACCAAGTGGTTGAAACCACGATAATATATTTTAATTTGTTTGTATTTCATTGGATATTTTGTAAGGATGTTAATTTCTTATTTCAGTATAGATGATTATTATTTTACACCTATTAAAAATAAGTAGCGCTAGATGAATCTTCCATGAGGGAGCCTAGATGCCTCTTTGACTCTGGAACTCCCTTTGCCTCAAACCTCCTCCCTATCCTTTTACTTTTAAATTAATAGAACATGTTTTAATCTGCGCCCACTTTCATTGACCTTAACGACTTCTATAGAAGGCTTTAGGTGGGGGTAAGAAAGGCACTAAATAATCTCCAAAATGTAGTTTAGGCTTCTTACCTCGTTTGTTCTTCACAACAATATCTTGGGTGTTGGGATGATGTTCTAATAAATGTATTTTGACTCCGTTGAATTGCTGGTGTTCCTGTTTGGGACTTGTATTATGTAGTAGTCAATGGAATCGGCGATTCTCATTTATTGTCATTTCATTTTTTTTCTTGGCATATTGCTAATAGAGAGACATTTGAAAAATCTGCCTTGCAATGTTTTTAAGCAAGTTTTTCTTAGAATATTCACTACCATGAATGTTTGATTGTGAGTGGACCAAGTGGTTGAAACCACGATAATATATTTTAATTTGTTTGTATTTCATTGGATATTTTGTAAGGATGTTAATTTCTTATTTCAGTGTGGATGATTATGTCTTTACACCTATTAAAAATAAGTAGCGCTAGATGAATCTTCCATGAGGGATCCTAGCTGCCTCTTTGACTCTGGAACTCCCTTTGCCTCAAACCTCCTCCCTATCCTTTTACCTTTAAATTAACAGAACATGTTTTAATCTGCGCACACTTTCATTGACCTTTAACAACTGCTATAGAAGGCTTCAGGTGGGGGTAAGGAAGGCACTAAATAATCTCCAAAATGTAGTTTAGGATTCTTACCTCGTTTGTTCTTCACAACAATATCTTGGGTGTTGGGATAATGTCCTAATAAATGTATTTTGACTCCGTCGAATTGCTGGTGTTCCTGTTTGGGACTTGTATTATGTAGTAGTCAATGGAATCTGTGATTATCATTTATTGTCATTTTATTTTTTTTCTTGGCATATTGCTAATAGAGAGACATTTGAGAAATCTGTCTTGCAAGAAGTGTGGCTCTTGTTTCAAAAATACGGGTATTACTCTCAAAAATCAACTTTTCACACTACTCCCTTCTTACCTTAATATAGTACATATAATATTTTTGAAAATTGAAACGTTATCAACTTTGACTAAGTTTATTAAGAAAAATGTCTATATGTACAATACCAGATATACACCATACAAAAATGTACAATATGGTAAATATAATTGTACTGATTTGGTATTCTAGATGTTAGTATTTTTCCTACATACTTGGTCAAACTTTACATTAACTTTTCAAAATTCTTATATGCTACATTTCGGAAATGAGGGAGTATTGTTTTGAATCTATGAGGTTAAATTAACTTATATATGTTACATTTTAAGTTATATATTGTGTATTTGTCCATGGAATCGGTTATGTATTGTGTATTTACCAATATAGCGACGTCTAGGCTCTGAGTCATGCAAAGGTGTCTCTTGGTCCGAAAACGTAAGGTAGTACTACTCGCGGAATTCAACTTTTCATACTATTTATAACTATGAGGTTAATTTAACTTGGTGATAATTCTATTTATACACATACAAATATGTCTAGTTTTAGAGCGATGTATTTGCCAACCAAGTTAAGACCACGTCCCATGCGTGTAATAATGATAATAAGAAAAAAATTAGAATGTGTATATTAGGTTTCGAGCTTTTATCAGCGAGCTGTTTTCAAGCCGGCTTTTCATAGATATATATTTTGTTGGAGTTTTTCTTCGTCATCGATCAACTTGAGTTTTTTTCCTTTTTCACAGGGAGATCAGAGAGTCGTATGGCTGAAGTCGGAACCAATACCGCCTACCAAAACATTGTCAAGTAAAGAGTAGTTAGACTTAGTTCACCGTGTCAAGTGATTGGGTGGCTCCTTGTTTCTAATTAAATCGGCTCCTTGTTTCTAATTAAATCTTAGCCATGACGTACCTCTTTAGGTTTTTTAATCACCGATCCCTTTTTTCCCTTTGAACGGAATATCAAAGTCAGCTTACCGTACGTATGTGCCCGATGGGACGGATCCATATGGTCGACAATTTGCACGTCTATTTTGTTTACTTCTCATACGTGACATTATACTGGTTGTACCAACCATTTTTTAGTAACCTTTTTTATCTTTAAACCATAAATTGTGTATCTAACGGATAATATAATTTGGGTGATGTGGATCAATCAGACGCCTCGAAAAACACCCTTATATTGCTTTTAGTATATAATAGATAGTTTAACATTCAAAGTGCAGTTAGAATTCGAGTACCACTAGATCATGCATAATTCACCCAACATTCTGGTAAAAGTTCAGGTATTTTTTGACATCCTTATTCAATTACAACTATAAACATGCTTTCAGCCCTGAAAATGCATCGAAAAAATCTTAAAAAATCCAGTAAATTGCACGCTTTTTTGACAAAAGCATATATTAATATCATGGAGATAATAATTACACATAGCCTCTGCAACAACGCATGCCTAGCGGCCTTACGGATACAACAACTCAGAAAAAGGAGGAATTAAAAAAAATCCCGCTACAACGAACGATTCCTTGTAGAAACGACACTATCAGAATAACACCAGTAATCCAAACACTCCAATAGCAACGCCTTAAAAAATAAAACAGTGCACAAGTGTCGTCGTCGTCCAAACAAATATCATAGGTTTTAAGGAAAAAGTGCTCTCTCAAAAAAGGCTTCTACAAGGCCATTGTCAGACATAACAAATTAAGATCAGACCTTGGATTTTTACCATATAAGGTAGGACTATGAACTTCTTGTGTGTTGTTGTCCCCATCAAACTGTCGTTGCTGCGAGTCAAAGATCACGCAGCCAGTTCCTTAATGCCACAAGGACTCAAATCACCATCGCTACCACTATATTTATGCTTTTATGATATTCTTTGCATCTTACTTTACCATGGATCGTCTAAGACATGACACATGATGGTAACAGATAGTAGAGCTTCACAATGCTCTCTCAGAAACCAACAGCTAGAAAAAGCATGAGTGCACATGACCGAATACCTTCCGATCCAATAATCTCCAGGCATGATACTTCTAAGGGAATTCGTCGGTGGAACCTTCGGGAACTTGTCTCTTTAGGCCAGAACAACGAGGGTAGACATCAAGCAGATCTTTGTCTTTTACGAAAAAAACCTCTAGGACCACCTCCTTTATTGATGTCGATGCAGCGGTTCCCTCACTGTCGGTCGGCTTTCGACGATCGGAACTAGTAGATCGAGCCTGAGACCACAAGATCCCAAATAGAAACATCGCCGCCTAGGGGTGGTCTGGTCTCCGCCATGGCCATGCCGCCGCAACAGGCCAGTAGCCAGATCCAATCCACCTGCCTCCTCGCCTCCCAGGCACGAGGCAGCGAGCCCCCGTATCGGCGAGCGCCACTTCCCCGCAGGCCACCCACCATCTGCGTCGCCCCAGTCCTGATCTTCCCGCCCGATGAAAGACCGACAAGACGCACGAAGGGGTCTCGCTAGTGGCCTGGCGGCTAGGGTCGGAGAGGGGGAGCACGCACGTAACGGTTGCGACTCGCGAGTAGTAAATTGCACATGACTGATGATTCATCGCGAGACCTACTTTTTTTTAACAGAACGCGAGACCTACTTTGAGGCCTACGACACGCGCGCAAGGGAATCGAGCGGTGTGTGCACGCGGCAAACCCCAATAGGATCACTAGTGGAAACAGCCCCATGTGTCCCGGTTGGTAAGGGGATTTAGTCCCGGTTCCCCAACCGGGACGGGGCAATCGGGACTAAGGCCCCAACCTTTAGTCCCGGTTGCCCCACCAATCGGGACAAAAGGGCATACACGTGGCCGCGGCAGAGGGCGAGGGGGGGAGCAACCGTCCCGGTTCGTAACACGAACAGGGACAAATAACCATCTGCCGTGGCAAAGATTTGACACATTTCTCTGCCGCGGCAGAGAATTCTTTTTGGTAACTTTTGTTGCCACGGCAGCATTTTGGCCACTTTTTATGCCGCGGCAGAGAATTCATTTATGTTGTTTTATTATTTATTTAGTGTTTTGCACTCATCAATGAAGGAACCATTATATTAGACAAGATCATCATGACAATATAGATCCAAGTGTCGAACATATTACATTCGATACACGGATCGAGTTCATGCACTACATACAAAATAAGCTCTTTGTACAATCCTATTGTTTATACACACCCGAATAGTATTTCCCTTTTGGGTTTAGGACTTCTGAATCCAAAAATCCCGCCAATTCCTCATGAATTGCTCGTACGCGATCCTTTGACAGAAGACCGTCCCGTAGACGTTCGATCTGATTTAAAAAAGGAGTCAGCCTATATGAATGAAACTAAACACAATTTGATGGTAATTAAAAACAATAGAAATTGTTTACGTATGTGGAGTTGCTCTAAATTTCTGCCCTTCTCACAGCACGTCTGACGGATGAACTCGCAAACATAGTATCCACATAAATTGTTCTCTGGTCCCTGCGTCAGGCACTTTACGAAAACAGAGTTCAATCAAAAAAATAATCAAGCATGATAATAATTGTATCAAAACTAGAATCAAAGAGATGTGCGGATATAGCTAGTGGTGCTTACATCTAGTGGTTGAAATGTAATCTCCTCTTTCCAAACACCCCTAGCCTTGTTGGTGAACCGTTTCCAAGCGCTGCCCGGCGAAGAAAATGAATAAAAGAAGTTATTAATTACTTGATATCATAAAATTCGCGAACGTTGCCGATATAGTGTCGTAATGATTAGAATTACCGTTGGAGAATCATCTGCATGTCCTTCCACTGCTCAAGGGGTTTATGTTTCGAGTCCATGACTAGTACACGCCCTTTGTCAAGTTGAATGATTAACAGAATATAGTGGAAGCTGCGCATGCATAACTAATCAATTATATACTTAACATCGAGTAAGCGAAATAGAAAGTGTATACAAGACAATAACACTCACTCGAAGTTGTAAGGAAATAGTATTTCCCTTCTGGTTTCTTGAAACTTAACGCGTGTACGATAGTATCCTCCCTATCCTGGAGGTTTGTTTTGAGATTAGCTTGATGAACCCAATATGGGTCAATGAACCCAATGTCATAGATTTGTCATCTGCTGCATTCGAGAATCTTCATTTTGCATATTATAGTATGATTATATACATGCAATAAATGAGGTGAGATAGCTAGAGACTAAATTAATTACAAAATTGGTACTTACAGACAATAGGCAATGATGATCGATTTGTCCAAGGCGTCTTGATTGAATAATTGAAATAGTTAATCAAATTCAATGGATATCATGTCATCCTTTTCTTTTCCATGATGCTTTTTTGTAACCCTCAGCACTATCCAGTTAGCCCCGGCCTTTGTGGCATGCATGTACTAGTTATGCAATCTTCATGTTTTTGTTGGAAGATTATTTACCTCCTCAGGTTTGACGAGAGGTTTGTCGTACTAGTATTTATATGCTACTTCACTCACGGGGAAGTACTCTAACTGGGATAAGTACTGGGCAATACTCATACCTTGAGCAGCGGCAGCTTCTCCGTATTGTGCAACTACCTCTGGATCATACTGCTCTTCGGCCCCATATTTGCTAAACCCCACGTTGGTTTGGGAAATCACCTTGAGAGGGGCGCAAGACTGTTTTGCTTGTTCTCCGAGCTGGGCAACAAATTTCTCGCTTGCATCAGTACTGCTCTTCGAGGCTTTTTGTGCCGCATGTGACTTGAGAATAGAACGCTCATAGTCTGATGACAGCTTCGGCTCGGATTGATGAAGAGTCTTTAGCATTTTCCACACTGTGGCTTTTTCTTATTTGGTGCTGGGGAACTCTGACTCTTTCGGCCGCCTCAGCTTAGCGAAAAATGCTACCGTTTGTGCATCAACGATCGCCGCAGTCTCCTCTTCAGTACAGTCATAAGCTCTCTTGGGAGGAACCTTTGGTACTTTTGGAAGAGGCTCTTGTTTATGTTTCAGCAATCGCTTACCACGACGCAGAGTAGCGGTGGTACGCTTACGCTTTTTATCCTGAGGCGCCGGCAATGGCTGCCACGGCGATGGCTGCGCCGGAGATTGGTGAGGCGACGGAGATGGGTGAGGCGACGGATCCGGGTGAGGCGACAAAGACTGCTTCCACGGGGGCGACGACCTCGCTGGAGACGGGTGAGGCAGCGGCGAAGATGGCCTTGGCGTGTGATTTCGAAGCACGATACATTCCTTTGGCCATAGAATGGTGACGTTTGTTGCATCTCCTAGTTCAGTCACATCCCCTTCACCTGCAGGGTAGTCAAGCTTCAAAACTTCAAAGGTGGGCATGATTTCATCCACCCCAACAATAGCGTAGCCCTGTGGAACCGGATGACAGTGGTAAGTTGGTGTGGGTCCAATTGGTAAGGCATAGCCGACCGCCACCTTCATTGATATGTTCACAACTTTGACATGTAGCTCGCAGTGTGTCATCTGTGTGATATCATCCACTGGGTAGCCAACAGGATCCATCGTCGGTGCACCATCGTCATCGTCATTGTCATCACCCGGGACCTCGGTGGAAGCCACACTGCTTTTTCGATTATTCGATAGGCCGGTAGCATCGAATGCAGGTTCTACCACCATGTGCTTCTGAGATGGGCCGGTAGTACTTTGCTCTTTAAGTGCGTTAATTTCATCTTGTTGTTGCTTTATTCTTTCTTCAATTATACGCATTCGCTCTTTCTGAATATCTGCTTCAACTTCCGCCTTGTCCTTTCTCCTCTAATGGCTTCTATTAGGATATTTCTTCCTCTCTTCGGGAAACCCAGTCCTCCATGGTTTGGAGCCGCTTGTGCCTCGTGTTCGTCCATCATGTTCCTTATTTCCAAGGGCGAGTGTGAGCTCATCATTCTCTCTATCAGGAATGAAGTACCCATCTTTAACAGCCTTTACTGCTTTTCTCATCTTCTCGATTGGCAAGGGGTCTTCTTTATGTCGTATGTCATATATACACTTCCCTTCCCAGTCCAACGTGCCCCCATGCCTGTAAAACCAATTCCTTGCACGTTCGATCCAATCGTTTGTCTCTGGGATGATCTTTTTAGAACGCAGTTCATCCTCAAGTTTCTTCCACTTAGGAATGCCAGCCCTGTAGCCACCTTGCCCCATAGTATGGTGATACTTCTTGTTAGTAGCATTCAGCTTATTCCTTGCAGACATTTTCTTAGCTTTTTCTGATGTCTTGTAATTCACAAACTCAGCCCAGAATGGTTCTATCTTCAGAAACTAAATCTTCTTGAAATCCGGAGTCTTCTCTTTCACGACATAGTCAAGGTGCAATCTTTTCTTCCAGTTGGTGAAACACTGGGCCATATTCTTCATAGCCCACTCCCTGACCTTAGCCTCCATGGCTCGTGCATGTTCTAAGGCGTATCATGCTATAATTGTGTTAACCGGAAACATTAATACTTGTGTGATTTGTAAACTAAAATAAGAGTCCCTAGTAAAGCCTCTTGTTAAACTAGCTTGTTGGTTAATATATGATCATGGTTTCCTGATCATGAACATAGAGATGTTATTAACAACAGGATCATATCATTAGGAGAATGATGTGATGGACATACTCCTATAGATAAGCGTAGCATAAAGATCAAGTCATTTAAATAGTTCAATTGCTATATGCTTTCTGATACATAGTAACCTAATTCCTTCGACCATGAGATCATGCATATCACCTTTTCCGGATGGATGCTTTGATGTCATCAAACACCACACCGTAACAGGGTGTCTATAAAGGTGGCATTGAGTGTTCAGAAAGTATTGGTTGAAACACATGGATCAAGAGTGGGATTTGTCCATCCATATGACGGATAGATATACTCTGGGCCCTCTCGGTGGAATGTCATCCAATTAGCTTGCAAGCATGTGACTGGCTCACAAGGGATCACATATCACGGGAACGAGAAAATAGTACTTATCAGTAATGAGGTTGAACTAGGTATGCAGAGATACCGACGATCATAACCTTGGATAAGTAAACTATCGTGAGACAAAGGGAAATTGGTATCGTATGTAAGTGGTTCATTCGATCGCAAAGTAATCGTAGAAATATGTGGGAGCCATATGAATTTTCCTCTATTGGTTATTGTTCGGAGAAGTGTCTCGATCATGTCCGCATAATTCACGAACCGTAGGGAGACACACTTAAGGATTCGACGTTGTTTGAGTAGTTATGGTATTATGAGAAAGAGACCGAATGTTGTTCGGAGTCTCGGATGGGATCCGGGATATCACGAGGTGATCCGGAATGGTCCGGAGAATAAGATTCATATAAGGAAAGTCCCGTTTCGGAGTTCGGGAATGATTCCGATGTTTTCATCGGGAATGTTCTAGAAGGTTCCGGATTGTCCGACACTCCGGGGGGAGAGGGTACATGAATGTGTCATTGAATGATTGCATCATGTACTAAGTGTTCTTGCTGTTCCAAAAACATGAAAGTCAAATTGCCAGTTTGAAAGTCAAACGGCTAAAACAGGAAACTGTGGAAAACAGGAAACTGTGGGAAACAGGAAACTGTGGGAAACAAGCAAGAGGAGGTTGAAACCAACTTGGAGGAGGAGTTCCTCTCCTCCTTGGCCGGTGCCCAGCCCTAGGCCGAGTTGGGGAGGGACTCCCTCCCTCCCTGGTGCGCCTAGCCCCTCCACCTATAAAAGGAGGGGCAGGGCTCCTCCTTGAGACACACAAGTTTCTACCTCTAATCTCAGGTTTAGAGCCGTTTGGTTTAGAGCTTCTAATTGCTTTAGCCTGCGGTTTAGAGCCTTCTAATTGGTGTGTCTAATCTCTAGACCACTAATAGCTCTCTCTCATACTCCACCATACTCGCTCCGGCTTAAGGCGAAGCCCTGCGGGATTTCCCCTCTACTTTCGGTACCACGCCGTTGTGCTGCCGGAATCACGAGGAGAGTGCTACAACATCCGCTGCCTGCTGGAACAAGGGAGAGGAAGGTCTTCGTCGAGTACCGAACGTGTGACCGACTGCGGAAGCGCTGCCGGAACGCAGCGCCGGAAGGATCGTCTATGTGATCTTGAGATCGGAAAGAGTACGACTACATCACCCACGAGAATCTGCTCTCGTTAACCGCTTTGGAATCTTCGAGGGTAAGTTATTCCATCGACTCGTTGCTACAATCTAGTAGATAGATCTTGGCTTGTTTGTTTGTATGCGATAGAAAATTTTGTTTTCCATGCTACGAACCCCTACAGTGGTATCAGAGCCGTGTCTATATGTAGATCTGTTGCACGAGTAGAACACAATGGTCATTGTGGGCGTTGATGCTTTTATTGTCGATTGCTTCTTGTGTACTTTGCATCTTGCGGTATGTTGGGATGAAGCGGCCCGGGCTAACCTTACATGACATCGTTCATGAGACTTGCTCCACGCTTGACATGCAACTTGTATTGCATAAGTGGCTTTGCGGGTGCCTGTTTCTCCTAGCATAGTTAAGATCCAATTTACAACGGGTGATTAACAATACTAGTATCAATGTTGTGGTTCTTGTTCGTAACTTAGAACGACACTTATTGAAAGCCCCAAACCACGTAAAACATGCAAAGAAAATTAGAGGCGTCTAACTTTGTTTTGCAGGGGTGTGCTGTGATGTGATATGGCCATGATTATGATTATATATGATGTATGCAATGTTCCTTATTGTAAGTTGGCAACCGGCAGGAGCCATATGGTTGTCTTTAAATTCTGTTAAGACCCGCGTGTCTATTCAAAGTAGTTGTAATAGTTGAAGCCGGTGGACGACAACCATGGAGAAGCATCATTGACCTTGATGAAATGTCGGTGATGATGGAGATCATGTTCGTGCTAGAAGATGGAGATCGGAAGCACAAAGAAGAAAGGCCATATCATATCACATATTATGAATTGCATGTGATGTTAATCCTTTATGCATCTTGTATTGCTTAGTAGACGACGGTAGCATTATAAGATGATCCCTCATGCACATGAATTTCAAGTCATAAAGTGTTCACCCTTAGTTAGCACCGTTGCTAAAGCTTGTTGTTTCGAAGCACCACGTGATGATCGGGTGTGTTAGATTCTGCAAGTGTATACAACGTGAGCAAGCCAGATTTGCTCATGCGGAAACTAAGGTTTGATCTTGACGAGCCTAGCATGTACAGACATGGCCTCAGGAACACGAATTACCGAAAGGTAGAGCATGAGTCATATAGTAGATATGATGAACATGTTGATTGTTCGCCATTGAAGCTATATCAACTCTCGTGATGATCGGTTTTGATGTGGTGGATTTGGTTCGTGTGATCACTAAAACAATGTGAGGGATATTGTTTAGAGTGGGAGTTCACCTAGACTAATTTAATTATTAATTAGAACTCAATTTATCATAAACTAAATCAAAGTGAATTTGCATAGTTGTTGTAGTCATTGGCATCCGTTTACCACCTTGCGCTTAGTTATAATTGAGATGATAGAACTATAGAATTCTGGTTAGTTACTTTACGAACTGGTATCGTATTGTTTTAAGTGTTAATCTAAAGTTTAAAAGTCCTATTGCAAACTTTCAATAAGTTCCGGTTACTCCATGAAGTTTAATAATTAGTATTAAATCAAGAGTAACAATTCCAAGTGTTAGTATATAAGTATCATGTTTGTCTCCATGATTCTTGATATTCAAAGGATTCTCCCAATATCAAGGTTATCTAAGGATCTGAAAGAGTTGTTTCAGAAACCATGATTTGTGGAAGATATTGTGATATCTGAAACGAAGTTTTGGTTGCAACATGATAGAGTATAATATGGCTAAAGTCATGTTCTCATATTTGATGAGAATTTGCAAAAGGTTGGAGACACTAGTTGTCCTAAACCTCCAAAAAGTTTTTGGGAGAGCAACATTATACTCACGATTCACCATTACAAGCTAATAGTAGTTTGATCATGGATAATTCCATGATAAGGGTGAATATTTGATGTAGGTAAAATATTTACTACACCAAGAGATTACTAAAGAAAGGAATTTGAAACAACACCAAACATTTGATGATGGTGATCTACTTCAAAGTGCAAGTCCAAAGACATTGGTATTTAACTATACAAGCTTTGGACTATGTGTCATATGAATGACTCCACTAATTGATGTTGATAGATTCTTTCAAACAGAAAAGGAAATACTGAAAGAGAATCTCATAAGTATATGGCAGAAAAGAAAAGACTAGAATTGTTCAGTTTAAGTATATAGATGATATACATGTTATGGCTATATTCTTTGCTTATTAAACAATGTGGTTCTTAAGTATTTGATACTGAATTTGTTGGTGTGAATCGTCATACGAAACAACACAATTCATGAACTACAATGGCCTAAGTAACTAGCAAAAGAATATGTGATGATGTTCATCGAGAACAAATAAAAGGTTATTGTGTTGCTCGTTAAACATCAAAGCTTGCCTTCAAGATTTGTTTTATCAGGTATTATGAGAACAAAAGGGTTGTTCAATTAATTGCCGTAATCCATAAAAGATGGATGATTCACAAAATCTTGTTGGAGAAATCACATCCATAAAACTAGTGCTAAAAATGTCGAAAGACAAATTGATTGAAAGATCACTTAGGAAGTGACATCGCCGTTTAAATTATATTGGAAAGAAAACATGAAGAAAATCCATATGGATGGAATTTTGGAGTCTGTTTGATTTTGATCAAATGACGCTTGTGAAACTTTTCTAGAGATAATTGAAACTTCGTTCATAGGCCAAAAGGGAACGAAAGACTAGCTTATTGGAATTTGTACATATTGTTGTACGAAATCCATTATGTGTAGTCAAGAGCGATGGATTTCAACTTCATGTGCTTTCTCCGAAAATTTGAGTGAATATATGAATATTTACTTAATAAGGATGAAGTGTGAAACATTTGAAAAGTTCAAGGAATTTCAAGATGAAGTGCAAAATCATTGTAACAAGAATATAAATAGTTTATGATAAGATCATAAAGGAAAATATTTGAGTTACAGAGTTTAGCATAATACCTATGATTTAAGGAATCGTTCCGTGGATTTGCATTTCCCGAAACACCATAAGGGTATGGAGCGTTCGAGATATGTAATTAAACCTTGTTTGATATGGTAAGATCAAAGGTATAATTCATAAAAATGCCATTATATTTTAAAGATTAAAAGCTTTAGAGATTACCGTTTTTCCACTGAAAAGAGCTCCATCATAATCCGTTGAAATGACACCATATGTTATGGTTTGGGATAAAACCCAAGTTGTCTTTTCTTAAACATTGGTATGCTATGCATAAGAAAGATGTTTGCAACCAAAGTCGGATGAACCTGTCTTTGTTAAGTATTCCTCCATAACACCGGAGACAAAAGTGTTTGTCACTTAAAACGTCAAGTTTCTTTGAGAAGGAATTTTTCGTGAAAAGTTAAGTGGGAGGACAATAGAACTTTGATAAGGTTAAAAGAACCTTAGCTATATGTGCAAAGTTGCGCAGCGCCGAAAAGTGTTCCAGAGTTAGCAAACAATGCTCATGGCTCGCGTACTTCAAAGGTTGTGGTCACGGATATCTAAGTTCCTATTGAAACAAGTAGGTCGGATGAACAATCAAATACCAAGATTTGAGAGTTAAATCATTATTTGACAATAATGATCCGACTACATGCAAAGAAGCGATGATGAGCCCTGACTCCGTCAAATGGCTTGAAGCCATAAAATCCGTGATAGTTCCATACACGAGAAATCAAGTTTTGAACTTGAAGGACCCTCAAGAAAGGTGTAAGACCTTACAGTTGTGTCTGGATCTATAAAGAAATAGACATGGATGTTTTACATCTATGAAATAGTCGACATGTTGGGAAAGAGTTCACAAAATGTTCAAAGGTTGACTATGACAAGATTTGATCTTTCATAGTGATATTTAGTCTAGACGGATTAATGTAGCAACCACTACATATAATTTGTTATATGGTAGTTGAATAAACAAAACAAGTTCTTCTAATAGAATCGTTACCTAGGACATGTGCATAACACGGTCCATAGGGTTTTGTTAATTCAAAAGGATGCTAAAAGTATATGCAAACTTCAATGGTTAAAGTGAGCATCGCGGAGTTGGAATCTTCACTGTGATGAAACTGTTAAAGGAGTTTAAAAGTTCATCAGAGACGATGGAGATGCTTGCATTTGCAAGAAATTAAGTGGGAGCGCTAAGACATGTTTCTAATACATTATGTGGAAGACATATTGTTGATTGGAAATAATGTATCTTTTATTAACACATATTAAGAATTTCATCCCGATGAAAGACTTAGGCAAAACCCAAATATTTGGCATCAATAGACGCTAATATGGTTGTGCCAGAAGTACATAGACGAGATATTGAATGAGTTCAATATAGAAACTACAAGAAAAGGTTCTTGTCGCACAGAAAGGATTGAATGAGTTCAATGTTGATGATATATTCAAGTGTATTGACATTTGGTAAAGTGAAACAAATAATCAAGTATAGATTGATACTTGATGTATGAAATCACAAAGAGTATTTATATCAATCATACTGTGATATGTACAAATCCAGATATGTCCTATGCTCTAAATGTTGTGAGCATATACCAGAATGATTCGTAAGATGATCATTGGACAATAGTAAGGATATTCTTATGATCTTTTGGAAGAACTAAGAGTATAATATTTGTAGAAGTGACAAATAGATGGTTAGTTCATTGTAAAAATACTACATTGATACTAGCTTTGTCACAAAGTACAAATTAAGTTTATCTCAATCTAAACTAAAGGTGGCACGATATAATGGAAAGTGAGTTCCATAATGGATTTGGATGAGTTCCAAAGTTAAGACATTGTGACAGATACTACAACAAAAGGCTAAGTATATGACTGCTATTTTAGCATCAAAAGAGGGCATTTGTGTCAAGTAGTTTGTTATCAAACTAGGTGTAGTTCACAGTGGGATAATACTATGAAGATATATTGTGCGACAATATTATCAACATGTTTTAACCCCAAAGAGCTAAAGGTCACACCGAAAGACCAAATTTATACAAAGCCATCTCATTAGAGAATGAGTGATGTGTAGAGACGCAAAGACATGCAATTACACACGGACCTGGAAGTGTCAGATCCGGAGATCAGTTGACCACTAGCAATCGTGTACATACAACACCGGAAAGCCATAGGTGTTGAATACACAAAGGTTTGAAACTAGATTATTGACTCTAGTGCAAGTGGGAGACTGTTGGAGATATGCCCAAGAGGCAATAATAAAGTGGTTATTATCATATCTTCACACTTATGATAAATGTTTACATATCATGCTATAATTGTATTAACCGGAAACATTAATACTTGTGTGATTTGTAAACTAAAATAAGAGTCCTTAGTAAAGCCTCTTGTTAAACTAGCTTGTTGGTTAATATATGATCATGGTTTCCTGATCATGAACATAGAGATGTTATTAACAACAGGATCATATCATTAGGAGAATGATGTGATGGACATACTCCTATAGATAAGCGTAGCATAAAGATCAAGTCATTTAAATAGTTCAATTGCTATATGCTTTCTGATACATAGTAACCTAATTCCTTCGACCATGAGATCATGCATATCACCTTTTCCGGATGGATGCTTTGATGTCATCAAACACCACACCGTAACAGGGTGTCTATAAAGGTGGCATTGAGTGTTCAGAAAGTATTGGTTGAAACACATGGATCAAGAGTGGGATTTGTCCATCCATATGACGGATAGATATACTCTGGGCCCTCTCGGTGGAATGTCATCCAATTAGCTTGCAAGCATGTGACTGGCTCACAAGGGATCACATATCACGGGAACGAGAAAATAGTACTTATCGGTAACGAGGTTGAACTAGGTATGCAGAGATACCGACGATCATAACCTTGGATAAGTAAACTATCGTGAGACAAAGGGAAATTGGTATCGTATGTAAGTGGTTCATTCGATCGCAAAGTAATCGTAGAAATAAGTGGGAGCCATATGAATTTCCAGATTCCTCTATTGGTTATTGTTCGGAGAAGTGTCTCGATCATGTCTGCATAATTCACGAACCGTAGGGAGACACACTTAAGGATTCGACGTTGTTTGAGTAGTTATGGTATTATGGGAAAGAGAACGAATGTTGTTCGGAGTCTCGGATGGGATCCGGGATATCACGAGGTGATCCGGAATGGTCCGGAGAATAAGATTCGTATAAGGAAAGTCCCGTTTCGGAGTTCGGGAATGATTCCGATGTTTTCATCGGGAATGTTCTAGAAGGTTCCGGATTGTCCGGCACTCCGGGGGGGAGGGTACATGAATGTGTCATTGAATGATTGCATCATGTACTAAGTGTTCTTGCTGTTCCAAAAACATGAAAGTCAAATTGCCAGTTTGAAAGTCAAACGGCTAAAACAGGAAACTGTGGAAAACAGGAAACTGTGGGAAACAGGAAACTGTGGGAAACGAGCAAGAGGAGGTTGAAACCAACTTGGAGGAGGAGTTCCTCTCCTCCTTGGCCGGCGCCCAGCCCTAGGCCGAGTTGGGGAGGGACTCCCTCCCTCCCTGGCGCGCCTAGCCCCTCCACCTATAAAAGGAGGGGCAGGGCTCCTCCTTGAGACACACAAGTTTCTACCTCTAATCTCAGGTTTAGAGCCGTTTAGTTTAGAGCTTCTAATTGCTTTAGCCTGCGGTTTAGAGCCTTCTAATTGGTGTGTCTAATCTCTAGACCACTAATAGCTCTCTCTCATACTCCACCATACTCGCTCCGGCTTAAGGCGAAGCCCTGCGGGATTTCCCCTCTACTTCCGGTACCACGCCGTTGTGCTGCCGGAATCACGAGGAGAGTGCTACAACATCCGCTGCCTGCTGGAACAAGGGAGAGGAAGGTCTTCGTCGAGTACCGAACGTGTGACCGACTGCGGAAGCGCTGCCGGAACGCAGCGCCGGAAGGATCGTCTACGCGATCTTGAGATCGGAAAGAGTACGACTACATCACCCACGAGAATCTGCTCTCGTTAACCGCTTTGGAATCTTCGAGGGTAAGTTATTCCATCGACTCGTTGCTACAATCTAGTAGATAGATCTTGGCTTGTTTGTTTGTATGCGATAGAAAATTTTGTTTTCCATGCTACGAACCCCTACAGTTGACCTCGGTCTTTGATCTCGATCTCGTATTCTACCGCGAAGAACCGAACACCGGAAAGAGAGAGGAACAATCAACACATGGCATCGATGCAATGATCAAACAAGTATGATGATATAACAAGTTAATTTGTATTGAAAAGTAATCCTAAGACATGCTCGGCAATTTAAACGGGGTTCCGAGGGGTGAAAACCCTAACTCGGCGAAACTCCGGAGTATATGAGAGGGGTTGATTTTGTTCTCTAATTAAACTTGTCTTGAAAGTTATTGAACAATGCATGATTATAGGTTAAATAGTTAGATCTCATTTTTCTGAACATTTTGATATATTATTTGTATTTTTGTGAGATATAAATAATTAATTATTGAATTTACAATATTATAGCAATTTCTAGATTTAATTAAACCATTTCTGAATTTAAACAAAACATAAAACATTTTACACCGAGGCCACTGCTAGCCATAGTGGCTGACAAAGGGGCCCGTGGCTACCTCAGCCTCCACGCAGGCAGGTGGGACCTGGACCAGGGCTTGACAGGTGGACCTAGACCAGGCCACTGCTAACCTGCACCCCAGAGGCACCTAGCCTCTGAGGCTGGCAGGTGAGACCAGGGCCACGCGTGCACCACGTGGTAGCCATGCGAGCACCACGTCACCACGACGGGCGGCGCGGCAGACGGTGGTCGATGGCGAACCTGGGGAGCGCGCGGGATTGCGGGGCTGTGCGCGTTGGAAAGAGCTCGTCGAGGCGAACCATATGGTGGTGGCGCCGCCCATTATTGGTCGTCGGGGCGACGAGCACAGCGGCAGACAGAGGAGGCGGCGACAGATGGTCGTCGCGGTAGGGCTAGAGAGTGAGAGGGAGCGTGTGAAGAGGTACTAGAGCACCGGTGGCTCACCACGAACGCGATGTCGGGGTCAGGGAAGCAAGGGGTGGCCGGACGGAGGCGAATCGACGGCGACCGGAGCTCGGGAAGATGGGTTGCAGAGCTTGATTAAGGCCGAGCGGGGCCGATTCCTTTGGCGTAGAGACGCAGTCCAGCACCGCGGAGCTCCTCGGCACCTTGGCTTGGCTCGGGGAGGCTCTGAACGGCGACGACGACGAGTTAGGGTTTCTGCTCAAATGGGGAAGAACGCGAGAAGGAACAAGAGGGGATGCGATTGGTACTGGGAGAGAGAGGGGAACGCGGCGGTTCCTATCCTTGCATCGAATAGCGGCGGCGAGCTCGGCGGGCAGCCTGCCGGCGTCATGGGGAGGGGTTCCTATGTGCGCGCATCGATGAATGAGACGGGGAAGAAGAAGAAGAAGAGGAGGAGGCGAGCCAGTTATAACCGAAGGGCCTTTTGTCCCGGTTGGTGGCTCCAACCGGGACTAAAGGGTCATACGTCCCGGTTAGAGCCACCAACCTGGACGTATACTCCACTTTTTTTCATCTGCCCAAGGCGCGCGCAGAGGTCTTTAGTCCTGGTTGGTGGCTCCAACCGGGACGTATGACCCTGTTTTCAAAAAAATCAGGAATTTGCACTCTGTTCCCGCCTTATTTTTTATTTTGGGGTTTAAATTTGTAATGTTTTTTAAATGATAATTACTTTGGAATTTAGAAAAAAATTAAACATAAAAAGTGTTTGAATTTGAATAACTAATTCAAAACCATTTTCTATTTTTAAAAATAATTAATGTAACCATTTAAAATATGAACCATTTAAAATTAAAAATGAATTAACTTATATTTTTTGAATATTAATTTGGAATTTAGAAAAACTTTAAACATAAAAAGTGTTTGGATTTGAATAACTAATTCAAAACCATTTTCTATTTTTAAAAATAATTAATGTAACCATTTAAATTAAAAATTAATTAACTTATATTTTTTGAATATTAATTTGGAATTTGGAAAAACTTTAAACATAAAAAGTGTTTGAATTTGAATAAATAATTCAAAACCATTTTCTGTTTTTAAAAATAATTAATTTAACCATTTAAAATTAAAAATGAATTAACTTATATTTTTTGAATATTAATTTGGAATTTAGAAAAACTTTAAACATAAAAAGTGTTTGGATTTGAATAACTAATTCAAAACCATTTTATGTAATTAAAAATAATTAATGTAACCATTTAAAATTAAAAATGAAGAAAATTTTATTAGGATAGAACTGGAATTAAAGTACATAACGCAACTAACACTAAGTTCCATCGAAGAACTGAAAATTAAGATACATGGCCAGATTAAGCCACAATCGGCCGAACTTGTTTTACAATTTTGGAGTGATTCAGTCATGCTCCTGCCTACACCTTTAATACTCGCCATTGTAGTCGTCGTACTCGCCGCGGCTGTCGTCGCTGTCGTCGTCAGGGTCGCCGTAGTTGAACCTTGAAGGCTGAGTCCGAGTGGGTTCCACTTGAGGGTAGCGCAGGCGGGGGTTAGAGTCGGCGGCCGTGTCGAAGGCCATGACGCTCTGGAGAGTCCGGCCACGCCACCACAGCCGACGGCCGGCCTCGTTGAAGTTCGGAGGAGGTGGGCCGTCCTCCTCGTGCCTGGCGAGCGCCCTCTCACGCCGATCCACGAAGAAGGCTTCCCAAGTCAGTAAATAGTCGGCATGCCATCTAGGATTCCTCCGCTGCTCCGACGTGAGCTCGAAGTAGTAGTGGTTCGTGATGGCCATCCGGCGCGCCACACCTAGAGGGACAGGAGGAACCGGCACACCTCCGGCGCTTAGCATCCAGCCGACGGGGACACAGTAGCCCGACGGGCAGGGTTAGTGCTACGGTGGAAGCCATGGGAAAGAGTGATGAGATGCAGATATGAGTCTAGAGATGTGCAATGACAATGGAGGCCAACCCTACATATATATAGTGAGAAATGACAGGAAGATAACTGGAGGGAAGAACTGGCGGGAAGAAATGGCGGGAAGAAATGGCGGGAAGAACTGGCGGGAAAAAATGTCGGGAAGAAAAATGGCGGGAAGAAATGTCGTAGGCATTCTGAAACAGCATTTTGGTGGTTACTTCACAAAACGACCCGTTTTTTACGCTCGGAAAATGGAAAATGGCTTTTTCGTGCGACGAAAAGGAAAACTTCCTCCTGCAACAATGTTCTCCATACCAATGTCCACATGCATGCATAATATGGGCACATCATCACAAACTATGCCGTGATTCAGCACATAACATCGGTCATTTCGACCGAAAGCCATGAAACCTCGAACATGATAGGTAATTTTGTGAAGGTTTTTTGGAGACATGATCAATATACCAAGTCTAGTATTTTTCCTTTTAACTATGTCAAATAATATGACACCACGCGAAGGATTTTCATTATTCGGATTTTTTTTGAAATTCTTACGCCCATTTTGAATTTTTTGAATTTCTAACTATGGTCGAACCGGCGTGCATGAAGATAGGGGACGAGCATCGTTCGAACTTGCATTGGATATATGAAGAAACCACATATTGCGAGTCTAAAAATGATTTTTTTCAAAAAATCACGGACGTTAGATCATGTACATGTAGTACAAACCGGACCCACTTCCTGCCGATTCGGCAGACATTTGTCCTTTTTACCCGGGATGGACGAAAAGGTTTGAGATGTCCCGGTTGGGAGATAGTCCATTCAAGGTGGTCTAGTATTTTACAATAATGGGACGGAGGCATTGTAAAACAGCATTTTGGTGGTTACTTCACAAAACGACCCGTTTTTTCCGCTCGGAAAATGGAAAATGACTCTTCTGTGCGACGAAAAGAAAAACTTCCTCCTACAACATTGTTCTCCATACCAATGTCCACATGCATGCATAATATGGGCACAGCATCACAAACTATGCCATGATTCAGCACATAACATCGGTCATTTGCACCGAAAGCCATGAAACCTCGAACATGATAGGTCATTTTGTGAAGGTTTTTTCGAGACATGATCAATATACCAAGTATGGTATTTTTCCTTTCAACTATGTCACATAATATGACACCACGCGAAGGATTTTCATTGTTCGGATTTTTTTTGAATTTCTTACGCCCGTTTTGAATTTTTAAAATTTCTAACTATGGTCGAACTGGCGTGCATGAAGGTAGGGGGTGAGCATCGTTCGAACTTGCATTGGATCTCTAAAGAAACCACATATTGCGAGTCTAAAAATGATTTTTTTCAAAAAATCACGGGCGTTAGATCATGTACCTGTAGTACAAACCGGACCCACTTCCTGCCGATTCGGCAGACATTTGTCCTTTTTACCCGGGATGGACGAAAAGGTTTGAGATGTCCCGGTTGGGAGATAGTCCATTCAAGGTGGTCTAGTATTTTACAATAATGGGACAGAGGCATTGTAAAACAGCATTTTGGTGGTTACTTCACAAAACGACCCGTTTTTTCCGCTCGGAAAATGGAAAATGACTCTTCTGTGTGACGAAAAGAAAAACTTCCTCCTACAACACTGTTCTCCATACCAATGTCCACATGCATGCATAATATGGGCACAGCATCACAAACTATGCCATGATTCAGCACATAACATCGGTCATTTGCACCGAAAGCCATGAAACCTCGAACATGATAGGTCATTTTGTGAAGGTTTTTTCGAGACATGATCAATATACCAAGTCTGGTATTTTTCCTTTCAACTATGTCACATAATATGACACCACGCGAAGGATTTTCATTGTTCGGATTTTTATTGAAATTCTTACGCCCGTTTTGAATTTTTTGAATTTCTAACTATGGTTGAACCGGCGTGCATGAAGCTGGGGGACGAGCATCGTTCGAACTTGCATTGGATCTCTGAACAAACCACATATTGCGAGTCTAAAAATGATTTTTTTCAAAAAATCATGGGTGTTAGATCATGTACCTGTAGTACAAACCGGACCCACTTCCTACAGATTCGGCAGACATTTGTCCTTTTTACCCGGGATTGACGAAAAGGTTTGAGATGTCCCGGTTGGGAGATAGTCCATGTAAGGTGGTCTAGTATTTTATAAAAATGGGACGATAGCATTCTAAAACAGCATTTTGGTGGTTACTTCACAAAACGACCCGTTTTTTGCACTCTGAAAATGGAAAATGGCTTTTCCGTGCGACGAAAAGGAAAACCTCCTCCTACAACATTGTTCTCCATACCAATGTCCAGATGCATGCATAATATGGTCACAACAACATGTAGGGGTTCGTAGCATGGAAAACAAAAAAATCTATCTCATGAACACACATAAGCCAAGATCTATCTACTAGATTGTAGCAACGAGTCGATAGAGTACTAACCCTCGAAGATCCAAAGCAGTTAACAAGAGCAGATTCTCGTGGATGATGTAGTCGTACACTTCCAATCTCAAGATCGCGTAGACGATCCTTCCGGCGCTGCGTTTCGGCAGCGTTTCCGCAGTCGGTCACACGTTCGGTACTCGATGAAGATCTTCCTCTCCCTTGTTCTAGCAGACAGCGGAGGTTGTAGCATTCTCCTCGTGATTCTGGCAACACGACGGCGTGGGGTCGGAAGTAGAGGGGAGATCTCGCAGGGCTTCGCCTAAGCCGGAGCGAGTATGGTGGAGTATGAGAGAGGGCCTTGGTGATCTAGGGTTTAGAGGCACCAAGGGGGGTGGTGTAGCCGGCGGCTAGGGCTTGGGGAAGACGTAACTCGGCGACTTGGAGGAGCCCTAAGCGGCGGCTGCACTTGGGTGGAGGCGCCAGGAGCTAGGGTTTTGGGTGTGAGGGGTAGGGGCGCCCTACCACTCCTTATATAGGTGGGAGGGAGGCGGTTGGGAGGAGGGAGTCCTCCTCCAACTCCTCCTTCTTGGCCGGCAGGTGGAGGGAGTAGGACTTCCTCCCTAAGTAGGTTTCCTACTCTCCCTCCACCAAGCAAACTTCAGATTTGACTTTTCAAATTGGCGTTTAACTTTCAAACTTGGATTTGATTTCTCTCATCATATTGCCCAGCCAAGTGACCTAGTACATGATGCAACCATTCCACATTGTCATGACACATCCATGTACCCTTCCCCTCCGGAGTGCCGGACCTTCAAGACCCTTCTAGAACATTCCTGGTGAAAACACCGGAATCATTTACGAACTCCGAAACAGGACTTTCCTTATATGAATCTTATTCTCCGGACCATTCTGGATCTCCTCGTGATATCCCGGATCCCATCCAAGACTCCTAACAACATTCGGTCTCTTACTCATCATTCCATAACTACACAACAACATTGAATCCTTAAGTGTGTCTCCCTACGGTTCGTGAATTATGCGGACATGATCGAGACACTTCTTCGATCAATAACCAATAAAGGAATATAGAAATTCATATGGCTCCCACATATTTCTACGATTACTTTGCGATCGAATGAACCACTTACATACGATACCAATTTCCCTTTGTCTAACGTTAGTTTACTTATCCGAGGTTTTGATCGTCGGTATCTCTGCATACCTAGTTCAACCTCGTTACCGATAAGTACTCTTTTCTCATTCCCGTGATATGTGATCCCTTGTGATCTAGTCACATGCTTGCAAGCTAATTGGATGACGTTCCACCGAGAGGGCCCATAGTATATCTATCCGTCATATGGATGGACAAATCCCACTCTTGATCCATGTTCCTCAACCCATACTTTCCGAACACTCAATGCCACCTTTATAGCCACCCAGTTACGGTGTGGTGTTTGATGTCATCAAAGCATCCTTCTGGTGATGGTGATTAACATGATCTCATGGTCGAAGGAATTAGGTTACTATGTATCAGAAAGAATATAGCAAATGAACTATATTAAATGACTTGATATTTATGCTACGCTTAACTATAGGAGTATGTCCATCACATCATTCTCCTAATGATATGACCCTCTTGTTAATAATATCTTCTATGTTCATGATCAGGAAACCATGATCATATATTAACCAACAAGCTAGTTTAACAAGAGGCTTTACTAGGGACTCTTTTATGTTTACAAATCACACAAGTAGTAATGTTTCCAATTAATACAATTATAGCATGGTATGTAAACATTTATCATAAGCATGAAGATATGATAATAACCACTTTATTATTGCCTCTTGGGCATATCTCCAACAGTCTCCCACTTGCACTAGAGTCAATAATCTAGTTTCAAATCCTTTGTGTATTCAACACCTATGGCTTTCCGGTGTTGTATGTACACGATTGCCAGTGGTCAACTGATCTTCGGATCTGACACTTCCAGGTCTGTGTGTAATTGCATGTATTTGCGTCTCTACGCATCACCCATTCTATAATGAGATGGCTTTGTATAAATTTGGTCCTTTGGTGAGACCTTTAGTTCTTTGGGGTTAAAACATGTTTATAATATTGTCGTACAATATATCTTCATAGTATTATCCCGCTGTGAACTACACCTAGTTTGATAACAAACTACTTGACACAAATGCCCTCTTTAGCTGCTATTATAGCAGTCATATACTTAGCCTTTTGTTGTAGTATCTGTCACAATATCTTAACTTTGAAACTCATCCAAATCCATTATGAAACTTACTTTCCATTATATCGTGCCACCCTTAGTTTAGATTGAGATAAACTTAATTTGTACTTTGTGACAAAACTAGTATCAATGTAGTACTTTTACAATGAACTAACCATCTATTTGTCACTTCTACAAAATAATATATTCTTAGTTCTCCCAAAAGATCATAAGAATATCCTTACTATTGTCCAATGATCATCTTATGAATCATTCTGGTATATGCTCAAAACATTTAGAACATAGGACATATCTGGATTTGTACATATCACAGTATGATTGATATAAATACTCTTTGTGATTTCATACATCAAGTATCTATCTATACTTGACAGCGGCGGAGCTGCGACCGATGCTACCCGGGCTATAGCACCGGTCCAGCAAAGTTACGCGGGGGATTAGCTAATGGTTGTTCAGGCGATCAGTGCAATAGCACCACAGGACCGACAGGAAAACTTGCATGCATACTGTGTGCTAGTATGGAGCAGGAGAAAGCGCGTCCGCATGGTCGTCTGGCATTGCTTTGCAAGCCGCTTCCGGTGTGCGCTTCTCTCGCTAGCCTCCAAAAATATCAAATACCATTCCCTTAAAATAATAATTTCAAATATAATTCTGCAACAACGGCGGTATCCCGTCGAAAGCAATTGTTTGGCTCGATTTTCTGCCCTCTCCGTTACTTAGATTGCTCCTCCTATTCCTCATTGTTCATGTGTGAAAAGGTGTGCTTCGGAACGATAGACTATTTATATTTGGTAGTGATACTTCTTTCTTTTTGGCCTTAGATTATCATAAGCGAGGATGCATTTTTACTATGGTTTATTTTAGTTGCAAGCTACAATTTGTTTTACATGCAACAAGTTTTAGCACCTGTCTTGATCAGTTTCTAGCTCCGCCACTGATACTTGAATCTTTGTTTCACTTTAAGTGTTAATACACTTGAATAGATCATCAATATTGAACTTATTCAATCCTTTCTGTGCGACAAGAACCTTTCTTGTAGTTTCTATATTGAACTCATTCAATACATCATCTATGTACTTTCGGCACAACTATATTAGCATCTATTGATGCCAAATATTTGGGTTTTGCCTAAGTCTTTCATCGGGATGAAATTCTTAATATGTGTTAATAAAAGATACATCATTTCCAATCAACAATATGTCTTTCACATAATGTATTAGAAATATTTCTTAGCGCTCCCACTTAATTTCTTGCAAATGCAAGCATCTTCATCGTCTCTCATGAATTTAAACTCTTTTAACAATTTCATCAGGGTGAAGATTCCAACTCCGCGAAGCTCACTTCAACCATTGAAGTTTGCATATGCTTTTTAGCATCCTTTGAATTAACAAAACCCTTTGGACCGTGTTACGCACACGTCCTAGGTAACAATTCTATTAGAAGAACTTGTTTTTGTTTATTCAACTACCACATAACAAAATTATATGTAGTGGTTGCTACATTAATCCGTCTAGACTAAATATCGATATGAAAGATCAAATCTTATCATATACAACCTTTGAACATTGTTGTGAACTCTTTCCCAACATGTCGACTATTTCATAGACGTGAAACATCCATGTCTATTTGTTTATAGATCCAAACACGACTGTAAGGTCTTACACCTTTCTCGAGGGTCCTTCAAGTTCAAAGCTTGATTTCTCGTGTATGGAACTATCACGGATTTTATGGCTTCAAGCCATTTTACGGAGTCAGGGTCCATCATCGCTTCTTTTCATGTAGTCCGTTCATTATTCTCAAATAATGATTCAACCCTCAAATCTTGGTATTTGATTGTTTACCCGACCTACTTGGTTCAATAGAAACTTTGACCTCCGTAACCACAACCTTTGAGGCACGTGAGCCATGAGCATTGTTGCTGCCTCCAGAACACTTTTCGGTGCTACGCAACTTTGCACATATAGCTTAAGGTTCTTTTAACCTTATCAAAGTTCTATTGTCCTCCCGCTTATATTTTCACGAAAAATTCCTTCTCAAAGAAACTTGATGTTCTAAGCGACAAACACTTTTGTCTCCGATGTTATGGAGGAATACTTAACAGTTATTCAAAATAACATACAAAGTCAGGTTCATCCGACTTTGGTTGCAAACATCTTTCTTATGCATAGCATACCAATGTTTAAGAAAGGACAATTTGGGTTTTATCCCAAACCATAAATTTATATGGTGTCATTTCAACGGATTATGATGGAAGTCTTTTCAGTGGAAAAACGGTAGTCTCTAAAGCTTTTAATCTTTAAAATATAATGGAAGTTTTAATAATTACACCTTTGATCTTACCATGTCAAACAAGGTTTAATTACATATCTCGAACGCTCCATACTCTTATGGTGTTTCAGGAAATGCAAATCCACGGAACGATTCCTTAAATCTTAGGTATTATGCTAAGTTTGTAACTCAAATATCTTCCTTTATTATCTTATCATAAACTATTTATATTCTTGTTACAATGATTTTGCACTTCGTCTTGAAAGTCTTTGAACTTTTCAAATGTTTCATACTTCATCCTTATTAAGTAAATATTCATATATTCACTCAAATTTTCAGAGAAAGCATATGAAGTTGAAATCCATCGCTCTTGACTACACATAATGGACTTCATACAACAATATGTACAAGTTCCAATAAGCTTGTAAGATCCCTCCTTTATAAAGGAAAAGGATCCCTGTGATTGCAATGCTAGTCCCTGGATCATTGCTAGCATCCACAGTTTAAGATGAAGTACACAGATACAAAGGTCTTTATTATAGTCATTCCAGAGATAAACATAGTCTTTACAACTCCAAGGCCACAGGCCTAATACAAGAGTTTGAATAAGTAAATAAATAAAAGTCTTCATCTTCATGTGCCACAGGCAAACATGTTGAGTGTAGACTCATGACACCTAATCCTCATCAGAGTAACCTGCAACATCACAAGTTACAGCCACAGTGGGTCAATACTTTGGAATAGTATTGGCAAGTGATACCTTAGTAAAATTTTAAGTGGACTAGATACTATATGCAATTTGGCTAAGTGTAGCTTGGCTTGCTTTGCTCAAAATAGATTTTGCCTATTAGTTGAAATCACTAAGTTTTTCTTTGTCAAAACTTTTCCCAAGGAACCACCAATAGACATTGAGGTCCTTCACCCTTGTTCACCCACAAATTTTACTTAGAAATCGGGATGAGGAGATTCTTGATAGCTTCCATGTCTTGATGCTCAAGTTGCCCATTACCATGGACATGGCTAAGTACTTAGATTTTCCATCTGCAGAGGTTGTGCACTTTCCCCACCAGACTTGGTTTCACCAAGATAGGACCTTTCAAAAACCTTCCCTTAGACCAAATGGACGCGTTCCAACCTATCATCCCACTACCACCAACTGTCCAAATGGCTAAGTTCTAGCAACTTATGTGATCCAGGCAGAGCCCATATTGCCAAGTGGCTGCACTAGAAGCTTCTTAACACTTGGCCTCTAAAATCTCTTTGTTCCTGGGTGGCTTACCACAAGTGAGATACACAAGGTAAACCATAGAAATGGGCCTTGTGTAACCACTCAACATAAACCAATCCTTCCATTCCACCCAGGTGTTTCATTAACTTAGTTGTTTTATTAGGCAAAACACAAGTCCAAAGACTTAGAAATATTTTTATCATAGCATGTATATTTCACCAACCCTTGTTTGCTACTAGATAGGCTAAGCATGGCATAGATAGTAAATTTAACTTAGAAATTCCCTAGCCATTCTACAACTACTAGGATTTCCCAACATGGCATATAAGCAAAATATATCATGCAAGTCTAACAAAATATTTCTAATGCTTAGTAGAAAACATAGGATTGATAATATTCATGAAGTACCACTTGCCTTGGTAGTTTGGAGAGTAGCTACACTCCTCACAATCACAATCACTAGCACCAAAATCTACACAAAGAATCATAGCCACAATCACATACCAAACATATACAAACAAAAATATATGCATGCATGCAAAATGATATGTGATGATTTTTAAAACTCAACAAAGCAAGTAAATAGTACTGATTCATAAACAAGTTGAAAACTTTCCAAACAACATTTATTTAAACCCTAAATCATTTCCCAAACATTACATATACTCAATTTAGTCCTACACAAGTTTCTGCAAATAAAACCTATTTAACAGAAGCAAAACATTAAACACATTGCATATTTAGAAAGAGCTTACTCTCCTGATTCCAACGGTATAAAATTTGTCAAATTCTAACGTGGGGATCAAAAGTTATAGCCAAATCAAATTCAAACTTTAATCAGATTCAAATCCTGTTTTAAATCTAAACTCCAGCCACGCGGCGTGTTTCTATTGGCTGATACCTGTTCGGGCGGATCACGCTTACGAG
The DNA here is from genome assembly GCA_916181665.1 of Avena sativa. Classification (NCBI taxonomy): domain Eukaryota; kingdom Viridiplantae; phylum Streptophyta; class Magnoliopsida; order Poales; family Poaceae; genus Avena; species Avena sativa. Next base: position 320,838,135 of record OV702279.1, read on the forward strand.
CCGCAAGATCTAAGTGGCGATGCATGGCTCAGATTAAAATGTAACGCTTCGCCCTCTAATCTAATCCTAGCCTCTGGATCTGGATCCAACGATCCTAGATGCTCTGACCAAAGATGAGCGGCGCAATGGCTGCTGGCGGCGGCGATGGCTCTGCCGGCGATGGATCGGCGACTTTAGTGAGGGCTGGGGACAGTGGTGTGGCTTACCAGCGTCGCAAGGTCGCGAGGAAGCTCGAGGTGTTGCTGGCGTGGACAGGGGCGCGTTGAGGTGACTGTAGGAGCTCGTCGGAGTTGAGAGTAGCGTCGGGTGCTCGATGACGAAGACGTTGGCGACGCTCTGGATCTCCCTAGCACGAACCACTGGTATCAGGGGGTGCGCAAGGTTACAGCGAACATTACTGGGTCAAAGAGAAGTCGAGGGGCGATCAGGTTTTACCTCAATCGCTCGTCGGAGTCGAGCGACGATTCTGTCATTTGCGGCCACGAACGGTGACGGCAACCTGGGCCATGGGAAAGCAAACAAAAGGCATCAGTGGACGCGCAAGGACACGCTGGTCACGCTGGTTTGAACCAGAGACAGGGGGCGGTCGAAGCTCACCGTGATTAGTCGCTGGAGTGCTTCTGTCTGCGGCGAGGCAATGGCGATTACTGGCAGCCTGGGGACGCTTCGGGTTGGCTTTGTTGGGGGAAATGGCCGCGAGGGGGAGAGGTTTAAGTAGCTAGGAGGGGAGAGGGAATCACGCTGCAGATCAATGCCAATTAAGCGCGGAATCAACGCGGTGTTTCTGGAGGAAACGGCGGAGGCGACGGGGTCTGCGCGCGCGGGGTGGAGAAGAAGGAGCTGACGTGGCTCGGGCCTAGTGGCAGTGGCAGCGGGGCAGAGCGGGTGCGGGTGAGAGAGGGAGGAGGGAAAAACGACCCGGGTGGGCTTAGTGGGATGCTTTCTCAGTTGGGCCAAAAGACTGGCGCTGGCCCTTTTCTATTTCCTTTCCTCTTTTCTTTTTCTGTTTTGATTTTCTGAAATGAATTTCAACTTCAAATCAAAGGCACTTGAATTTCAAATCTTTTCTCGATTTTGTAAAGTGTAACCATCATGCCTTTTGGACATAAAACCATGTGGTCTCTCTGTACTTGCTTTGTCCCTTTGAATAAACAAAATAAACAGTGCTATAGCACTTGATTTGGAAATGTTTTGAAAATGGTTTTGAAACCATATTTGTTCTGTGAATTTTTGTCCAAACTCCACATTCAATCTAATCAACAAGGAAGCAAACAAAACTTGGTTTAAAACACTTATGCTCTCAATTGAGAGTAGCATTTGATTTATGTTTGCTCACATAAAATAATAGCACTAAGTGCTTCTGTTTTCTTGAAATGAGTTGAAAAATGATCTAAAAAATATATGCATGCATGAATGATATGCAATCTTTGAAATCATGATTTTAGGGATGTTACAAATCTAACCCCCTTAAGGTGAATCTCGCCCTCGAGATTCGGATTGGTTAGCAAATAGGTGAGGGTGGTCTTTCCGAAGATCTTCTTCTCTTTCCCATGTTGCTTCCTCTTCGGAGTGATGGTTCCACTTAACCTTGCAGAACTTGATGGTCTTAGTCCGTGTGACTCTTTCTGCAGTCTCAAGAATCTTGATAGGTTTCTCCTCATAGGTAAGATCACTTTCCAACTGAACCTCTTCCAGGGGTATAGTATCCTTCAAAGAAGTTTCTTCCATTTCTGGATGACATTTCTTAAGCTGACTTACATGAAACACATTATGGACAGCTGACAGAGATTCTGGCAGTTCAATTTCATAGGCAACTTCTCCTTTTCGAATCAGACTCTTGAATGGTCCAACATATCTTGGGGCTAATTTTCCTTTGACTCCGAACCTCTTCACTCCACGAAGTGGTGACACTCTAAGATAAGCTCTATCACCAACTTCGTAGGTGACTTCTCTACGCTTAGGTTCCAGGTAGCTTTTCTGTCGGGACTGTGCTATCTTCAACCTGTCCTTAACCAACTTGACCTTCTCTTCAGCTTCTTTGATGAGATCTGGTCCAAATAAACTTCTTTCCCCCACACCATTCCATAACAATGGGGTGGTACACTTTCTTCCGTAGAGAAACTCAAATGGTGCCATCTCAATGCTGGCTTGATAGCTGTTGTTATAAGAGAATTCCCGTAAGGCAGACTTTCATCCCAACTGGCTCCATAGTCTAGGGCACATGCCCTTAACATGTCTTCAAGAATATGATTGGTCCTTTCTGTTTGTCCATCAGTTTGAGGATGAAAAGCAGTAATGAATTCCAACCTCGTTCCCAATGACTCATGTATCTGTCTCCAAAAATGAGAAGTGAATTGAGTTGCCCTATCAGACACAATACTCTTGGGCACTCCATGTAGACATACCATTCTACTCATATAGATTTTGGCTAACTTAGCACTTGTGTAGGTTGTCTTCACGGGTATGAAATGAGCCACTTTAGTTAGGCGATCCACTACTACCCAAATAGAATTATATCCTGACCTGGTCCTTGGTAATCCGGTAATGAAATCCATACCAATCTTGTCCCACTTCCAATCAGGAATAGGTAGTGGTTGAAGCAAACCTGCTGGTTTCTGATGTTCCTCTTTCACTCTACTACACACATCACACAAAGCAATATGTTCGGCGATGTCCTTCTTGAGATTGTTCCACCAAAATCTTTCCTTCATGTCCATGTACATTTTGGTGTTACCCGGATGAATGGAATACGGAGAGTTGTGTGCTTCTTGCAAAATCAGTTTCCGCAGTTCCGGATCTTGTGGAACACAGATACGTTTCCCATGCCATAAAGTACCATGTTCGTCTTCATGGAACCCTTTGGCTTTTCCTTTGCCCATCTTTTCTTTAATCTCTTCAATTTCCTTATCAATCTTCTAGGCTTCTTTGATCTTGTCCAACAAAGTGGGTTGAACAACTAAAGACATGAGATGTCCCTCAGGCACAATCTCCAATCTGAGATCTCTAAATTGGGCACACAAATCATCTGGCAATTCTCCTTTAGTAAGGCCATTCACAAAAACCTTACGAGTTAGAGCATCTGCTACAATATTTGCTTTACCGGGGTGGTATTGCAAACTTAAGTCATAGTCCTTAATGAGTTCCAGCCACCTTCTTTGTCTCATATTAATTTCCTTCTGGGTGAAGATATACTTCAAACTCTTGTGATTTGTGAACACTTCACAATGCTTTCCCAAAAGATAGTGCCTCCATGTTTTGAGTGCATGGACAACAGAGGCTAACTCTAAATCATGAGTAGGATAGTTTACTTCATGAGTTTTGAGTTGTCTCGAGGCATACGCCACAACTTTTCCTTCTTGCATAAGTACTGCACCCAAACCATGATGAGATGCATCACAATATACTTGGAAATATTTTTCCAAGTCTGGCAAACACAAGACTGGTGCTGTCACAAGTCTCTTCTTCATCTCCTGAAAGCTGAGTTCACATTTTTCAGACAAAGCAAATTTCTTTTCTTTATTTAGCAATTCAGTCATAGGCTTAGCTACCTTGGAGAAATTTTCAATGAACCTTCTGTAGTAACCTGCTAAGCCAAGGAAACTTCGAACTTCCTTTACTGACTTGGGAGATTCCCATTCCGTTACAGCTGAAACTTTAGCAGGATCAACTGCTACACCATCCTTTGTCATAACATGTCCAAGAAATCCAACTTCATTCAACCAGAATTCACACTTGCTAAATTTGGCATAAAGTTTATGCTCTCTCAACTTTTCAAGTATTAATCGTAAATGTCCTTCATGCTCTTCTTTGCTCTTGGAGTAGACTAAAATGTCATCGATGAAAACGACAACAAACTTGTCAAGGAATTCCATGAACACCTTGTTCATCATATTCATGAAGTATGCTGGAGCATTGGTCAAACCAAATGGCATCACGGTATACTCATATAATCCATACCTTGTGGTGAAAGTTGTCTTAGGTATGTCTTGTTCTCTTATCTTGAGTTGAAAATAACCTGACCGGAGATCAATCTTTGAGAACACACAAGCTCCTTCTAGCTGATCAAACAAGTCATTGATTCTAGGCAAAGGATATTTGTTCTTAATAGTCACCTCATTAAGTGAACGGTAATCTATGCATAACCTTTGACTTCTATCTTTCTTTTCCACGAACAAAACTGGGGCTCCCTAAGATGAAGAACTTGATTGAATAAATCCTTTCTGTAGCTGTTCTCCAAGTTGTTTCTTGAGTTCTTTCAGTTCATCAACTGACATCTTATACGGTCTCTTTGCTATTGGTCCAGACCCTGGTACCAAGTCTATAAGAAACTCCACATCTCTATCTGGTGGAATTCCCGGTAATTCTTCCGGAAACACATCCGGATACTCACTCACAATTGGCACACTGTCTATGCTAACCCCCTTAAGAGAATTTAGCATACTCCTTCTTGCTTCAAAGTTGGTCTTGAATCTGATCCTTTTATTTTCTGGAGTTGTGAGTGAGACAATATGGTTGGCACAATCTATCACTCCCTTATGCTTAGTCATCCAATCCATTCCCAAAATGACATCCAATCCTTGGGAGTTTAGAATTATCAGGTTAACGGAAAACTTATACTTCCCAAACTCTATAACTAGATCATGACATCCTGAATTCACTATCATTTCTCCACCAGGAGAACTTACTTTTATAGGACACCCAATAGTTTCTACCGGCAGTTCATTTCTTTCAACAAATGCTCTTGATATGAATGAATGAGATGCACCAATATCAAAGAGAACAAATGCTGTAACAGAATTGAGTTTGAACTTACCAGCAACAGCATCAGGCTCCTCATAGATTTCCTCCACATTGATGTGGTTCACCTGTCCCTTCTGAAAAGGGTTGGGCTTGTTGGGTACTTCAACTTTCTTTTCTGGGCATTCATTTGCATAATGCCCCATCTTCTTGCACTTGAAGCATTCAACCTGACTAATGTCTTTCTTGACAGGCTGACTTCCACTTCCACTTCCATTACTACTGTGGTGACTCTTGTATCCACCCTTGTGGTTCTTGTACTTGTCATTGTCATGACTACGGTGATGCTTGTTGTCATGACGGTTATGATTGTGGTGCTTGTTGAATTTCCCATGCTTGTGGGATCCTGAGCTTCCACTGTCATCATAATGGGATCGTTTGTGTGACGATCCCGAGATGTGCTTGTCAGAGTGCTTCCTCTTCCTGATTTCAACTTGCTTTATTTTGTTCTCCAAAATAGCAGCCTTGTCACAGAGAGACTGATAAGTGGGAACATAGGCCACAGCCAAATGCAGATTCAGCTCATCATTCAACCCTTTGAGGAACTTTTCTTTCCTCTTAGCATCAGTGTCAACTTCATCCGGTGCATATCGCGCTAGATTGTTGAACTCTTCAATATATTCAGCCACGCAGCGGTGGCGCTGCTTTAGGTTATGGAACTCCTTCTTTTTCAGACTCATCACTCCAGATGAGATATGAGCAGTACGAAAGCCATCCTCAAAGATAACCCATATCACATCTTCTATGGGAGTGGTGATCTGGAAGTTATCCCACCAAGTGGCGGCTGGTCCCTCCAGCAAATGTTCTGCAAATCTGACTTTTTCAGCATCAGTACAGCCCACAGTTACCAAGTCCTTGTTCACGGAGCGTAGCCAATCATTGGCCACCATGGGATCAGTTGTTCCCGAGAACTTTGCTGGCCTCAATCTCAAGAACCTGGTAAGCATGTCAAAACCCGGTGGGTTGTTGTTGTTGTTATTGTTGTTATTGTTGTTGTTTTGGTTCTGGATGAACGTCGTCATCATCTGCATCAGCTGAGTTTGAGCGGTCATCATTTGCTGCATTTCTGGAGTGATGTTGTTGTTGTTGTTGGGGTTGGGGTTTGCACAACGGGGAGGCATCTGTGGTTTGTTCAATAGAGATAAGAATGAGATACCCATAGATGCTATCATGCACAATACATCACATAACAACACAAAGCATGCAACAATAAGGATAAAGGTTCAACAACAAGATAACAAGTTCGCAAGGTAAAACACACAAGTAGCAAGCCATCCACATGTCAGATGGTCAAATAACAAGTTCTCAAGCAACAAATACGATAATAAATGATAAATGAGTAGTCAAATCTACTCCTCGGCATCAACCTCCTCCTCGACAAAGGTAAGACCAGCGTTCTCCATCGCGGTCTTGTATTCCTCGACACTAGTGGTCAAGGTCTCTATCTTGGCTTTGAGAGCCCTCTTCTGGGAACGAAACCTCTCAATCACCGTCTGCTGATGCTCGAGCTCGAAGTCCTTGGCCTGCAGTTCTTCAGTCATGTCCCGGATCTTCTTGTTCCTATCCTGGACTCGCTTCTCCTGACTCTTGAACTTCCTGTCCTGGCTCTCGAACTTCGCTTCCATCTCCTTGACTATCTCATCTTGCTCCGCGAAGAGCTTGTCCTTCTCGCGAAGCTGCACCTGGAGTTCGTCATTGTTGAGCATGACATTGGTCCTATCAGTGTCCATGTGCCTAATGAGAGACTCTAAGTCCTGGAGGTATAGACGAATTGGCTCCGTTGTGTCCCTCAAATCGTCCTCGAAGTCGATGGACTCTCCATCCTCATCACGTCTACCGAAGACGTGGAAATGAGTACCTCTAACCTGTCGAGAGTGTCTCCCTAGCAGACGTCCTATCAGATCCTGCATAACTACCTCAAGGCCTCTCTCCTTGTCATCATCATGAGCTTGAAGACGATGGCCTCTGTGGTAGGCTCTGTCTGGCGTCCGGGCTGGTTGACCTTGAAGCCCCAAAGGTCTTTCCTCTCAAACTTGGTGAGGGGGAGCTCCATGATGGTAGGAAGAGGGAGATTGAGCAAAGTAGTAAGCTCAACAATACGAGGACCAAAGCGAGTTCCCTGGAACTCCTCAACAGTGCTGAAGGTAACAGTAGGCATCTATGTATAAGATAGAAAAAGTTAGAACTACACAATTCAAGATAAAATACAAGGCAAAACATCACATATAAATCCTTGGAATTCAAAACACACAAGTCATGGCACACATGGATCCATTACAACAACCAAGGTTCAACTTATTTTAAAGCAACATTTGGAAAATAAGGTGATAAGTGGTGGTCCAACTAACGAAGTACGTTTACAATCCTATCTCACTAGATCTGTTGGCTAACACAATGTTTCTAGAAGCAATCAGCCTATCTTGCTCACATGACTCCATTACTAAGTCTATAATGTCTCCTCTTAAGGTTTGGTTGGTAGCTTCCAACTCTTGGGTATGTTTCTTCTCTTCCTTTAGATCATTTTGGAGGTTGAGCATTCTGCACTTGACTCTATCACCAAGTTCTTTGATGGTCTTCCAAGCTGCATCCCTTGCTGATTCAAAGAATGTAGTGTGCACCACTGAATTGGTGAACATGCAGAATCCTTTTTCCTGGTGGTTGTCTTCCTTGTTTTTATACAAGTGAAGTTGCACCCACCAGTATTCCACTCCTTCATCCATCATAGGAAAACCTCTGTACACAGCTGCACCTTGTATCTCTAATGCAACCATGAGGTCCTTGAGAGCCTTGGGGAATTCTGTCTCACACTCCAAAGTCATTGTCATGAGTGGTCCTTTCCTTACGGCTTCGTTGATGGAGTTCATCTACAAATAGAGATGAGAAAGAAGATTAGAAAAGGTTTACGAGAAGAATAGAAAAGTGTAGAAGTTGCTGAAATTTTTTCCTTAGTGGTTTCCAATCCTAGGGTCATAATCCTACAGGAAACACAGTGCTCTGATACCATCTGTAAGATCCCTCCTTTATAAAGGAAAAGGATCCCTGTGATTGCAATGCTAGTCCCTGGATCATTGCTAGCATCCACAGTTTAAGATGAAGTACACAGATACAAAGGTCTTTATTATAGTCATTCCAGAGATAAACATAGTCTTTACAACTCCAAGGCCACAAGCCTAATACAAGAGTTTGAATAAGTAAATAAATAAAAGTCTTCATCTTCATGTGCCACAGGCAAACATGTTGAGTGTAGACTCATGACACCTAATCCTCATCAGAGTAACCTGCAACATCACAAGTTACAGCCACAGTGGGTCAATACTTTGGAATAGTATTGGCAAGTGATACCTTAGTAAAATTTTAAGTGGACTAGATACTATATGCAATTTGGCTAAGTGTAGCTTGGCTTGCTTTGCTCAAAATAGATTTTGCCTATTAGTTGAAATCACTAAGTTTTTCTTTGTCAAAACTTTTCCCAAGGAACCACCAATAGACATTGAGGTCCTTCACCCTTGTTCACCCACAAATTTTACTTAGAAATCGGGATGAGGAGATTCTTGATAGCTTCCATGTCTTGATGCTCAAGTTGCCCATTACCATGGACATGGCTAAGTACTTAGATTTTCCATCTGCAGAGGTTGTGCACTTTCCCCACCAGACTTGGTTTCACCAAGACAGGACCTTTCAGAAACCTTCCCTTAGACCAAATGGACGCGTTCCAACCTATCATCCCACTACCACCAACTGTCCAAATGGCTAAGTTCTAGCAACTTATGTGATCCAGGCAGAGCCCATATTGCCAAGTGGCTGCACTAGAAGCTTCTTAACACTTGGCCTCTAAAATCTCTTTGTTCCTGGGTGGCTTACCACAAGTGAGATACACAAGGTAAACCATAGAAATGGGCCTTGTGTAACCACTCAACATAAACCAATCCTTCCATTCCACCCAGGTGTTTCATTAACTTAGTTGTTTTATTAGGCAAAACACAAGTCCAAAGACTTAGAAATATTTTTATCATAGCATGTATATTTCACCAACCCTTGTTTGCTACTAGATAGGCTAAGCATGGCATAGATAGTAAATTTAACTTAGAAATTCCCTAGCCATTCTACAACTACTAGGATTTCCCAACATGGCATATAAGCAAAATATATCATGCAAGTCTAACAAAATATTTCTAATGCTTAGTAGAAAACATAGGATTGATAATATTCATGAAGTACCACTTGCCTTGGTAGTTTGGAGAGTAGCTACACTCCTCACAATCACAATCACTAGCATCAAAATCTACACAAAGAATCATAGCCACAATCACATACCAAACATATACAAACATGCATGCAAAATGATATGTGATGATTTTTAAAACTCAACAAAGCAAGTAAACAGTACTGATTCATAAACAAGTTGAAAACTTTCCAAACAACATTTATTTAAACCCTAAATCATTTCCCAAACATTACATATACTCAATTTAGTCCTACACAAGTTTCTGCAAATAAAACCTATTTAACAGAAGCAAAACATTAAACACATTGCATATTTAGAAAGAGCTTGCTCTCCTGATTCCAACGGTATAAAATTTGTCAAATTCTAACGTGGGGATCAAAAGTTATAGCCAAATCAAATTCAAACTTTAATCAGATTCAAATCCTGTTTTAAATCTAAACTCCAGCCACGCGGCGTGTTTCTATTGGCTGATACCGGTTCGGGCGGATCACGCTTACGAGCCGCAAGATCTAAGTGGCGATGCACGGCTCAGATTAAAACGTAACGCTTTGCCCTCTAATCTAATCCTAGCCTCTGGATCTGGATCCAACGATCCTAGATGCTCTGACCAAAGATGAGCGGCGCAATGGCTGCTGGCGGCGGCGATGGCTCTGCCGGCGATGGATCGGCGACTCTAGTGAGGGCTGGGGACAGTGGTGTGGCTTACCAGCGTCGCAAGGTCGCGAGGAAGCTCGAGGTGTTGCTGGCGTGGACAGGGGCGCGTTGAGGTGACTGTAGGAGCTCGTCGGAGTTGAGAGTAGCGTCGGGTGCTCGATGACGAAGACGTTGGCGACGCTCTGGATCTCCCTAGCACGAACCACTGGTATCAGGGGGTGCGCAAGGTTACAACGAACATTACTGGGTCAAAGAGAAGTCGAGGGGCGGTCAGGTTTTACCTCAATCGCTCGTCGGAGTCGAGCGACGATTCTGTCGTTTGCGGCCACGAACGATGATGGCAACCTGGGCCATGGGAAAGCAAACAAAAGGCATCAGTGGACGCGCAAGGACACGCTGGTCACGCTGGTTTGAACCAGAGACAGGGGGCGGTCGAAGCTCACCGTGATTAGTCGCCGGAGTGCTTCTATCTGCGGCGAGGCAATGGCGATTACTGGCAGCCTGGGGGCACTTCGGGTTGGCTTTGTTGGGGAAAATGGCCGCGAGGGGGAGAGGTTTAAGTAGCCAGGAGGGGCGAGGGAATCACGTTGCAGATCAATGCGAATTAAGTGCGGAATCAACGCGGCGTTTCTGGAGGAAACGGCGGAGGCGACGGGGTCTGCGCGCGCGGGGTGGAGAAGAAGGAGCTGACGTGGCTCGGGCCCAGTGGCAGTGGCAGCGGGGCAGAGCGGGTGCAGGTGAGAGAGGGAGAAGGGGAAAACGACCCGGGTGGGCTTAGTGGGCTGCTTTCTCAGTTGGGCCAAAAGACTGGCGCTGGCCCTTTTCTATTTCCTTTCCTCTTTTCTTTTTCTGTTTTGATTTTCTGAAATGAATTTCAACTTCAAATCAAAGGCACTTGAATTTCAAATCTTTTCTCGATTTTGTAAAGTGTAACCATCATGCCTTTTGGACATAAAACCATGTGGTCCCTATGTACTTGCTTGGTCCCTTTGAATAAACAAAATAAACAGTGCTATAGCACTTGATTTGGAAATGTTTTGAAAATGGTTTTGAAACCATATTTGTTCTGTGATTTTTTTTCCAAACTCCACATTCAATCTAATCAACAAGGAAGCAAACAAAACTTGGTTTAAAACACTTATGCTCTCAATTGAGAGTAGCATTTGATTTATGTTTCCTCACATAAAATAATAGCACTAAGTGCTTCTGTTTTCTTGAAATGAGTTGAAAAATGATCTCAAAAATATATGCATGCATGAATGATATGCAATCTTTGAAATCATGATTTTAGGGATGTTACAAAGCTAGTCATGTGTTCCCTTTTGGCCTGTGAACGAAGTTTTAATTATCTCTAGGAAAGTTTCACAAGCGTCATTTGATCAAAAATCAAAAGACTCCAAAATTTTCATCCACATGGAGTTTCTTCATGTTTTCTTTCAAATATAATTTAAACGGCGATGTCACTTCCTAAGTGATCTTTCAATCAATTTGTCTTTCGACATTTTTAGCACTAGTTTTATGGATGTGATTTCTCCAACGAGATTTGTAAATCATCCATCTTTTATGGATTACGGCAATTATTTGAACAACCCTTTTGTTCTCATAACACCTGATAAAACAAATCTTGAATGCAAGCTTTGATGTTTAACGAGCAACACAATAACACTTTATTTGTTCTCAATGAACATCATCACATATTCTTTTGATAGTTACTTAGGCCATTGTAGTTCATGAATTCTGTTGTTTCGTATGACGATTCATACCAACAAATTCAGTATTCAATACTTAAGAACCACATTATTTAACAAGCAAAGAATACAGCCATAACTCGTATATCCTTTATATACCTAAGCTGAACAATTCTAGTATTTTCTTTTCTGCCATATATTTATGAGATTTTTTTTCGATATTTCCTTTTCTGTTTGAAAGAATCTATCAACATCAATAGTGGAGCCATACACATGACACATAGTCCAAAGCGTGTATAGTTAAATATCAATGTCTTTGGACTTGCACTTTGAAGTAGATCACCATCATCAAATGTTTGGTGTTCTTTCAAATTCCTTTCTTTAGTAATCTCTTGGTGTAGTAAACATTTTATCTACATCAAATATTCACCCTTATCATGGAATTATTCATGATCAATCTACTTTAGCTTATTATGGTGAATCACGAGTATAATGTTGCTCTCCAATACCTTTTGGAGGATTAGGACAACTAGTGTCTCCAACCTTTTGTAAATTCTCATCAAATATGAGAACATAAACTTTGCCATATTATACTCTATCATGTTGTAACCAAAACATCATTTCAAATATCGCAATATCTTCCATACATGATGGTTTCTGAAACAACTCTTTCAAGTCCTAGATTACCTTGATTATTGAAACTATCTTTAGAATATCAAGAATCATGGAGATAAACATGATACTTATATACAAACACTGGAATTGTTACTCTTGATTTAATACCAACTATTAAACTTCACGGAGTAATAGAAACTTACTAAACGTTTGCAATGGGACTTTTAAACTTTAGATTAACACTTCAAAACAATACGATACCAGTTCGTAAAGTAACTAACCAGAATTCTATAGTTTTATCATCTCAATTATAACTAAGCGCAAGGTGGTAAACGGATGCCAATGACTACAACAACTATGCAAATTCACTTTGATTTAATTTATGATAAATAGTGTTCAACTTTTAATCATATTGCTGTTGAACTCCCACTCAAAACAGTATGCCTCACATTGTTTTAGTGATCACACGAACCAAATCCACCACATCAAAACCGATCATCACGAGAGTTGATGTAGCTTCAATGGCGAACAATCAACATGTTCATCATATCTACTATATGACTCATGCTTTACCTTTCGGTGATCCGTGTTCCGAGACCATGTCTGTACATGCTAGGCTCGTCAAGATCCAAACCTTAGCTTCCGCATGAGAAAATCTGGCTTGCTCACGTTCTATACACTCGCAGAATCTAACACACCCGATCATCACGTGATGCTTCGAAACAACGAGCTTTAGCAACGGTGCTTACTAAGAATGAACACTTTAAATCTTGAAATTTTGTGCTTGAAGGATCATCTTATAATGCTACCGTCGTGAACTAAGCAATACAAGATGCATCAAAGGATTAACATCACATGCAATTCATAATATGTGATATGATATGGCCTTTCTTCTTGTGCTTCCGATCTCTATCTTCAAGCACGAACATGATCTCCATCATCACCGGTGTGGCGTCAAGGTCAATGGCGCCGCTGCATGGTTGTCTTCCACCAGCATCAACTATTACAACTATCTTGAATAATAGTCACGCATGACTTAACGGATTTAAAAGACAACCATATGGCTACTGCCGGTTGCCGACTTACAATAAGGAACATTGCATATATCATATATAATCACAATCATGGCCATATCACATCACAGCACACCCTTGCAAAACAAAGTTAGACGCCTCTAATTTTCTTTGCATTGCCCACAATGACCATTGTGTTCTACTCGTGCAACAGATCTACATATAAACCTGGCTCTGATACCACTATAGGGGTTCGTAGCCATAAGGAAAGGGACTATTCCTTCGTGGGATAGACTCGGAGAAGAAGGTGAGCCTTTGTGGCGCGTGAGGAATCCTTCGTGGAACCTCACACCTCTCCAGCGTGACATAGCCCCCTTCCCAAAGGTGGTTAACACGGGAATACATCTTCGTCTCCGCGTGCCTCGGTTATCTCTATATCCGAGCTTACTTTCCTTGTGATAGCCATCGAGCTTGAAGTACTTATATCTTGCTTATCACTTGTGGTATATTTATCTTGTGCTATCTTGCTTAGCTTAATTTTTTGTTGGTGCACTTAGTTGAGCCTATTGTAATTAGGTTTTGTGCTTGTAAAATAAACGTTAGTTTAATTCCGCATTCTATCAAGCCAAAACCGTAATAGTTTTGAAATTGCCTATTCACCCCCCTCTAGGAGACATCTCTATCCTTTCAATTGGTATCAGAGCGAGGTCTCTCGTTGTTTAGGCTTCACCGCCTAGAGTGTAAAGATGTCGGCTAGGAGTATAGTGCACAATGACACAATTATCTTTGATGGCACAAATTATGCTTTGTGGAGAAATTGCTTGCTTTATAATCTTCGGACCTTGTGTCCAAATATTGAGCGATTTCTAGATGTAGGTTTTTCTCCTTCTATGGATCCTCAAAATCTATCTTTAGAGGATGAGAAAAATTTACATCTCGAAGCTCAAGTATCTAATGAGATTATTTTCTCCTTGAGCCCCACAGTTAATTTGTTCTTGACGATTGTAAAGCGCAAGTCATCTCATGAGATGTGGACCAAGCTTAAAGAAATATTTGGTGGGTCCATTTCTCATAGGGTTTGTGGTATCTCCAAGGAGCTCTCTTCTCCCTCACATCATGAAGAACTCCAAGTTCCTTCCACCTCCGGCCACTGAGATTTCAATTCTTTCCACTTCACTTACATGTGACAAGTCACAAGGTAATGGCATGATGAGTGGAAAAAATCATATGTGATGATGGTAGTGTTTCTCTTTAGACCAATGATTCTTGTTCTATAAATGATAATGGTGTAGTGAGTTTGGACTTAAGCACTTCTTGCAACAATGATGCTATATCCCCTTGTGTTGCTAGTCCTTGTATATCATCTAGAAATTATTTGAGTACTAGTGTAGATGATATGCTTGATTTTCCTTGTTCCCATGAACAAAATGCTTCTATTTCCTCTAGTTGTTTATCTAACAATGTAGAGGAAATCAAACATTCTATGGAGCAATACATGATCATGAATGAAGATTCAAGAATATCCTCATCTTTATCCTCCCGTGCTCACACGTGCCATATGGCAAGAGGATCAAAGGTATCTCCTACTTTGGATCCCAATATATCTTGTAAAGATAATAGCTATGATAATGATGATAGTGATGATGACATTGATGAGGATACTAATGCTCTCTTGCTTGAGTTGACTTTTTTGTGTACCTCTCTTCGTGGTAATAATAAGGCTGTTACTTGTCTCAGACACGTTATGGACACCATAACTAAACAAACGGGAACCATAGAGGAGTTGGATTTCCAACTTGATGATGTGAGTCGGAGATTCAATCTCCTTAAGCAAGAGCTTGCCGAGGAGAAGCACACTAATTGTCTCCTCACACAAAAAATTGAATCTTATGAGCTTGACAAGGAAAATTCCATTAATGATGCTTGTGCTACTAACTCTACTTCTTGTGAAGCATCTACCCTAAAGGAGAATGTTGAACTAAGGGCTCAACTTGAGTTGCTAACTAGCAAGTATAGGAAATTGGAAGAAAGTCATGAAAAGCTCTTGGGCTCTCATAATGATCTTCTAATCTCCCATGATGGGCTAAAGTTAGCTTGTGAGGAAAGTATTACTAAGATAACATCTTATGAGCCTCTTTTGGA
Source organism: Avena sativa (assembly GCA_916181665.1). Classification (NCBI taxonomy): domain Eukaryota; kingdom Viridiplantae; phylum Streptophyta; class Magnoliopsida; order Poales; family Poaceae; genus Avena; species Avena sativa. The sequence continues at coordinate 320,853,269 of OV702279.1, forward strand.
CATTAGCACAACTTCTACTCAAAATGCTACTTTGCCATGTGCTAGTCCTAGTAATCCATCTAGCCATACTATTGATAAACCTTGTGTTGGATTAATTGCTTTGCCTTGTTGCTCTAACAATGAATTTACTTCCTCTAGCACTTGTATTTCTACTAACCATATAGAGGAAGTAAAAGAGCTCAAGGCCCAAGTCACTTCCTTAAGGAATGACTTGGAAAAGAGTCATGAAGGGAAATCCACACTCGATAATATCTTGAGTGTGCAAAAATCCCCTAATCATAAAAGTGGACTTGGATTCAACTCCAATAACAAGAACAAGTCCAATACAAACAAGAAGAAGGGCCAAAACCAAGTCAAGAATTCGGCCAAGATTATTTGCTTCAAGTGCAAGGTTGAAGGACATCATGTAAGATCTTGTCCATTGAAGAAAAAGCACTTGAGTGAGAAGCAACAAGGGAAGCGGCCACAAGTACATGTTCAAGCCCAAGTTGAAGTTAGGCCACTTCCGAAGAAAAATCAAGATAATGCTCCCCAAGCCAAGAAATCAATGAATAAGAGAAAGGGGAGCACTTGTTGCTACATATGTCGTGTGAAGGGGCACTTTTCCTCTTCATGTTCAAACGGAACCTTATCTAACCCTATCATTGTTGATGATGATTATTCTCTTAGGAAGGATAAGGATGGCAATGTGTTTGCCAAGTTTGTTGGAACTCAAAGTGGTGTCAAGAAAAGAACCATTTGGGTTGCCAAGCCTATTGTGACTAACCTCTTAGGACCCAACTTGGTTGGGGACCAACTAGCTCAAACTTGATCAATAGGTGTTTATGGAGGGCATTGGAGACTTGGCTAACTCATGAAGAATTAAGGGATATTCATATGTTGTATTTGATCAAGCCAAGTCCTTTGGATTATTATTTCCCTATCTTATATCCAATATGCCTCTTCGCGGTAACTTGTACTTAACTCATTTATATTGTAAGTTACTTGCCCCTTTACATGTTTTGGTTTTGTACCAAGTATGTGTTTGTATTTGGTGTGACTCATGCTTGATTATTTTGTGTATTCAAGTATGTCTAGGTGTTTGGCACATCATTTACTCGTGTGTTTTATTTTGAGCCTCTAATGCATCTTGATGATATCTTATTTGGCTCTTTTGGAGTGGTTAATGGAACATCCCATTTTGGGGGAGTGACATGCCTCGCGCATATCTCAAACCTTAAAATATGTGTACATGAGTACTACCACTTAGTATTGATATTGCAAGCTTATCTAGTCACTATGTGGTGTATCATACTCATGAGAAATTCAAATTCTAAATGTCCATTAATTATCTGTAGTTGAGGTTGTTTTGCCTCTTATTAAAAAATGAATATCACATTATGGTGGAGTGCTATGTTTCTTTTGCATATCACAATCCTAGGAAATGTGAACATATGAGGTAGTGCCACTTAAGGTCGATATTATTGATTATCTTGTTTCTAGGTGGCATGTTGGCTCAAACATGGTCCTATTTTTGTTATAAGCTATTATTGCTCGTCTTTTCGGTCTTTGTTTGAGTAAGAAATTCTTGGTGCGGTCTTTCTCAAATACATATCTCTATATCTTATTTGGGATACCATTTGCTTCAAGTTATTCTAATCATTGTTTTGCATGATTGTGTGACTAGTTGAATCTATCAAGAACCTCTATCTTTGCATAGTGCTTAATATTTTTATTTCTATCCTATGCTTTTTATTGTGAAGATTTATCTTTAATATCCGTGCAATATACCACCAAAAATCTATTCCAATACAATCATTGTCTTCGACAATTGATATACTTGTGTGTGGTAGCATTTGTGGATCATATTCACTTTGGAGTTAACCTCTTATTGCCTTACTTTCTTTCCAAAAAAATTGTGTGGCTCCCATTGTCTTCCTTGGCTTTTGAACATATCTTTGATGATGTTTTTGATTATTATCAAATGTGTTTTAGTGGAAGACAAACCTTATCTTCTCGGAACCTTGTGCTATTGTGAAAAGTGTTAAGGGTTTGGTTTATTTGTTGAAACCTTGCTCTTTTGGGAGTTTGTTTTCTCATTCTTTATTCTCTATTTTATTTTCTTGAATGAGATAAATCTTTGAGCATTTGTGTTTTTAATTCATCTTTCATGCTTAATAGTTTTTGCTCGGTTCATTTGTTGAACTTTGTTGAACAAATCTTGTGTTGATTTGTTTCTTTGATATAGTTTGGACAACAAATGTGTTTTGTCACACCTTGTATGCCTTCTTGAATATTTTTGGTGATTTGTCCAAAGTATATCTTCGTTGGATCTTGAAATTCTCGCGCATGCATGTTTAATAAATGTATATCTTATGTCATGTTTTGCTTTCTTTGATCCAATATATAGGGTATACTCCATCAAATCCTTAAACGGCTAAGATGTGCATGAAATTCAAATTCATCTCTAAATATGCACATATTTTTATGGAGTGTATCCTATGTGTTGTGTTTATTCTAACCACTTTGGACCCAATAAGTTTGGGGACCAAGATGTACTTGAATGTTGTTTTAGGTACATTGAAGATGCAATGGATGCTTCCCTCGTCTATAAAGAAAGTTGTCACCACATGATAATTGGAGCCAAGCAAGGATGATCTAAAAATTCTTATCTACTACATCATACCATTGCTATCTCGTTAACAAGTATCTTATTCATGCATACTATTCTTCCATCCAATCTCTTGTAGGTTGCATCTTGGCACGAATTTATTTGTTTGTAAATGTTCGATTCTTGCAATTGTATTTGAAAGACTTTGTATCCTTATTGCTTATGTGAGTAATTTGAGATGATGTATATTATGGGGAGTATATAAAATCATTTTCATGATTCACCAATTCCAAATATGCCTTCTAGCAATTTATTGCATATCAACTCCTCAAGGTACTCTCATGTGCAATATTGTTGAAATTGCATTGAATCATTCCTTTTGATACTTGCTGCCTTTCTCAAAGTATCCCAACTAGCATTAGTTCCCTTAGTGTTAGTTGTGATGGTTTTGAGATTTTTTTTTTGTTTTTCTTTGGTGAAGTTCATGGATATACCATAAGATAAAATAGAGCCATGGGCTATATGTGCACTTAAGCAAAATATCCTTTTTGTTATATCTTATGACTTCCGCTTGGATATCATGTATTCTTTTTATTAACCTCTTATGTGTGGATGTTTCTTTGTGGATTATTCTCATGTTTTTTCCCTTAGAAACTTATATACACGAGAGTGTTAATCTCTCACCTTGATATGCTCGCTCTTTTCTGACCATCACTCTTATCCTCTTGATTTTTAATGGTTTTGGTAAGGTTTTGATTTATGAGTGCTTGGTTTACTTTTATTGCATATTCACACACTCATATCTCATATTTGGTTTCTTTTGGACTTAAGCTTGTCTTGACAAGTGTATTGGTTTATATCTAATCCTTGTATCTTGGTTGTGTTCTAAATAATATAGAGGGAGTGAGGATTCCATGTTTGTGCATATTGTATTCTGAAACAACTAATTTATGCACGAACCTTGGGGAGCTTCCTTATTTCACTTAGAGAACTATTTGTCCATTTGATTATTTGGATCTTTTGATTGCTTCCTTCATCCGTTGAAGTTCCTTCACCTTGTTATCCTTTTAGCAATCCGTGATCCTCAATATAGTTTGATTTCCTCCAAGTGTTCGTCATTGGGTATGTGCATGTGATTTCACTCATATTACGAGTAATGCACACCTTGTGTAGGAACTCATACTATATTGTCCTTCTAACCCTGTTATCCATTTTGGCACTTGTTGTCAATGGGGTAGAAGTTTAGAGGGTTTTAAGGGAAATGGTTTTCTACTTAAGATTGGTTTGTTATTAAGTGTTTGGCTTTCATGCATGTCCTAACCTTGTTATCCATGTTTGCCTTATGTTTTGCATGGTTGTATATATAGTGGAAACTCTCCCAAAGGTTATGCTTGACAATGTATGCAATGAAATTCAAGATCATCACACGTGCATATATTGTGGGGGAGTTTGCTCTATATATGTTGGTTCTACTCACATCTCCTACATTAGTTGTAGTTTATGTGAGTAGAATCGGTTTTGATATGGGCTAGTATCTTTGTGTTACTTAACCATATCAAATACAACCTCTTGTATACAACTTATTCTTGGATAAGTTGCGTACTTGTTTCTAATATTCATTATATAAACCCTCTTGTTGTGATTGTCATCAATTACCAAAATGGGGGAGATTGAAAGGGTAATTTCCCCTATGTGTGGTTTTGGTGATTAATGACAATCCCTATGGTCTAATGTTTCACTGAGTTTTATATGAAGGTATATTCCATAGGTCATGCTTGTAGTCCATGTGTTGGATTAAAGTATGGATTCCATGAAGATAAAGATTTACCTTGAGTATTGGCATCAAAATCATCAAGTTGAAAAGAAGAATATGATATGATCAAGATCTTGAGAGTGTAATCTCAATAGAAGAATTCAAGATATGGCTCTAAGTCGGTGTCATGATAGCCTCATTAGTTGAGATATGGTTGAATAAGATTTATAGCATGTAATCAGATGAAGAGTTCCTTATGTACCTCAAGATATTAATATGGAGCACGAGAATATACTTGGTTGACCAATACAAAGAGTGAAGAGTGATTTCAAGTTGTTCAACACATGAAGCATAAAGAATGTACCACATGGTCTTGTGGTATGGTAAGCCTTATCAATTATGCATCATGAAATAATCCATATATTTGCCTTTGTGTTTTCTATATGGGACAGGTATCTTTCCATGGGCATGCTTCAAAAATGAATATATTATGTATCCCATGAGAGGATGACATCAAGTGGTGATCGTCATCAAGGTTGAGAAGGGAAAGTTCTAGATAAGCATCTCGAGAAGATCATTTGCTTGAAGCTTGCCATCCATATTGGTGATAATGGACATGTGAATACATGTATTAATGAAGCTATACCATAGTGGTGTATTGGGATCAAATTAGGAGTCTTCACGAAGCAACAATGATCAAGTGTTACATTCAGGCCTGGGTGGAGCTTGAAGCGCTGTCATCAAGATCAAGAAGGATGCACAAGGCAAAGGTATGTCCTTGCTAGGTTTTCCTTTTACCGGTCTCAAGGTGGTTGTTTGGAGACTGGGTTATAGGATAGATAGCCGCACTATCAAGAGGGGCTTTCGGTTGTGTAACTTGATCACATCGTCATAGGAAGCTCAATCCTTTGCATACTTTGCATCTTCCTATTTTGTTGATTATTGGTGTTTCTCCATGTGAGGTTCTTGATCTTGTTTCTAGCTCTTCAACAAGCCCAAGTTCATCGAAAACGGAATTCGTATGCATCTTCTATGGCGTTTTCGAGTTCGATGGTTTTATCGGTTCTTATTTAGGGAGGCTTCTTACCTTTATTCATTTGGTTTTATCCTCCTTTGTTGGGCTATGATGTTTCTCTGCACAATCTTGTATAGCTTGTTGTCCTCGTCAAAACAAGCCCAAGATCATCGAAATCGGAGTCCGGATGCAAAAGTTATTGCGTTTTTCGTGAAGCCTGTTTCATCCCGGTTGTGGATTCGGTTCAACCGGCTCCCAGACCGGGTGGTCCGGTGCCAGGACCGGAAAACCGGATCTGAAACCGGGATTTTCGGTTTTTCTATACCGAGTCTATCCGAGACTGTGTACTGACCCTAATTCCGGTTTTAAGTTCGGTTTTCCAGTCCAGGAACCGGACCGTCCGGTTCTAGAGCCGGTCCAACCGAACTTTCAACAGAGTTCGCACAGATTTCTTCCAACGGCCATATTTGCTTTCCACTATAAAAGGGTGTTCTTCCCCCAATGTTTGAGGGTGTTCTTGACCATGAAATTGACCTCCATTGTTGAACCTCTTGAGCTTGCTTCCTCCCCCTTCCCTCCTATGATTCTTGCATCTTTTTGAGGGCTTTGGAAGAGGAGATCTAGATCTACAATCCCCACCAACCAATTCCTCCTCTAAGTGAGGGGAACCCATTGGATCTAGATCTTGGAGTCCTTTGTTGGTTTCCACCATTGTTCTTCCTCTCTAATTCCTCCCTAGAACTTGTTGCTTTGGTGGGATTTGAGAGTGGAGGATTTGAGCACCCTTGGTGTTCTTGCTTTGCATTCTTGCATTTGCATAAGTGTTGAGCTCTCCATTACGATTTGTTCGAGTGAGAGACCGTGAGCTTATTACTCTTGGAGGGTGACCTCCTAGTTGGCTTGGCGGTTGGTGTCGCGGTGTTCTCTTCATGGAAGATTGTGAAGAGACCCGGGCTTCTCCTTCGTGGAGCTTGTGAAGTGGTTGTGGAGCTTGCCATCTCCAGAGTGGAGGAAAATCTAGCCATAAGGAAAGGGACTATTCCTTCGTGGGATAGACTCGGAGAAGAAGGTGAGCCTTTGTGGTGCGTGAGGAATCCTTCGTGGAACCTCACACCTCTCCAACGTGACGTAGCCCCCTTCCCAAAGGTGGTGAACACGGGAATACATCTTCGTCTCCGCGTGCCTCGGTTATCTCTATATCCGAGCTTACTTTCCTTGTGATAGCCATCGATCTTGAAGTACTTATATCTTTCTTATCACTTGTGGTATATTTATCTTGTGCTATCTTTCTTAGCTTAATTTGTTGTTGGTGCACTTAGTTGAGCCTAGTGTAATTAGGTTTTGTGCTTGTAAAATAAACGTTAGTTTAATTCCGCATTCTATCAAGCCAAAACCGTAATAGTTTTGAAATTGCCTATTCACCCCCCTCTAGGCGACATCTCTATCCTTTCAGTATGTGTCCTTTTGTCCATTCTCGTCTGTTGCATCAAAGAGGACACCACTATTTTGGTTGGTGCTCTTTTTATCTTGGGCGATCGTGTAGAATGTATTCCCATTTATTTCGTACCCTTGGAAATTCAATATAGTAGAAGATGGTGACGCAGCCAACAAGTATAGCTGATCTCCAACAGTGGTGTCATTCAAGAGATGTGTCCGCATCCAACCACCGAAAGAATTCATGTGTTCATCTGTAATCCATGATTCAGGCTTCCCCGGGTTGTTGGAGCGTACAATATTCTTGTGTTCCTCGATATACGGAGCTGCCAAGGTGGAATTATGTAGAACTGTGTAGTGTGCTTTAGTGAAAGAATCCCCGTCCCTACATATCATTGCTTTCTTTCCCAGCGTGCCTTTTCCACTTAATCTTCCCTCATGTCGCGAGTCAGAAACACCAATCGGCTTAAGGCAGGAATAAAGTCAACACAAAACTCAATGACCTCCTCTGTTCCATATCCCTTGGAGATGCTTCCTTCTGGTCTAGGACGGTTATGAACATATTTCTTTAAGACTCTCATGAACCTCTCAAAGGGGAACATATTGTGCAGAAATACAGGACCGAGAATGGCAATCTCTTCCACTAGGTAAACCAGGAGATGCGTCATAATATTGAAGAAGGATGGTGGGAACACCAACTCAAAACTAACAAGACATTGTACCACATCCTTCTGTAACCTTGGCAGAATATCTAGATTGATTACCTTTTGAGATATTGCATTGAGGAATGCACACATCTTCACAATGGGTACTCGAACATTTTTCGGTAGAAGCCCCCTCAATGCAATCGGAAGCAACTACGTCATAATCACGTGACAGTCATGAGACTTCAGGTTTTGGAACTTTTTCTCTGCCATATTTATTATCCCCTTTATATTAGATGAGAAGCCAGACGACACCTTGATACTGTAAAGGACTTCAAAAAAGATTTCCTTCTCTGCTTTGGTAAGAGCATAGCTGGCACGACTTAAGTGACGCCCTTTATCCGTCTTGTTCTGTGTATGCATGTTCTTTGGGTCTTTCATAATTTGTTGGTCCTCCCGTGCTTCTGGTGTATCTTTTGTCTTCCCATACACGTCTAGGAATCCTAGCAGGTTCACGCAAATATTCTTCGTCACATGCATCACGTCGATTGAAGAGCGGACACGTAGGACTTTCCAATATGGCAGCTCCCAAAATATAGATTTCTTCTTCCACATGGGTGTGTGTCCTGTAGCGACGTCGTTCGGAACTGATTGACCGCCGGGACCCTTTCCAAATATTACTTCTATGTCCTTGACCATACCAAATACATCATCACCAGCAGGGAGTTCAGGCTTCTTCCGGTGATCTGCCTCACCTTTGAAATGCTTGCCTTTCTTTCTTACGGGATGATTGGTCGGAAGAAATCGTCGATTCTCCAGGTACACAACCTTCTTGCATTTATGCAAATATGTACCTTCAGTCTTATCTAAATAGTGCGTGCATGCCTTATATCCCTTGTTTGTCTGTCCTGAAAGGTTACTAAGAGCAGGCCAATCATTGATGGCTACGAAAAGCAACCTGTTGGAATTTGGTGAGTTTTGGGCTGTTGGCCCATTAGACAAATTCTGAAATTCTCTTTGGCCCACTTGTATATGGCAGCATATGGCTGTGCTAGTGGTGCTAAAGTTTAGTCCCACATTGCTAGTTGAAGGGGAGTTGGACCACCTTATATAGTAGAGTGTTGCATCACTCACTAAGGTGTGACAAGAAGAGTAGCCCTCACGCACTCCTCCTCCGATGCCGCCAGCCTCGCCTCGTCACGACGCGCGCGCCGCGGGTTGCGGGAATCTCGCCGAGCCAGGATTTATTTTGCTTGTTGGGAAAACTAATTATGAGTCATTAACGGACGCGTTAATTACAGCTATTTCCAGTTTTTATGGACGTGGCTGTTACCGACTCGGACGTGGGATGAGCCCACGATCTTCCTAACCTGCACTATATAAGTGTCCGGGCTAAACCTAATCGGCACCGAATCAATCCACACACGCGCCTACCTCCAGAACCTTGCACCGCCGCTTTCGTCTTCCCCATCCCGGCTTGCGGCATGCACCGCAGATCGGGACAGCAGGCCTCCGGAACCCCGCCTCTTGTGAACCTCTACGGGTGAGGGGCGATCAAGTTTTTAGGAAGCGCTCAAGCGCGACTACTGGCAACCACGACGTCGTCCGACGGCGAGTTACCGAACGATGACTTCTTCCCGGACGTGAGCGATCTCTTCGACAACCTCAACATGGGCGACGCTGCTGCAACCGCTGCGGCTGCTATTCAGCCAACATCGTATGTGATCTCAATTTCTCTCTTTCGGATTATGCTAGAGTTCTTTGTTCTAGCATTTGGTGTAGATGTGATAGGTTTATCTCCTATAGATGTAATCTGTTCATCTACTTTGTTGATCTGCATAATTGGTTTTAGTACCGTTTGTATGATCATGATTTATCAGTTTATTATTCGGATTAAATCATATGGATTATTGCATATATTTCCAACAATCCAAAAACCTGATTATAGGCAACTGAATTCCACTGGTGTAGCCGCGGCTACTAGGCTGCCTCCTTTTGATGGCATGCACTATAAGAGATGGCGCAAGAGAGCAGTTCTCTGGTTTGAAAACCTAAACTGCTATAGCGCCACTCTTGGCAAGCCTGAAGGAGATCTTTCTGCTGAGGAGGAAGCGAACTTTAAGAAAGATGATACCATGTTTATGGCGGCTTTGTTCAGTGTTCTTGGGGACAACATTGTTGACCCGTATATGTCAATTTAATAATGGCAAGGACGCGTGGGAAGCGCTCGAGGCCAATTTTGGGGTCTCGGACTCTAGCACTGAACTATATGTCATGGAGAAATTCTATGACTACAGGATGGTTGATGAGCGCTCCGTCGTTGAGCAAGCTCACGAGATACAATCACTTGCCAAAGAACTTGAGCAGTTCAAGTGTTCCTTACCGGACAAATTTGTTGCTAGTGGCATTATTGCCAAGCTTCCTCCTTCGTGGAGGAACTTTGCTACTTCTCTGAAACATAAGAGACAAGAGTTTTCCGTTACGGATCTCATTGGGTCTCTTCATGTGGAAGATAAGGCGAGAGCAAAGGACAAAACTGCTCGAGGACTTGAGGGAGGTTCTACTTCCAATTTAGTGCAGAGGAAAAACTTCCAATCCCACAAGTTCAAGAATAAGAACAAAACTGAAGGAAAGGGGAAGTTTGATGGCAAGAACAAGGCCACACACTCAACCAACTTCAAGAAGAAAATGATCAGAGGAAAGGCTCTTGCCACGTCTATGGTGATCCTGGTCATTGGGCTCCTAGCTGCCCTAATCGCTTTGACAAGTGTCAACATGGGAACAACGGCAATGCCGCTAATGTTGTTATTAGCGATACTAAGATGAAGGATGCTGGGTACGGTATTTTACCTACTATCCTTTCAGTATGTCATTCTCCTGATTGGTGGATAGACACAGGTGCTAATACACATGTATGTTCTGATATTTCCATGTTTTCCTCTTATCAGGTCTCAAGGACCTCTTCCGTGCTGATGGGAAACGGCTCACGTGCTTCTGTTCATGGTGTTAGTACGGTAAATCTGAAGTTTACTTCGGGGAAGACCGTACAGCTGAAGAATGTGCAGCACGTTCCCTCCATCAATAAGAATCTCGTCAGCGGATCGCTTTTATGTCGAGATGGCTTTAAGTTGGTTTTTGAGTCCAATAAAGTTGTATTTTCTAAATATTTACAATTTTTTGGAAAGGGTTATGAGTGCGGAGGTCTGTTCCGCTTATCTTTGTCAGACTCATGTACTAAAGTTATTAATCATGTTTGCAATGATAATGAGTCTAATGTTTGGCATTCACGACTCTGTCATATTAACTTTGGTTGCATGACGTAGCTAGCCAATATGAGTTTAATTCCGAAATTTACCATTGTCAAAGGTTCTAAGTGCCAAGTTTGTGCAAGCAAAGCAACCCCGCAAGTCTTACGGCTGCGGAACCGAGAAACTTAGCACCGCTAGAACTTATACATTCAGATCTTTGTGAGATGAATGGTGTGTTGACAAAAGGTGGAAAAAGATACTTTATGACGTTGATTGATGACTCCACTAGATACTGCTATGTTTATCCCTGAAATCTAAAGATGAAGCTTTGAACTACTTCAAAATCTATAAAGCTGAGGCAGAAAACCAACTTGATCTTAAAATCAAGCGGCTAAGGTCGGATCGTGGTGGAGAGTACTTTTCAAACGAATTTGATTTATTTTGTATGGAACACGGTATTATACATGAGATGACGCCTCCCTACTCACCTCAGTCAAATGGGGTGGCCGAAAGAAAGAACCGCACTCTAACTGATTTGGTTAACGCCATGTTAGATACATCGGGTCTTTCCAAGGAATGGTGGGGGGAGGCGCTAATGACTGCGTGTCATGTCCTAAACCGTGTTCCTGTAAAGGATAAAACCATGAATCCATTTGAGGAATGGGAAAAGAAAAGGCTTAAACTCTCTTACTTACTAACTTGGGGTTGTTTGGCGAAAGTCAATATTCCAATACCCAAGAAGCGAAAGCTTGGACCAAAAACCGTTGATTGTGTTTTTCTGGGATATGCTTTTCATAGCATTGGCTATAGATTTTTTATAGTAAAATCTGAGGTATCCTACATGCATGTTGGTACAATTATGGAGTCGAATGATGCGACTTTCTTTGAGGACATCTTTCCTATGAAAGGCATGTCTAGCTCATCAAATCAGGAGATGACTAGTTCATCTAGTCAGGAATTTTCTATAATTCCTGAACCCACTATGCCGATAGAACACTCTGATTATCCTGTGGAGGATGACAATGAAGCTCCCAAAAGGAGCAAGAGACAAAGGACTGCAAAGTCATTTGGTGATGATTTCATTGTGTACCTTGTGGATGATACTCCCACTTCTATTTCAGAAGCTTATGCATCTCAAGATGCTGACTACTGGAAGGAAGCTGTCCGAAGCGAGATGGACTCCATCTTAGCTAATGGTACTTGGGAAGTCACTGATCGTCCTTATGGGTGCAAACCTATAGGATGTAACTGGGTGTTCAAGAAAAAGCTTAGAGCTAATGGTACTATTGAAAAGTATAAGGCACGTCTTGTGGCTAAGGGTTATACCCAAAAGGAAGGTGAAGACTTCTTCGATACCTACTCACCTATAGCCAGATTGACCACTATTCGAGTACTACTTTCCTTGGCTGCCTCACATGGTCTTCTCATTCATCAAATGGACGTTAAGACAACTTTTCTAAATGGAGAGCTAGATGAGGAAATTTATATGGAGCAGCCTGACGGATTTGTAGTAGATGGTCAAGAAGGAAAGGTGTGTAAGTTAGTGAAGTCTTTGTATGGTCTTAAGCAAGCTCCTAAGCAGTGGCACGATAAGTTTGAAATAACTTTAACTGCTGAAGGCTTTGTTGTAAATGAAGCTGACAAATGTGTGTACTATCGCCATGGTGGGGGCGAGGGAGTTATTATGTGTCTCTATGTTGATGACATATTGATATTCGGGACCAACCTCGCTGTTATCGAGGAGGTCAAAGAGTTCATATCTCGCTGCTTTGAGATAAAGGACTTGGGAGTGGCTGATGTAATTTTAAACATCAAGCTACTAAAGGATGACCATGGTGGGATTACACTACTTCGGTCTCACTATGTGGAAAAGATATTGAGTCGCTTCGGGTATAGCGACTGCAATTCTTCTCCAACGCCTTATGATCCGAGTGTGCTACTTCGAAAGAATCGAAGGACTGCTAAAGATCAATTGAGATATTCTCAAATTATTGGCTCGCTCATTATTTAGCCAGCGCTACTAGGCCTAACATCTCATTTGTTGTAAGCAAACTGAGTCGATTTGTGTCAAATCCTGGAGATGATCATTGGCATGCTCCTGAAAGAGTTTTGCGCTATTTGAAAGGCACCGCGAGTTATGGTATTCACTATACTGGGTATCCTCGGGTACTTGAGGGTTATAGTGACTCAAACTGGATATCTGATGCTGATGAGATTAAGGCCACAAGTGGTTATTTGTTTACACTTGGTGGTGGCGTTGTTTCCTGGAAGTCTTGCAAGCAGACCATCTTAACGAGGTCAACTATGGAAGCAGAACTCACAGCATTAGACACAACCACTGTTGAAGCAGATTGGCTTCGTGAGCTCTTGATGGACTTACCTGTCTTTGAAAAACCAATACCCGCCATCCCGATGAACTGTGATAATCAAACTGTGATCGTCAAAGTAAACAGTTCTAAGGATAATATGAAGTCATCAAGGCATGTGAAGAGGAGATTGAAATCTGTCAGGAAACTGAGAAACTCCGGAGTTATTGCGTTGGATTATATCCAAACATCTAAGAATCTGGCAGATCCCTTCACAAAGGGTTTATCACGCAATCTGATAGATAATGCATCGAGGGAGATGGGTTTGAGACCCACGCTATGAGTTGATCCCAGTGGCAACCCACTCTATGTGATCGGAGTCCCGTGAATTAGAGATGGGAGACAAGCTGTTGGTCAGCTGAGAGGAGAGTATTCCCATATTATATTTACATCTCCATAAAGATGCAATACTCTCTTAATCTGCATGGCAGGTTGATATTTATCTTAATGTGTTCCAAGTGGCTTTTTATAAGCGGAGATGTTGTCCTGCAGAACATCTCTTGAGGAACACACCTATATGAGTCTGACTGGCAAACGTCGCGGTCCGTGAGAGTTGGGTGCTCTCTAATAAACTCATGTAAGGCCCTGGAGTATGACGCATAAGCTCCAAACCGCGGGGAAGCCGACGGTGGCCCTGTATCGGTCTAGATTTTGTGTGAAACTAGCGCGCAGAAAACTTGTAGTTCAAGGCATAGTCCACTATTCAAGTTGCTAGCTAGTGTAGCATGAAGTTTAACGTGGAAGTTCAACTTAACAGTCTCCACTACACACCGGTATATAAAACAATGTTTTGGAAGGAAAATGATGTGATGTGCCAATGAGACTTTGTGGGGGATTGTTGGAATTTGGTGAGTTTTGGGCTGTTGGCCCATTAGACAAATTCTGAAATTCTCTTTGTCCCACTTGTATATGGTAGCATATGGCTATGCTAGTGGTGCTAAAGTTTAGTCCCACATTGCTAGTTGAAGGGGAGTTGGACCACCTTATATAGTAGAGTGTTGTATCACTCACTAAGGTGTGACAAGAAGAGTATCCCTCGCGCACTCCTCCTCCGACGCCGCCCGCCTCGCCACGCCTCGCCTCGCCTCGTCACGACGCGCGCGCCGCGGGTTGCGGGAATCTCGCCAAGCCGAGCTTTATTTTGCTTGTTGGGAAAACTAATTATGTGTCATTAACGGACGCGTTAATTACAGCTGTTTCCAGTTTTTATGGACGTGGTTGTTACCGACTCGGACGTGGGCTCAGCCCACGATCTTCCTAACCTGCACTATATAAGCGTCCGGGCTAAACCTAATCGGCACCGAATCAATCCACACACGCTCCTACCTCCAGAACCTTGTGCCGCCGCTTTCGTCTTCCCCATCCCGGCTTGCGGCGTGCACCGCAGATTGGGACAGTAGGCCTCCGGAACCCCGCCTCTCGTGAACCTGTACGGGTGAGGGGCGATCAGGTTTTTGGGGAGCGCTCAAGCGCGACTACTGGCAACCACGACGTCGTCTGATGGCGAGTTCCCGAACGACGACTTCTTCCCGGACATGAGCGATCTCTTCGACAACATCAATATGGGCGACGCTGCTGCAACCGCTGCGGCTGCTATTCAGCCTACATCGTATGTGATCTCAATTTCTCTCTTTCGGATTATGCTAGAGTTCTTTGTTTGAGCATTTGGTGTAGATGTGATAGATTTATCTCCTATAGATGTAATCTGTTCATATACTTTGTTGATCTGCATAATTGGTTTTAGTACCGTTTGTATGATCATGATTTATCAGTTTATTATTCGGATTAAATCATATGGATTATTGCTTATATTTCCAACACAACCCTCGTAGATCAAATGGCTCCTGTTTGTTCTCATCCCACGCACGTACACCTGTTTTTCCCCACAGCTGTAAGAGTTCTTCAACTAATGGCCTAAGGGGCACATCAATGTCGTTGCCCGGTTGCTTCGGGCCTTGGATGAGCAGTGACATCATAATAAACTTACGCTTCATGCATAACCAAGGAGGAAGGTTGTAGATACATAGACTCACGGGCCAGGTGCTGTGACTGCAGCTCTGCTCCCAAAAGGATTCATGCCATCCGTACTTAGACCAAACCATAAGTTCCTTGTGTCACCTGCAAAGTCTGGGAAGTCTCTCTCGATTTTTCTCCACTATGACCCATCAGCGGGGTGTCTCAACTTCCCGTCTTTCTTACGGTCTTCTTTGTGCCATCGCAACAACCTGGCATGCTCTTTGTTTCTGAACATGCGTTTTAACCTTGGTATTATAGGAGCATACCACATAACCTTAGCAGGAACCCTCTTTCGGAGGGGCTCTCCCTCAACATCACCAGGGTCATCTCGTCTGATCTTATACCGCAATGCATTGCATACCGGGCATTTATCTAAATTCTCATACTCCTTACCGCGGTAGAGGATGCAGTCATTAATGCATGCATGTATCTTTTGCACATCTAATCCTAGAGGACAGAGAGTCTTCTTTGCTTCGTAGGTACTCTCGGAAAGTTCGTTATGTTTTGGAAACTTAGGCTTCAT